>CM056059.1:284825475-285492975 GCA_029574335.1 Rana kukunoris
AGTTCAGGTTCCAAGGCACTCAACAGGCCCTGTGCAAAGGGGCACTCCCAGAACACATGATATGCTGTTTCCTCCTGGATGATGCAAAAGGGGCAGTGCCTGTATCTGCACAGGTTTCTGGCATGTAGGAATGTCCTGAGCAGCAATCCCCCTTTCCTCTCCACGGAAATCTTAAGTAAAAGGCTCTATTGAAGAGTTCTTTGTTCTGTTCTCAAACAGCCCGGACAGGGACAGTCCCCTTCACCATCCCCACCATCCTTATCTATTTTTCACCAGTATAAGTAGCCTGGTCAGTGATCAGGCCTCAAAAAATTGTTGAAAACTCATAGTTGTTCCTCTCCACGGAAATCTTTAGTAAAAGGCAATATTTAAGTTTATTTTGCAAAGCAAATATACAAAAATCCAATACTTTCAACAGGGTACATTCTACTTTGTATTGCGACGCAGCGCATAAATACACTACATAACAATACAGTTCCAAGCATACAATTAAATTACATTCATCCGTCCTGCGGTATGATGCCGCATTACCCTGAAAACAGCACTTCAAAAAACGTGTCAAGAAATGTCCATATTATATACTGTCAAAATGCCCGGGGAGGGCCAAAGTCTTCCAGTTTAACCACTTAAGACCCGGACCAATACGCTGGCAAATGACCCAAGGGGTTTTTGCGATTCGGCACTGCGTCGCTTTAACAGACAATTGCGCGGTCGTGCGACGTGGCTCCCAAACAAAATTCGCGTCCTTTTTTTCCCACAAATAGAGCTTTCTTTTGGTGGCATTTGATCGCCTCTGCGATTTTTATTTTTTGCGCTATATACAAAAATAGAGCGACATTTTTGAAAAAAAATCAATATTTTTTACTTTTTGTTATAATAAAAAACCAATAAACTAAATTTTAGTCAAACATTTAGGCCAAAATTTATTTAGCCGCATGTCTTTAGTAAAAAAAAAATCGCATTAAAAAAAAATTAGCTACCTAGCGGGAACAGCGACACTAATACAGCGATCAGAAAAATGATCGCTTAGTGACGCTGGCAATAGGGAGTGAAAGGGTTAACTAGGGCAGTGATCAGGGGGTTAAAACTTTATTGGGGGGGGTGGGGGGGGGCTACCCTGACACTACTGACTGTCTGACTGTCACACTGTCTGTCACACTGACACTAAATACAGTAATCATACATGATTACTGCATTCAGTGACACTGTGACAGGGGGGAGGGGGGGGGGCGATCGCGGGGGTTAAATGTGTGTGTGTAGTGTAGTGTTGGTGCAGGACTTACTTGTTCTGTGGTGATCTCTCCTCAGCGGCGCTTGAAACAAACGCCGAGGGAGAGATCACGTCGCTTCCTCCTTCCTGTGTTTACACAGGAGGAGGAAGTGACAGGTCAGGCGGGCGCGCGCATTGGCTGGGAGCGATCCGGAGGGGGCGGATGAAAACGGATAGCCGCCCCCACTCGTCGGATCGCTCCTGCAGCCGCGCGGACCGCCGCATGTACGGGGGGGGGGTCCGATCGGACCCCCGATCCCCCCCAAGGCACCAACGTATATATACGTTGATGTGCCTGTCGGTGCCATTCTGCCGACGTAAATGTACATGCGGCGGTCCTTAAGTGGTTAAACGTACAGTTGGGGGAGGGGGGAAATCTTCAGACGTCCTCTTCCTCCTTAAAGTCCATCAAGGTATAGTCTCTCAGCAGGCTGAAGATCAGTCTGCGACAGTCCTCGATGGACATCCTCTGCCGGTTGTGGACGCGGCGATTTCTGGCGTACCATAAGGCATCCTTAAAGCAACACAGAACCCGCCACGCACTGTCAATGTCCTCCTGTGAATGAGTTCCACAGAAGAGTCCGTTTAACACACCAAAGTGTGTAATAGCAGTCTGTGGTACAAAGTCTTTAAGTTCAGGTTCCAAGGCACTCAACAGGCCCTGTGCAAAGGGGCACTCCCAGAACACATGATATGCTGTTTCCTCCTGGATGATGCAAAAGGGGCAGTGCCTGTATCTGCACAGGTTTCTGGCATGTAGGAATGTCCTGAGCAGCAATCCCCCTTTCCTCTCCACGGAAATCTTAAGTAAAAGGCTCTATTGAAGAGTTCTTTGTTCTGTTCTCAAACAGCCCGGACAGGGACAGTCCCCTTCACCATCCCCACCATCCTTATCTATTTTTCACCAGTATAAGTAGCCTGGTCAGTGACCAGGCCTCAAAAAATTGTTGAAAACTCATAGTTGTTCCTCTCCACGGAAATCTTTAGTAAAAGACAATATTTAAGTTTATTTTGCAAAGCAAATATACAAAAATCAAAAATCGAATACTTTCAACAGGGTACATTCTACTTCGTATTGCGACGCAGCGCATAAATACACTACATAGCAACACTGTTCTCAAACAGCCCGGACAGGGACAGTCCCCTTCACCATCCCCACCATCCTTATCTATTTTTCACCAGTATAAGTAGCCTGGTCAGTGACCAGGCCTCAAAAAATTGTTGAAAACTCATAATTGTTCCTCTCCACGGAAATCTTTAGTAAAAGGCAATATTTAAGTTTATTTTGCAAAGCAAATATACAAAAATCAAAAATCCAATACTTTCAACAGGGTACATTCTACTTTGTATTGCGACGCAGCGCATAAATACACTACATAACAATACAGTTCCAAGCATACAATTAAATTACATTCATCCGTCCTGCGGTATGATGCCGCATTACCCTGAAAACAGCACTTCAAAAACGTGTCAAGAAATGTCCATATCATATACTGTCCAAATGCCCGGGGGGGGCCAAAGTCTTTCAGTGTAAACGTACAGTTAGGGGAGGGGGGAAATCTTCAGACGTCCTCCTCCTCCTTGAAGTCCATCAAGGTATAGTCTCTCAGCAGGCTGAAGATCAGTCTGCGACAGTCCTCGATGGACATCCTCTGCCGGTTGTGGACGCGGCGATTTCTGGCGTGCCATAAGGCATCCTTAAAGCAACACAGAACCCGCCACGCACTGTCAATGTCCTCCTGTGAATGAGTTCCACAGAAGAGTCCGTTTAACACACCAAAGTGTGTAATAGCAGTCTGTGGTACAAAGTCTTTAAGTTCAGGTTCCAAGGCACTCAACAGGCCCTGTGCAAAGGGGCACTCCCAGAACACATGATATGCCGTTTCCTCCTGGATGATGCAAAAGGGGCAGTGCCTGTATCTGCACAGGTTTCTGGCATGTAGGAATGTCCTGAGCAGCAATCCCCCTTGGATTGCCATCCACGCCTGATCTTTGTGCCTGTTGGTAAGTCTCTTTGAAGAAACATTCCTCCAGACCACTTTGCAAGTGGCTGAAGGGAGGCCTGGAATAGTCTCAAAGATGTCCGATGCTCTAATCAACTTGTAGATAGTTTTTGGCTTCCACAAGTCGGGCTTAACTCCATGCAGCCCCAGCTCCTTGATGAACTTGAAAGTATCCAAGTAATACCATGGAGTGTCCCAGTTGTAGGGGACGGAACTGTCCCATACTTACCTGGCAGGGGAGACACCATGATCATGAAGGTGGTTCTCCCAGGGCGAGGCTCAGCCATTGCACTCTGGCTGAGCTGATCGTGGTGTCATCCCTGCCACTGCTCGGCCTTTTGGCTAAGATCAGGTGTGGTATCCGTTCTCGTCAGTTGCTAGAGGAGCGCTGAAGCACCTCCTATTTGTGGAGGGTGGATGCAATCCAATAGCGTCATTGCACCTGGAAGGGTGGTTTCAGCAGGGACTATGCCGTGCTGCCCGACAGATACTGGGGGCCGGCCAATGGTTGCGTCTGAGCCACCTGCAAGGGTGCTTCTGGTGAGGATGGGTGGCTGTGCCTGGTCTGGTCTTTTTGCCGGGTTCTAGTCTGGCCTTCTGGCTGGCTGGTGCAAGTGCTGTCCCTGTCAGAGATCTGGTAGGAGGAGCTGGAACTGCCCTGATGGAAAGACGGGGTAGGACCATGCAAATCCTGCTGGGTTGACAGAGAATCTGGAAGGGTTAGTATTGGTGGAGGCTGCTAGATGGGGGCAGCTTCTTCCCAAGAAAACCTGGAAGGGCTCTCTTTCTGGCAGGGGTGGAGGGCTGCACTGGCCGGTCGGGGGGTTAGATTTGGAACAGAAAAGCCTATGGTGCATGTGCCCCTGGAGTGGCAGTCCAGGGGTGTCTGAGAATCACTGTGAGTGAGGGTCACTTTGATTTAACGACACCATGGTCACTGCACCAGCTACACGCTTTTTTAGCACCTGCCTCCTGGGCCGGGCCTTTTGGCCAGGACCGGAGGAATTTTTTATTCCTGGCCGGAGGGCCTGGTCATTGTTGATCACAATGACCACTTCTTCACTCTCCTCTTCACTATCCCTTTCCCCCCACTTTATTTTATTTATTAGCCTATGTTTGTCACCTTTTTGTCTTTTTTTGTTGTGCACGTTTTGTACACAGTGTGATTAGTAGGGTGCCGGTCCTCGGGCCAGCCCTGAACGTCTTGGGAGTGGGTGGACATGGCCTTTTGGCTTAGTTCACCTGCTCTCATGGGGTCTCCCTTCGGGGGAGTCCCACCTAGTACTTGGAGGGTTCTGTTTCGGCAGTCTCTCCAGGGAAGTTGGGTCCGAGTCGGCTTCGGTTGCTCGGACCGTTGGCAGCCCGTCTGCGGTCAGGTACGGCTTGGCTGGTCCCGATTGGCTGGCACCGGCCGGGGTAGAAGTGGAGGTTGAGGCTGTGGCATTCTCAGGGACTTCGGAGGAAGTGGGTGGAGCAGGGCTTGTCTTCATATTGTTGGTCTTCTTCTCACGTTTCCCCATCGTCAGGAAAGTGGATGTCGCTGCAGGTGTTCTTAAGCGGCTTCCTTCTGATTCCTCGACGTCTTCACTCTTTTACATAGCCTTTACAAAGGCTCTAGCATCTACAGCCCGAAGGTAGTAATGCGAAAGGGAAAGATTTGTTCGTTCTGAAGAGAAACCAGTGTGCATGACGCCGCATTACCCTGAAAACAGCACTTCAAAAACGTGTCAAGAAATGTCCATATCATATACTGTCACAATGCCCGGGGGGGCACCCACCATCCTTATCTATTTTTCACCAGTATAAGTAGCCTGGTCAGTGACCAGGCCTCAAAAAATTGTTGAAAACTCATAGTTGTTCCTCTCCACGGAAATCTTTAGTAAAAGACAATATTTAAGTTTATTTTGCAAAGCAAATATACAAAAATCAAAAATCGAATACTTTCAACAGGGTACATTCTACTTTGTATTGCGACGCAGCGCATAAATACACTACATAGCAACACTGTTCTCAAACAGCCCGGACAGGGACAGTCCCCTTCACCATCCCCACCATCCTTATCTATTTTTCACCAGTATAAGTAGCCTGGTCAGTGACCAGGCCTCAAAAAATTGTTGAAAACTCATAATTGTTCCTCTCCACGGAAATCTTTAGTAAAAGGCGAAAGATTTATTTGATCTGAAGAGAAACCAGAGTATGCCTAAAGGAAGAGCGAGAGATCTCCCCACCGAGAGACAGTCCCTGTACACCTGATGGAGAGCCAATCCCTCGTTATATTTTATATCATTTATAATCTTCCTTATCACTTCCATCATATACACCAAGCTACAGAATATGAAGAGAGACAAGAATATCAATTATCATGTTCATCAGACCGATAAATCTCTATAGAAGATGAGAGATCTGTATGCAAATCACCAGGAACACAGAGAAAGAGGGATCATGGGAGTGGGCGGGGCTTACTCTCCATTACAACACAGAGGAGGAAAGTCCAGACCAGAGATTTAGACGCTTGGCAGCAATGTTTCCATCTACAAACATAATGATCTCCTCCTGAGGACTTTTTGTTAGTAGATGGAGCTAAACATTACTGTATAGGAAATAAGTATTTTTTGCAAAGTTTTTGGCAAACTTCCAGAAGCTTTGTTAAAATTGAATTAAACTCGTTCAATCTTCTAATCTTAGTAAATATATAGGAAAGTATAATATATTTACTACATTTTAAACTTTTTTTTTTTTACATTTTCTTAGTTGGTTTTTAGCCTAGGCCAAATGATGTCATACACCCCAGAAGTCTTCATGGTGGGGTGCAGCGGTGTGGAAAATTAGAAAATGAGCAGGAGGGGTTCAGAGATGGAACAGAAGAGCAGAAGGGTACAGCGGGGGGGGGGGGGGGGGCAGATGTGCAGGGAGGTACAGTGTTGAAAGAGATGAGAAGGAGGTTCAGCAGTGGAATAGAAGAGCAGGGGGGTACAGTGGTGGGGCAGATGAGAAGGAGGTTAAGTGTTGGAGTAGAAAAATAGGGGGGTAGAGCAGTGGGGCAGATGTGAAAGGAGGTGTAGTGGTGAGGCAGGAGAGCAGAGGGGACAGTGTTGAGGCAGGAGAGTGGGGGGAAGTGTTGAGGCAGGAGAGTGGGGGGGGGAACAGTGTTGAGGCAGGAGAGTGGGGGGGGGGAACAGTGTTGAGGCAGGAGAGTGGGGGAACATTGGTGGGGCAGGACAGTGGGAGGAACATTGGTGGGGCAGGACAGTGAGAGGAACAGTGGTGAGGCAGGACAGTGGGAGGAACAGTGGTGAGGCATGAGAGTTGGGGGGGGGGGAGGATTGGGGGGGGACAGTGTTGGGTCAGGAGAGTGGGGGGGGGACAGTGTTGGGTCAGGAGAGTGGGGGGGGAACAGTGTTGGGTCAGGAGAGTGGGGGGGACAGTGTTGGGTCAGGAGAGTGGGGGGGAACAGTGTTGGGTCAGGAGAGTGGGGGGGAACAGTGTTGGGTCAGGAGAGTGGGGGGGGGGACAGTATTGGGGCAGGAGAGTGGGGGGGAACAGTGGTGAGGCAGGAGAGTGGGGGGGACAGAGGGGAGGCAGGAGAGTGGGGAGGGGAACAGTGGTGAGGCAGAAGAGGGGGGTACAGTGGTGAGGCAGAAGAGTAGGGGGAACAGTGGTGGGGCAGGAGAGTGGGGGGGGGGGACAGTGGTGAGGGGGGGGGAGTGGGGGAACATTGGTGGGGCAGGACAGTGGGAGGAACATTGGTGGGGCAGGACAGTGGGAGGAACAGTGGTGAGGCATGAGAGTGGGGGGGGAGTGGGGGGACAGTGTTGGGTCAGGAGAGTGGGGGGAACAGTGTTGGGTCAGGAGAGTGGGGGGGAACAGTGTTGGGTCAGGAGAGTGGGGGGGGGACAGTGTGGGGTCAGGAGAGTGGGGGGGGACAGTATTGGGGCAGGAGAGTGGGGGGGGGACAGTGGTGAGGCAGGAGAGTGGGGGGAACAGCGGTGGGGCAGGAGAGTGGGGGGGGAAAGTGGTGGGGCAGGAGAGTGGGGGAGAACAGTGGTGAGGCAGGAGAGTGGGGGGGGGGGCAGTGGTGGGGCAGGAGAGTGGGGGGGGGGAACAGTGGTGGGGCAGGAGAGTGGGGGGGGACAGTGGTGGGGGGGGAACTGTGGTGGGGCAGGAGAGTGGGGGACGAACAGTGGTGGGGCAGGAGAGTGGGGGGGACGAACAGTGGTGGGGCAGGAGGGTGGAGGGGACGAACAGTGGTGGGGCAGGAGAGTGGGGGGAAAAGTGGTGAGGCAGGAGGGTGGGGGGGGGACAGTGGTGGGGCAGGAGAGTGGGGGGGAACAGTGGTGAGGCAAGAGAGTGGGGGGGAACAGTGGTGAGGCAGGAGAGTTGGGGGGGAACAGTGGTGAGGCAGGAGAGTGGGGGGAACAGTGGTGGGGCACAGGGCCATCTTAATAGCATCATGGGCCCCTGGGCAAAGTAATGGTCTGGGGCCCCTACAATGGAGACAGTACAGGTAAACCGATATCAAGTAGGTAGGAGGCAGACAAGTGGAGCTTCCCCTATTGGGTGGAGCTCTGCATTAACTACATGAACAATCATTCTGTAAAGCAAAGAAACGGTGGGAAAATACTCCATACATAAAGTAACAAAGCTGACCTGTGCAGATTATATATCTGCCAGATTGATGCCTCCCCAGCACTATGTCACCTTTGCACCGCTGCCAGCCTGCCTCCCCTGTATATCCATCACTCTCAGTGCCACCATGGGGCCCCCAATTTTAGGGCAGCGTGGACTCAAGGACCAGCTGCTTTAGGGGAAAGTGCAGGGGCCCCCCATGCAGCTGGATCCCCTGGGCAGTGCCCAGGTGTGCCCTCTCATTAAGACAGCCCTGCATGTAATGGTGGCACAGTCTGGCATGTAATGGTGGCACAGTCTGGCATGTAATGGTGGCACAGTCTGGCATGTATTGCGGTGAGGCGAGGCATGACTAGTAGGAAGGGGATCGTCTTATACGGTGAGTATATCCCAAAACCAACATTTTAGCTGGAAAATTAGGGGGTCGTCTTATACGGCGGCAAATACAGTAATTGTTCAGGAAAGTAACTCTTTTATTAATGTAAATGAAAAACAGATAACATAGCGGATTGTAGGATAAGATGATATAACATGAAGTGTCATAATCATAGCTTTATGGCAGCTATTTGACAAGTAATTAATAAATTAAGTTGATTGAAATAATATAATATAATTCTGTCATCTATGAAGAGAATGAAATAGAATGAACCTATAAAGAAATAAAAAGTTAATGTGCTGTAGAATAGCTGAGGGAATAACCAGGGCCAAGTTCCTTCTCTTGGATTTATCTGGTGCGAAGGTCTAAAATCCCAACCATTCAAAGCATCTTCTATTACAGTTGGTATATCAGATAATTAACTGAGAGTTTTCTTACCATATCTTCCATATTCATTTTCTCCGCAGACACGTACCAAATATTACGTCACACCCGCGCCCATGATGGTAGTGTGTCTTCACTTACTGCTCTCAGAGGGGGATCTGTCCTCAGTTCAGGAGGGAAGGACAAACGCTTGGTGCTATGGAATGAAACGCTGACCCAACTTAAAGAGTGTGAGGTGAGAAGGAAGAAAAAGGCATGGGTAATATTACCCCATTGGGCACTCACCAGTCCAGGAATCCAGCGCTGTCTTAACCATGGCAAGTTCTATATCGGTCTTTGGGCCACTAAAGCTTGGCTGTTGGAAGCCTGCTGTGACTTTCTGCTGTTTCCCAGCCAACTCCACACCGTACACTTGCAGACTGGTACTACGGCCTATTGATATGTAAAGTGTCCCATGGGGGGGGGGGTGTCTGAACTTCTGCTCTTCTTACTAGGAGATAATAGCGGACACAGAAGCAGTTATCTATCAGAAATAGGTACCCGTTCCCAAGGAAGAGAATGAGCGAAATTTCCTATTTTATTTGATGTTCCGCCTTAAGTTTGCTACTTCTATGTATAAAGGAAAAGTCATGGTCGAGTGAAATTTATTATGTTTAGGGTTCTCTGCACCCAGTTGCAAAATATATGTTGCTTACAGCAAGATGGTCTCTTAGGGTGGATTGATACTTGTGCGATGTTAGACACTGCTTGTGATTCGCACCGCACAGCTGTGCAGATCACATGCGATGTCTGTGCAGTGCGAATTCAGCCATACAGATTATATGGCTGAATTTGCATCGCCTGGTGCAGGACCCTTTTTTATGGTCCGCACTGGAATCCGATCACATGGGTGTTCACACCCATGCGATTCTATTCCTGCACCATTTGACAGTTCGCACTGCAATATGCAAACTAATCTGGGGGTGTCATTATCTTTCTATTGACACCCACAAAGGTTGGCATAGGGCAGTGTGAACTGCCTGTGTTCTATGCGATGCGGGAACCGGTGTCCTGCCAAGAACTCCAGCCACGTCATCTCCGCTACCTCCTGCCTGTGTCTATGTCCATTAAAGCAGCAAATAGCGACGTTTACAATTATACAAGTACTGTGTAGCTCTTTGTACAGGGTTTGCCAAAAACTCCAACTCTTAGGCCGCGTACACACGACCGAGAAACTCGTCGGGCTAAACCCATCATTCCACCTGACGAGGTTCTCGGCCGGCCGTCGAGTTCGTCGACCAGGCTGTCGAAAAAGGCGTCAAGCCATTAGTCCCGATGGCCCGTCGAGGAAATAGAGAACCTGCTCTCTATTTTGGCTCGACGCCTCGCTCGGCGAAAACGTACACACGGTCGAGCTTCTCAGCAGAATATGGATCCCAGCGAGCTTCTCGCTGGATTCTGCCGAGAAGCTCAGGTCATGTGTACGGGGCCTGAGGCACTGTGATGTAGGGAATTCAACCAGCAAATAGGGAGGCAAATAGTGAGGCTCAATAAGGACGTTCACAATTGTACAAGTAAGTACTGTGTGTGGTGGATAGCTCTGTACATGGGGTTTGCCAAATACTCCAACTCACAGGTACCAAATGTTCTGCTGAAAACTACAACCAATGAGAGGGCCAATGAGAGCTGCAGAGCTGGAGGTGTGCCTCTGAGTGTCTGTGTAAATCCAGGAAGTGAACAGGCAGTAGTACTTTCAGCTGCCCACAGTTAAAATGGTTGCAGCCAGACTCCGTGGAGGGAGATTTCTGCAGCATATCTGGCAAGTACAGAATTACAGTATATATAAAATAATATGCAAAGTGGTTGGAGGGAAGCTTCAGAATGGCAAAGATGTTTTTATTACAAATTATGTGAGCAGACTGCAGTTCCTCTTTAACTGCAGAAGAGAAACAAAAATTATATCCTGCCCTAACAGAGGAGGACTATGCTGTGTAAATCATAGAATTGGATAGGCAGACTAAAAAATATTTTGCAAGGTAAAACCGTTACAATATATGGCCCAGATTCACAGAGAGTTGGGCGCACATTACGCCGCCGTAACGAAAACGCCGTACGCCACACCGGCGCATCGCGGAGAGGCATGCACTGTATTCAGCAAGCTATTGCTCCCAACGCTGCGTCAGGCGCAGACTGGCGTAGGTGGAAGTGGGCATGACCCCATGCAAATGATAGTCCGAGCATGGTGCAGTGTTTTATGCCCGGCGTATCATGAACTGCGCATGTGCCGTGACGTAGACGTGACATGGACGCATGAAACCGCACCATTATGCGCATGCTCACAACTACGCCGGCACAACTGCCTAAGCTACGCCGGATCACCATGTACGCCGTGAACGGAACGTACGCCCAATACGCCGGCCTGTGTTCCCTGGTGCAGACCTTTGCATGTCTGTTGCCGGGTTGCGCCTCATCTATGGGGAATAACTTTACGCCGGACGTACAATTTACGCGCACCTCGCGCAGCATGCGTCGGGCGCACGTACGTTCGTTAATCGTGGTATTTCCCTCATTTGCATATTTAAATGCCTAATAAATGGGATCAGCAACATGCGTCCAGACGAAAAGTACGCCCACGCTACGCCGGGGTAAGTAAGCTACGTCGGCGTAGGTTAGCCAGTTTTAAGGCGTATGTTGGTTTGTGGGTCCGGCGCACAGATACGCCGGCGCAAATTTGCACTTACGGGCGCACATTTGCACTTACGTCGGCGTAAGTGCTTTGTGAATCTGGGCCTATGTATTTAATGTGTATTTAGCTGTTTGCCTGGAGTTTAGAGTTAAAGGATCACTAAAGGAAAAAAAAAATTGCTGAAATGACTGTTTACAGGGTATAGAGACATAAAAGTTAACTGATTCCTTTTAAAAATGACTAAAAATAGATAAAAATCAATCATATAATGTGCCTGCAGGTTAGTTTCACTTTTGAACTGGCTTCATGTTTCTGCAAAGTAGAAATAGACACACAGAACAAAAACAAACAAATACAGGGCAGTGTTTTGTTTTTAAAATGAATCTGATTGGTTGTGGGAAGTTTTAGACACACAGTAATGACAGCTTAGAACACCGTGAGAAAGCTCCCAGTATGGTGGTTATAAGGAAACAGACAAGCAGCAAGATCAGAGCAGGATTACAGCTACTTCAAAGCAAAAACGGACAATGAGAACATGAAAACAGCACTGCAGTGAGGTAAAGGAAGCTATTTAGCTAAAAAAAATGTTTTCCTTTAGTGATCCTTTAAGGTGTTACTAAACCCAGGACCCTGCATTCACTATATCTGGTCTCCCACAGTACACAGAACATGGAAATGCAATAGTTTTAGTAAATATAAACTGCTTAAATACCTTTTCTCATTAGCAGTTAGAGGAGTCTTGTGACATCTATCAGTGTTCAGCCAAACACTAGTTAAAGCTTGTAGGATGAGACTGTCCTATGAGACTGCAAGACCCCTGATCCTCTGTCTGAACAGTGCTGATTGGATCTGTGCTAATCACATTTACCCCCCCCCCCCCAAAAAATGCTCTAGCAATACACTCCAAATTGAACAAGTGCAGAGTCCCCCCAAGGCTCTGTACTATCAGCAGATGGATTGGGGATAGTAAAAGAAGGGGAGGATCAGAGGAGACAAAATCAAACAGCCTTTTTGCACAATGCGAGGATTAACCACTTTAGTTCCACAGTGAATATAACAAGCACGCTTTACTGAATATACAGACTGATTTTACTGTTTAGTAACACTTAAGTAAAATTTGTCACAGCACATGTTTGTTGTTTCAGAATATAAAACCCAGTCTATCAATAGCATGAATGTAAGCGAGCATAAGAAAATGCTAAACCCCATTATAAAAAAAATATTTACTTAAGAGCAAGCGTAGAACCTGATGGCAGTGCACACTGTGACATAACTTTATACTTTACACAGATTTCTGAGCAGTTTGGAACCGTCCGTTCCATTGCTGAAGGCGCAAATGGTGAATTATTGGTCGGCACAACAAAGAATGCTCTTCTTAAAGGGTCAATGGAGCATGGATTTACTCCTGTTATACAGGTTTGTACACTTTGTTTCTATGTATTTCTTTGTGTCTGTTGACATTTTTTTTTTATGCAGGTCAAAGAGAACTGAAATTCTTAACATTGAATAGTAAAATAACATAATGGCAAGAGTTTGATAGCCAAAGTGCAGTAAAATGTACCCAAAACCTTAAAGCCCCGTACACACGGCAGAGAACCTCGACGGGCGAAACACATCGTTCCGCCCGTCGAGGTTTTTGCCCGGCCGTCAGATTCGGCGACCAGCCCGTCGGGAAGGGCGACCAGCCATTCATCCCGACGGGCCGTCGAGCAAATAGAGAACCTGCTCTCTATTTGCGCGGCGGGTTTGCCGACGGGCGGGGCTCGCCGAATCCGTACACACGGCTGAGGTTCTCGGCAGAATTATTCTCCCAGCGAGGTTCTCGCTGGTTTCTGCCGAGAACCTCGGCCGTGTGTACGGGGCTTTACAGTTTTCCTTCATAAGAATTTTACATTATCTACTGTACTTTCATAGATATATCAGGCTCATCTCTCATTTTAACACTGGAACCTAGGACTAGAGTCGGTCATTGTGGCATCATCACTGTCGTGATCACCTTGAGGTGCCATTTAGCATAATCCTGCAAAAATACAAACTGGCTCAGAGAATAGTGGCAGCTTAGGCTACTTTCACACTGGGGCATCGAAGGCGTTGGCGGTTTTTAGCAGCGCTTTACCATTGTTTTTGCGGTGCTTTTCGGCCGATAGCTGGGTGCTTTTAACCCTGTCTAGTGGCCCGAAAAAGGGTTAAAACCGCCGGCAAAGTGCCAGCACTGTGCCGCCAGTACGGAGGCACTGCCCATTGTACACACGGCAGAGAACCTCGACGGGCGGAACACATCGTCCGATTCGGCGACCAGCCCGTCGGGAAGGGCGACCAGCCATTCATCCCGACGGGCCAACGAGCAAATAGAGAACCCGCTCTCTATTTGCACGACGGGTTTGCCGACGGGCGGGGCTCGCCGAATCCGTACACACGGCCGAGGTTCTCGGCAGAATTAGGCTCCCAGCGAGGTTCTCTTTAAGAGTGGTGTATTCACAGCTCCTACAGCGCCTCACACTGGAGTGAAAGGAACGAGCCGTGCTTTGGAGGTGCCATTTTTAGCGCTTTAGCGGCTGCAAAACAACTCAGTGTAAAAGTAGCCGTATGCCGCATACACGCGACCGTTATTCATGTCATTGAAAAAAACTAAGTTTTTCTCAACATGATTCCTCTCAAACCTGCCTTGCATACACACAATCGTGAAAAAAAATGCTTGAGCAAAGCGCGGTACAACACATTCAAACTTAGACGAAAAATATATAAAAAGGTACAAATGACAGTACCCAGCATCTTTTAAAAAAAAAAAAAAGCATTCCCAGCTCCTATATCTATCCTATCTCTAGGTCTGTCCCCATACACACACTTTTTAGCAATCCAGCACTGCTCATCCATTTAGCAGTGCTCCACAGGGCAGCCATCAGAAATTTTGGGGGCCCTTACACAGCTTTAGGGCTAGCTCCCTCATCCTGACCACCAAAATTACCCAAAGTGCAGTGTTTAAGGCCCCTTTCACACTGGGGCGGTGCACTTGCAGGACGTTAGAAAAAGTCCTGCAAGCAGCATCTTTTAGGCAATGCGGGAGTGTTGTATAGACCGCTACTCCACCGCCCATCACTGAAATCAATTGGCACAACTGCTGATGCATCTGCAAAGCGCTTCGGCAGAGGCGCTTTGCAGGCACTTTTAACCCTTTACTCAGCCGCTAGCGGGGGCTAAAAGTGCCGCTAAAATTAGCAGCGCTTTACTGCTAACAACCCCTCGCCCTAGCACGGCGCAGCAGGTGATAGATTAGTTTCTTGTGCTGCTGGCCTGCTGCCAAAAAAAAAAAAGAAAGTTGCTGTAGGTAGAGCGGGCCCCTTGGAATTCTCGGGCAACCTTACTTGAGTACTGCCTGTACCCCCCTGATGGCGACCCTGCTGCTCCGCTTCCAAGTTAAAAGATGCACAGGGTCCCTCAACACACTTCATGTGAGCCCAGAGTGTCAGGAGCTCACCCTCCACTCTGGACTCAAAGAAGAAAGCTATAGCTAGGAGCACCATATCACAACGAGGCACAGCTCTCTGCAGCATTTCGGATTCACCCTCTGCCAAAGAGGAAGAGGGTGAAGGTAACTTATGATGTTGTATGATCAGACTAAGGAAACCTGAAAGAAAAGGTGTATATACATTTATTCTTATGGGCCAGTTGAGAAGCTTCCATGGGGGATGGGGTGTCCTAAGTCTGGAGTAAGCATTAGAAGCTCCATACATATGAATATTAGGTTCACTTTGAGGCTGTTTCTCGCGGGAAACGTCAACCCCTTTGCTAAGGACTGTTTACATACTTAGATCTTACATGATCCTACCAGTTACTGTCAATTTGGAGAAAAGATCATACATCTTTACCCACTTCCCACCCTCCTATAACTAAAGAAAAGACCGGCCAGGTTACATTTTTCCAGCTGATATAACCCAGCGCCAAGGGTGGTTTTCTGCTTTCCCCTCTTTTTTTTCTATAGGCAAAAAAACTGCATTCTGAGCCATTCCGAGTTTGTACATTTTTTTTTAAAGTTCCTTCCTCTAAGAAAAATCTTTTGCTTGTTGGATTGAGCCAGCATGCACATTGTAAGGTGACGTTTGAGGGACGCTGTGCGAATCAAAGCCTGTGGGAGTCTATTGCTTTGGACATGCATTAGGCCATTTTTCTTCATTCTAGCCAGTTATATTACAAATATGTATTTATGTTGTATTTTATTTTTTTACAGGGGCACACAGATGAGCTGTGGGGACTGGCTACACATCCTACCCATAATATTTTCATGACTTGTGGACATGACAAGCAGTTGTGCATCTGGAATGGTAGTAGTCACACACTAAGCTGGTCATGCATTCTGGAGGTGAGATATGGATTGACAGAGTGATTCGTCCTCAATGTGCATGTGAACATTAGATAGTGGTTGACTATGCAGGCATTATCTGACTATCTTTAAAGGCAAGCTGTCATCAGAATTCTACTCTCTATTCACTTGTAAGATTTTGTTCAGCCATCCATGCAAATGGCGTGGATGGACGAATCCCCCCTGCCAGTCTATTGTATTCTGACAGCCTAATAGTTAATAGTTAAATGAAAAAAAGTGATCAATGTATGTGCTGCCTAAGAGCTAAGACCAGCCATAGACAGTTTAAATCTCAGCTGGTTCAGCAGGAACTGGCTAAGATTTGAACCATTAATGAGCAGATTCTCTTATGATTATCACTAGTGGTTGCTGTATAGCCACTAGTGATAATCACTGTTTGTCAGGAGAATACAATTGCTGGGCAGGAGGGATATTCCCCTGTCAGCACTGTCTGTGTTGATGGGGGAATCAAGTTTTTCCTGCAATCTGTGGATGCAGGAAAGAAGTTTGCACCGTATATAATCCTGCCTAACTGAAAGTGAAAGTAAATTGTGACTTGAAAGAACAGGAGAAGGGGAGGGAGGCAGATGGAGGAGAGAAGGGATGGAGATAATGCAGTTCAGTGATTACAGTGTACTGCAGTCTGCAGTGCACACACTTACCCACTGTCCAGGCTAGAATCTCAGGCATCATTCACACACAGCCAGGAATGCTGCTGATTTTCATATTTTTCACCCACACATCCCCTCTCTTCAGATACAGCACGCTGGGATAGTGTGGGCGGGACTGGAAGGAGGAGGAGGAACTGTATTCCTCCCTGCTCGTATGTGAGGAGAGTGAGGGGGGGTGGCTGGACTCGCTGGGCCTTGAAAGAGTGTCATAGACTGACACTTGGCTCAGCTTGCAGTCACCACTCTCGGAATTTACAGGCTGGTTCTCCTGTCCTAAGGATGGGAGAAATCAGTCTGTTTTTTCAGTAACTGAGATGAAGGTTTGCCCCCCCCCCCCACTACAGTGGCAGCCCAAACAAAATACAAAAAAAATATATATATTTTTTTTTGGGGGGGGACACATGGTGGGGCACAGCATAATGTTGGGGGGAGGGGTCAGGGCACCTTTTGCCCCCCCTAGGGACGCCATTGGAGGAGAGGGAGATAGAAAGGGGTATTGTAGGCCAAAAATGTCTTATAAGCAGAGAACAATAGTCAGGATTTCTAACCTGCCCAATCAGCCTTCCACAGCCCTGGCTAACCCACAGACAAGAGACTGCTGTGCAATCCACCAAAAACTGTTGGATTTGGAGACCATAATTTTATTTATATAGAAACCTTAATGGTCACTCATTTTACAGAAAACATTCCAATGCCTGGTCCTATATGGTTGGGACCAGAGCTAGAACGAGTCAGCAGACCTGAGAGTTCTTTTCTCAGCCTTGAGTAACCAGAGCAGCCACTTGCTGCCATGATGGAAGAAGGAGATTGCGACAATTAACTTTCACAAATGAGGATTGGTGCTGAGACTTTCAGTCATACTTTTTCTTGGCCAGCAAATCATGATCACAACAACTAAATAATTGTTTGTTTGATATCAGTGGCAGGCACTGTTATTCTTAAGGAGAATGAATCTAACTATTTCTGCATTTCTACCCATAATCATGTGTTTTAATAGCTACAGCAACAGTATGATACAGTATCATATGACCATGATATTACTTCACGGGACACACGGCTGTCTGCTCCTCCACTGTTTCTTTTTTTTAAATCAGAAAAGTGTTTATTTAACCGGAGATAAAAACACAAGGGAATCATACAAGAATGCAAATTGTTACACAACAAAATAAAGTGCAGCACAAAGAATAAACATCGGGTACAGACCGTCACCCACAGTAACAGACAGTATAACCAGGTTTCAAAAGAAGGTGTACAGTACCCACACAAAATAATTGACAATGGCATATATAATGCTGTACCATATCACGCCCAAATTTTTATCCCCTGTACCTCTACATAGGGAGATTTGTTATGAAGAAACGGAGTAAAAAAAAAAAAGGAAAAACAAAAAGTCCAGAGAAAAAGGCAAAAAGAGAGAAGAGAGAAAAAGAAAAAAAAAAAAAAAAAAAAACAAAATAAAAAAAAGGAGAGAAGGAAAAACAGACATACACCGCAGGGAAATAACAAAGTGGAGAAGTTTCACAGTCCATGTACATGTCACATAAGCAGTCAATCAACACAGTCTGCCTTGTAAGAGGAATACAATGGCACTACTGCAAGATCCTATTACCACATATAAAGGTCCAAGTCTCACAACCACTAAAAACAATGATTGCAGAACCCCGCACCACAATAAGTCATGAATACAACAAGAAGGTCACCCTCTCCATTCCCCCAGAGCCCTTATCACTCACCCACCCTTTACCTCAACAGTCGGTCCATCACCAAATCCACCGGGGACAGGCCAGGAGTATCTAACCAGGGTGCCCACAGTTTGTCGAACTTCCCTGACCGACCCCTATGCTGAAATATGTACTTCTCCAGGCGAATGGTATCACCCATCTGGGTAATCCATTCCCCCACCGTTGGTGGCCCAGCAGCCTTCCAGTGCCTCAAAATAATCTTGCGGGCCTGAAACAGAGCCCTAGATACGGCCTGTTTAGAATTTTCGTCCATGGGGATGTCGTCCAAGATCCCTAATATGCACGGTTTCGGGTCCGTAGGTATGGCAGTCTGAAACACACTGTTAACTGTAGCCACAACCCCTGCCCAGTATACGTGTAACTTGGGGCACCTCCACAACAGATGGATCAGGTCCCCATGATCTCTCGCACATCTGGGACAGTTAGAATCCGATCTCACCCCCATTTTATACAGCCTATCTGGCGTAAAATGCACTCTAAGAATAATGTAGAGTTGTGAGAGCCGCTGGGCCACATTCAAGGAACAATATTGTACACCCTGGAGCGCCTCCTCCCACTGCTCTTCCTCAAACACTCCTACGTCTCTCTCCCACCTGTCTGAGGCTGCAAGGGGGAATCCCTCCAGGTATAAATGAAGAATCATGGAATAAGCTCTAGAAATAAATCCCCGAAACTGGGATACACCAGCCATGTATTTAAAAATTGGTGTCTGTGAGAATATCCAAGGTTCCCCCCCTGACTGCGCCCTCACTGCATGCTGTAACTGTCTATAATAAAAAAGCATTGACTGCGGTAGATGGAATCGTTCTCTCAGCTCTGGGAAGGGAATCAGCCTACCCGCCGTAAATACGTGTCTCAAGTGTGTGACCCCATGCCTCCTCCACCGCGCGCCACAATCCAAAGAAAGCAACTCCCCGTAGTACCCATTGGCCCAGATCGGACTATACTCAGTAAACCCCTCCACTTCCTGCAGTTGTCTAAGTTTATTCCAAATTTTTTGCATCAAAACGTAAGTGGGGAAGTTTCTATTGGATTTTGCATACATAAGGGCTTCCATACCTGCGGACACGCTGTCAAGGCCGGTAACATGGCACATAAGGGCCCTAATAGGGTCCGACTGCACCCCACCCTCCCCCAGTCCCAATCCCTCCGGCATCGCCCGGGCAATATGCTGTGCCTGAGCAGCCAGGTAGTATACCCAAGGGTTAGGGAGGGCAAGGCCCCCCCCCCCGTCTTGGGTTTCTGTAACTGCTCCAGTCTAATCCTGGGGGGTTTATTCAGCCAAATAAAAGATCTAAACAAAGAGTTAATAATCCTAAACGTTTTCAAAGGGATAACCATGGGCGTGTTATGAAGAAAATATAATATCTGAGGCATAAAAATCATTTTTATGAGATTAACCCTGCCCACCAGAGACATCCTAAGACGCGACCAGATCTTGATTCTATCTCTAATTCTATTTAACAGTGGGGATAAGTTGAGCACCAAAAAATCTCGTGGCTCCGGAGTAATCCAGACCCCCAGATACTTGATGCAAGTAGACACTGGCACCCCGTGGATCGACCGCTCCCCGTCACCCTGGGCAGCATCCAACAGCAGAAGCGAGGACTTAGTCCAGTTAATGACAAGGCCTGAATAGGTCCCGAATCTGCCGACCACTGCCATCGCCTCCCTCAGGGAGTCACCCGTGTCTCCCAGAAGCAGCATGGTGTCGTCGGCGTATAGCATTAGCTTTTCCTGAATCCCTCCATATCCGAAACCCCTCACTTTTTGGTTCGCCCTGATCAAGGCAGCCATAGGTTCAATGGCGATGGCAAAAAGGAGCGGGGACAACGGGCACCCTTGCCGAGTGCCCCTATACAGAGCAAAGGATTCAGAAATGTGTCCCGCCTCTCTAATAACTGCCCTGGGCGAGCAATAAAGCAGCCGCACCCACGACAGAAACTTTTCGCCAAAGCCAAATCTGCCCATGACAGCCCAGAGGTACCCCCATTCTATACTGTCAAACGCTTTGTGGGCATCCAGGGAAAGCAGGGCCCTGTTTCCCATGGTGTCCGACTGCGTCTGAATATTTAAGTAAAGTCTCCGGAGATTTATGGCCGTAGACTTTTGGGGCATAAAGCCTGACTGATCTGAATGAATAATAGAGGAGATGACCCTGTTGAGTCGCAGAGCCAGGACTTTTGCTAGGAGTTTAATATCGCTCTGTAAGAGCGATATCGGTCTGTAGGAACCCGGGTCCAGTGGATCCTTACCAGGTTTTAAAAGAAGTACGATACTGGCTTCAGTCATGGAATCAGGAAGGCACTGGTGTTCTCTAGCATAGTTAAGGACCCTTAGCAGGCGTGGCAGGATTAGTCCCCCATATTGTTTAAAGACTTCCATGGGAAGACCATCAACTCCAGGAGCCTTAGAATTTGGGAAGAGGCCAAGGGCCTCTTGTAATTCCTCAATTTTTAAAGGAGAATCCAAGAGAACCCTCTGAGGGGCTGTCAGGCATGGCAATTCCACCCCCCGTAGATAGTCCTGTAAGTCTTCATTGGAGTAGTTTACCCGGGATCTATACAAATCAGAGTAGAATCTAACCAGTTCCTGCATAATAGGCTTAGGAGTGTTCACCACTCTTCCGCCCTCAGTACGCAATGCGCCAATGGATGGAGACGTTTGGGACACCTTCACTATTTTAGCTAACAGACGGCCCGTCTGCTCGCCCTCCTCATAGAAGGCCTGTCTGCAAAAAAATCTCTTCCTATCTGCCGCCTCCCTCGTGACCCGATCAACTGCCTCCTGTGCCGCCACCCACGCCTCCCTCGTAGTATCAGAAGGATCTGCTATGAATTCTGCCTCTAGCCTACTCACCAGCTGTTCGGTCTGCTCCCTGACCTCATGTGTTTTAGCTTTAATACCAGTGACTTCCGCAATCAAGATTCCCCTGAGAAACGCCTTAAACGCCTCCCAGGCCAACCCCAAGTCTGAATGGTCTTCATGACTCTGCCAAAACCCAGCTATCTCTTCTGCCACACGTTCATGGGAGGGGAACAGGTTAAGCCAAAATGCATTCAACCTCCACGGCATCCTAGGCATATCAGTGACAGGTCTAGCATTCAGGGAGACCAATAGGGGGGAATGGTCAGATACCCCCCTTACCAAGTATTTGAGGTCCTCCAGTATATGTGTCGTCTGAGGTGTACATAAACATAGGTCAATTCTGGACAAAGAATGGTAAGTTTTAGAAAAACAGGAGAACACCTTTTGCAGTGGATTACGGCAACGCCACGGATCAGACCAACCCACCTCCTCCGTGAATTTCCGCAATGCCGTTCGAGCTCTGCTGCGGAAAGCCACCGGAAGCGGGTGCTTGTCTAAGATCGGATCCATGTAACAATTGAAATCCCCCACCACAATAAAGGGAACTTCCGAATGACACAATTGAAATGACAATAGTATACGCAGCACCTCCGCATTAAAGGGGGGGGGGCACATATATAGCAGCAAGTATACATTTTAGGTGATATATTTTACAAAGCAAAATCACAAATCGCCCCTCATCATCTATCAGTTTATCCATTAGTTGGAAATCTAGGGCTCTATGTACCAATACACTCACCCCCCTGGAGTAGGAGGTATGAGTGGAGTGGTAAGCCCAACCCACCCAGGAAAAACCCAGGCAAGAGACCGTGTCTGGCACAAGATGAGTCTCCTGCAGAGCATACACCGCTGGGGAATACTTCCTCAGTATAGTGGCAATCATAGTTCGCTTCAAAGGGTCCTGAACTCCCCTAACGTTCCATGAAAGCAAAGGGACAGTAGTCATAGATACGGACACTTGTGGTTACTATCGAGTAAAATATCATGTGTACCCTAGGCGCCTTAGGGTGTGCATCCGTCCAGTGCGCCAAGTGAGACAAAAACACAATACCTGAAGCACGCGTGGCATAGGTCCTGATAGAGCGCATGTGAGATCCTCTCGCAGCAAAGTCTTTCCAGCGAGCCTGCCGATTCAGAGTAATGTTATGACTGCGGTAGTCCATCAATAGAAAGAAAAAAGAAGCAAAAATAAAAAAGTTAAATAGGTAACCAAAACCACCCCGGTCGCATAGAAGTAGTAGTAGTGTCCCCAGTGCTGCAGTGGAGAGCCCTCCACTCCGCAAGGCAGCAAGCGAGGATTGCAAATATACACATGTAACACACCGGAAAAAAACAAAAAAAGTAGAAAAGGTCAACAGGTCAACTATAACAGGACCCATAACCGTAGGGCCCTGTCGGGCAAAACTTTCAAAAGGGCACGACCAACAGACAGTCGCTCAACTGCGTTTTGTAAATAAACTCACTTGCTCTCAACACTTATAGAGTAATAGTAGGTTGTGGCTTCCCAGCCAAGTAAGGTGAAGCAGTCCAGCTTTAGCCCGAAGCCTCAGGTATATCCAATCAGTCCCCCTCCGCCGCTCTCCTATCCGCTTGACGAACAATATGCTCATTTGCATCTATCCACGAGGACGCGTCCGCCGCGGACTCAAAGAAGTGAGACTGGCCCCCAGCCGAGATCCGGAGCTTAGCCGGAAAAAGCATGGCGTACGTTGCACGGAGCCGTTGCAGCCTCTTTTTGACGTCAGTGAATCTGGCCCTGCGTTTCTGAATTTCAGCAGAGTAATCAGGATAAAAAGAGATACGGGCCCCATTGAACTGAATATTGCGACGCTCCCTTGCCTGTCGGAGCACAATTTCCTTATCTTTAAAATTGAGAAGTCTGGCGATCATGGTGCGTGGTGGGCTTCCTGGTGGTAGGGGCCTAGGCGGTACCCTGTGCGCCCGCTCCACTGAATACAGCGGGGTGAACGCTTCTTTCCCAAACACCTGCAAAAGCCATTGTTCCACAAATTCTGTGGGGTCCCTCCCCTCCGTCTTCTCTGGGAGCCCCACTATGCGAATGTTATTTCGCCTCAAGCGATTTTCGATGTCATCAGATTTAAGTTCGTTCGCTCTGGCCACACGTGCAGTCATTTGCGCCTCCCGCAGCAATGGAGTCAGTTTGTCTTCCAAGTCACTGATGCGGCCTTCCGCCGCTGTAGTGCGCTCCCGGGTTTTCTGCAAATCATGCCTGATAAACCCCAATTCCTCTTTGAGGCCACCAAATTGATCGTGCAGGGTATGCACTGAAGCTGTACATTTGCGCACTGCGCGCAGGATGTCTGCCAGGGAGGGTTGCTCAGTATCCCCACACTCTTCCTCCTCCTCCGTATCAATCAGACTGTGGCTAGGTGAAGCCAGAGCTCCCTGCACATCTTCCCCCTCCTCTGCCTGAGAGTGAAAAGCAACAGGGGTAGCCTGCAAATCCTCACCACTCCCGTGAGCTGACTGGTTTGCCATCCTCTGGGCATAGTATAACATGTCCCTTGGGGGGTCTTTTGCAGCACCTTTGGGGGTCTTAGGGGGTTTACTCACGTCCTTCGCCTTCTCCAGTCCACGTGTGCGCTGTGATTGAGGAGCGGCGGCGCCATGTTGGAATTCCGGCGCTCCGGACTCCGTCTGTTTGCGGGTCAGCATAGCCACCGAAAGTGCTGCCGATGCCACCAGAGTAGTCCTGGGGAGGATCCGAGCAGGAGACAGCTGAATCCGGGCAAGTTTGCTGGCTGGGAAGAAGAATCACAGGAGGATCAGTGCGGGAGCTCCGTGAAGCACGTCCTCTCACATGCCGCTCTCGGCCACGCCCCCCTCCTCCACTGTTTCTGATTGCCCCATATTATACTAGGATGCTTCATCAGATGTTTCTTCAAAATAGTTGTAATAATACAAGAATGATCATTAAAATATTGCACCTTCATTGTGATAATTAAATTGAGACGTATAACCAACCATTTTTTTTTCGGCCAAGGAAATTTTGCGTTGGGATGTATATTAAAGGGTCACTAAAGGAAATTATTTTTTTTGCTGAAATGACTGTTTACAGGGTATAGAGACATAAAAGTTAACCGATTCCTTTTCAAAATGATTAAAAATAGATAAAAATCAATCATATAATGTGCCTGCAGGTTAGTTTCACTTTTGAACTGGCTTCATGTTTCTGCAAAGTAGAAATAGACACACAGAACAAAAACAAACAAATCCAGGGCAGTGTTTTGTTTTTAAAACAAATCTGATTGGTTCTGGGAAGTTTTAGACACACAGTAATGACAGCATAAACCAGGGGTGCCCAACCTTTTGAGGAGCGAGGGCCACTTTATCGACATGGTAACCGGTCGCGGGCCACAATGAGCGTCATTGGCGTAGCGTGGGTTGTCGGCACATGGGGCAAGGCAAAAGTCCCTAACCTCCCTGAGTCCCTTCCTACAATAGTACTGACCAGCCTGATTCCCATACTGACCACTACACTAACCTACCTGACCACTACACTAACCTACCTACCTGATTCCTACCTGACCACTGCACTAACTTACCCTGACCACTGCATTAACCTACCTGACCCCTACACTGACCTACCTGACCCCTACACTGACCTACCTGATACCTACACTGACCACTACACTAACCTACCGGCATCTCATACTTGCCACTACACTAACCTACCTGTCCACTACACTGTCCACTACACTACACTGTCCACTACACTACACTGTCCACTACACTACACTGTCCACTACACTACACTGTCCACTACACTACACTGTCCACTACACTGTCCACTACACTACACTGACCACTGCACTGACCACTACTCTACACTGTCCACTACACTGCACTGACCACCTCACTGCACTGACAATTACACTGACCACTACACTGACAATTACACTGACCACTACACTGCACTGACAATTACACTGACCACTACACTGCACTGACAATTACACTGACCACTACACTGCACTGACAATTACACTGACTACTACACTACACTTACACTGACACCAGATGTTTTTTTTTATACTGACTCCAACTCTGGCTGGCTGTTCCCTCTCTCCCCAGACCGTATCCTCCCCCTCACCTGCAGCTTGCAGCTTTCATCAGTTTGGAGGAGAGGGGTAGCCTGGAGGAGGTGAAGGCAGCGGTGTTCACAATGTGGTGGAGGCGGGACTTCAGGCTGGCCACAATCACTGATAGGCCAGCCCGCCGTGATCACTGATAGGCCAGCCCGCCGTGATCACTGATAGGCCAGCCCAGCTGCGATCATGGATAGGCCAGCCCAGCCGCGGCCGCCGCCCATGACCCGATTCTTTGCAATAATGCTCAGAGATGGCGGGTTGGGAACCCGCGATCTGGGCTTGCCGACCCGCCATCTCAGAGCAAGACATGGTGGGCCACATCAGAGGACGCCCTGGCTTAAACCATCATGAGAAAGCTCCCAGTATGGTGGTTATAAGGAAACAGACAAGCAGGAAGTGTGGAGAACAGAGCAGGATTACAGCAACTTCAAAGCAAAAACGAACAATAAGGACATGAAACCAGTACTGCAGTAAGGTAAAGGAAGCTATTTAGCTAAAAAAAAAAATCCTTTAGTGATCCTTTAAGGGAAATAAGCTACCCTAAATTAATGATGCTTCCCCTGTGGTATACTTCAAGACTGTTATACCATACCAGACTGGCTTAACTGACAGCAAATTGTGAGTTTATGACAAGATGTCAGGTCACCTGAGGCCAGGTGACAGATGGATGCCATGTAGGTCAGGAGTGCACCGTTAAGGTAGTGGACCTTGCGGCTGACTGACATGGATGGAGCTCTGGTTGGTTCAGGAGAAGGTCCTCTGGAGCACAAACATGGATCACACTGGTATGTAGAGCATGAGATTCCCCAGGGCACAAAGTCTAAGGGCTCTTTCTCACGGACGTTTCGTATGTCCCTTTCATCTATCCGTTGTCGGATGAAAAACAGGCATACATGTATCCCTATGAGATTGTGGATGTCAGCGGAGGCATGTCCGCTGACATCCGATCCGCCAAAGTATGCCGGAGGAAAAACCTACTTTTTCATCCGATTCCCCATAGGGGAGAGCGGAGAAAAGACAGGGCGGTCCCTGCACAGTGTGCGGGGACCGCCCTGTCATCCGGCAGCTCAGCTGAGATCAACGGAGCGATCTCCGCTGAGCAAACGGAGGTGCACGGGGCGGATCATTACCCGTGTGAAACAGCCCTTAGAGCCAGCAGGTGTTCACCAGAGCCCCTAGTGTTGGGGATGTACTTCGCTGCAACTGGCTCCAGGTCGCAGCCCCCAACTCACACTCACGGTAGGCTACTAGAGGATAGAGAGGAAGCAGCAGACCAGGACAACAAGGCATAGTCAGGAGATAAGCCAAAAGGTTGGGGGAACGAACAGACAGGGGTAGTCAAAGAACACGCCAAAGGCCAGGCTAGGAAGCAGACAAGGATAGTCAGGAACAAGCCAAAGATGGTAAACAAAATCAGACGTAGAACACGGCAAGAAGCACACAGGAAGCCAAACACATGATATTGATCAGCGAGGATTGGTTGCAGTGCACAGGTTAAAATAGTGTTCCCTGTTAGAGGCTGGGGTGGAGCCATGCTCGAGGGAAGATTACTTAAGCAGACAGTGGAAAAGGGGTCAGTAAGCTGAACACAACAGAGAGGTAAGCAGACAGACATGAACATTACTGCAAACTCATGACACAAGATAGCCGTGTAAATCTAAAAATAAAAGAAGCCGCACGATAGCTAAGTATAACCAGCATCATTTGCAGAAAATTGTGCCTCAGGTGTGCAAATTGTGTAAAGGAAGCCATCTTTTGCTTAAGCGGCCATTCTAGGTGCCCCCTTCATGTTTCATGTGAGAGAGAGCTGTGTGTGATGTCATAAGCCCAGGCTTTTTACCAGATAAGAAACAGGAAATGGGCTGTATAAGGTATTTACTGGCAGGTTGAGTGGCAAGGTAGAATGTGACTGATTGCTATAGTAGAAAATAGTTCTAAATGTCTTTCATTAAAGTGGACCTTTAGTAATTTTTTCAAATTCCCATCTATTAAATCTTCTGCCCTTCTTGTTTTAACTTTGGATAGTAAGACATTTTTTTTCTGCCAGTAAATACCTTATACAGCCCACTTCCTGTTTCTTGTCTGGTAAAAAGCCTGGGCTTATGACATCATGCACAGCTCTCTCTCTCTCTCTCACTCTTTTTTGAGAGATTTCCAGGATGGGGAGTCATAAGAGGACCAATGAGAGTTGCAGGATTGCAGAGCTGGAGGTGTGCCTCTGTGTGTCTGTGTAAATCCAGGAAGTGAACAGGCAGCAGCTTCAGCTGCCCACAGTTAAAATGGTTGCAGCTAGACTCAGTGGAGGGAGATTTCTGCAGCATATCTGGCAAGTACAGAATCACAGTATATATAAAATAATATGCAAAGTAGTTGGAGGGAAGCTTCAGAATGGCAAAGATGTTTTTATTACAAATTATGTGAGCAGTCTGCAGTTCCTCTTTAAGAACCAAGTGTGTACATAAAAGCATACTGACAAATTAATTAATTATAATGATGTATAATGGTTAATTAATTATTAATGCAGACATCAATTACTTTATGTATCGTAGGATCATGGTTTGTGTGCAGATTTCCACCCTAATGGAAGAGAAGCCTGTGTGGGTCTGAGCACAGGAAAGTAAGACTGTCACATTTCTAATTTCTCTTACAAATCTACTGTATCTTTCTTAGATCTGTTCTTATTATCTACTCTTCTTCGAGGTATCAAAACACAGATATAGAAATTTCAGCATCAAAGAATATCATCCTTATATCAGGCCCACGGTCGTACAGTGGGTGGAAGGGGCAACCCTGAGCTCAATTCAAGAGTGTTTTTCTATTTGCCTTTATAACATTAATAGAAACACAATGGTATTTTTTCACAGTTTACACGTGTATAATGTGTTTGGTAGATCTTGTTAACCAGACAAAATGAATATAAGAGAAACTATCCAAATTATGCAAAACAATTAAATAAGTTTGTATAATTGCTGTACATGCTGCCCATAGCTTAGTCTGCTCCTATCTCGTTGTTGGCTCTTCTGTGAGCCTGAGATGTCTGTAGTGGAAATCAGAATGGAGAGATTGAGAAAACTGGTGATCTACAGTTAAAGTGGAGTTCCACCCATTTAATAGTCAGCAGCTACAAAAAGTGTAGCTGCTGACTTTTAATAATCAGACACTCACCTGTCCCAGGAGCGAGCGATGCATGTGCAGTAAACCTCTCTCCCTCCTCTTCACGGTGCCGGTGTTTTGTCGAGATGATTCCCCTATCGGATAGGGTCTGGCCTCGACTGCGTAGGTGCCGTGCGTGCGCAGTAGGAGGGTATGGAAACCTCTGAGCCTGAACAGCTGTTCGTCAGCGCAATGACCAATGAACACGGCGCTCGCTCCCGATGCTCGGGGCTGGTTATACACGGCGCTTTCTGCTCCCTCTATACAGCAAGAGGCAGCAAGGGGCGGATACTAAGCCAGGAGTCTCCAAACTACGGCCCTCCAGGTGTTCAGGAACTACAATTCCCATCATGCCTAGTCATGTCTACGAATGTCAGAGTTTTACAATGCCTCATGGGAAGTGTAGTTCTACAGCAGCTGGAGGGCCGTAGTTTGGAGATCCCTGGTCTAAGCGGTGGATATGGTTAGAAAAGGCTGCATCATAAAGCACTGGCCATCCCTTTGGGAAAAGCATCCACCCCGCCCCTTGCTGTATAGAGCGAGTAGAGATAAACCAGCCCGAGCACCAGGAGCGAGCGCCGTGTTCATTGTGCATGCTCCGTTTACAGCTGACGAACACCTGTTCAAGCTCCGAGTTTTCTGTGGCCGCCGACTGAGCATGCGCGGCACCTGCGCAGTTGAGACTGGACCCTATCCGATAGAGGACCCAAATAGTTAGAACACCGGCATTCTAACTGTTGGCAGCCAGCTGTGCCCTGTGAATGGCCGGGCAATCTTCTGAGAACTGTGACGTGTCCCAGAAGATTGTAGGGAGGAGAGGTGATCTTCCTTCCGGCGCCGCGGCACCAGGGGAGGAAAGGGGAGCTGGGTGTCTGTAGAAACAGGATACCCGCTCCCCCCTCCCCCCAAAAAAATGGCATGCCAAATCCATTACAGGGGGTCACCAGCACTTAAAGTGGAAATTCCATTTTTGGGTGGAAATCCCATTTTTGGGTGGAAATCCGCTTTAACTGATCTCCTGTAGGCTGAAAATACCCAGAAGCACTTCCAGGTTCAGAGCTATCAAATCCTAGCTGCAGCACCAGGTAAACAACAGATCGAGGAACTCTCCAAAATAGAGACACATTAATAAAAACTTGACAAAGGTTTATTTTATCAACACTTTATCCAAATGAAAAAACAGTTTTGTCTAGTATCACTTTATCCCATAATCTGTAGGCCTATAGGATCTAGTTAACATTTTTAAACATCTTGATTAGAATGAAGAAAAAAACAAAGGGCCAGATTCTCGTAGATCCACGTATCTACGAGCGGGGCGTAGGGTATGCCATTTACACTACGCCGCCGCAACTTACTGGAGCAAGTGCCGTATTCTCAAAGCACTTGCTCCGTAATTTGTGGCAGCGTAGTCTAAATGGCCCGGCGTATCCCCGTGTAAATCAAAGGAGGCGGCTTGTATTTAAATTAAGCGCGCCCCCGTGCCGAACGAACTGCGCATGCGCCCGCCTTAAACGTAGGCCACTGCGCATGCTCTGTAGTACGCCGCAAATACATTGGTTGCGACGTGAACGTAATTAACGCACAGCCCTATTCGTGACGAGTTACGTAAACGACGGAAAAACCCGCCGCTGTCTTGACGGCCATACGGCGGACCGACGTAAGGTTACCCCTCATATAGCAGGGGTAACCTTATGCTTACGGAAACGACGTAAACGACGATGAGGCGGCACAAAAACGTTCGGGAATCGGCGTATCAGGCTCATTTGCATAGTCAAATGAGAAATATACGTAAACGCCACCTAGCGGCCGGCGTAACATTACATTTAAGATCCGACGGTGTAAGTGACTTACGCCAGTCGGATCTTAGCGTAAAACCGGCGTATCATGTTTTCTGGATAGACACTTTTACCAGGGCCAGATTTAAAGTGCCCCATTTTTCTTGCTGCCCCTTCTTAGCATTAGTATTAGGCTGACCATAGATGGCTCGAACCTTAGCCAGTTCAGCAGGAACCAGCTGAGATTCAAACCATGTATGGGCAGGCTGAATGTACAGAGTTGATCAATCGATCAACTTGGGTACAACCAGACTGCTAGATTTTACATGTGATTATCGCTAGCAGCTGGTATAGCCAGTAGCAATAATCACTGTCTTTTCCTGGCGGGGACGGCTTCCCCTATCAATACTGTCTGCATTGATGGGGGACTAGAGAAAATTTCTTTCTGGCTACAGGAAAGAAATTTGCTCCGTGTATGGCCTGCATTACACCAGCAAGATGGAACGCTGGGGGTTGGGGCGGGGGAGTAGGAAGGCTTCAAGCGTAAGCTCCACCCTCCACCTCCACTCCTGCCCATCGAAACCCTTACCCCCTCCGGTGTCACATTTGACACCTTTCAGGGCGAGGGGGGGTGCAGATACCTGTTTAAAGACAGGTATTTGCACCCACTTCCGGCCACACAGTCTGCGGGTAGATCTCGCCCCCCCCCCCTGTTGTGTTCTGGGAAACACTCGGCTCACAAAACAACAGTCAGCACGGCGCAGCGCGACTTGCGCATGTGCCGTAGGGAACCGGGCAGTGAAGCCGGAGCGCCTCACTTCCTGGTTCCCTCACCGAGGATGGTGGTGGGGGGCAGCAGAGTGACGAGTGATCGCTCGTCCTCTGCTGCGGACAGTGCTGGAGTCCAGGACAGGTAAGTGTGCTGATATTAACCACTTAAGACCCGGACCTTTAGGCAGCTAAAGGATCCGGCCAGTTTTTGCGATTCGGCACTGCGTCGCTTTAACTGACAATTGCGTGGTCGTGCGACGTGGCTCCCAAATAAAATTGGTGTCCTTTTTACCCCACAAATAGAGCTTTCTTTTGGTGGTATTTGATCACCTCTGCGGTTTTAATTTCTTGCGCTATAAACAAAAATAGAGCGACAATTTTGAAAAAATTCAATATTTTTTACTTTTTGCTATAATAAATATCCCCCAAAAATATATAAAAAAAAAAATTTTTTTCCTCAGTTTAGGCCGATACGTATTCTTCTACCTATTTTTGGTGAAAAAAAAATTGCAATAAGCGTTTATCGGTTGGTTTGCGCAAAATTTATAGCGTTAACAAAATAGGGGATAGTTTTATTGCATTTTTATAAAAAAAAAAAATGTTACTACTAATGGCGGCGATCAGCGTTTTTTTTTTTTCATGACTGCGACATTATGGCGAACACTTCGGACAATTTTGACACATTTTTGGGACCATTGTCATTTTCACTGCAAAAAATGCATTAAAAATGCATTGTTTACTGTGAAAATTACAATTGCAGTTTGGGAGTTAACCACTAGGGGTTATGTGTGACCTCATATGTTTTTCAAACTGTAGGGGTGTGTGGCTGTAGGTGTGATGTCATTGATTGTGATTTCCTGTATAAGGGAACACACAATCAATGCGGGCGCCACAGTGAAGAACGGGGTTTACACACAGCTCTCCCTGTTCCTCAGCTCTGGAGACTGATCGCGGGACTCCAGCAGCGATCAGGTCCGCGAGTCCCGCGGTCCCAGAGCTTCAGACCGGACCGTGGCTGGGCACTAACAGAGGACGTACCTGTACGTGCATGTGCCCAGCCGTGCCATTCTGCCGACGTAAATGTGTAGGAGGCGGTCCTTAATCGGTTAAAAGTCAGCAGCTGCTGGCTTTTAATATTTTTTTTTTTTCAGGGGATATCCGTCAGATTGCTTAGTCTACATCAGTACACCAAGAACTGACTATTACATTAGATTGAGGTAAACTGTCAACCCCCATTCTGCTAAAGCCCCGTACACACGGTCAGACTTTTGACCAGCCAAAATCACAGTTGTAGTTGTAGAAACTGAGAGTGGGTGAACTGCAACTGCACATTACACTATTGCAACAATAAAAGCAAACAAACTGTGCCAGAATGAGGACCCACCAGACGCAGGCAGTGTATACGTCTAGAATTTGTTATTCACAAGGGAATAGCAACAGGTGTGCTGTCTCTGGAAGCACTGCTATCCTAGGCATGGTCTTGTTAGCTATTAAAGTAGAACTACATTTTTTTATTGAATAGCGTAAGAGAAGGTTAATAACCCTTGTCGTTTTTTTTGCCATCTGTCTAGGGTTGCCACCTGTCCGGTTTTGACCCGGACAGTCCGGGTTTGGACACATGTGCCCGGTTTTGAAGCCTCCTGAGACCCGGGCACATTTAAAAAAAAAAAAAAAAAAAAAAATTTTTTTTTTTTTTTTTTTTAGCTGTCCATCCCATCCTGGCCCGGCCGCAACAGAGCTGCACATCCCCGGCTCCACCAGCTTGCCTGAGTGTTAGTAGAAGGTGTGCCGCCCGCAGCAGTGCTCTCTGTTAGCCCCCCGGCCGGGCTGTAAACATGTGTGCAACTTCTCACTGTGCTAGCCCCTCCCCCTCCCTCCCTCCGGCGCGCCTCCATCTGCATTGTGTGCTGCAGAGTGGAAGAGGACACATGGGACACAGAGTGCTCAGCTCTTCTCTGACTGGCTACAGAATACACATGGAGGTGGGTGGATGGGCGGACCATACACTACCCCCACCATACACTAAACATACAGTTCTGCCCCCCCTGCATATACCATTACCATCCACAGCCGTATATACAGTTCTGCCCCCCCCTCCATACCATCCACAGCCATACATACAGTCCGGCCCCCCCTGCATATACCATCCACAGCCATACATACAGTCCTGCCCCCCCTTCCATATACCATCCACAGCCATACATACAGTCCAGCCCCCCCTCCATACAGGGCCGGATTAACAGAGGGGCTGATGGAGCGGGGGTTGTAGCTCGATGACCAGAGGTCACAGAAACCCCACATTTGGGGGGTAGTCAGTTGAAGACCTACCCCACAACTGGTCAAAATATGGGATGGCTATCATTTATGGTTCTGGAGATACGGGCCTGCTTGCACAGCCTGTCAGAAGCTACATACAGAGCGGCCATTATAAATACAAGCTGACACACTGCAGCAGACTGAGAAAAAAAAATCATCATTAATTTTTTGCTAGAAAATTACTCTATGGTGGTCTTTGCAACTTTTTATGTTGCACGGCATAGAGCTGCACGATTCTGGCTAAAATGACAACTGCAATTTTTTTGCTTAGAAGATAGATGACGATTCTCTCACGATTCGTACGGCATAACATCATCTTTCACATTAAAATGAAAAAAAAAAAAAAAATGGACTAACTTTACTGTTTTGTTTTTATGTTTTTTTATTATTCAATGAAGTGGGCAAATGCAGCGTGACATAAAATATTGCAGCAATTCCCATTTTTGTCTCTGCTAATATATATATAATGTTTGGTGGTTCCAAGTAATTTTCTAGCAAAAAATATTGCTTTTTAACAAGTGTTGGACTTTAAGTGGTTACATTTCTTGCATTTACACACAGAAGTTTGATCTAAAAAGGAAGTTGGTTACAATGTTTCATGTTGTTTACAAACTTGGCAGACAGTCGGATATTTTCTTTACACACAGAAGATTATCCCTTTGATATAAGAAGAAAGTGTTAGTTACAATGTTTCCTGCTAAGAACTTGGCAGGCTGTCCAGATATTTTCTTTTGACAGCTGAAAGTCTCTCCACTTGTTATATGAAAGAATCAGCAAACTCTGCATTGGAGATGTCAGGGGGGTTGAATCGACATCACAATTTTTTAACGATTAATTGTGCAGCTCTAGCACGGTACTGTATTTGCGCAGCAATTTTTCAAACGTGTTTTTTTTGGAAATAAACTGTTTCATTCATTAAAAAAAAACACTAAAGTTAGCACGATTTTTTTTGGTATCCTAAACGATGCTTTAAATTTTTTTAGGTTACATGTTTAGAGCTACAGAGGAGATCTAGTGCTAGAATTATTGCTCTCGCTCTAACGATCGTGACGTATGTAACCTGTGTGTATCTGGCTCTGATACTAGCCGGTGCCTACCCAGCCACTGACTGGTATCTCTCCCCAACCTGTCCCCACACACCCTCTCACCTGCTGACCTGTGGATGGGGGAATCACTCCTGTAGTGTTGTTGTGTTCTGCCAGTGAGTACAATGATCAGTGTTGCTATCTATAGCTGGCAGCACTGATTGTTTTTGGAAAAACAGGCTGGTTGTACTCAAGTCGATTAATAGATTGACTTGTTGAAACCAGCTAGCCCATACATAGATCGACTATGGCTGGTCTCTGCATAATTGGTGTAATTTCAATTCATGTATGACCCGCTTAACCACTATGCAGTCCCTAAACATCCTTCCACTCCTATACATTGTGCCCACTGTCATACCCTCCACACTCCTCTCCTGTACATAGTGCACACTGTCATACCCTCCACACTCCTCTCCTGTACATAGTGCCTGCTGTCATACACTTCTCTCCTGTACATACTGTTCACTGTCATACCCTCCACACTCCTCTCCTGTACATACTGCCCCATCATACCCTCCACACTCCTCTCCTGTACATACTGCCCACTGTCATACCCTCCACACTCCTCTCCTGTACATACTGCCCACTGTCATACCCTCCACACTCCTCTCCTGTACATACTGCCCACTATTATACCCTCCACACTCCTCTCCTGTACATAGTGCCCACTATCATACCCTCCACACTCCTCTCCTGTACATAGTGCCCACTGTCATACCCTCCACACTCCTCTCCTGTTCATACTGCCCCCATCATACCCTCCACACTCCTCTCCTGTACATACTGCCCACTGTCATACCCTCCACACTCCTCTCCTGTTCATACTGCCCCCATCATATCCTCGCACTCCTCTCCTGTACATAGTGCTCCCATCATACCCTCCACACTCCTCTACTGCATATACTGGTCACTGTTACACCCTCTTCACTCCTTTCCTGCAAGTAATACCTACCCTCTGCACTCATTTCCTGTACATAATGTCTTACACTTTGCACTCCTTTCCTACACATACCAACATACGCGCCACACTCTTGTATATACTGTTGTAAATTCTGCACTCCCTCCCTACACATACTGTAATACCCTCTGTACTTAATGAAAATTAAAAGGTGAACTAATGCCCCTGATCTCCACTGCACTTACCTCTGTAGTAATGGAAGAGTTTTATTTTTTTTAAATGATTGTGCTGAGGTTTATTCATGTCAGTGAGACTCTTACTTGCGGCACAGCAAAGTAAGCATATTTTATAGGTAAAATAATTATTTTGTTTAATTTAATCATGCCTCGTGAGGCCCCTCCCTCAATATGGCCACACCCACCATATGTAGTGGCGTGTTCGGGTTTGGCTTGAGGAAAAGGTGGCAACCCTACATCTGTCTCATTGGGGAAATTTCTCTTCACTTCTTTTTCCATAGCCAAAACAGGAAGTGAGAGGAAATCCCTCCAACGTCAGGGATACTCTTGTCACCAGAACTAGATTTTCCATTGGAAAATTTCTCCCTGTTACTGTTATAAGGACAACCCAAAATGAGAGATTTTCTTATACTTTTACTTTTAATTGTAATGGTAAACAGGACCAACAGAGATGGTGAATCTCTCTAGTAAGCAAGCCCATCGCTACAGGACAGGCAAAACAAACAATTGCTTGGGGCCCCCGAGCTAGCCTAGGGCCCCCAACTTCCCCTTCACAGGCTGTAGCGTGGCCGAGCTCCTCTTCCTTCCTCCTGGAGTCCTGTCAGTCCCACAGGAAGTGCACACTGAGTGCTCACTTTCTTTCAGTCCGGCCGGGAACACAGGAAACTGAATCTCCTGTACCGCACGGTACCCGGCCTGGCCCCGGCACTATCTGATAGGGGACTGGGGACTCATAATGATAGAGCACTGGACTGACAGGAGGAAGAGGAGCTCGGCCACGCTACAGCGGCAGCCTACAGGGAAGATGTGGAGGTGAGATTAGAAAAACATAGGGACAAGGGAGGGGGGAACAAGAACATGGGTTTAAAAAATGTGTGTAGCGCTAACGTAGGCTTTGTGTGCAGGGGGGGGCCTCCATTTTTCTTGGGTCCCCCAAATTCCTTCAAACGGCCCTGCTAGTAAGGGCATAGATGGCAATAACAAGGTGTCTTAATCCCTCTCCACTCTATTCCAAACTAAAAGAAACGTTTTGCTCTTGGTTATACTTTAAGAAATTTGTCTGTACTTCATAGTGATATCACTGTTGTACATGTCTTTGCAGGTGGCTGGTGGTGGACATGCATTCTCACAGTATCCTTTCTGTGCACTCTGATGGGAATGAACAGCTCTCTGTGGTCAGGTACTCACCAGGTGAGAAGAATTTGTGTACAACCAGCCTGCCCATACACGGATTAACATTCAGCCAGGAATTTTGATTCATGTATGGCCAGCTTTAACATTTTCTTATTTACTCCTTATTGTAGTCATCTCCTCGCCCATATTGTCAGTCTGATTTTCTTCTGCTTTATCTTTCACTCCAAAGATGGGAGTTACCTGGCTATTGGATCCCATGACAACGTCATCTACATATACAGCACAGGACACAAAGATCGCAAGGGTGACTATTCAAGAGACAGCTCATTAGAAGAGAAAGACTCTCAAGAGGAGGGAGAAAGTCCTAAAGGCGAAGGGGATAATAATGTGTCTGACCGAGTACAGCGGTACATACGATATGGAAAATGCATGGTGAGGGATAAACTCGCTTTTAACTGAATAGTGTATACATCGTAGTTACTTTTTTTTTTTTCGTTCAACCCAGCGTGTTGAATAAAAAAAAAAATAACGGCTCAGGTCGAAGCTGTTGTACTAACAATATGATATTAGTACAGCACTCTCCCCTGCTGTTCTACTGTGTTCTGAAAGGGGGAGACCCCCTGCCAGAACACTACGGTCAGCGCTCTCATTGGGTAAAAGTGCTGATAAGGAACTGGCAGGCAGACCTTTTTTGGTCATGAGCCTTTGACAGCAGCCAGCTTCTGTTGCACCTCCTGCCATACACAGAGGCCGAATGTCGACAGTTTTTTTTTTTTTTTACATAGACATAATAGTCTATTTTTAATATTTCCTTTATTCTATTTAACATTCCATTTATTGTGTTTATGATCTAAATTATTCATCCAGTTTACTATAGCACACCTTATGCCATGTACACACTAACGGGACAGCTTTTGGCCGGGAAAACTGGTGTGTATGCTCCATGGCAGTTTTCCCGACAGGAAAACCGCCGAAAATCCCAGTGGGAAAAATTAGAACATGTTCTCTTTTTTCCTGCCGCGATTCCCGGCGGTCTTTTTCTCTGCAGTTTTCCTATAGGAAACACTGTGATGGAGCATACACACGGCCGGCTTTCCCGGCCAAAGCTCTCATGGCAGATTTCCTTCCAGGAAAACCGGCTGTGTAGGGGGAAAAGCTGCCGAGCCGGTTCTCGGCTTTCCCCTCAGGTTTCCTGGTGGTAAAAAGTCTGCTGGGAAACGCTAAAATAATGTTCTAAAAACGCCAGTAGCTTTGCAATGAGTCTTTCAACGTTTTTTTTAACATTTTTGCAATAGCGTTTATTAGCTTTTTTTTTAATGTATCAAAAACATTAAATGCTGGTGAGCCACGTTTTTGAGCGTTGATAGACATTTTTGAGCGTTTGGCGTTTTTTGTGGTCAGAAAACAGCCCATAAACTCCACTGCTGATAAACTTCCAAAAACGTCCATGTGTGCATGACACATAGGATAACATTCAGTGGAGTTTACGGGCTTAAAAAAATGCATAGAGACGCTAAAATAATGTTCTAAAAAAGGCAGTAGATTTGCAGTGAGCTTTTCAACGTTTTTTAACATTTTTGAAATAGCGTTTATTAGCGTTTTTTCGTGTTTTTTCCGTATTAGCATTTTTTAGGGTTTAAAAAAAAAAAATTCAGTGGGTCAAAAACGTTAAAAAAACATTGGTGATGCACCTTTTTGAGCGTTTATCGACGTTTATCAGTGTTTGGCGTTTTTTGTTGTCAGAAAAACTACTCCTGAAAGCGATCGATTTTAGGGCATTCACAAAACAGCTGATAAACGTCCAAAAACATCCATGTGTGCATAGACACATAAGATAACCAAACTCCAAAAAACGGTCGTTTACTAGCTTCAGTGTGCATGGAGCCTAATGCCGCGTACACACGATCATTTTTCGGCTTGTAAAAAACAACGCTTTTCAGCCTCTCGAAAAAACAACGTTTTTTCCGACTTCATCATTAAAACGACGTTGCCCACACACGATCGTGAAAAATCTAGCAACGCGCGGTGACGTACAACACATACAACGGCACTATAAAGGGGAAGTTCCATGCGGAGGACGCCACCCTTGGGGCTGCTTTTGCTGTTTTCGTGTTTGTAAAAGACGATTTGCGCTTTTCTGTCTGTTACAGCGTGATGAATGTGCTATCTCTATTACGAACAGTAGTTTTACCAGAACGAGCGCTCCCGTCTCATAACTTGCTTCTGAGCATGTGCGGGTTTTTCACGTCGTTAAAGCGCACACACGATCATTTTTTACAACCCGAAAAACGACAACGCTTAAAACGCTGTGAAAAAAATAGAGCATGTTCGATTTTTTTTTGGGGCATTTTTCAGAACCCGAAAAATGCTCTGAAGCCCACACATGATAATTTTAAATTACGTTTTTAAAAAACAACGTTTTTTACATCCCAAAAAATGATTGTGTGTACGCAGCATAATACTTTTCTCTCTTCTCATAATTATAGGGTCATTCTAGCTTCATAACACATTTGGACTGGTCAAAAGATGGGAAATATATCATGTCAAACTCTGGTGACTATGAGATTCTTTACTGTAAGTATTATTCATTGTGCATTTCTTACATTGTATTATCATATATCACATATTAGGTGAACAATTTGTGTGTGGATCAAAGTGGAAATCGCTCGTCACTCTGCTGCCCCACACCACCATCCTCTGTGAGGGAACCAGGAAGTGAGGCGCTCCGGCTTCACTGCCCGGTTCCCTACGGCACATGCGCAAGTCGCGCTGCGCCGTGCTGACTGTTGTTTTGTGAGCCGAGTGTTTCCCAGAACACAACAGGGGGGGGGGGGCGAGATCTACCCGCAACTGGAAACTACCCAAATTCGATACAAAGACTGTAGCCAAACGCTTGGTTTCAGGTTTCTTGCCAGCCATTGTTTTTTGCAACTCATCCCTATTGTTTGTGGCCAGACATAAGATCTGTTTGGTGTGCATTCAACTTTCTCTTTAGCTGGCTCTACAATAGTAGATTTTTCAAAGGAACATTCATACTAAACTTCATGTGAACATTGGTATGAAAATTCTGTACATTTGATGGCTTGACAATTGTCATTCAAAAATACTTCAAAGTTATTTTTCTTTTAACATTTGATTTTTGAATGAAAGGACTTTTTTTTAAAAAAAAGCACGTACCATGTACCGTAGAATTTTTTAGTTTGAGAAAAGTTTTTCATCCTACTTCTTCGAATTGTTTTGTCACTGCGGTCAAAAACGAATGTTGATTTGACCCCACTGAAAATTTGAAAATCAAATAAACATTCTTAAAACAAAAACAAAAAAAATCTACTAGTGTATGGCATTTCCAGAGGAAAGTTAGGCTCCCACACCCAGCTAGCTGTAGCAACTTACCAATGAAGGTTCCCGAAGGTATGGACACTGAGAACCAACCTAGGAATAAATGTTGTATGTCTGTGTTTTTTTTCGGTGTTAATACAAGCATGAGGCAGCTGGAGACAAATTCCTACCTTGCCTTGTCATACTAATGACCTTAGACAAAACCAAACCTGTCAGTATTAACGGTTGCTTACTACACAAATACACGACAATTGCATCAAGAAGGTGGTGATTTGCATGTTAGCAGGTGCAGTTAACTAATTCACCACTAGGTATCTGTGTTCCAAAATAATGTGGTAATAGCAAATCATGTAAGTGGGCGTTAGATCCCCTTTTAGACAGTCTTCCTGTAGTAATGTAATGGGTGGAGTAAGTGACTATATACATTTCAGGATGGGAGGAGCCTTGTGTGGCAGGGTGTAGGAATTAAACACCCCACAGCCATGTGAATGTAGTCTTCTACTGCAAGGGCCCTTCACGTGGCTGAAGCTCCAGGTGAGGTAGTTTAACATCCAGAAGAACTAGATGAAGTCACTCTGACTCTTGTTACAGTATGATACGGAATGTGGGTGAGATGCAAAAGATTTTTTAGATCAGGCTAAGTATTCTCAGAGTACTGGTTCACTTGGGAGTGAAGTCAAACCTGGGAGAGTGCGTGGCAGAGCTATGGAGCAGGACAGAGAGAGAGAGAGACTGGTATACTACAGAAAAGCACCTTGTTAACCACTTCCTTACTGGGCATGTAAACCCCCTTCCTGACCAGGTGAAATTTCAGCTTGCGGAACTGTGTCGCTTTAACTGACAATTGCGCGGTCGTGCGACGTGGCTCCGAAACAAAATTGGCGTCCTTTTTTCCCCACAAATAGAGCTTTCTTTTGGCGGTATTTGGTCACCTCTGCGGTTTTTATTTTTTGCGCTATAAACAAAAATGGACACCAATTTTGAAAAAAAATACAATATTTTTTACTTGTTGCTATAAAAAAATGGCCCAATTAAAAAAAAAAAAATTCAGTTTAGGCCGATACGTATTCTTCTACATATTTTTGGTAAAAAAAAAAAAAATTGCAATAAGCGACTGGTTTGCGCAAAAGTTATAGCGCCTACAAAATAAGGGACAGAATTATTATTTTTTATTTTATTTTTTTACTAGTAATGGCGGCGATCTGCGATTTTTATTGCGACTGCGACATCATGGCGGACACATCAGACACTTTTGAAATTTTTGGCACCATTCACATTTATACTGCAATCAGTGCTATAAATATGCACTAATTACTGTATAAATGTGACTGGCAGGGAAGGGGTTAACACTAGGGGGTGAGGAAGGGGTTAATGTGTATCCTGTATTGTGTTCTAACTGTGGGGGGAGGGGGGGTGACTGGGGGGGTGACCGATCTGTGTCCCTATGTACTAGGAACACAGATCGGTCTGCTCTCTCCCTGACAGGACGCTGTCATTGTGAGAGTCGGCAATGAGAGATGATCTCATATGTTTACATATGAGATCATCTCTCATTCGCTGCACAGATCGCATCGCAAACGGCCACTCTGATTGGCCGTTCGCGGCGATCTGTGATTGGCTGTGTCCGAGGGACACGGCCAGTACACAAGTTCCCCGCTGCGCGCTCTGGAGCGCGCGCTGGGAACAAAGAAAGGGGCTGCCGTGAAAACACGGCAGCCCGGAGATTTAGAACCACCCTGCGGCCGCATATAGTCGTACGGCCGTAGGGAAGTGGTTAATCTCGGTTTGACAAAAGCAAACTGTGATGGTTGTAGTATACAGCGAGGTGTGTCCCAACCCTGTGGAGTAAAGGAAAGATCACGTAATAATTATGTGCTAACGTTCCGTGTCTGAGGCCGCGTACACACGACCGGTTTCCTCGGCAGAATCCAGCAAGAAACTTGTTGGGAGCCGTGTTTTGCCGAGGAAACCGGTCGTGTGTACGTTTTTCATTGAGGAAACTGTCGAGGAACTCGACGAGCCAAAAAGAGCGCATGTTCTCTTTTTTCTCGACGGGAGTCGAATTTGACTCGTCGGGCTGGTTTCCGACGAGAAACTCGAGCGTGTGTATGGTAAGAAACCCACGCACCTTCTGTAAAAGTAGCGTTTGTAATGGAAATAGCACATTTGTCACGCTGTAACAGACAGAAAAGTGAAAATGTCTCTTACCAAACTTTCCAGTAACATGAGATTAGCAAAAGCAGCCCCAAGGGTTGTGCCAGTGGAATCGAACTTCCCCTGCTGTCGTATGTGTTGAAGTCACCGCGTTTGAGAACGAGGAGATTTGGTCTTTAACGTGTGTACGCAAAGCAAGCTTGTCGAGTTCCTCGACAAGCCTAACAAGGAACTCGACGAGGAAAACGATGTGTTTCGCCCGACGAGTTCCTCGGTCGTGTGTACGCGGCCTGAGTGATCACTACAGAAGGCTTGCTCTTGTGTATGAGAATGTGTGATGAAGAGATCTGTCAGTATTTCATGAAGTTTCATGTCACTGCCATCTTTAAAGAGTATGAGTAAAATGTGGAAAATATTTTCATTTTGTGGACATTCCTTGCTTCTTGAAAATAAAGGCCTATGGTTGGGGATGTTGTGGGTGGGTCTATGGCCAATATGATCACAATATGACGAAGGCCACTACCACTTGGGTCACTGTCCTATTCCAGAAGAAGTTGGGCAGGGGTTCTAGCTAAATGGACCCAACACACAACCAATCATAGACCTTCTTACATGCAGTTGGCATCTGACAAAGAAAAATTGCCGCTGCTCCAGGTGTATGATGATAACCTGAGATGGAATACTGTATCTCGTAGAGTGCCAGCCCTGGCCCGCCTCCGTGGGTAACTTGTAAGAAAAGAAATGGCCGCACATCCAGGAATTCCGATTGCCTTTTATTGTTCAAAGTGATAACACCAAAGACACCAACACAAGGTAACGTAGATGCGTTTCACACAAACATCTTGTGCTTAATCATTACCCATCGTAATGATTAAGCACAAGATGTTTGTGTGAAACGCGTTTACGTGACCTTGTGTTGGTGTCTTTGGTGTTATCACTTTGAACAATAAAAGGCAATTGGAATTCCTGGATGTGCAGCCATTTCTTTTCTTATCTGTTGTTATAGAGAGGGGAGAGAGAGCAGGGAACTGTAAGGGCCTCTTCACACTGGTGCGTTTTTGCCGCGTTTTCGCGGTAAAAATAGCGCTATTAAAATGCCCTCATGCCCCTCTCAATTGAAATTAATTAAAAAACGCTGTAAAAACGCAGTAAAAACGCTGTAAAATCGCGGTAAAAAACGGAGCGTTAAAATCGCGGTAAAAAAACACGCGATTTTACCGCGTTTTTACCGAGTTTTTCATTCATTTCAATGGATAGGAGCATGGGGAGCGTTTTAATAGCGCTATTTTTACCGCGAAAACGTGGCAAAAACGCACCAGTGTGAAAGGGCCCTTAGGGGGAACATGAGCCAAACCAGAGGCTTGTTTTGCAGAAATAAACAAGGCCTTTATTGCAATTTTTGCTGTCCAATTCTCACTTTAAGCCCAGGTTCACACTGGGCTGCGGGAGTGAAGCCATGCGAGTTCAGCTGAACTCGAACGATTTCACTCCCGCTGGCAGTCCCGATTTAGGCCGCGATTTAAGAGACATCTGTGCAGGTTTCTGCACAGATGTCAATGTAAATCGCAGGCTGAAATCGCAAAAAGTAGTACAGAGACTACTTTTTGAAATCGGTGCAATGCCGCAGATGCAGCGTCGCGCCGATTAGGACAGTGCCATTCCCGGTAATTTGCGGCAAAATCCGCCGTTTTGACATGCGATTTGACATGCCAAATCGCATGTCAAAACGCACCAGTGTGAACCAGGGCTAACAGGGATAAAACAAAGTGTATATCAGAATATGTAGCTTCGCTATACTGCAAATGTTAATAATTTCCCTTTTTTGGTCTTATATGATAGGGGATATTGCTGGTGGCTGTAAGCTTCTCCGGAATAGATTTGAGAGCAGAGACCGTGAGTGGGAAACGTACACTTGTGTGCTAGGTTACCATGTCTTTGGTAAGTGATTTTTACGTTGACAATGGATATCTAGTTTATAATCAATACTCTTCTTGCACATCCGTACATACAATGAGACTGTACTGTATAATCGATGTGTGTGACGTGTGTTTTCCTGGCTGCTAAAATGTGAACAGATGACTGTATAAAGCTGCCAATTCATTCCCTGGAATAAAAAATAAGCAGATTGTTGTAGATTTACATAAAAGAGGATTCATAAGAGCCTTTTAGAGGCAGAGCTTATTTTCTGGAGAACTTGGTGATATTTACATTTTGATCCTGCAGGATAGTGCTGTTGATAATTAGACTGATATGGGGTAAGATGTGAGTGTGGACAGAAAAACTACTGCGAAAAAAAAGAGAACCAGTTCTCTTTTTTCCCACCGGGATTCCTGGCGATTTTCATCCCTGCAGTTTTCCTATGGGAAACACACAGGGCCAGGATTCCCGACCATGGTAGTTTTCCTTTCGGCAAACCCGGTCGTGTGTAGGGGGAAAATGTTACCGAGCAGGTTCTCGGTTTTCCCCCTCGGGTTTCCCGGTGGTAAAAAGTCAGACGGGAAACCCGTACGTGTGTATGAGGCTTAAAGGTGGCAATGCTCGTACACATCTGACATAACACTTTGTGTAACCTCTGCTAATTTATTTACCTGAATAGAACATAATGTAAAAATCAAATAATTTGTATATAAAAAGACAAAGAAATATATTTGTATGTCTAATAGGTGTATGGCCAGAGGGATCCGATGGGACAGATATCAATGCACTTGCTCGCTCTCGTGATATGACCATGATCTCTGTTGCTGATGACTTCTGTAAAGTTCACCTTTTCCGATACCCGTGCAATAAACCAAAGGTAAAGTGCTAGTAACATCAAGCTATGTTAGAAATAATAGTGCTAATAGTCTTACATTGACAACATCTTGGATTGAAAACATATGAATGAAGTGCACAAACAACAATCAGTACATACCCTACCAGTTAGCAAATATACAGTATATACACACACCAATCGGCCAAAGCATTAATTTCACTGACAGGTAAAGTGAATAACAATATCTCATTAATGGCACCTTAAAGTCATATTAGGCAGCAAGTAAACATGTTGCTCCTGAAGTTGATGTGTTGAAATCAGAAAAAATCGGCATTGCAGTTTGTTGTGTATGGGACTGCATAGCTGCAGACCAGTCAAGGCGGCCATGCTAAAAGTCCGCCGCCTGTGCTGCCCACAGCTAAAAGTTCCTACAATGGCCATGTGAGTATCAGAACTGGACCACAGAGCAAAGGAAAAAGGTGGCCGGGTTTCACGAATCACATTTTTTAATATCTTGCTGATAGCCTAAAAATAGACTGACCCAAAATCATCACCATGGAAATATGGACTGCAGTCATAAAGAAAACTGTAGTGTTTTAAAGCAAATTATATTCATCACTAGGAACAGCAGATCTCCATGTCTCCTGTCAAAACGGGGATCAGCCTTGTTTACATAAGCAGATCCCCATTCTGCCTCTCTGTGGGGCGCACGCGAGACCACAGTATCTATTGCATGTACAGGTACGTTGTTTTGCACAATAGACCTACCTCCCAAAGTATATGTACTGTGGCTGGTCGGCAAGCGGTTAAAAGAGCCAAAGCTTTGGAGTTTGTTCTGCACTTCTGTGACCCATTTTCAGCAGAAAGCAGAATTTTGCAATTCCATGGGCGTGCGCAATTTTAAGACTTGACCTGTTTGGTATCTATTTGTTCGACTCAACCGTGTAGTCTATATTTTCCCAAAATGGTATCATATTTTTTTGTTTGCACTTACCGTAAATTCATTTTAGTATATTTTTCTAGAAAATATGCATTTGATAAATAACTGTGCAAATATTGTGCAACATTAAACATTGCAACTACCATCATTTTATTCTCCAGGGTCTCTGCTTTCAAAAAATGCAGATTTTAACTAAAAATTAAGAAATTGCCCCAGGACTCCTAAAAAAAAATGATATACATATATGTGTGTGTGTGTGTGTGTGTGTATATATTTTTTAATATAGAAATAGAGTTGTCTTTTTACTGTAGCTGTAAAGACTAGCCCATTAAAAGTTCTTCTATCAAAGAGGACTGATACCATCCTATTATCATCATTATATGTAGCTGTATGTAGGACTTGGCCATACGATATGAGATATGAAGATATGAGATATGAAGTCATTGAAGGGGTTTATAAAGGAATTTTTTTTTTCCCTAAATAGCTTCCTTTACCTTAGTGCAGTCCTCCTTCACTTACCTCATCCCTCGATTTTGCTTTTAAATGTCCTTATTTCTTCTGAGAAATGCTCACTTCCTGTTCTTCTGTTTGTAACTCAACACCGTTATGCAAGGCTTTCTCCCTGGTGTGGAGAAAGCCTCTTGAGGGGGGAGGGGGCGAGCAGGCAAGTCAGGACACTCTCTACTTTGCAGATAGAGAAAGGAGCTGTGTGTTAGGCCGCCTACACACGAACGGTCAAAACCGATGAAAACGGACTGAAGGTCCATTTTCATCGGTCCAAACTGATCGTGTGTGGGCCCCATCGGTCAGTTATCCTTCGGTCAAAAAAAAGAGAACTTGCTTTAAAATTTAACCGATGGACGCCTGACCGATGGGTCAAAAGTCAAAAACGATCGTTAGTATGCAAAAGCATTGGTTAAAAAGCCGTGCATGCTCAGAATCAAGTCGACGCATGCTTGGAAGCATTGAACTTCGTTTTTTTTAAGCACATCGTTGTGTTTTACGTCACCGCGTTCTGACACAATCGTTTTTTTAACCGATGGTGTGTAGGCACGACTGATCATCGGTCAGCTTCATCGGTTAACCGATGAAAACGGTCCTTCGGACCGTTCTCATTGAATGGACTGATTGTGTGTCATGTGTATGCGGCCTTAGTGGGCGTCCTGACACTCCTGCTTGCCCCCTCCCCCCTCAAGAGGCTTTCTCCACACCAGGAAGAAAGCCTCGCATTACGGTAGTGAGTTACAGACCACAATTAATGAATGGGGTAAGTGAAAGAGGACTGCACTAAGGTAAAGGAAGCTATTTAGGGGGGGGGGGGGGGTGGAATCTTTACAACCCTTTTAAGTATTGGAGTACATAATACATTTGATTTCCAATAATGCTGACATATATGCTGTGGAGATCTGTTCATATTGTCAATTAGAGGCTGTTGAATATTTAATACAGGTGTTAATATTAGTGATATAAATGTGTATACATTTTGGTGACTGTATAACTTTTCACATATATTTCTCTGCTAGGCCCCGAGCCACGTGTATTCTGGCCATGGGAGTCATGTAACCAACGTTCGCTTCGCTCATAATGACAGTTACCTCATCTCGCTGGGTGGAAAGGATGCAAGCATTTTTCAATGGAGAGTTGTGAGGGGAGCCAACCTGCCGCGCAGCCAGTCATTGTCCTCAGCCTCTTCATTGGAAATTGCCTCTTGAATCACATTTTCAAATCGGAGGATTTTTGTCCAGAGATACCCCAGATAACAAAGAGCCAGATCCCATTATAGTCAACCAATATTTTGCATTTGTTTTTTTGTTTTTTTCTACTGAGCTCCAACTGTAATTGAAATGCAGCAAAAGATAATCTGAGCCAGTCTTAACCAAAGACACACCTTCTGTCCGCCTGTACTACTATAGATGACCTTTCCAGCAGAATGTCCCCAAAAATAATACGGTACAGGGAAATGTGAAGTTTGTCATAGTCAATGGACCCATCCATTACATTGAGTACAGTATGTTCTGTAACAGCAAAATCATTGAAGGGTACCAGATAACTCTTCCTGGATATCAGTCCAGAATAATGAACTCCATGCCAGGAATTCGAACACTTCTAAACAAAACTACTGAGAAAAGATCTTTTAGCCATAATGTAGACCAAAACGTTCTAAAGAAAGTAGAAGCTAAGCTACCTGATGGAAATACAGGTTAAAAGAGGCATAATAAATGCAGTGAAATGGATTGGAATCTCTAATGGCTGTGAAACGCAATATACCTTGCTAATTTAAACATTCAAAGCACAATCATACAAGTACTAAAACATGCACTATGAATGTTATAGAAATATGTACTACTTTTATGTGCACTGTATAGGCATCAGCAACAAGCTCTAAAACTTCTGTCCATAAGCCATGCCTTTAGGTGTGAAATTTCACTTCTAGAAATTACAGTGAATATGTTATTGCTCCTGTTGCTGCTGGTACTTTCCTTCTTTACCCCATGCTCCTGCTGAAGCCATCTGGCATATCTAAGAGGCCTGGGCAGGGAGATGCATGTCGCTCCCTCCCTGTCCTTTCTGGATGAGCTCTGGCTGTTTAAAGGGGAGTTCCACCCACAATTTCACTTTTTAAATATAAATACCCCTGTAATACACAAGCTTAATGTATTCTAGTAAAGTTTGTCTGTAAACTAAGGTCCGTTTTGTTAGGTTGTTACAGCAATTAGTTTATAATCTAGAAATAGACCGTGGCCATCTTAAGTGTGGGCATCATGAAGCCAGACTGTATGACTTCCTGGATTTCAGCTTTGCATATCTCGCACATGCTCAGTGCTACACAAGCAATGTAATAAGTTTCAGTTAGGTTTGCAAGGACTACTGGGAAACATAATGCCTATCCCAGAAACCCTTGAAAATAGCCTTGTGACTTAATATCCTAGGCCAGTGATGGCGAACCTTGGCACTCCAGATGTTTTGGAACTACATTTCCCATAATGCTCATGCACTCTGCAGTGTAGTGGAGCATCATGGGAAATGTAGTTCCAAAACATCTGGGGTGCCAAGTAGGGTTGTCCAGATACTAGTATCGGCATCGGTATCGGGACCGATACCAAGTATTTGCGGGAGTACTTGTACTCGCCCAAATGCTCCCGATACCTAAATAGAATACTTTTTTTGTATTTATCAACATGTTCTGTGAAAATTCTTTGAGTTTTTTACTACTGCGTGACAAGCAAATAAAACATTTTTATTCATTTTTATTCTTTTATAATGTCTTGAGTTAGAGTTCTTCATATTTCTAAAGAAAATATCCTTAGTCTGTATTGTGGTTTGAAAACTGTCACGACATTTAAAAAAAGTATCGGTATTCGGTATCGGCGAGTACATGAAAAAAAGTATCGGTACTTGTACTCAGTCCTAAAAAAGTGGTATCGGGACAACCCTAGTGCCAAGGTTCGCCATCACTGGCCTAGGCTAATAAGGAGGAGGAAGTAATGAAGGACTACAAAATAAAGGTATTTACAAGCAGCAAAATAAATAAAAATTGTCCATTCTGAACACTATGAGATTAGGGCATGCAGCACAGACAAACATAAAAAAATGGGTGGAACTCCACTTTAAGTAGTGGTTGAAAAGGCCCAAGTGCTGTCACATCACGATGGGCAGTGAGGAGGGTTTTAGTCCCGTGAAAGCTCTGACTCACAACTTGCAAAGGACTTCTTCTTGGGTCTAATGCCACGTACACACGATCAGATATTCCGACAACAAAACCGTGGATTTTTTTCTGATGGATTGTTCGCTCAAATTTGTCTTGCATACACGCAGTCATACGAATGTTGTCGGAAATACCGAACGTCAAGAATGTGGTTACGTACAACACTACGACTAGCCGAGAAAGATTAAGTTCAATGATTCTGAGAATGCGTCAAACTGAATTGCATACAGACGATCGGAATTTCCGACACACTCTTGTTGTCGGAAAAATTGAGAACCAGCTCTCAAACGTTTGTTGTCGAAAATTTTGACAGCAAATGTCCGATGAAGCCTACACACGGTCGGATATCCAAATAAAATCTCACATTGAACATTTGCTATTTGGAAATTCCGACTGCATGTACGCAGCATTAGAAAGTAAAAGGGATGACGGGGAAGTTCACAATCAGTAATGAGACATCAAACTAATCTACTATTTAGGGCAAATGTATGAACAAAGTACAGGCTGGCTTCAGAGAAAAGCAGATCTCCAATATAAAATCAAAATAGCCTTATGTGAAAATGGTGCCTGCCGATTAAAATTATTTCTCATGTTCATTGTACCCGAAAATAATTTCTTATGTTCGAACCTGCCCATTATATTGTCATCCTGCCTTGTCTTGTAGCTTCTTGTTGATGTTCTTAAACTGCCTTTCTAAGCACTTTCTTCCATTGCCTAATGTATATAAAGATATGTGTTTAAAAGTGAATTTACTTGGATTTTTATTAAATATATATTTGAAATAAAAGGCTGACATATTTTTACCTTCTGAATGTGTGATTACTTTATTTTAGTATACAGTAACTTCAAACAAAAGTAAGAAAACAAACCAAATTAAAAGTTCTGTTGGTGAAACGGATCACTGAAGGAGTTTTATTAAAGTGGAGTTTCCATCCCTAACTTTTTTTTTTCATTATTGTGCTCTTTAGAGGTAAAACTAAAAAAAAATGTTTTACTCACCTGGAAATGCCTGTTGCTATGCAGGCCCACGAAATCTGCCTTTGGAATCACCTAGGATTCTGACATCATCTCCCTCTAATGCTCCTGGGAAATGTGTGTCATCATTTCCCAGGATGCAGTGCACTACCCAATTATCACTCCCCATCCAAGACTTCCAGGAAGTAAGTGCTTGTGGGCTTCACAATGCCCACAAGCAAAATGACAACGGTGTGGACATAGTTTATAAAACTATCTTTTTTGAATAACTATGCGGAGCGGCGGCGGATTGTAAAATAGTAAGTGACTGGATTTATTTTTTAAAAACGCAGGATGAAAGGACGTACATTTAAAAAATGCTAATTGTGGTTGGAACCCCGCTTTATTACTTTTCTTAAAGGGGGTGTGTTTTGTTTGCGTCTTTCTAGTAAAGCTACTTTGCGGTATACGCAAGGAAGCTCATACCTCTGCAGTGTATATCCTTTGTAACATTGGGGGTATTTAACTCTAGTGGTAAATGCGTTTTTCTTGTAGTGAGTCTGCACCAAACAGGCATATCTCATTAAGGGCGTGGTAGCCCACGTTTATTGAATGAGAACAACAAAATTAAAGTCCACTCAGGAATCCCACGCAGGGGTTTAAACAATATTCACAAGATAACTGAAAACACCAGCCCACCTGGCTACTCTTCAGCAGCACTGCTGCTATAGTTACTGGTACCTATTACCAGATCTTCCAGCGTCAGTCTTGGATGCACACAGCTTTCGGGCTTCTTGGGCGCACACAGCGTCTTGTCCCGCATACAGCGTTTGTCCCATACACAGCATTTGTCCCGCACACAGCATTTGTCTTGCAGCCACTGCTACACACTTCTTCACCTTCCTTCCCCCCCATCTGCTCTCCCCAGCCCTTCATTATATGAGCTGTCTGCACCTGGGAAGGCAGCTTGCAGGCTGTCTTTAACCCCTTCCATACAGGGCATTTTCACCCCTTCCTGCCCAGACCAATTTTTAGTTTTCAGCGCTGTTGCACTTTGAATGACAATTGCGCGGTCAGGCAATACTGTACCCAAATTAAATCATTATGTTTTTTTCCCCCACACAAATAGAGCTTTCGTTTGGTGGTATTTGATCATCTCTGCGGTTTTTATTTTTTGCGCTATAAACAAAAGAAGAGCGACAATTTAAAAAAAAACACAATATTTTTTCCTTTTTATTTAATACATCTCACAATATTTTTTTTAAAAAAAACTTTTTTTCCCCTCAGTTTAGACCGATACGTATTTTACGTATTTTTGGTAAAAAAAAAACGCAATAATCGTATATTGATTGGTTTGCGCAAAAGTTATAGCGTCTACAAAATAGGTGATAGATTTATGGCATTTTTATTTAATTTTTTTTACTAGTAATGGCGGGGATCTGCGTTTTTTTTTTGTGACCGTGACGTTGCGGCGGACATATCGGACACTTTTGACACGTTTTTGGGACCGTTCACATTTACACAGCGATTATTGCTATAAAACTGCACTAATTACTGTGTAAATGTGACTGGCAGGGAAGGGGTTAACACTAGGGGGCGCTGAAGGGGTTAAAATGTGTCCTAAAGTATGTTCTAACTGTAGGGGGACTCACAGGGGGAGGAGATCGATGTGTGTTCCTCTGTACTGGGAACACACATCAGTCTCCTCACCGCTGACAGGAGGTGGATCTGTGTGTTTACACACACAGATCCACACTCCTGCCGTGATTTCCGGAAATCGCGGGTGCCCGGCGGCAATCACGGCCGTCGGGCACGCGCGCGGGATCGCGGGTGGTGCCGCGGGCGCGCGCCCTAGAACGCCGTGAAGACAGGACGTTGTGCAACGTCCTGTCTCATCGGCAAGGGGATCACCATGACGTGATTCCCCTATAGGCCAGTATGGAAGTGGTTAAAACCTGGACACAGGTTGGAGATCCCGTCCCACCCAGATCTCTGAAGGATCTCCAAGCCATAGAGCCCCATGTAGCAATAGAAAAAATATGAGAAAACTGCCAGCGCAGTTTTCTCTGTTTTTAAATTTACGCTCTGCAGCTCTGCAATCTGGCTATATGCAGACCGTGTGTCCATTTCATCATCATTTTTATAGTGACAGAGCCACGCTCTGCCACACCTTTTACTAAACAAAAATGCTTCACATACATAACTATTACACTATCATGCCATGTACACACGATCGGCTTCTGCCCAACCAAATGCACATCGTAATTCCGATGGAATTCCATAGAAGTAAAATAGAACATGTTCTATTTCTAAACTCCGATGGAATTCCTCTGAAAAAAGTCTGATGGGGCACACAAACGGTCAGAATTTCCGATGGAAAAAGTCCGTCTGACTTTTTCCATCGGAAAAAACAATTATGTGTACGCAGCATTTGGAAGAATACAACACAGGACTGACAGATATATACCCATAACAAGCAACATGCTACCTACTTCCTAGGTAATAATCTTTAAAGATACCGTATTTATCGGCGTATAACACGCACAGGCGTATAACACGCACCTTAACTTTAAGAGGGAAGTTTCAGGTAAAAAACTTTCCACAGCCCCTGCGTATAACACGCAGGCACAGTTTACCCTCTAATCTCAGGGTAAAAAAGTGAGCGTTATACGCCAATAAATACAGTACTTAACTCAGGTTACAGTGGGTTCATTATCTCCGTTAGCACCGAGGACCCAGTCTTCTATAAGCAGTTAATGTTAAAGAAAAACTGCGCTATTTCATCAGATAACCAAGCTGCAACTCAAAAGTGACATACACATTAACAAAAAAAAAAAAAACATAAGAAGCTGTGCTAATAATAAATCATCAAATATGCTCACATGCAGAGCTGTATCCTGGCCTAGGCCAAAAAGGTCCAGGCCTAGGGCAGCACTTTGCAGGGGGGCAGCATGAAAAGAGTCCCCGCCGGCTTGCGCTACACTGTTAGGAAAATTTGTCTAGCGCCCCCATAAAGCGCCCGCGCTGCTTTTAGTATGTGGGCGGCTGGCATTCTGCAACTGTGGGGGGGGGGCGCTTCCAATTTTGACTGTTTTGTCATCCTGGACCACAAACCTTCCTCACTGTGCTATATGTTTCTGCTGCACCATCTACTTAAAGTAGAACTATAGGCAACACTTTTACCATCCCTGTCCCATTGCGAAGATTTCGCTTCACTTCCTGCTCTATGGGCAACCAGGAAGTAAGAGGAAATCTGAGTAAATTAAGGGAATCCATTCCCCCCCCCCCAGGCCCTCAGAACTAGTGTCCGCACTCGAAAATTTCAGGGCGGGTCTTAAACAACACAGGGTGTGGCCATGACAGGAAGGGGTGGGTCATATTTCAATTAGGGGGTGCACGAGTTTAGTCAGGCCTAGGGCAGCACAAAACCTAAATACACCTGCTCACATGTGATCAGTAAAACAGCTTAAGAATGATAACAAATTCTATGCAATAAATAATGATACATAAACCAAATAACAAAAGGTCTATATCAGGGGTCGACAATATCCGGGTGCCAGGTCGCAATTGCGCCCGTGGCGGCTGGTAATTGAGGCCGGCTTTGCGGCCTACAAGTTTGCAAAGCCGCCATCCTGTGTCTCCGTGTGCCCCCCTCAGCGCGATCGCGGTGGGCCCGCGGCGGCCGGTAATTGAGGCCGCGGCTTTGCGGCCTTGTGAAGTCTCTTCTGTGTCCTTCTGGCAGTCAGCGCCATCTGGTGGTGGCCGTTGGCATTACAAGTTAAACAGCAATTCTATTTTCACTGCCATCTCCTTCCCTCTAATTAGAACCCCCAAACATTATATATATTTTTTATTCTAACATCCTAGAGAATCAAATGGCGATCATTGCAATACTTTGTGTCATGCCGTATTTGCGCAGCGGTCTTACAAGCGCACTTTTTTGGGAAAAAAATAAAAAAAATTTAATTCAAAAATAAGACAACAGTAAAGTTATCCCATTTTTTTTTATATTGTGAAAGATACGCAGAGTAAATTTATACCCAACATGTCACGCTTCAAAATTGCGTCCGCTAGTGAATGGCGTCAAACTTTTACCCTTTAAAATCTCCATAGGCGTTGTTTAAAAAAAATCTACAAGTTGCACGTTTTCAGTTACAGAGGAGGTCTAGGGCTAGAATTATTGCTCTCGCTCTAACAATCGCGGCAATACCTCACTTGTTGTTTAAAAAACTTTTACATATGCGGGCGCTACTCATGTATGTGTTCGCTTCTGCGCGCGAGCTCGTCGGGACGGGGCGCATTTTCTAGCTCCTAACTTTTTTAGCTGGCTCCTAGATTCCAAGAAAGCCCTGGTCTATATATTATAAATGTTCAAATGAAAATGAATATTAGACACCCTATGAAGGGTGTTCAATAAATGAAAAACTCTGTGAGTCTGTGATAATAGTCATACAACGTGCAAAAAAATCAAAAACCAAGTAGCAAAAAGTAAATTTAATGGATATTCAAAATAGAAGTGGATATGAAACACCCTGTGAAGGATCTTCAATGGACAAAGGACACTTTGAATCCACTACCACACAGAATAAAGACTTACCAGCTGTACAAGTTTTCAAAGCTTGTCACTCATACCCAACCTGGTTCTTACGATCCTCCCTGCGCATTTGATTTTTTTGCACGATGTATGACTATTATCACAGACTCCGGGTTTTCATTTATTCAACACCCTTCATAGGGTGTCTAATATTCATTTTCATTTGAACATTTATGATATAGATCTTTTGCTATTTGGTTTATATATGATTGTTTATTGCACAAAATGTGTTATCATTATTACCACTTAAGCCCCGAACCATTTTGCTGGCCAAAGACCAGGCCACTTTTTGCGATTCGGCACTGCGTCGCTATAACTGACAATTGCGCGGTCGTGTGACGTGGCTCCCAAACAAAATTGACGTCCTTTTTTTCCCCACAAATAGAGCTTTCTTTTGTTGGTATTTGATCACCTCTGCGGTTTTTATTTTTTTTTGCGCTATAAACAAAAATAGAGCGACAATATTGAAAAAAATTCAATATTTTTTACTTTTTTGCTATAATAAATATCCCCCCTAATATATATATATATATATATATATATATATATATATATATATATATATATATATATATATATATATATATAAAATTTCCCTCAGTTTAGGCCGATATGTATTTTTCTACATATTTTTGGTAGAAAAAAAATCGCAATAAGCGGATATTGATTGGTTTGCACAAAAGTTATAACATCTACAAAATAGGGGAAAGAATTATGGCACTTTTATAATTATTTTTTTTTTACTAGTAAAGGTGGAGATCTGCGCTTTTTATTGTGACTGTGACATTATGGTGGACACATTGGGCACTTTTGACATATTTTTGGGACCATTGTAATTTTTAGAGCAATCAGTGCTATAAAAAATGCACTGATTACTGTGAAAATTACACTGGCAGTGAAGAGGTTAAGTGTACCCTAGGGAGTGCTTCTAACTGTAGAGGGGGTGGGGCTGTGTGTGACACGACAAAGCTGTGATCAGTGTCTTGTCACTAGGAAGACTTGGTAAATGCTTGTTTACGTAAGCATTTCCCCGTTCTTCCTCACCGTGACCCGCGGTCAGAGTCATAGAGCTTGCGGTGGGCGCGCGCGTCCACAATGCCGCTTCTTAAAGTGGATGTATATATATATATATATATATACACACACGTCCTTTTGCCTGTCCGTGCCATGCTTCAGACGTATATCTGCGTGCGGCGGTTGGCGAAAAGTTAAGCTGTTTCCTGATTCATTATTAGCGCAGCTTCTTATGTTTTTATTCTATAATAAGTTGCTTGAGATCATGCAAAAGTGTCTTTAGGTATTTTCTGGCTGGTACAGACCTTCTTTGGTGTTAGGGTATTATGGAGTCCTGTTTTCAGCTTATGCCTGATGACCCATTATTTGGAAACGCCATCCCCTTTCTCAAATACTGTTTACAATTAGAGAGACATTCTCAAATTCTAGCTGAAGATAACACTGTGGTATCATACATGCCATAGTTTATATAAGGCAGTGAAGTCAAGCTATTGTTTTCCATGGATACCAAACAATAGACTGATCCAACTGTAAATGCAACAATGGTATCTAAGTTCCCATTGTTTGCGGACAGCCTGTGTAATTGTTACCAAGGATTTTTTTGACAAATATTCCCTTAAAGCAAAACTCCGGGCAAAAACTTGTTTCCATGTTCTCATTGCTGATCTCCTACCTTTCCCAACTATGTCAGCCATGTTCTTCTGAGCTATGTAGTTCTTCTGCAAAAGCCTGCTGAACTTGATGAAAAACCGTTATTGCCTGGTGATTTCCTGTTTGTAAGACCGCTAGATGCTATCCCTCCCGTAACCTCAGCCAGCGGTCTGACACGCCCCCTTGTAGTCCTTTGAAAGTGAGCAGGGAGTTCTATTTCCACCTGGCTCGCTGTAGTGGGCAGAGGGGTCTTACAACCCCTGGTCTGTGCCGCCCTTAGAGGTGATGTCCTCCTCCTCTGCTCCTTCCTCTTCGTCTCTGCTAGCATCCCCCCTTTCCTGCAGCATTCACCTCCTCTCCCTCCCCGCAGCGCTCACCTCCTCCCCGCAGCGCTCACCTCCTCCCCGCAGCGCTCACCTCCTCTCGCGCTCACCTCCTCTCCCTCCCCGCAGCGCTCACCTCCTCCCCGCAGCGCTCACCTCCTCCCCGCAGCGCTCACCTCCTCCCCGCAGCGCTCACCTCCTCTCCCTCCCCGCAGCGCTCACCTCCTCCCCGCAGCGCTCACCTCCTCTCTCGCTCACCTCCTCTCCCTCCCCGCAGCGCTCACCTCCTCCCCGCAGCGCTCACCTCCTCTCGCGCTCACCTCCTCTCCCTCCCCGCAGCGCTCACCTCCTCCCCGCAGCGCTCACCTCCTCCCCGCAGCACTCACCTCCTCCCCGCAGCGCTCACCTCCTCTCCCTCCCCGCAGCGCTCACCTCCTCTCCCTCCCTCTAGCTTCCCCAATGGTACTGCCTATAAGAGTACCATTACCAGCCGTTCTACACTAATAAAGTAGAACAGCTAATGGCTAGTGAAGGGGGAGAGGGGCTTGGGTGGCCATCGGGGGTTGGCAGGCCAGTGGGGGGGGGGGGGGGCGGGTTTGTCCGGCCACCATGGGAGAGACCTATCAAAGTGGGCCAGTGTAGATGAAGTCCAGGGCCACATTTTTGGCCCAGTCACAGACCCAGGAAAAGTAGCAGCGCAATTTCAGCAATTCTATAGTGACCTATATAAATCCCGGATCCCGTACACGCGAAGGGAGATTTGCTCGTACTTATCTGCCGTACAGTTCCCCCGGCTAAATCAAGAACAAGTTGAGCTTCTTGATGCACCCGTTACCCTACATGACATTGCGGAGGCGATAGCTTAGCTGGCCAAACCTAAAGCTCCAGGGATGGATGGACTACCATTGGAATTTTATGCAACTTACTTATTTTAGTCCCCAAGCTGAAAGCCTTATACCAGTCTATCTTTGACCTGAACTCACTAGCCGAGTCTATGCAGGAAGCCCAAATTATAGTACTCCAAAAACCGGGAAAGGACCACACTAGCATGAATCCTACCGGCCTATTTCACTCCTGCAGGTCGATATTAAAATTTTAGCTAAAATACTGGCCTCCAGGTTAAACACAGCGGCGATACCCGGAAGTAACCTCCAGGAGAGATATCTGTGGCCGGAGGGGGACACGAGGAAGGCTTCGATCTAAGGTAAGTAATTCATAATGAGCTAGTATGCTAGTCATACTAGCTCATTATGCCTTTGTCTTGCAGGTTTTTTTTCTTTTGGTAGGTTTGCAACCACTTTAAAGACTGTTGCCAAAAGACAACATTCCTGCACATGCAGATGTGGCATCTTGCTGGATGCCTTTCCTTGCATGGCTGTCCTACTGAAGTCTCGGAGTCTGACAATTAATCTTTCAACTACCTAAGGGTGTCCTCTCCCCCAAAAAGTTTGTTAAGAGAAATCAACTTTCTTTTGCATTCAAGAAGTGTCTGGCGCCTAATAAATTTAACTACTCTGCACCCACCATGTCTCACAACCCACTAATACACAAGGATGTCAGCTATCCCTGGCCCTGGAGGTTCTCATTCGTTTAAAAGAGGCCTGGGACCTTGCTTCACTTACATACTGATTTGGTAATTTTATATATTTTTATTACTATTATATTATCTTTCATACATAAAATCAAATATCCTAATACTGAAATTCTTCCTTACAAGCACAGCGCGACACAACGCAACTTCAATGATGGATACATCACCCCTAGTTGTAACATGTTATGATTTGTAGTATAACCTACAGACATTTGTAGAGTCTCCCTCTAGTGGCTATCTGTATATCATGCAGAGTCAGCCATTTTTTTAAATGTAATGTAATGTGAAAGTTTTAAATAAAGCTTTTAAAAAAAAAAATCCCACAGACAAGAAGAAGAGTAGTGAAAGTAGCTTAGTAAAAACCGGACATCTCAAGAAATGGAGACGTGTTCAACTAACGGCCCAAAGGGATTTGGAACTATTTAATATCAATGTTTACATAAATGTGATAATCATTTGTCACCTAAAGAACGGTACTGAGAATAATGAAAATCAAATGGTAATAATTTTTCTACAAAATAAGTGCATAATTAGATGCAGTTGCAGTATGTTTACAGAATTTATAATATGTGAACCATTATGAGTGAGCAGACCACAATTGTTTTATCTTTAATGTGATTCAAATTAGCTTATCAATCCGGCATCACAACATATTACAATTAGGGTTGCCACCTGTTCGGGATTTACCTGGACAGTTCGGGTTTGGACTCATGCGTCCGGGTTTCAGACTGTCTTAGATCCGGACACATTATTCAGACTGGACTAAGTGTCTTCCCTCCCCCTTCTCTCTCCTGCCTCTAAGTAAGTATGCTAAGGTAAATCAGGGTTCTCAAAGCACCCATTACATCAGAGTCCCCTTTACAGTAAGTTGGAACTCTGCGGACTCAGATGTAAAGGGGGAACTCTGCGGACTCAGATGTAATGGGGGAACTCTGCGGACTCAGATGTAATGGGGGAAGTCTGCGGACTCAGATGTAATGGGGGAAGTCTGCGGACTCAGATGTAATGGGGGAACTCTGCGGACTCAGATGTAATGGGCAAACTCTGCGGACTCAGATGTAATGGGGGAACTCTGCGGACTCAGATGTAATGAGGGAACTCTGAGGACTCAGATGTAAAGGGGGAACTCTGCGGACTCAGATGTAATGGGGGAACTCTGAGGACTCAGATGTAATGGGGGAACTCTGAGGACTCAGATGTAAAGGGGGAACTCTGCGGACTCAGATGTAAAGGGGGAACTCTGCGGACTCAGCCGTAATGGGGGAACTCTGCGGACTCAGCCGTAAAGGGGGAACTCTGCGGACTCAGATGTAATGGGGGAACTCTGCGGACTCAGATGTAATGGGGGAACTCTGCGGACTCAGATGTAATGGGGGAACTCTGCGGACTGAGATGTAATGGGGGAACTCTGCGGACTCAGATGTAATGGGGGAACTCTGAGGACTCAGATGTAAAGGGGGAACTCTGCGGACTCAGATGTAAAGGGGGAACTCTGCGGACTCAGATGTAATGGGGGAACTCTGCGGACTCAGATGTAAAGGGGGAACTCTGCGGACTCAGCCGTAATGGGGGAACTCTGCGGACTCAGATGTAATGGGGGAACTCTGCGGACTCAGATGTAATGGGGGAACTCTGCGGACTCAGATGTAAAGGGGGAACTCTGCGGACTCAGATGTAAAGGGGGAACTCTGTGGACTCAGCCGTAATGGGGGAACTCTGCGGACTCAGATGTAAAGGGGGAACTCTGCGGACTCAGATGTAAAGGGGGAACTCTGCGGACTCAGATGTAAAGGGGGAACTCTGCGGACTCAGATGTAAAGGGGGAACTCTGCGGACTCAGATGTAATGGGGGGAACTCTGCGGACTCAGATGTAATGGGGGAACTCTGCGGACTAAGATGTAATGGGGGAACTCTGCGGACTCAGATGTAAAGGGGGAACTCTGCGGACTCAGATGTAATGGGGGAACTCTGCGGACTCAGATGTAATGGGGGAACTCTGCGGACTCAGATGTAATGGGGGAACTCTGCGGACTCAGATGTAATGGGGGAACTCTGCGGACTCAGATGTAATGGGGGAACTCTGCAGACTCGGATGTAATGGGGGAACTCTGCGGACTCAGATGTAAAGGGGGAACTCTGCGAACTCAGCCATAATGGGGGAACTCTGCGGACTCAGATGTAAAGGGGGAACTCTGCGGACTCAGCCATAATGGGGGAACTCTGCGGACTCAGATGTAAAGGGGGAACTCTGCGGACTCAGATGTAAAGGGGGAACTCTGCGGACTCAGATGTAAAGGGGGAACTCTGCGGACTCAGATGTAAAGGGGGAACTCTGCGGACTCAGATGTAAAGGGGGAACTCTGCGGACTCAGATGTAAAGGGGGAACTCTGCGGACTCAGATGTAAAGGGGGAACTCTGTGGACTCAGATGTAATGGGGGAACACTGCGGACTCAGATGTAATGGGGGAACACTGCGGACTCAGATGTAATGGGGGAACTCTGCGGACTCAGATGTAAAGGGGGAACTCTGCGGGCTCAGATGTAATGGCGGAACTCTGCGGACTCAGATGTAATGGGGGAACTCTGCGGACTCAGATGTAATGGGGGATCTCTGCAGGCTCAGATGTAATGGGGGAACTCTGCGGACTCAGATGTAATGGGGGATCTCTGCAGGCTCAGATGTAATGGGGGAACTCTGCGGACTCAGATGTAATGGGGGAACTCTGCGGACTCAGATGTAATGGGGGAACTCTGCGGACTCAGATATAATGGGGGAACTCTGCGGACTCAAATATAATGGGGGAACTCTGCGGACTCAGATGTAATGGGGGAACTCTGCGGACTCAGATGTAAAGGGGGAACTCTGCGGACTCAGATGTAAAGGGGGAACTCTGCGGACTCAGATGTAAAGGGGGAACTCTGCGGACTCAGATGTAAAGGGGGAACTCTGCGGACTCAGATGTAACGGGGGAACTCTGCGGACTCAGATGTAAAGGGGGAACTCTGCGGACTCAGATGTAAAGGGGGAACTCTGCGGACTCAGATGTAAAGGGGGAACTCTGTGGACTCAGATGTAATGGGGGAACACTGCAGATGTAATGGGGGACTCAGATGTAATGGGGGAACACTGCGGACTCAGATGTAATGGGGGAACTCTGCGGACTCAGATGTAAAGGGGGAACTCTGCGGGCTCAGATGTAATGGGGGAACTCTGCGGACTCAGATGTAATGGGGGAACTCTGCGGACTCAGATGTAATGGGGGATCTCTGCAGGCTCAGATGTAATGGGGGAACTCTGCGGACTCAGATGTAATGGGGGATCTCTGCAGGCTCAGATGTAATGGGGGAACTCTGCGGACTCAGATGTAATGGGGGATCTCTGCAGGCTCAGATGTAATGGGGGAACTCTGCGGACTCAGATGTAATGGGGGAACTCTGCGGACTCAGATGTAATGGGGGAACTCTGCGGACTCAGATGTAATGGGGGAACTCTGCGGACTCAGATATAATGGGGGAACTCTGCGGACTCAGATATAATGGGGGAACTCTGCGGACTCAGATGTAATGGGGGAACTCTGCGGACTCAGATGTAATGGGGGAACTCTGCGGACTCAGATGTAAAGGGGGAACTCTGCGGACTCAGATGTAAAGGGGGAACTCTGCGAACTCAGATGTAAAGGGGGAACTCTGAGGACTCAGATGTAAAGGGGGAACTCTGCGGACTCAGATGTAAAGGGGGAACTCTGCGGACTCAGATGTAAAGGGGGATCTCTGCAGGCTCAGATGTAATGGGGTCAGTCCTGACAATCCCAGGAGACGCGCTGTGCTCAAATCGCGCAAGATCTCGCCGGTCACGTGACTCGCAACGGCTGGCGTCATAATGACCCGCCCCGTTGTGACGAGTTACAACATGTTTCCTCACGCTTGCCGAGTCGCGTGACTGGCGAGATCTTGCGCGATTTGAGCACAGCGCGTCTCCTGGGATTGTCAGGACTGACTCCCAGGAGACATAACGCTGTCGGGGGAGAATACACATTGATTGGGCACAGCGATTGGCACACGCGATTGGGCACAGCGTGTACATCCCCGGAAGTATACAGTGGTGGGCTTCAGCAGTGCCCACACACAAGATGGAAACGTCCATCTCTCCGTTTTATAAAACATCCTTTTTCTGAAAATCGGGACAATCGTGGCAGCAAAGACAGGACTGGTGAGTGTAGCATTAGGTGTATTAACAGCGCCCGAATCACCGTAAAAAAAAAATAATAATTCCCGCAGAACTACCGCTTAGCAACATCTATGCATAGTTTATGCATACTATGAAAAAAATTGCTGTGCGACTCTGAAGTGTTCGGGTTTGGCTTGAAGAAAAGGTGGCAACCCTAATTACAATCATTAAACAAACCATAGCAAAGAAAAATATTAAAATTGTACTGTAAAGACCCCTTAGCCTAGGTTCACATTGAAGCGATTTGGCACGTGATTTGACATGTTGAGGGTCTCTGCTGGGTTTGAAAAGCCAGGCAGAGCCCTTCAGAACATCTGTGCACATGTGGAATTGAGTGCCATTTCATTCTGGCGTAGGACATGAGGCTTGAAGGATTCTGTGATAGTTGTATGCACGGCTGTCTTAATGAGAGGGCACACCTGGGCACTGCCCAGGGGCCCCAGCTGCATGGGGGGCCCCTGCACTTTCCCCAAAAGCAGCTGGTCCTCGAGTCCACGCTGCCCTGAAATTGGGGGCCCCATGGTGGCACTGAGAGTGATGGATACACAGGGGAGGTAGGCTGGCAGCAGTGCAAAGGTGACATAGTGCTGGGGAGGCATCAATCTGGCAGATATATAATATGCACAGGTCAGCTTTGTTACTTTATGTATGGAGTATTTTCCCACCATTTCTTTGCTTTACAGAATGATGGTTCATGTAGTTAATGCAGAGCTCCACCGAATAGGGGAAGCTCCACTTGTCTGCCTCCTACCTAGTGTTGCTCACGAATATTCGCATTGCGAATATTCGCTACGAATATTGCATATTCGAGTATTCGCGAATAACTCAAATATTGCGGCGAATATTCGCTATGGCGAATATTCGTATTTTTTCAAATTTATTTTTAAAACAGATCACATCCTAGTGATCTCCATCGACGTCTAAAAGCATTGCTGGTATGATTAGAGAGAGACCCTGGGCCAAGTAGCTGATGCGATTCTTTTATGTTGCCGAAAATTCGCATTGCGAATTTTCAGCAACATAAAAGAATCGCATCAGCTACTCGGCCCTTCTTTTGCATCAGAGCCAATCAGAATAACTCGAATATTCGGCAAAAGGAATATTGCGCGATTATCTTCTCCGCCCTTCTTTTGCCCCCTTATTCTCCTTTCTTTTAAGTAGAGTTAGTGTAGAGTTAGTGTTTAGTGCATATTAGTTTAGTAATACAGGAAATGATCTCCGTTTATGAGAATTTCGCAATCATTTTCGCATTAGCAAAATTTCGGATTAGCAAAATTTTGCAAAATTTTTTTTGGATAAAATATCACGAATATTCAATATTCGCGAATATTCTTCTATGCATTCGCGCAATATCGCGAAATCGAATATGGCGTATTCCGCTCAACACTACTCCTACCTACTTGATATCTGTTTACCTGTACTGTCTCCATTGTAGGGGCCACAGAGCATTACTTTGCCCAGGGGCCCATGATGCTATTAAGATGGCCCTTTTCCCCTACCACTGTCGTCCCCCCCCACTCTCCTGCCCCACCACTGTTCCCCCCACTCTCCTGCCTCATCACTGTTCCCCCCACTCTCCTGTCTCACCACTGTTCCCCCCCCACTCTCCTGACCCAACACTGCCCTCCCCACTCTTTTGACCCAACACTGTCCCCCCACTCTCCTGCCCCACCACTGTTCTCCCCACTCTCCTGACCCAACACTGCCCTCCCCACTCTTGTGACCCAACACTGTCCCCCCACTCTCCTGCCCCACCACTGTTCCCCCCACTCTCCTGCCTCACCACTGTTCCCCCACTCTTCTGCCTCACCACTGTTCCCCCCAATCTCCTGCCTCACCACTGTTCCCCCCACTCTCCTGCCCCACCACTATTCCCCCCACTATCCTGCCTCACCACCATTCCCCCCACTCTCCTGCCTCACCACTGTTCCTTCTGCTCCACTGCCCCACAACTGTTCCCCCCACTCTTCTGACCCAACACTGTTCCCCCCCACTTTCCTGACCCAACACTGTCCCCCCACTCTCTTGTCTTACCACTGTCCCCCCCCCACTCTCCTGCCTCACCACTGTTCCCCCCCCCACTCTCCTGCCTCACCACTGTCCCCCCCACTCTCCTGCCTCACCACTGTTCCCTCTGCTCTCCTGCCTCACCACTACACCTCCTTTCACATCTGCCCCACTGCTCTACCCCCCTATTTTTCTGCTCCAACACTTAACCCCCTTCTTATCTGCCCCACCACTGTACCCCCCTGCTCTTCTATTCCACTGCCGAACCCCCTTCTCATCTCTTTCACCACTGTACCTCCCTGCACGTCTGCCCCCCCCCCCCCCCCGCTGTACCCTTCTGCTCTTCTGTTCCATCTCTGAACCCCTCCTGCTCATTTTCTCATTTTCCACACCGCTGCACCCCACCATGAAGACTCCTGGGGTGTATGACATCATTTGGCCTAGGCTAAAAACCAACTAAGAAAATGTAAAAAAAAAAGTTTAAAATGTAGTAAATATATTATACTTTTCTATATATTTACTAAGATTAGAAGATTGAACGAGTTTAATTCAATTTTAACAAAGCTTCTGGAAGTTTTCCAAAAACTTTACAAAAAATACTTATTTCCTATAATGTATAGCTCCATCTACTAACAATAAGTCCTCAGGAGGAGATCATTCTGTCTGTAGATGGAAACATTACTACCAAGCGTCTAAATCTCTGGTCTGGACTTTCCTCCTCTGTGTCAGTAATCAGTAATAAAACACTGAGGCGTGGTGGAGAGGAAGCCCCGCCCACTCCCATGATCCCTCTTTCTCTGTGTTCCTGGTGATTTGCATACAGATCTCTCATCTTCTATAGAGATTTATCGGTCTGATGAACATGATAGTTGATATTCTTGTCTCTCTTCATATTCTGTAGCTTGGTGTATATGATGGAAGTGATAAGGAAGATTATAAATGATATAAAATATAACGAGGGATTGGCTCTCCATCAGGTGTACAGGGACTGTCTCTCGGTGGGGAGATCTCTCGCTCTTCCTATAGGCATACTCTGGTTTCTCTTCAGATCGAATAAATCTTTCGCCTTTTACTAAAGAGTGATGTCTATATGCTTCAGGAGTGCGCTCTTCCTCCTTTGAGAAGGTACACCCATTTGACCTCTCAGTGGACCCTCGGTCCCTCCTACTGGTCCGGGGGTGGCAATTGCAAATCTGCAGGGGTAGCCATTCTTATCAGGGGTGGATGCTTCACGGTTGACTCCATCCATGAGCTAGTCTGTGGCCGCCTTTTGGTCATAGACGGCTCATGGGCGGGAGAGCCAATTAGGCTCATCAACGTGTACGCTTCCCCGGAGACGAATGCGCGCCTGGAACTTTTCCAGACCCTGCGGACGCAACTTGTCACCACCAGAACAATAGTGATCGGCGGTGATTTTAACTGTCCGATAGAGGAGGATGGGCGCAGTTCCAGCATATACGCAAAACTTGATGGTACTTCTAGGCTGCTCAAGGAGATGATCTCGGAGGCTTCCCTACAGGACGCCGTGGGATCCATAGGGCAAGGTACCGTGAATTATTCATGGTGCCGACCCGATGGATCTGTGCGTTCCAGGATTGACTTTGTGCTCACTTCAAGAACAGTCAAGCATCGTGAGTTCTCCATGATCCCCTGCTTTTTCTCTGACCACAGGGCTATTCGCTTTCGGGGTGAACTTGGCGAGGGCTTTGCCCACGGCCCAGGTTCCTGGAAGCTGAATTGCACCCTGCTGGAAAATGAGGAATTGATGGGGGAACTCCGGGAGGCCTACGCCTCCTGGACGGAGGAAAAGAGATTCTTCAGCAAGGTAAGTGATTGGTGGGAGGTTGTGAAAGTTAAGCTGCGCAGCTTCTTTCAGGCAAGGGGACGACAGCAAGTGTGTGCTAAGAAGAAGGAACTCAGGAGACTGCAACGTCAGTTGCAGTCCCTGCAGGACCTTCACCACTGCGGCTGGGACGTTAGGCATGACCTGGAGGACGCCAAGAAGAGCCTGAAAGGGTACTTTGAGGAAGAATCCAGGCACATTGTCTTCCGTGCCAAGGTGGAGAACATTGAGAAAGGTGAGAAGTGTAACGCTTTCTTTTTCAGGAAACTCCACTCGGGACACACTCCCTTGCCAGAGCTGCGTGACGAGACCGGAACACTCCAGAAGGGGAAGGAGGCTGTAATGCAAGTGGTTGAAGACTACTACACCAACCTCTACTCCCCGAAAGAAACGGACACGGAGGCAGCCGACAGGTTCCTGTCAGGTATCACTAACCAAATTGATCCTGCAGGTTCATCAGCCGTCAACGCCCCCCTGGTGTTGGAGGAGCTGCACTCTGCCGCTAAATCCTTTAGGCAAGGCAGGACCCCGGGTTGCGATGGTCTCCCAGTTGAGCTCTATGTAGCCCTGTGGGACCTCGTGGGCCCGGACCTGCTCGAGCTGTACGAGGAGATGGTGGTGGAGGGTAGAATGCCTCCATCACTGAGAGAGGGGATGATCACGATTTTGTATAAACGCAAGGGGGAGAGGTCGGACTTGAGAAATTGGCGTCCGATCTCTCTTTTGAACGTGGACTACAAAATCCTCGCCAAGGTTTTGGCCAACAGGCTGAAATCTGTCATCGGACAGATCATCCACCCGGATCAAACTTGTGGCATTCCTGGTCGCAGGATTGCGGACAGCCTCGCGCTTGTCCGGGACACGGTCCAGTACATTCAGGACCGCCGTGTGCACGCGGCCCTGGTCAGCCTTGACCAGGAGAAGGCCTTTGACCGCGTCTCCCATGAGTTTATGTGCAGAACTCTGCGCAGGTTTGGTCTTGGGGAACTGTTTTGCTCGTATGTGAATGTTATGTATAAGGATATTTGTAGTTTGGTGTTGGTAAATGGCTGGAAAACTGACCCCTTCAAGGTTCTCTCGGGGGTCAGACAAGGCTGCCCTCTCTCACCTCTGCTTTTTGTTTGCTGTATAGAGCTATTCGCCCAAAGCATCAGACGGAACCCAGAGATCAGAGGGATCACCGCACCAGGACCGGAAAGACGGGAGGTCAGGTGCTCGCTCTACATGGATGACGTGACGGTGTTCTGTGCTGACCGGCGCTCCATCGACACACTCGTCCAGACGTGCGAGGACTTCGGCCAAGCTTCAGGGGCAAAGGTCAACTGCGGGAAGTCGGAAGTCATGCTCTTCGGAAAGTGGTTCCTGCCTTCTTCTGCACCCATACCGTTCAGCATCAAAGCTGACTTCATCAAAATTCTTGGAGTCTGGTTTGGAGCGGAGGGCGCAGCCCTGAAGTCCTGGGAGGAAAGACTGGCTAAGATGCGACAAAAGTTTGGACTTTGGAGCAACAGAGATCTTACCATCGAAGGGAAAACACTGGTACTCCGCAGCGAGATTCTCCCTGTGTTGCAGTACCTCGCCCAGGCCTGGCCCCCCCGGGTCAACACCTGCAAGGCCATCACCAGGGCGGTGTTTCACTTCATCTGGAACTCCAAAATGGACAGAGTAAAGCGGACTGTTATGTTCAAGGAACCTCTCAAGGGCGGTAAGGGCGTGCCCGACATCGCTACATTACTGAGGGTGTTCTTTGCTTGTAACTGCATCCGCAGGACTTTGGTTGACAGAACTGTGGACTCTGGCGGTAACTCCATGTCCCGTTTTTTTCCTCCTGCCTCTTTGGAAGTCGCTTGGATGGGACAAATGGGACAGTTCCGTCCCCTACAACTGGGACACTCCATGGTATTACTTGGATACTTTCAAGTTCATCAAGGAGCTGGGGCTGCATGGAGTTAAGCCCGACTTGTGGAAGCCAAAAACTATCTACAAGTTGATTAGAGCATCGGACATCTTTGAGACTATTCCAGGCCTCCCTTCAGCCACTTGCAAAGTGGTCTGGAGGAATGTTTCTTCAAAGAGACTTACCAACAGGCACAAAGATCAGGCATGGATGGCAATCCAAGGGGGATTGCTGCTCAGGACATTCCTACATGCCAGAAACCTGTGCAGATACAGGCACTGCCCCTTTTGCATCATCCAGGAGGAAACGGCATATCATGTGTTCTGGGAGTGCCCCTTTGCACAGGGCCTGTTGAGTGCCTTGGAACCTGAACTTAAAGACTTTGTACCACAGACTGCTATTACACACTTTGGTGTGTTAAACGGACTCTTCTGTGGAACCCATTCACAGGAGGACATTGACAGTGCGTGGCGGGTTCTGTGTTGCTTTAAGGATGCCTTATGGTACGCCAGAAATCGCCGCGTCCACAACCGGCAGAGGATGTCCATCGAGGACTGTCGCAGACTGATCTTCAGCCTGCTGAGAGACTATACCTTGATGGACTGTCAAGGAGGAGGAGGACGTCTGAAGATTTCCCCCCCTCCCCTAACTGTACGTTTACACTGGAAAGACTTTGGCCCCCCCCCCCCCGGGCATTTTGACAGTATAGGATATGGACATTTCTTGACACGTTTTTGAAGTGTTTTTCAGGGAATGCGGCGTCATGCGATGTGTTTTCAGGGTTTTATTACTCTGCGCAACGCGCGGCATCATACCGCAGGACGGATGAATGTAATTTAATTGTATGCTTGGAACTGTATTGTTATGTAGTGTATTTATGCGCTGCGTCGCAATACAAAGTAGAATGTACCCTGTTGAAAGTATTGGATTTTTGATTTTTGTATATTTGCTTTGCAAAATAAACTTAAATATTGCCTTTTACTAAAGATTTCCGTGGAGAGGAACAATTATGAGTTTTCAACAATTTTTTGAGGCCTTCACTCAGGCTACAATTGAAAAATAGATAAGGATTGAGGGGACTGTCCCTGTCCGGGGTTTGAGAACAGTGTGCCGAAAAATGTTGTCAAAGACTCTTCAATAGGCTTTTACTTAAGATTTCCGTGGAGAGGAAAGGGGGATTGCTGCTCAGGACATTCCTGATGCCAAAACCTGTGCAGATAAGGATGCCCCTTTTGCATCATGGGAAACAGCCTTTCATGTTTTCTGGGAGGCCCCTTTGCACAGGGCCTGTTGAGGGCCTTGGAACCTGAACTTAAAGACTTTGTACCACAGACTGCTATTACACACTTTGGTGTGTTAAACGGACTCTTCTGTGGAACTCATTCACAGGAGGACATTGACAGTGCGTGGCGGGTTCTGTGTTGCTTTAAGGTGCCTTATGGAAAAATCGCCGCGTCCACAACCGGCAGAGGATGTCCATCGAGGACTGTCGCAGACTGATCTTCAGCCTGCTGAGAGACTATACCTTGATGGACGGTAAGGAGGAAGAGGACGTCTGAAGATTTCCCCCCTCCCCTAACTGTACGTTTACACTGGAAGACTTTGCCCCCCCCCCGGGCATTTTGACAGTATATGATATGGACATTTCTTGACACGTTTTTGAAGTGCTGTTTTCAGGGTAATGCGGCGTCATGCACGATGTGATGTTTCAGGGTTTTATTACTCTGCGCAACACGTCAGGCATCATACCGCAGGATGGATGAATGTAATTTAATTGTATGCTTGGAACTGTATTGTTATGTAGTGTATTTATACTTATACTGGTGAAAAATAGATAAGGATGAAATACTCTGGTTTCTCTTCAGAACGAACAAATCTTTCCCTTTCGCATTACTACCTTCGGGCTGTAGATGCTAGAGCCTTTGTAAAGGCTATGTAAAAGAGTGAAGACGTCGAGGAATCAGAAGGAAGCCGCTTAAGAACACCTGCAGCGACATCCATTTTCCTGACGATGGGGAAACATGAGAAGAAGACCAACAATATGAAGACAAGCCCTGCTCCAGCCACTTCCTCCGAAGTCCCTGAGAATGCCACAGCCTCAACCTCCACTTCTACCCCGGCCAGCGCCAGCTAATCGGGACCAGCCAAGCCGTACCTGACCGCAGACGGGCTAACCCAGAACCCAGAACAGCCAGCTGAGGAAATGGAGGAGTCAACCCGGGAGGTAAGTTGGAGACCTCATACCCCCCTGGATCTCAATCTTTTCCATTAATGAAGCAGACGACTTTTCTTTCGTCGTGTTGCAGCTCTTCCTCCTGTACACCCAAAGAGGTGGCCGGAAGAGTCCCTGACATGACCCCGGAGATCTTGGGCGGGAGAGCCAATTAGGAAACGCTTCCCCGGAAGATGCGCGCCTGAACTTTTCCATCCTGGAGCAAGTCACCACCAGCTTCGGTGATTTTAAGCAAAGCGGAGACGCTTTCCGTGCAAGGAGATGAGACCCTACAGGACGCCGTGGGATCCAAGAGGTGTATTCTTCATCTGTGCGTTAACCTTTTCAAGAACAGTGTCGTTCCAAGTCTGACCACAGGGCATTCGCTTTCGGGGTGAAGATGCCCACGGCCCATTGGGACCCTGCTGGATGGTGAAGACCAGTGGACGGAGGAAAAGGCCCAAGGTAAGTGATTGGTGGGAGGTTGTGAATCCCCTTTCTAGGAAGAAGGAACTCAAAGCCAGTTGCAGTCCCTGCAGGACCTTCACCACTGTGGCTGGGACGTTAGGCACGACCTGGAGGACGCCAAGAAGAGCCTGAAGGGGTACTTCGAGGAAGAATCCAGGCACATTGTCTTCCGTGCCAAGGTGGAGAACATTGAGAAAGGTGAGAAGTGTAACGCTTTCTTTTTCAGGAAACTCCACTCGGGACACACTCCCTTGCCAGAGCTGCGTGACGAGACCGGAACACTCCAGAAGGGGAAGGAGGCTGTAATGCAAGTAGTTGAAGACTACTACACCAACCTCTACTCCCCGAAAGAAACGGACACGGAGGCAGCCGACAGGTTCCTGTCAGGTATCACTAACCAAATTGATCCTGCAGGTTCATCAGCCGTCAACGCCCCCCTGGTGTTGGAGGAGCTGCACTCTGCCGCTAAATCCTTTAGGCAAGGCAGGACCCCGGGTTGCGATGGTCTCCCAGTTGAGCTCTATGTAGCCCTGTGGGACCTCGTGGGCCCGGACCTGCTCGAGCTGTACGGGGAGATGGTGGTGGAGGGTAGAATGCCTCCATCACTGAGAGAGGGGATGATCACGATTTTGTATAAACGCAAAGGGGAGAGGTCGGACTTGAGAAACTGGCGTCCGATCTCTCTTTTGAACGTGGACTACAAAATCCTCGCCAAGGTTTTGGCCAACAGGCTGAAATCTGTCATCGGACAGATCATCCACCCGGATCAAACTTGTGGCATTCCTGGTCGCAGGATTGCGGACAGCCTCGCGCTTGTCCGGGACACGGTCCAGTACATTCAGGACCGCCGTGTGCACGCGGCCCTGGTCAGTCTTGACCAGGAGAAGGCCTTTGACCGCGTCTCCCATGAGTTTATGTGCAGAACTCTGCGCAGGTTTGGTCTTGGGGAACTGTTTTGCTCGTATGTGAATGTTATGTATAAGGATATTTGTAGTTTGGTGTTGGTAAATGGCTGGAAAACTGACCCCTTCAAGGTTCTCTCGGGGGTCAGACAAGGCTGCCCTCTCTCACCTCTGCTTTTTGTTTGCTGTATAGAGCTATTCGCCCAAAGCATCGGACGGAACCCAGAGATCAGAGGGATCACTGCACCAGGACCGGAAAGACGGGAGGTCAGGTGCTCGCTCTACATGGATGACGTGACGGTGTTCTGTGCTGACCGGCGCTCCATCGACACACTCGTCCAGACGTGCGAGGACTTTGGCCAAGCTTCAGGGGCAAAGGTCAACTGCGGGAAGTCGGAAGTCATGCTCTTCGGAAAGTGGTTCCTGCCTTCTTCTGCACCCATACCGTTCAGCATCAAAGCGGACTTCATCAAAATTCTTGGAGTCTGGTTTGGAGCGGAGGGCGCAGCCCTGAAGTCCTGGGAGGAAAGACTGGCTAAGATGCGACAAAAGTTTGGACTTTGGAGCAACAGAGATCTTACCATCGAAGGGAAAACACTGGTACTCCGCAGCGAGATTCTCCCTGTGTTGCAGTACCTCGCCCAGGCCTGGCCCCCCCGGGTCAACACCTGCAAGGCCATCACCAGGGCGGTGTTTCACTTCATCTGGAACTCCAAAATGGACAGAGTAAAGCGGACTGTTATGTTCAAGGAACCTCTCAAGGGCGGTAAGGGCGTGCCCGACATCGCCACATTACTGAGGGTGTTCTTTGCTTGTAACTGCATCCGCAGGACTTTGGTTGACAGAACTGTGGACTCTGGCGGTAACTCCATGTCCCGTTTTTTCCTCCTGCCTCTTTGGAAGTCGCTTGGATGGGACAAATGGGACAGTTCCGTCCCCTACAACTGGGACACTCCATGGTATTACTTGGATACTTTCAAGTTCATCAAGGAGCTGGGGCTGCATGGAGTTAAGCCCGACTTGTGGAAGCCAAAAACTATCTACAAGTTGATTAGAGCATCGGACATCTTTGAGACTATTCCAGGCCTCCCTTCAGCCACTTGCAAAGTGGTCTGGAGGAATGTTTCTTCAAAGAGACTTACCAACAGGCACAAAGATCAGGCATGGATGGCAATCCAAGGGGGATTGCTGCTCAGGACATTCCTACATGCCAGAAACCTGTGCAGATACAGGCACTGCCCCTTTTGCATCATCCAGGAGGAAACGGCATATCATGTGTTCTGGGAGTGCCCCTTTGCACAGGGCCTGTTGAGTGCCTTGGAACCTGAACTTAAAGACTTTGTACCACAGACTGCTATTACACACTTTGGTGTGTTAAACGGACTCTTCTGTGGAACTCATTCACAGGAGGACATTGACAGTGCGTGGCGGGTTCTGTGTTGCTTTAAGGATGCCTTATGGTACGCCAGAAATCGCCGCGTCCACAACCGGCAGAGGATGTCCATCGAGGACTGTCGCAGACTGATCTTCAGCCTGCTGAGAGACTATACCTTGATGGACTTCAAGGAGGAGGAGGACGTCTGAAGATTTCCCCCCTCCCCTAACTGTACGTTTACACTGAAAGACTTTGGCCCCCCCCGGGCATTTTGACAGTATATGATATGGACATTTCTTGACACGTTTTTGAAGTGCTGTTTTCAGGGTAATGCGGCATCATACCGCAGGACGGATGAATGTAATTTAATTGTATGCTTGGAACTGTATTGTTATGTAGTGTATTTATGCGCTGCGTCGCAATACAAAGTAGAATGTACCCTGTTGAAAGTATTGGATTTTTGATTTTTTGTATATTTGCTTTGCAAAATAAACTTAAATATTGCCTTTTACTAAAGATTTCCGTGGAGAGGAACAACTATGAGTTTTCAACAATTTTTTGAGGCCTGGTCACTGACCAGGCTACTTATACTGGTGAAAAATAGATAAGGATGGTGGGGATGGTGAAGGGGACTGTCCCTGTGTGGGCTGTTTGAGAACAGAACAAAGAACTCTTCAATAGAGCCTTTTACTTAAGATTTCCGTAGAGAGGAAAGGGGGATTGCTGCTCAGGACATTCCTGCATGCCAGAAACCTGTGCAGATACTCCATGTCCCGTTTTTTCCTCCTGCCTCTTTGGAAGTCGCTTGGATGGGACAAATGGGACAGTTCCGTCCCCTACAACTGGGACACTCCATGGTATTACTTGGATACTTTCAAGTTCATCAAGGAGCTGGGGCTGCATGGAGTTAAGCCCGACTTGTGGAAGCCAAAAACTATCTACAAGTTGATTAGAGCATCGGACATCTTTGAGACTATTCCAGGCCTCCCTTCAGCCACTTGCAAAGTGGTCTGGAGGAATGTTTCTTCAAAGAGACTTACCAACAGGCACAAAGATCAGGCATGGATGGCAATCCAAGGGGGATTGCTGCTCAGGACATTCCTACATGCCAGAAACCTGTGCAGATACAGGCACTGCCCCTTTTGCATCATCCAGGAGGAAACAGCATATCATGTGTTCTGGGAGTGCCCCTTTGCACAGGGCCTGTTGAGTGCCTTGGAACCTGAACTTAAAGACTTTGTACCACAGACTGCTATTACACACTTTGGTGTGTTAAACGGACTCTTCTGTGGAACCCATTCACAGGAGGACATTGACAGTGCGTGGCGGGTTCTGTGTTGCTTTAAGGATGCCTTATGGTACGCCAGAAATCGCCGCGTCCACAACCGGCAGAGGATGTCCATCGAAGACTGTCGCAGACTGATCTTCAGCCTGCTGAGTGACTATACCTTGATAGACTGTAAGGAGGAAGAGGACGTCTGAAGATTTCCCCCCCTCCCCTAACTGTACGTTTACACTGGAAGACTTTGGCCCCCCCCCCCCCCCGGGCATTTTTGACAGTATAGGATATGGACATTTCTTGACACGTTTTTGAAGTGCTGTTTTCAGGGTAATGCGGCGTCATGCACGATGTGATGTTTCAGGGTTTTATTACTCTGCGCAACGCGTCAGGCATCATACCGCAGGATGGATGAATGTAATTTAATTGTATGCTTGGAACTGTATTGTTATGTAGTGTATTTATGCGCTGCGTCGCAATACAAAGTAGAATGTACCCTGTTGAAAGTATTCGATTTTTGTATATTTGCTTTGCAAAATAAACTTAAATATTGCCTTTTACTAAAGATTTCCGTGGAGAGGAACAACTATGAGTTTTCAACAATTTTTTGAGGCCTGGTCACTGACCAGGCTACTTATACTGGTGAAAAATAGATAAGGATGGTGAAGGGGACTGTCCCTGTCCGGGCTGTTTGAGAACAGTGTGCCGAAAAATGTTGTCAAAGAACTCTTCAATAGAGCCTTTTACTTAAGATTTCCGTGGAGAGGAAAGGGGGATTGCTGCTCAGGACATTCCCGCATGCCAGAAACCTGTGCAGATACAGGCACTGCCCCTTTTGCATCATCCAGGAGGAAACAGCCTTTCATGTTTTCTGGGAGTGCCCCTTTGCACAGGGCCTGTTGAGGGCCTTGGAACCTGAACTTAAAGACTTTGTACCACAGACTGCTATTACACACTTTGGTGTGTTAAACGGACTCTTCTGTGGAACTCATTCACAGGAGGACATTGACAGTGCGTGGCGGGTTCTGTGTTGCTTTAAGGATGCCTTATGGTACGCCAGAAATCGCCGCGTCCACAACCGGCAGAGGATGTCCATCGAGGACTGTCGCAGACTGATCTTCAGCCTGCTGAGAGACTATACCTTGATGGACGGTAAGGAGGAAGAGGACGTCTGAAGATTTCCCCCCTCCCCTAACTGTACGTTTACACTGGAAGACTTTGCCCCCCCCCCCCGGGCATTTTGACAGTATATGATATGGACATTTCTTGACACGTTTTTGAAGTGCTGTTTTCAGGGTAATGCGGCGTCATGCACGATGTGATGTTTCAGGGTTTTATTACTCTGCGCAACACGTCAGGCATCATACCGCAGGATGGATGAATGTAATTTAATTGTATGCTTGGAACTGTATTGTTATGTAGTGTATTTATACTTATACTGGTGAAAAATAGATAAGGATGAAATACTCTGGTTTCTCTTCAGAACGAACAAATCTTTCCCTTTCGCATTACTACCTTCGGGCTGTAGATGCTAGAGCCTTTGTAAAGGCTATGTAAAAGAGTGAAGACGTCGAGGAATCAGAAGGAAGCCGCTTAAGAACACCTGCAGCGACATCCATTTTCCTGACGATGGGGAAACATGAGAAGAAGACCAACAATATGAAGACAAGCCCTGCTCCAGCCACTTCCTCCGAAGTCCCTGAGAATGCCACAGCCTCAACCTCCACTTCTACCCCGGCCAGCGCCAGCTAATCGGGACCAGCCAAGCCGTACCTGACCGCAGACGGGCTGCCAACCCTGGAGCCCTGGATGAAGCAGACGGTCGTGTTGCAGCTGAAAGAGGTGGCCGGAAGAGTCCCTGACATGACCCCGGAGATCTTAGGAAAGAAGATGATCCTGGAGCAAGGCTTCAGCAAAGCGGAGACGCTTTCCGTGCAGACCCTCCCAAGAGGTGTATTCTTCATAACCTTTTTGTCGTTCCAAGTCTGCAGAAGATATTGGGAGATGGTGAAGACCAGTGGCCCTGAATCCCCTTTCGGAAAGCCAGTTGCAGTCCCTGCAGGACCTTCACCACTGTGGCTGGGACGTTAGGCACGACCTGGAGGACGCCAAGAAGAGCCTGAAGGGGTACTTCGAGGAAGAATCCAGGCACATTGTCTTCCGTGCCAAGGTGGAGAACATTGAGAAAGGTGAGAAGTGTAACGCTTTCTTTTTCAGGAAACTCCACTCGGGACACACTCCCTTGCCAGAGCTGCGTGACGAGACCGGAACACTCCAGAAGGGGAAGGAGGCTGTAATGCAAGTAGTTGAAGACTACTACACCAACCTCTACTCCCCGAAAGAAACGGACACGGAGGCAGCCGACAGGTTCCTGTCAGGTATCACTAACCAAATTGATCCTGCAGGTTCATCAGCCGTCAACGCCCCCCTGGTGTTGGAGGAGCTGCACTCTGCCGCTAAATCCTTTAGGCAAGGCAGGACCCCGGGTTGCGATGGTCTCCCAGTTGAGCTCTATGTAGCCCTGTGGGACCTCGTGGGCCCGGACCTGCTCGAGCTGTACGGGGAGATGGTGGTGGAGGGTAGAATGCCTCCATCACTGAGAGAGGGGATGATCACGATTTTGTATAAACGCAAAGGGGAGAGGTCGGACTTGAGAAACTGGCGTCCGATCTCTCTTTTGAACGTGGACTACAAAATCCTCGCCAAGGTTTTGGCCAACAGGCTGAAATCTGTCATCGGACAGATCATCCACCCGGATCAAACTTGTGGCATTCCTGGTCGCAGGATTGCGGACAGCCTCGCGCTTGTCCGGGACACGGTCCAGTACATTCAGGACCGCCGTGTGCACGCGGCCCTGGTCAGTCTTGACCAGGAGAAGGCCTTTGACCGCGTCTCCCATGAGTATATGTGCAGAACTCTGCGCAGGTTTGGTCTTGGGGAACTGTTTTGCTCGTATGTGAATGTTATGTATAAGGACATTTGTAGTTTGGTGTTGGTAAATGGCTGGAAAACTGACCCCTTCAAGGTTCTCTCAGGGGTCAGACAAGGCTGCCCTCTCTCACCTCTGCTTTTTGTTTGCTGTATAGAGCTATTCGCCCAAAGCATCAGACGGAACCCAGAGATCAGAGGGATCACCGCACCAGGACCGTAAAGACGGGAGGTCAGGTGCTCGCTCTACATGGATGACGTGACGGTGTTCTGTGCTGACCGGCGCTCCATCGACACACTCGTCCAGACGTGCGAGGACTTCGGCCAAGCTTCAGGGGCAAAGGTCAACTGCGGGAAGTCGGAAGTCATGCTCTTCGGAAAGTGGTTCCTGCCTTCTTCTGCACCCATACCGTTCAGCATCAAAGCGGACTTCATCAAAATTCTTGGAGTCTGGTTTGGAGCGGAGGGCGCAGCCCTGAAGTCCTGGGAGGAAAGACTGGCTAAGATGCGACCAAAGTATGGACTTTGGAGCAACAGAGATCTTACCATCGAAGGGAAAACACTGGTACTCCGCAGCGAGATTCTCCCTGTGTTGCAGTACCTCGCCCAGGCCTGGCCCCCCCGGGTCAACACCTGCAAGGCCATCACCAGGGCGGTGTTTCACTTCATCTGGAACTCCAAAATGGACAGAGTAAAGCGGACTGTTATGTTCAAGGAACCTCTCAAGGGCGGTAAGGGCGTGCCCGACATCGCTACATTACTGAGGGTGTTCTTTGCTTGTAACTGCATCCGCAGGACTTTGGTTGACAGAACTGTGGACTCTGGCGGTAACTCCATGTCCCGTTTTTTCCTCTTGCCTCTTTGGAAGTCGCTTGGATGGGACAAATGGGACAGTTCCGTCCCCTACAACTGGGACACTCCATGGTATTACTTGGATACTTTCAAGTTCATCAAGGAGCTGGGGCTGCATGGAGTTAAGCCCGACTTGTGGAAGCCAAAAACTATCTACAAGTTGATTAGAGCATCGGACATCTTTGAGACTATTCCAGGCCTCCCTTCAGCCACTTGCAAAGTGGTCTGGAGGAATGTTTCTTCAAAGAGACTCACCAACAGGCACAAAGATCAGGCATGGATGGCAATCCAAGGGGGATTGCTGCTCAGGACATTCCTACATGCCAGAAACCTGTGCAGATACAGGCACTGCCCCTTTTGCATCATCCAGGAGGAAACAGCATATCATGTGTTCTGGGAGTGCCCCTTTGCACAGGGCCTGTTGAGTGCCTTGGAACCTGAACTTAAAGACTTTGTACCACAGACTGCTATTACACACTTTGGTGTGTTAAACGGACTCTTCTGTGGAACCCATTCACAGGAGGACATTGACAGTGCGTGGCGGGTTCTGTGTTGCTTTAAGGATGCCTTATGGTACGCCAGAAATCGCCGCGTCCACAACCGGCAGAGGATGTCCATCGAAGACTGTCGCAGACTGATCTTCAGCCTGCTGAGTGACTATACCTTGATAGACTGTAAGGAGGAGGAGGACGTCTGAAGATTTCCCCCCCTCCCCTAACTGTACGTTTACACTGGAAGACTTTGGCCCCCCCCCCCCCGGGCATTTTTGACAGTATAGGATATGGACATTTCTTGACACGTTTTTGAAGTGCTGTTTTCAGGGTAATGCGGCGTCATGCACGATGTGATGTTTCAGGGTTTTATTACTCTGCGCAACGCGTCAGGCATCATACCGCAGGATGGATGAATGTAATTTAATTGTATGCTTGGAACTGTATTGTTATGTAGTGTATTTATGCGCTGCGTCGCAATACAAAGTAGAATGTACCCTGTTGAAAGTATTCGATTTTTGTATATTTGCTTTGCAAAATAAACTTAAATATTGCCTTTTACTAAAGATTTCCGTGGAGAGGAACAACTATGAGTTTTCAACAATTTTTTGAGGCCTGGTCACTGACCAGGCTACTTATACTGGTGAAAAATAGATAAGGATGGTGAAGGGGACTGTCCCTGTCCGGGCTGTTTGAGAACAGTGTGCCGAAAAATGTTGTCAAAGAACTCTTCAATAGAGCCTTTTACTTAAGATTTCCGTGGAGAGGAAAGGGGGATTGCTGCTCAGGACATTCCTGCATGCCAGAAACCTGTGCAGATACAGGCACTGCCCCTTTTGCATCATCCAGGAGGAAACAGCCTTTCATGTTTTCTGGGAGTGCCCCTTTGCACAGGGCCTGTTGAGGGCCTTGGAACCTGAACTTAAAGACTTTGTACCACAGACTGCTATTACACACTTTGGTGTGTTAAACGGACTCTTCTGTGGAACTCATTCACAGGAGGACATTGACAGTGCGTGGCGGGTTCTGTGTTGCTTTAAGGATGCCTTATGGTACGCCAGAAATCGCCGCGTCCACAACCGGCAGAGGATGTCCATCGAGGACTGTCGCAGACTGATCTTCAGCCTGCTGAGAGACTATACCTTGATGGACGGTAAGGAGGAAGAGGACGTCTGAAGATTTCCCCCCTCCCCTAACTGTACGTTTACACTGGAAGACTTTGCCCCCCCCCCGGGCATTTTGACAGTATATGATATGGACATTTCTTGACACGTTTTTGAAGTGCTGTTTTCAGGGTAATGCGGCGTCATGCACGATGTGATGTTTCAGGGTTTTATTACTCTGCGCAACACGTCAGGCATCATACCGCAGGATGGATGAATGTAATTTAATTGTATGCTTGGAACTGTATTGTTATGTAGTGTATTTATACTTATACTGGTGAAAAATAGATAAGGATGAAATACTCTGGTTTCTCTTCAGAACGAACAAATCTTTCCCTTTCGCATTACTACCTTCGGGCTGTAGATGCTAGAGCCTTTGTAAAGGCTATGTAAAAGAGTGAAGACGTCGAGGAATCAGAAGGAAGCCGCTTAAGAACACCTGCAGCGACATCCATTTTCCTGACGATGGGGAAACATGAGAAGAAGACCAACAATATGAAGACAAGCCCTGCTCCAGCCACTTCCTCCGAAGTCCCTGAGAATGCCACAGCCTCAACCTCCACTTCTACCCCGGCCAGCGCCAGCTAATCGGGACCAGCCAAGCCGTACCTGACCGCAGACGGGCTGCCAACCCTGGAGCCCTGGATGAAGCAGACGGTCGTGTTGCAGCTGAAAGAGGTGGCCGGAAGAGTCCCTGACATGACCCCGGAGATCTTAGGAAAGAAGATGATCCTGGAGCAAGGCTTCAGCAAAGCGGAGACGCTTTCCGTGCAGACCCTCCCAAGAGGTGTATTCTTCATAACCTTTTTGTCGTTCCAAGTCTGCAGAAGATATTGGGAGATGGTGAAGACCAGTGGCCCTGAATCCCCTTTCGGAAAGCCAGTTGCAGTCCCTGCAGGACCTTCACCACTGTGGCTGGGACGTTAGGCACGACCTGGAGGACGCCAAGAAGAGCCTGAAGGGGTACTTCGAGGAAGAATCCAGGCACATTGTCTTCCGTGCCAAGGTGGAGAACATTGAGAAAGGTGAGAAGTGTAACGCTTTCTTTTTCAGGAAACTCCACTCGGGACACACTCCCTTGCCAGAGCTGCGTGACGAGACCGGAACACTCCAGAAGGGGAAGGAGGCTGTAATGCAAGTAGTTGAAGACTACTACACCAACCTCTACTCCCCGAAAGAAACGGACACGGAGGCAGCCGACAGGTTCCTGTCAGGTATCACTAACCAAATTGATCCTGCAGGTTCATCAGCCGTCAACGCCCCCCTGGTGTTGGAGGAGCTGCACTCTGCCGCTAAATCCTTTAGGCAAGGCAGGACCCCGGGTTGCGATGGTCTCCCAGTTGAGCTCTATGTAGCCCTGTGGGACCTCGTGGGCCCGGACCTGCTCGAGCTGTACGAGGAGATGGTGGTGGAGGGTAGAATGCCTCCATCACTGAGAGAGGGGATGATCACGATTTTGTATAAACGCAAAGGGGAGAGGTCGGACTTGAGAAACTGGCGTCCGATCTCTCTTTTGAACGTGGACTACAAAATCCTCGCCAAGGTTTTGGCCAACAGGCTGAAATCTGTCATCGGACAGATCATCCACCCGGATCAAACTTGTGGCATTCCTGGTCGCAGGATTGCGGACAGCCTCGCGCTTGTCCGGGACACGGTCCAGTACATTCAGGACCGCCGTGTGCACGCGGCCCTGGTCAGTCTTGACCAGGAGAAGGCCTTTGACCGCGTCTCCCATGAGTATATGTGCAGAACTCTGCGCAGGTTTGGTCTTGGGGAACTGTTTTGCTCGTATGTGAATGTTATGTATAAGGACATTTGTAGTTTGGTGTTGGTAAATGGCTGGAAAACTGACCCCTTCAAGGTTCTCTCAGGGGTCAGACAAGGCTGCCCTCTCTCACCTCTGCTTTTTGTTTGCTGTATAGAGCTATTCGCCCAAAGCATCAGACGGAACCCAGAGATCAGAGGGATCACCGCACCAGGACCGGAAAGACGGGAGGTCAGGTGCTCGCTCTACATGGATGACGTGACGGTGTTCTGTGCTGACCGGCGCTCCATCGACACACTCGTCCAGACGTGCGAGGACTTCGGCCAAGCTTCAGGGGCAAAGGTCAACTGCGGGAAGTCGGAAGTCATGCTCTTCGGAAAGTGGTTCCTGCCTTCTTCTGCACCCATACCGTTCAGCATCAAAGCGGACTTCATCAAAATTCTTGGAGTCTGGTTTGGAGCGGAGGGCGCAGCCCTGAAGTCCTGGGAGGAAAGACTGGCTAAGATGCGACAAAAGTTTGGACTTTGGAGCAACAGAGATCTTACCATCGAAGGGAAAACACTGGTACTCCGCAGCGAGATTCTCCCTGTGTTGCAGTACCTCGCCCAGGCCTGGCCCCCCCGGGTCAACACCTGCAAGGCCATCACCAGGGCGGTGTTTCACTTCACCTGGAACTCCAAAATGGACAGAGTAAAGCGGACTGTTATGTTCAAGGAACCTCTCAAGGGCGGTAAGGGCGTGCCCGACATCGCTACATTACTGAGGGTGTTCTTTGCTTGTAACTGTATCCGCAGGACTTTGGTTGACAGAACTGTGGACTCTGGCGGTAACTCCATGTCCCGTTTTTTCCTCCTGCCTCTTTGGAAGTCGCTTGGATGGGACAAATGGGACAGTTCCGTCCCCTACAACTGGGACACTCCATGGTATTACTTGGATACTTTCAAGTTCATCAAGGAGCTGGGGCTGCATGGAGTTAAGCCCGACTTGTGGAAGCCAAAAACTATCTACAAGTTGATTAGAGCATCGGACATCTTTGAGACTATTCCAGGCCTCCCTTCAGCCACTTGCAAAGTGGTCTGGAGGAATGTTTCTTCAAAGAGACTCACCAACAGGCACAAAGATCAGGCATGGATGGCAATCCAAGGGGGATTGCTGCTCAGGACATTCCTACATGCCAGAAACCTGTGCAGATACAGGCACTGCCCCTTTTGCATCATCCAGGAGGAAACAGCATATCATGTGTTCTGGGAGTGCCCCTTTGCACAGGGCCTGTTGAGTGCCTTGGAACCTGAACTTAAAGACTTTGTACCACAGACTGCTATTACACACTTTGGTGTGTTAAACGGACTCTTCTGTGGAACCCATTCACAGGAGGACATTGACAGTGCGTGGCGGGTTCTGTGTTGCTTTAAGGATGCCTTATGGTACGCCAGAAATCGCCGCGTCCACAACCGGCAGAGGATGTCCATCGAAGACTGTCGCAGACTGATCTTCAGCCTGCTGAGAGACTATACCTTGATAGACTGTAAGGAGGAAGAGGACGTCTGAAGATTTCCCCCCCTCCCCTAACTGTACGTTTACACTGGAAGACTTTGGCCCCCCCCCCCCCCGGGCATTTTTGACAGTATAGGATATGGACATTTCTTGACACGTTTTTGAAGTGCTGTTTTCAGGGTAATGCGGCGTCATGCACGATGTGATGTTTCAGGGTTTTATTACTCTGCGCAACGCGTCAGGCATCATACCGCAGGATGGATGAATGTAATTTAATTGTATGCTTGGAACTGTATTGTTATGTAGTGTATTTATGCGCTGCGTCGCAATACAAAGTAGAATGTACCCTGTTGAAAGTATTCGATTTTTGTATATTTGCTTTGCAAAATAAACTTAAATATTGCCTTTTACTAAAGATTTCCGTGGAGAGGAACAACTATGAGTTTTCAACAATTTTTTGAGGCCTGGTCACTGACCAGGCTACTTATACTGGTGAAAAATAGATAAGGATGGTGAAGGGGACTGTCCCTGTCCGGGCTGTTTGAGAACAGTGTGCCGAAAAATGTTGTCAAAGAACTCTTCAATAGAGCCTTTTACTTAAGATTTCCGTGGAGAGGAAAGGGGGATTGCTGCTCAGGACATTCCTACATGCCAGAAACCTGTGCAGATACAGGCACTGCCCCTTTTGCATCATCCAGGAGGAAACAGCCTTTCATGTTTTCTGGGAGTGCCCCTTTGCACAGGGCCTGTTGAGGGCCTTGGAACCTGAACTTAAAGACTTTGTACCACAGACTGCTATTACACACTTTGGTGTGTTAAACGGACTCTTCTGTGGAACTCATTCACAGGAGGACATTGACAGTGCGTGGCGGGTTCTGTGTTGCTTTAAGGATGCCTTATGGTACGCCAGAAATCGCCGCGTCCACAACCGGCAGAGGATGTCCATCGAGGACTGTCGCAGACTGATCTTCAGCCTGCTGAGAGACTATACATGATGGACGGTAAGGAGGAAGAGGACGTCTGAAGATTTCCCCCCTCCCCTAACTGTACGTTTACACTGGAAGACTTTGCCCCCCCCCCCGGGCATTTTGACAGTATATGATATGGACATTTCTTGACACGTTTTTGAAGTGCTGTTTTCAGGGTAATGCGGCGTCATGCACGATGTGATGTTTCAGGGTTTTATTACTCTGCGCAACACGTCAGGCATCATACCGCAGGATGGATGAATGTAATTTAATTGTATGCTTGGAACTGTATTGTTATGTAGTGTATTTATACTTATACTGGTGAAAAATAGATAAGGATGAAATACTCTGGTTTCTCTTCAGAACGAACAAATCTTTCCCTTTCGCATTACTACCTTCGGGCTGTAGATGCTAGAGCCTTTGTAAAGGCTATGTAAAAGAGTGAAGACGTCGAGGAATCAGAAGGAAGCCGCTTAAGAACACCTGCAGCGACATCCATTTTCCTGACGATGGGGAAACATGAGAAGAAGACCAACAATATGAAGACAAGCCCTGCTCCAGCCACTTCCTCCGAAGTCCCTGAGAATGCCACAGCCTCAACCTCCACTTCTACCCCGGCCAGCGCCAGCTAATCGGGACCAGCCAAGCCGTACCTGACCGCAGACGGGCTGCCAACCCTGGAGCCCTGGATGAAGCAGACGGTCGTGTTGCAGCTGAAAGAGGTGGCCGGAAGAGTCCCTGACATGACCCCGGAGATCTTAGGAAAGAAGATGATCCTGGAGCAAGGCTTCAGCAAAGCGGAGACGCTTTCCGTGCAGACCCTCCCAAGAGGTGTATTCTTCATAACCTTTTTGTCGTTCCAAGTCTGCAGAAGATATTGGGAGATGGTGAAGACCAGTGGCCCTGAATCCCCTTTCGGAAAGCCAGTTGCAGTCCCTGCAGGACCTTCACCACTGTGGCTGGGACGTTAGGCACGACCTGGAGGACGCCAAGAAGAGCCTGAAGGGGTACTTCGAGGAAGAATCCAGGCACATTGTCTTCCGTGCCAAGGTGGAGAACATTGAGAAAGGTGAGAAGTGTAACGCTTTCTTTTTCAGGAAACTCCACTCGGGACACACTCCCTTGCCAGAGCTGTGTGACGAGACCGGAACACTCCAGAAGGGGAAGGAGGCTGTAATGCAAGTAGTTGAAGACTACTACACCAACACCAACCTCTACTCCCCGAAAGAAACGGACACGGAGGCAGCCGACAGGTTCCTGTCAGGTATCACTAACCAAATTGATCCTGCAGGTTCATCAGCCGTCAACGCCCCCCTGGTGTTGGAGGAGCTGCACTCTGCCGCTAAATCCTTTAGGCAAGGCAGGACCCCGGGTTGCGATGGTCTCCCAGTTGAGCTCTATGTAGCCCTGTGGGACCCCGTGGGCCCGGACCTGCTCGAGCTGTACGAGGAGATGGTGGTGGAGGGTAGAATGCCTCCATCACTGAGAGAGGGGATGATCACGATTTTGTATAAACGCAAAGGGGAGAGGTCGGACTTGAGAAACTGGCGTCCGATCTCTCTTTTGAACGTGGACTACAAAATCCTCGCCAAGGTTTTGGCCAACAGGCTGAAATCTGTCATCGGACAGATCATCCACCCGGATCAAACTTGTGGCATTCCTGGTCGCAGGATTGCGGACAGCCTCGCGCTTGTCCGGGACACGGTCCAGTACATTCAGGACCGCCGTGTGCACGCGGCCCTGGTCAGTCTTGACCAGGAGAAGGCCTTTGACCGCGTCTCCCATGAGTTTATGTGCAGAACTCTGCGCAGGTTTGGTCTTGGGGAACTGTTTTGCTCGTATGTGAATGTTATGTATAAGGACATTTGTAGTTTGGTGTTGGTAAATGGCTGGAAAACTGACCCCTTCAAGGTTCTCTCAGGGGTCAGACAAGGCTGCCCTCTCTCACCTCTGCTTTTTGTTTGCTGTATAGAGCTATTCGCCCAAAGCATCAGACGGAACCCAGAGATTAGAGGGATCACCGCACCAGGACCGGAAAGACGGGAGGTCAGGTGCTCGCTCTACATGGATGACGTGACGGTGTTCTGTGCTGACCGGCGCTCCATCGACACACTCGTCCAGACGTGCGAGGACTTCGGCCAAGCTTCAGGGGCAAAGGTCAACTGCGGGAAGTCGGAAGTCATGCTCTTCGGAAAGTGGTTCCTGCCTTCTTCTGCACCCATACCGTTCAGCATCAAAGCGGACTTCATCAAAATTCTTGGAGTCTGGTTTGGAGCGGAGGGCGCAGCCCTGAAGTCCTGGGAGGAAAGACTGGCTAAGATGCGACAAAAGTTTGGACTTTGGAGCAACAGAGATTTTACCATCGAAGGGAAAACACTGGTACCCAGCAGCGAGATTCTCCCTGTGTTGCAGTACCTCGCCCAGGCCTGGCCCCCCCGGGTCAACACCTGCAAGGCCATCACCAGGGCGGTGTTTCACTTCATCTGGAACTCCAAAATGGACAGAGTAAAGCGGACTGTTATGTTCAAGGAACCTCTCAAGGGCGGTAAGGGCGTGCCCGACATCGCCACATTACTGAGGGTGTTCTTTGCTTGTAACTGCATCCGCAGGACTTTGGTTGACAGAACTGTGGACTCTGGCGGTAACTCCATGTCCCGTTTTTTCCTCCTGCCTCTTTGGAAGTCGCTTGGATGGGACAAATGGGACAGTTCCGTCCCCTACAACTGGGACACTCCATGGTATTACTTGGATACTTTCAAGTTCATCAAGGAGCTGGGGCTGCATGGAGTTAAGCCCGACTTGTGGAAGCCAAAAACTATCTACAAGTTGATTAGAGCATCGGACATCTTTGAGACTATTCCAGGCCTCCCTTCAGCCACTTGCAAAGTGGTCTGGAGGAATGTTTCTTCAAAGAGACTCACCAACAGGCACAAAGATCAGGCATGGATGGCAATCCAAGGGGGATTGCTGCTCAGGACATTCCTACATGCCAGAAACCTGTGCAGATACAGGCACTGCCCCTTTTGCATCATCCAGGAGGAAACAGCATATCATGTGTTCTGGGAGTGCCCCTTTGCACAGGGCCTGTTGAGTGCCTTGGAACCTGAACTTAAAGACTTTGTACCACAGACTGCTATTACACACTTTGGTGTGTTAAACGGACTCTTCTGTGGAACTCATTCACAGGAGGACATTGACAGTGCGTGGCGGGTTCTGTGTTGCTTTAAGGATGCCTTATGGTACGCCAGAAATCGCCGCGTCCACAACCGGCAGAGGATGTCCATCGAGGACTGTTGCAGACTGATCTTCAGCCTGCTGAGTGACTATACCTTGATGGACTTTAAGGAGGAAGAGGACGTCTGAAGATTCCCCCCCCTCCCCTAACTGTACGTTTACACTGGAAGACTTTGGCCCTCCCCCCCCCCCCGGGCATTTTGACAGTATATGATATGGACATTTCTTGACACGTTTTTGAAGTGCTGTTTTCAGGGTAATGCGGCGTCATGCACAATGTGATGTTTCAGGGTTTTATTACTCTGCGCAACGCGTCAGGCATCATACCGCAGGATGGATGAATGTAATTTAATTGTATGCTTGGAACTGTATTGTTATGTAGTGTATTTATGCGCTGCGTCGCAATACAAAGTAGAATGTACCCTGTTGAAAGTATTCGATTTTTGATTTTTGTATATTTGCTTTGCAAAATAAACTTAAATATTGCCTTTTACTAAAGATTTCCGTGGAGAGGAACAACCATGAGTTTTCAACAATTTTTTGAGGCCTGGTCACTGACCAGGCTACTTATACTAGTGAAAAATAGAGGACTGTCGCAGACTGATCTTCAGCCTGCTGAGAGACTATACCTTGATGGACTTTAAGGAGGAAGAGGACGTCTGAAGATTTCCCCCCAACTGTACGTTTACACTGGAAGACTTTGGCCCCCCCCCCCCCCCCGGGCATTTTGACAGTATATGACATGGACATTTTTTGGACACGTTTTTGAAGTGCTGTTTTCAGGGTAATGTGGCGTCATGCACGATGTGATGTTTCAGGGTTTTTTTTTTTACTCTGCGCAACACGTCAGGCATCATACCGCAGGACGGATGAATGTAATTTAATTGTATGCTTGGGACTGTATTGTTATGTAGTGTATTTATGCGCTGCATCGCAGTACAAAGTAGAATGTACCCTGTTGAAAGTATTAGATTTTTGATTTTTGTATATTTGCTTTGCAAAATAAACTTAAATATTGCCTTTTACTAAAGATTTCCATGGAGAGGAACAATTATGAGTTTTCAACAATTTTTTGAGGCCTGGTCACTGACCAGGCTACTTATACTGGTGAAAAATAGATAAGGATGGTGAAGGGGACTGTCCCTGAACACTCCAGAAGGGGAAGGAGGCTGTAATGCAAGTAGTTGAAGACTACTACACCAACCTCTACTCCCCGAAAGAAACGCACACGGAGGCAGCCGACAGGTTCCTGTCAGGTATCACTAACCAAATTGACCCTGCAGGTTCATCGGCCGTCAACGCCCCCCTGGTGTTGGAGGAGCTGCACTCTGCCGCTAAATCCTTTAGGCAAGGCAGGACTCCGGGTTGCGATGGTCTCCCAGTTGAGCTCTATGTAGCCCTGTGGGACCTCATGGGCCCGGACCTGCTCGAGCTGTACGAGGAGATGGTGGTGGAGGGTAGAATGTCTCCATCACTGAGAGAGGGGATGATCACGATTTTGTATAAACGCAAAGGGGAGAGGTCGGACTTGAGAAATTGGCGTCCGATCTCTCTTTTGAACGTGGACTACAAAATCCTCGCCAAGGTTTTGGCCAACAGGCTGAAATCTGTCATCGGACAGATCATCCACCCGGATCAAACTTGTGGCATTCCTGGTCGCAGGATTGCGGACGGCCTCGCGCTTGTCCGGGACACGGTCCAGTACATTCAGGACCGCCGTGTGCACGCGGCCCTGATCAGTCTTGACCAGGAGAAGGCCTTTGACCGCGTCTCCCATGAGTTTATGTGCAGATTTATACTGGTGAAAAATAGATAAGGATGAAATACTCTGGTTTCTCTTCAGAACAAAGGAAATCTTCTCAACAATAGTTTTTATTGAGTTTAACATTTTACATATTATACAGGTAGAATGTATACCAGTTCTTCGACAAGAGTGAATAAACAAAGTCGTATACAGCAGTTAAGTCATATTCAATCGTTTAGCTAAATAGCATAAAAACAAAGGAAATCTTGTGGAAGCCAAAAACTATCTACAAGTTGATTAGAGCAGTGGTCTCCAAACTGCGGCCCGAGGGCCGGATGTGGCCCTTTGCTTGCCTTTATCCGGCCCTTGGTGCACTATCCCTCCCACTGATACGAGACACTATTCTGCCATCTGACACCGACAGTGGAGCACCATTTCTCCCACTGACACAACTAATAGGGCACTATTCCTCCCTATGATACCAGCAATGGGGCACTATTCCTCCCCCTAATACCAGATGTTTACTAACAATGATGCCAGGAAAATTTCCACTCCCGCTGGCCAAAATCCGGCCCTCCAAGAGTCTGAAGGACAATAAACCGGCCCTTTGTTTAGAATGTTTGGAGACCTCTGGATTAGAGCATCGGACATCTTTGAGACTATTCCAGGCCTCCCTTCAGCCACTTGCAAAGTGGTCTGGAGGAATGTTTCTTCAAAGAGACTCACCAACAGGCACAAAGATCAGGCATGGATGGCAATCCAAGGGGGATTGCTGCTCAGGACATTCCTACATGCCAGAAACCTGTGCAGATACAGGCACTGCCCCTTTTGCATCATCCAGGAGGAAACAGCATATCATGTGTTCTGGGAGTGCCCCTTTGCACAGGGCCTGTTGAGTGCCTTGGAACCTGAACTTAAAGACTTTGTACCACAGACTGCTATTACACACTTTGGTGTGTTAAACGGACTCTTCTGTGGAACCCATTCACAGGAGGACATTGACAGGGCGTGGCGGGTTCTGTGTTGCTTTAAGGATGCCTTATGGTACGCCAGAAATCGCCGCGTCCACAACCGGCAGAGGATGTCCATCGAGGACTGTCGCAGACTGATCTTCAGCCTGCTGAGAGACTATACCTTGATGGACTTTAAGGAGGAAGAGGACGTCTGAAGATTTCCCCCCCTCCCCCAACTGTATGTTTACACTGGAAGACTTTGCCCCCCCCCCCGGGCATTTTGACAGTATATGATATGGACATTTCTTGACACGTTTTTGAAGTGCTGTTTTCAGGGTAATGCGGCGTCATGCATGATGGGATGTTTTGGGGTTTTATTACTCTGCGCAACACATCAGGCATCATACCGCAGGATGGATGAATGTAATTTAATTGTATGCTTGGGACTGTATTGTTATGTAGTGTATTTATGCGCTGCGTCGCAGTACAAAGTAGAATGTACCCTGTTGAAAGTATTTGAATTTTGATTTTTGTATATTTGCTTTGCAAAATAAACTTAAATATTGCCTTTTACTAAAGATTTCCGTGGAGAGGAACAACTATGAGTTTTCAACAATTTTTTGAGGCCTGGTCACTGACCAGGCTACTTATACTGGTGAAAAATAGATAAGGATGGTGAAGGGGACTGTCCCTGTCCGGGCTGTTTGAGAACAGTGTGCCGAAAAATGTTATCAAAGAACTCTTCAATAGAGCCTTTTACTTAAAACAAGGTCCTAGAGGAACTGGGTCGAACCCAGAACCCAGAACAGCCAGCTTATGAAATGGAGGAGTCACCCCCCCTGCGGGGAGGTAAGTTCGGCCCCTTGCTAACTAGACCTCATATCCCTTTTTCATTATGGCTGAGATCTCAATCTTTTCCATTTGTAGTTTGGTGTTGGTAAATGGCTGGAAAACTGACCCCTTCAAGGTTCTCTTGGGGGTCAGACAAGGCTGCCCTCTCTCACCTCTGCTTTTTGTTTGCTGTATAGAGCTATTCGCCCAAAGCATCAGACGGAACCCAGAGATCAGAGGGATCACCGCACCAGGACCGGAAAGACAGGAGGTCAGGTGCTCGCTCTACATGGATGACGTGACGGTGTTCTGTGCTGACCGGCGCTCCATCGACACACTCGTCCAGACGTCATTGCACCTGGAAGGGTGGTCTCAGCAGGGACTATGCCGAGCTGCCCGACAGATATTGGGGACTTTGTACCACAGACTGCTATTACACACTTTGGTGTGTTAAACGGACTCTTCTGTGGAACCCATTCACAGGAGGACATTGACAATGCGTGGCGGGTTCTGTGTTGCTTTAAGGATGCCTTATGGTACGCCAGAAATCGCCGCGTCCACAACCGGCAGAGGATGTCCATCGAGGACTGTCGCAGACTGATCTTCAGCCTGCTGAGAGACTATACCTTGATGGACTTTAAGGAGAAAGAGGACGTCTGAAGATTTCCCCTTCCCCCCTCCCCCAACTGTATGTTTACACTGGAAAAACTTCGGGCCTATGAACTCTTTTTCCCTCCCCCACACCACTCCCCCCCCCATCACACCCGTTGCCCTTAATGAGAGGGCACACCTGGGCACTGCCCAGGGGCCAAAGCTGCATAGGGGGTCCCTGCACTTGCCCCAAAAGCAGCTGGTCCTTGAGTCAATGCTGCTCTGAAATTGGGTGCCCCGTGGTGGCACTGAGAGTGATGGATACACAGGGGAGGCAGGCTGGCAGTGGTGCCATATTGCTGGGGAGGGATCAATCGGGCAGATATATAATATGCACAGGTCAGCTTTGTTACTTTGTGTATAGAGTATTTTCCCACCGTTTCTTTGCTTTACAGAATGATTGTTCATGTAGTTAATGCAGAGCTCCACCCAATAGGGGAAGCTCCACTTGTCTGCCTCCTACCTACTTGATATCTGTTTACCTGTACTGTCTCCATTGTAGGGGCCCCAGAGCATTACTTTGCCCAGGGGCCCATGATGCTATTAAGATGGCCCTGGTTGTATGGCTCCTTTCACATGGACTGTGCAGAGCAGAAACAGTCCTGCTCTTCTCTATGGGGCGATTCCACCTGACGCCATCTGTCGGATGGGGAATAGGACCATCATCCATCTGTTTTCGGTGGACAGGATTGGATCCGATTGTGGTGGGTGTCAGCAAGCATGTGTCCGCTGACATCTGCCACTCCAAAGAAGAGACTGGGGGGTCCGATCAGGTCCCCCTGAAAAACTGACAGACGTGATCTGACAGCCTGTTTGAAAGGGGCCTATTTGAGACCCTTCATTAGCTCATGTAGGTTTATGTAGTAAAACTGCCCATTTTTCTTGGCAAAAAGTCTCTGTTTTCTGTAAAATCTTTGATTGTCTACCATGAACTGAATCTTTGAGGTCTTCCTAAAGCAGCTCAGTGATGTTGAGGTCAATCTCTTTATGGCCACTCCAAAACCTTTACTACTTTGCTGCAGCCAATGAAGGGTCATTTTAGATCATTGTCATGATGAAAAAAAACAATGCGCAAAACAAAAAGCTTACTATCATTCCCTTTGAAATGAATAAAAAAAATCCTAAACACCTGGACCCCGTGGATACAATACGCTCATCCCTTCATGTCCCCAGAAAACTATATACTACTATAGATGTTGGAAGCCCTGGACATCTGACATGGGAGTCCTTGCCATCCTCTTTGTGTTGCCTGTCTCCCCTTTTCTATACTGTTCTACTCCTTCCCCTCTTCTTTCTCTCTTAGCCAATCTGGCCTGGGAAGCATCTACTAGTATGTTTATTGGTCATTCTCTGGCCCATCTACTTAATCCAAGAGTGTCTCCCATGTACAGAAAGCAGGCAATTTATTCCCTCCCTGTTCATATTATGAGTCGTTACTGTACAACCAATATGTGACTTGACATACTTATTGCTCTTGATTCTTACTGATCTATATCATCTCTAATGACTTATGGATGCACTCTGGAATTTTCCATGCTGGTTATGCCCTGTACACACGATCGGTTCATCCGATGAAAACGGTTTGATGGATTTTTTCATCAGATATCCGATGAAGTTGACTTTCATCAGTCGTACTTACACACCATCGGTTAAAAAAACGATCGTGTCAGAGCGCGGTGACGTAAAACACTACGATGTGCTGAGAAAAATGAAGTTCAATGCTTCCGAGCAAGCGTCGACTTGATTCTGAGCATGTGTGGATTTTTAACCGATGGACGTGCCCACAGACGATTGTTTTTTTTCTATCGGCTTTTTAACCATCATATAATTTTAAAACAAGTTCTTGGTTTTTTAACCGATGGATAAAAAACCGAAGGGGGCCCACACACAATCGGTTCGTCTGATGAAAACGGTCCATCAGACCGTTTTCATCAGACAAACCGATCGTGTGAACGCGGCAGTACTGTTATATACTTGTACAGGGTATAAAACTTCAATAAAACATATTGAAAGTGAAAAGACCATGTGCACCTCATGTGAGGTTTCTGGGTTCATGAATGAAACATTTCCTACAATATTATCTGATGATATGCTACATTTTGCCATCCATTTTGATTAAATTCCCTGTGCTACTGTAATTTGCATGGCTTGCATCTCTGAGGACCACTCCATTTATTCCAGAAGTTTCAGTCTTCGCTAGGTGCAGTTTGGCTCGATATAAGTGGACTGTTTTGTAACAGTAGTGCAGCATAAATAGGTAACATTTTATAAATTCTGACAAGGCTACATAAACTTATAAGCATAACTGTAGCAAAATTAGGTCATTTTGGACAACTGCAGGGGGTGGGTAATTTGGACAAGGTTCCAGCTAGTATACAGTTGCAGAAAACACAAATGACTTATGCATGCGGTGCCCAAGGGTTCACTTTAGAAGTACAGTGCATACGCTCTACTTTTTGAACATATTGTTACAGCCTTATTCCAAACTGGATTCAATTTATTATTTTCCTCTAAATGCTACAGACAATACTCCATAATGACAACGTGAAAAAATCTTTACAAATGTATTAAAAATAAAAAATCCCATGTACTGTACATAAATATTCACAGCTTTTCTCAATACTTTGTTGAAGCACCTTTGGCACCAATTACAGCCTCAAGACTTTTTGAGTATGATGCTACAAGCTTGATACATGTAATTTTTGTGCAGTTTGCCCCATTCTTCTTTGCAGGACCTCTCAAGCTCTATCAGTTTGGGTGGGGAGCGTCCATGCACTGCCATTTTCAGATCTCTCCAGAGATGTTCAATTAGGGTCAAGTCTGGGCTCTGGCACTCAAGGACATTCACAGAGTTGTTCCGTATCCACTCCTTTGTTACCTTGGCTGTGTGCTTAGGGTCACTGTCCTGTTGAAAGATGAACCTTCACCCCAGTCTGAGGTCCAGAGCGTTCTGGAGCAGTTTTTTTTACCAAGGATGTCTCTGTACATTGCTGCATTCATCTTTCCCTCAATCCTGACTAGTCTCCCAGTTCCTAGCACTGAAAAACATCCCCACAGCATGATGCTGCACCCACCAGGCTTCACTGTAGGAACGGTATTGGCCAGTGGCCATTGGCCACTGGGCTCATTGGGACCTTCAATGCTGCTGAAAATGTTCTGTACCCCTACCCAGATCTGTGCCTCAAAACAATCCTGTTTCGGAGGTCTATAGACAATTTCTTGGACTTCATAGCTTGTAATGCTGTGTTCGTAGTGCACAATGATTTATATAGGCACGAGGCGTGGTCAACGGGTGATGTCACAGTCCAATCATGCCCCGAGCCAATCGACTGCTCTCCTAACAGGGGGGGGGGATCTGCACTGATTGATGTCCACCCATGCTCAACAGGGATGCACACTAGGGATGCAAATCAGTGCCCATTAGAGGTGCAAATTAGTGCCCATAATAGATGCCAATCAGTGCCCATCAGCAATGCCTTCCAGTGCCTCCTTATCAGTAATGCCTGCCAGTGCCTCCTCATCAGTGCTGCCTTATGAGTGCCCATCAGTGCCCACCAGTGCTGCATATCAGTGCCACCTTATCAGTGACCATCAGTGAAAAAGAAAACATACTTATATACAACATTTTATAACAGAAACAAATAAAAACTTTTTTATTTTTCAAAATTTTCGGGTTAGCAACAAATAAAAACCCCAGTGGCCATCAAATACCACCAAAAGAAAACTCTATTTGTGGGAACAAAATGATAAAAAATGAGTTTGGGTACAGCGTTGCATGACTGCGCAATTGTCAATTAAAATGCTACAGCGCTGAAATTTGACCTGGGCAAGAAACCACCAGGAATGCCAATCAATGCCCATTAGGGATGGCACTGTATTCCTATCAGTGATGCCTGCCAGTGCCTCCTGATCAGTGCTGCATATAAGTGCAGGGTGCCTGCTCATCGGTGCCAATTGGTACTGCCTCATTAGTGCCCATCGGTGAGGGAGAAATTGTACCAATTTACAAAGTTTTGTAACAAACATGAAGAAAAACATAATTTTTTAAAAAAAATTCAGTCTTTTTTTATTTTAAAAATAGAAAATAAACACCCCAGTGGTGATCAAATACCACAAAAAAAAGCTCCATTTGTGAGAACAAAGGGATAAAAATTGTTTGGGTACAGTGATGCATGACCGCGCAATTGTCAATTAAAAATGCAACAGCGCTGAAAATAGGCCTGGGCAGGAAGTGGTAAAAAAATAAGAAAAAATTTTACTTGTCATGGTTGCTTTAAAAGAGATGTTTTTTTATTCATACTTACCTAGGTAAAGGCAGCATCAGACTGATGCTGCAGCTGTCCCCCGGTGTCTTTGCACCCCTCCCTGAGCGGAGAAATTCTGCCTGTCAGTCAGCATCTCTCCTGCTCTGATCATCCACGCTCATTGGAGAATGAGCTGTGGAGGAATGGGGAGCGGCCGTCTCAGCTGCCTGAGACTGAGACTGCCATCAGCCATATATATATATATGGCTCAAAATTTCAAGTCCTGAGCTACTAGCCAGGCCTCAAGAGTTACTCGCCACCAGTTGCCCCACCTAATTCATACACTGCCCTGCTCCTAATTGCACCTGTAAACCAGCCCTCGTAGATTATCTCATGGAATGACACTGTTAAATGTTTTATGCAGAATCAAGTTACAAAATTAAATATTACCAATAACAACTTTAACAAAATGGGACAGGGCACTGAGGGCAGACCAGAGGGACAGGGCACTGAGGGCAGACCAGAGGGACAGGGCACTAGAACTGGGTCTCTTCCCCATTCTCTTGCTGTCTCCTCTGCAACTCCGATCCACCCTCTCTCTCTCTCTCTCTCTCCCTCTCCTATTCATCTCATCATCAGGAGCCTGTGTGTGCGGCTCCACGCTTGCATGTCCCCACTTCCCCCTTTTATTCAGGCTGGCAGTGAGGGGAGAAGCTGCAGCACAGCGGGAGGGAGTACAATCCAGCGCTGAGATCCACACAACTGCATAGCCATTGACACCATAGCACAGCACACACTGACACCGCACAGCACACATTGAGACCAGTCTGTTCACAGTGCTCAGGCTGAACTGTTGGACACTTACATAGAGCACAAGGAGAAGAAAACTGCACAAACTGGAAGGCTGCCGCTCTCATGTCAGGGCAACTTTCAGTGAGCGCTGCACCTGAGTGGTAATTTTCGCAATCCTCCACCTTACTCATTACTTTGTGCTCTCCAGCTACATTGGTCGGGGGGAGGGGGGCAGGCTCAGAGAGGTCATACTGTTAGGTCCCATGGCTTAATGAGAATTGTAAGGAGAGCACCTGTGTACTGCTCTGCCTGTGCGCGGCTCACCAGACTACTTTTCCCAAGCATGCACCTTTCCTCTTCGGCCGCCAATCTCATCGGGACTCTAAGTGTAGGCACAGATTGGAGGGAGATTGGTCATGCAGCCCTGTCATCACTCGCCACCAGCTTAAATCCACTCGCCAAATGCTAGTAGGCGAGTGGAAATTTTGAGGGCTGATATATATATATATATATATATATATTTTGCTTTTATTAACTACTTGCCGACCAGCCGCCGTATAACATACGGCGGGATGTCGGCTCGGCCGCGCAAGATCACATAGCTATACGTCATCTCGCTATGCAGCCAATAGGGGCGCGTGCACTCGCCCCTGCGCCCCACGCGCGTGCCCGATCACCGCGCCTGCCGAGCTCCCACGATCACTCGTAAATACACAGCTCTCGGTCCTCTCAGGGGGAGAAATTACTGTTTGTATGAACAGCGATCTGTCATTTCCCCAAGCCAGTCCCATCCCCCCTTCAGTTAGAACACACCTAGGGAACATACTTAACCCCTTCCTCGCTCCCTAGTGTTAACCCCTTCCCTGCCAGTGGCATTTTTATAGTAATCAATGCATTTTTATAGCACTGATCGCTATAAAAATGCTAATGGTCCCAAAAATGTGTCAAAAGTGTTCGAAGTGTCCACCATAAGGTCGCAGTACCGATAAAAATCGCTGATCGCCGCCATTACTAGGAAAAAAAATATTAATAAAAATGCCATAAAACTGTCCCCTATTTTGTAGACGCTATAACTTTTGCGCAAATCAATCAATAAACGCTTATTGCAATTTTTTTACGAAAAATATGTAGAAGAATACGTATCGGCCTAAACTGAGGAAAACATTTTTTTTATATATTTTTGGAGATATCTATTATAGCAAAAAGTAAAAAATATTCATTTTTTTCAAAATTGTCGCTCTATTTTTGTTTATAGCGCAAAAAATAAAAACCGCAGAGGTGATCAAATACCACCAAAAGAAAGCTCTATTTGTTAGAAAAAAAGGACACCAATTTTGTTTGGGAGCCACGTCGCACGACCGCGCAATTGTCAGTTAAAGCGACGCAGTGCCGTATCGCAAAAAGTGGCCCGGTTTTGACCAGCAATATGGTCCGGGGCTGAAGTGGTTAAAGGGCCCAGAGGTCCCCAGGGGCCCGGATGGCAACCCCCCCTTTTTATTATATATTTTTTGTATTTATTTTTATTAAAGGGCCCAGAGGTCCCCGGATGTCAACCCCCACATTTTTATATCTTTTTATTTGTTTTTTGTTCAATATATTTTTATTAAAGAAGAATAAACAGGTGACAAACGAAAATCAAGGAGGTCAGCATGACCACATGTTACATGTCAGAGAATACACAGACAAAAACAATTATAATTATGATTATACCATTCAGAAGATGTATAAACAGGCTGTTAGCAGTATCAGGTCCGGGAACCCCAGGAGCCCATGACTCGCAACTCGGCGAAGGACTGAGCGGAGAGGGTGGCTGATCCTTAGAGCACGCCTCTCAAGCATATGAAAACAAACAATATCTTTTTATTTGTATGGGGCCCATAGGTCCCCAGGGCAACCCAAAGCCCCTCGACCTCAATTTGTGGCACCCCCCCGCCCCCCTGTGTAAGGGGCTCCATTATTCCTGATGTGACCTGCCTGTGACCTTTGGGAGAAACCCAGCCTAAAAAGCTCAGGCTGGACTTCTCCTTTAAAGGGGTGGTTCCCCTAAAAATAAACTTTTAACATTGCATGTCTCTTCTTAATTACATGTAGAATCGGCTGGTAGTTTTAAAAAAATCCGTCCGTACATACCATTTTCTTCAAGCTGCCTCACCGCAGCTTCCGGGTATGATGGATGGGGACAGGCATCCAATCGACGCATACAGTGCGTCACGAGATGCCGAAAAAAGCCGAACGTTGGTGCGGCTCTATACGGCGCATGCGCACCAACGTTCGGCTTCTCGTGACGTGCTGTATGCGTCGATCGGATGCCTGTCAATCAAGTAGGCACGCCCTACCCCGACCGAGACTACATGCCGAAAATGGTATGTACGGACGTTTTGTTTTTTTAAATACCAGCCGATTCTACATGTAATTAAAGGGGTGTTCCAGCCAAAATTGTGTTTATTAAAAGTCAGCAGCTACAAAAAGTGTAGCTGCTGGCTTTTAATAAACACTCACTTACCTGCTTCTGCGTTCCAGCGACGCGCCGACCGGGGCTCCGCTCCTCTCCCCCCCTCCCCAGCCGGCGTCTCCATCTCGACTGTGGGCACCCAGCCGTGACAGTCTTCGGCTTCACGGCCGGGCACCCACTGCGCATGCGCGAGCCGCACTGTGCATGCGCGCACGGCGGGGCTCGCCGCTGATTGGAGAGGCGATCACATGGGACCTGTCAGTGTCCCATGTGATCGCCTACAGGGAGGGGCTGGTGTAGGCGATTAAGGCTTAATCGCCTAACCAGCCCCTCGGCGGAAGCAGGAAGTGGGACAGGAAGTCCCACTCCTACTGAAGCCCCCACTCCCCCCCCAAAAAAATTACATGCCAAATGTGGCATGTATGGGGGTGAGGAGTGGAACAAGAGGAAGTTTCCAAATTTGGGTGGAACTCCTCTTTAAGAAAAGACATGCAATGTTAAAAGTTTCTTTTTAGGGGAACCACCCCTTTAACTCTTTTCATCTGTAGATCGAAGTTCAACCCCGTTGATCTGTAGATGCAAAACACAGAAAGTTACAATTGATACAATGTTTCAATGTAACTTTCTGTGATTGTGGCTGAGCAATGTTATTTTATAAACATTGCCAGACTGCTTTTTTTTTTACAACTCCTGCTGCCACCTTCTCTGTGTACTCAGCAATGAAACTATGAATAATTAGAGCTGAATTGTTGGGTACTGGGACAGGGAAGGATATCGGCAGCTGGGTAGCCTAAGGCTGCATTCACACCTGAGCGTCGGTCATTCGGTCGTTTTTTGCTGGTGTTTTTGTCGCGCGTATTTAAGTTTATTTGCGCGTTTGCATACAGCGTCGTCCAACGTTTTTGTACTTCGACGTTTTTTATTTTAGCCAATAGGAAAAATTATCATCTTTTCATCACTTGTTGCTATGTTGGTAGATTTGTTTTTAACTTCTGCCTTGAATCGAGCATTTCCATTACTTTCTATGGGAAATGGAAACGCTCAAATACGCCCAAACCGCCCGATACGCACAACAAAAAAAGGTCCGGGACTTGTTTGAGCTTCACGCGACCGGCGTTAAGATGTGAACAGTCACCATAGACAATAATGTTATTTCATCCCTCCGGCGTATTGTAGCGTCGCGCTTCAGGCGTTAAAACGCCTAGGTGTGAATGCAGCCTTAGGCTCCATTCAGACCTAGGCGTTTTGTCACCCTACGCCCGATGCTGAAGTAGCCCTAGATACGCTAGAGGGGCGAATTAACATTGTCGGCTATGGAGATGGTTCACATCTCCACGCTGAACACCCATACGCCTGAAGCTCAAACAAGTCCCGGACCCTTTTTTTCGGGCGTACGGGCATAGCCGGCAATGTTAATTCACCTCTTCTGCAAAAAATCAATAGGCGTTTTGTCGCCGCAAATCCCGGGGACAAAACGCCTATTGATTTGTCGCCGCAATACGCCGCTGCAGCGTACGCCCAGGTCTGAATGCAGCCTAATTGCCACACTGAGGCGCCTTATGCCTCGTATACACGACTGGTTTTCCCGGCAGGAGAACTGCCGTGAGAGCTTCTGGCCGTGTGTATGCTCCATCGCAGTTTTCCCATCAGGAAAACTGCGGGGGGGGGGGGGACATGTTTTATTTTTTTCCCAGACTTTTTCCTGTTGGGAAAAACTTTGTGTGCATGCTTTTCCGAGGGGAAAAAAACGTGCATGCTCAGAATCAAGTATGAGGCGGGAGCGCTCGTTCTGGTAAAACTAGCGTTCGTAATAGAGATAGCACATTCGTCATGCTGTAATGAACTGAAAAGCGTGACTCGTCTCACTAAACTTTTACAAACACGAGGATCAGCAAAAGCAGCCCAAAGGGTTGAATGGTACTTCCCCTTTAAAGTCCCGTCATACGTGGTGTACGTCACTGCGCTTTGGACGGGCGGTATTTGGCCTAAACGTGTTTATGCAAGGCAGGCTTGAGAGGAATCCCGTCAGGAAAAACATTGTGAGAAACAGTCCTGTGTACAGGGCAATACAGGCGTTTAAGCATTAAAAATAGCGCCTCTCCTGTCATTTACAGTGTGAAAGCCGAGTGCTTTTACACTGGAGCGGTGCGCTTGTGGGATGTTAAAAAAAAGTCTTGCAAGCATCATCTTTGGGGCGGTTTAGGAGCGCTGTAAACACTGCTCCTAAAACTCCCTGCCTATTGAAATGAATGGGCAGCGCTCTTTTTACCTCCTTCGGGGAGGAGTTAAATGCACCCTGCTTAAACAACGGTAAAGCGCTGTTAAAACTAGCAGCGCTTTACGGCTACCACCCCCTACGCCTCCGTGTGAAAGTGCCATTTGGGCGGAGCTCCGCTTTAACATACAGTCTTTGTTTTTTATTTGCATTAAAACATAACATTTTAAAAAGCAAGCTTCGTGTTTTACTGAATAAGCTGTATTTCATGCAGAATACTTTTATATACACCGCATTTTACCTTCCCAGTGTAACAAAATGACTTTCACGTAGTAAAACTCCTCCGCACTGAATTTTTCCCCAAATTTCTATTTTTTTAACAGAAAAATTTAAAGTGGAAAATCCTTTTTTTTTCTCTTATGCTTCAAAATTTCGAAAATTTTACATCTCTAGGCGCAACATATCAACGAGTGACAGACATGTATAAAAGCCAAGCGCGCAAAGAAGTGTTCCCTTTTTTAGATGTGAATGAGGCCTAAAAAAAGATGGCAGGCAGGTAAGTGTGTTTTCTGCAATAAGGAGCCTTCTCCTCATAAGTTTTCAATGTTTCACGTTATTTCTACTTAGAAGAATCAGTCAGTAATTCGGTACGGTATCTTCCAGCAGACACCCCTCAGCACCGGTGACGGTATTATTCGATAGAACACCGGCCTCCCCCCCTCCTCACACACATTGAGAACATTCCGACCACTTCCGGCCTCCCGCGTCCTTGCCGCCGGAAGTAGTTCTTTAACCCTTCTGTTCTTCCGGAAATTCTCCCCCTTCTTTTTTTGTTTTTTTTTTCTTTGCCGGAAGTCTCCCCTTTTCTTCTCACCCTGACGGGCACCGGAAACACACTCGGCGCCCCGAGTTATTGTGCGCGGGAGAGGCCAAGATGGCGGCCAATATGTACCGGGTGGGCGGTGAGTATTAGCGGCAGAGTGCGGGGAGAGGAGGGAGTCCGGTGAATGGTGTGTGTGTACAATGAGCTGTGTGTGGCGGGCGGGGAACCTCCATTGTGCAGGCCGGAGGGAGGCCAGGCCGCCGGCCGCGGGAACTACAAGTCCCAGCATTCCCGGGCGCTCCAGGCCCACGCCGGCTGAGCCGGTTTTCCTCTAATGGAGGCTCCTGGCTGGAGTAATGAAAACCGTGTAGTCTGAGAGATTAGAGGCTAAAATGTGGACGGTTTGTTGTGTCGGTTGAGGTCCGGGACCGCCCCTCATAGAGGTGTGTGGAGTCCATACCTGAGAATGCAGAGAGAGAGGGGGGGGAATCATCATCACCTATTTATTATTTCTTGGGATGATCAATCCTGAGATCACCACAGGAACTCGCTGTATGTTCTTTTTCTCAAATTTATTTTCATAACTGACCATCAATGTGAACGTTCGATAAATCTCTATGATATGAGCGCGTTGTGGACGTTCGATAAATCTCTATGATATGAGCGCGTTGTGGACGTTCGATAAAGTTATATTATATGAACGCGGTGTGGACGTTCGATAAAGTTATATTATATGAACGCGGTGTGGACGTCCGATAAAGTTATATTATATGAACGCGGTGTGGACGTCCGATAAAGTTATATTATATGAACGCGGTGTGGACGTTCGATAAAGTTATATTATATGAACGCGGTGTGGACGTCCGATAAAGTTATATTATATGAACGCGGTGTGGACGTCCGATAAAGTTATATTATATGAACGCGGTGTGGACGTCCGATAAAGTTATATTATATGAACGCGGTGTGGACGTCCGATAAAGTTATATTATATGAACGCGGTGTGGACGTCTGATAAAGTTATATTATATGAACGCGGTGTGGACGTCCGATAAAGTTATATTATATGAACGCGGTGTGGACGTCCGATAAAGTTATATTATATGAACGCGGTGTGGACGTCCGATAAAGTTCAGTTATATGAACGCGGTGTGGATGTCCGATAAAGTTCAGTTATATGAACGCGGTGTGGATGTCCGATAAAGTTCAGTTATATGAACGCGGTGTGGATGTCGGATAAAGTTCAGTTATATGAACGCGGTGTGGATGTCCGATAAAGTTCAGTTATATGAACGCGGTGTGGATGTCCGATAAAGTTCAGTTATATGAACGCGGTGTGGATGTCTGATAAAGTTCAGTTATATGAACACGGTGTGGATGTCCGATAAAGTTCAGTTATATGAACACGGTGTGGATGTCCGATAAAGTTCAGTTATATGAACGCGGTGTGGATGTCCGATAAAGTTCAGTTATATGAACGCGGTGTGGACGTCAGATAAAGTTCTATAATATGAACGCGGTGTGAACGTCCGATAAAGTTCTATTATATGAAAGCAATGTGAAAGTCGGATAAAGTTCAGTTATGTGAACGCGGTGTGGAAGGTGATGGCGGTGATGTATCCACCCATCTGTGATCAGCTGCTGCTATTAGTTTACAGCCCATTTAGATCCATGCGTAAGTGTCTGTAGCGTTCTTGCGGCACCGACACACATTTTATGCTTTATTCAGTGCGTGTTTTTTTTTTCTGAAGCCATTGACCGGAGCTTGTTGGCGTCTGTTGCCAAGGCTTGTTCTGTGTTGTGATGCACAGCTATTGGAGTCTGTGGGTCTCCCAGCTCACTAAAGGACAGAAAGACGAGTTGTATATTTCAGAATGCATCATAATAAAGGGCTGGGAACAGACACTATTTTATTTCTGGGATGTTAGACACATGCGTTTTAGCACGTTGCAGTGAATACATTAAAGTGGATGTAAACCCAACCACACAACTTGCACATACAGGTAAACCCAGATTAAGGCTTACCTGTAGGTGCAAGAAATATCTCCTAAACCGACATGGTTTAGGAGATCTTTACAATGACAGGCGCCGATGTCTACGGGGATCTGAGCGTGCTGTTTTTGTGAATGGCATAACTAGGGTTAATGCCGTATTCCTGCGCGCATGCATATTCTTCCCGTTTTCGGCGCTGTGATTGGCCGGAGCAGCGAAAAAAGGAAGAATCTGCGAGGGGACATAGCGGTGGCGAACAAGGAGCACTTCGGGGGCTTTGATTTCAGGTAAGTAGCAACATAATGAGCTAGTATGCTATGCATACTAGCTCATTATGCTTTTCTTTTGCAGGATTCTTTTTTTTTCCCTGTTTTTTTTTGGGGGGGGGGGTTTACTTCCTCTTTTTAAAGACAGTGTAAATGGCTCAATTAATCTGGCAAGTGTTGGGTCTTAAAAGAGAAGTCCAGCCTGAGTTCCGTTGCCTATACCGTCGGAATTGCAGCGGGATTCGCCCGATAGCGGTGCAGTATCAACCCCCGCTAGCGGCCGATAAAGGGTTAATACCACCCGCAATGCGCCTCTGCTTTCTGCTGACATCACAGGAATCTGTCCAGGCACTGCGTCATCACGACAACAAAGTCTGGATCCTCCAGGTAACGACAAAAACCTGGGGAATGCCCAGGGGATCTTCCAGGTGCCTGGACTGATACCCGCATCGGCCTCTCAGCGTGCCTGCTGAGAGCCTGAGGCGGCCCCTCCACAGCTCAGCACTCCAATGAGCACGGGGAGCAGAGCGGAGAGATGCTGATTGACAGTCAGCAGCTCTCTGCTTGGGGAGCTGAGAGAACCAAGCCATCGGCAGTGTTTGATCGCTTGGTTCTCAGTACAGAGGCAGCTTTTGACCGTTTACACACAGAGATCCACGTCTTGTCCCTGTAGCCGCCGTTCCCGAGTGCCTAGCGGACATCACAGCCGCCAGGCACGCACATCATGTCAGCGATGCGGCTGGTGCGCGCGCCGCCGACGCTCGCGCGCCCCCCCCCCCCCCCAGTGCCCTGGCGGAGCGCAGGCCGTTAGAGAGTTAGTCGTACGGCCGCCGGGTAGTGGTTAAAGTAAGGCTGCAAGAGCGTTTTTTCCTGAGCGTTTTTTCGCCTGAAGCATGAAGCTCCAAAACGCTGGAGGGGAAAAAATACATTATTCTCAATGGAGATGGTTCACATCTCCACTACAAAACGCCTGACGCCGAACGCCTGAAGCTCAAGTTCTGGACCCTTTTTTGTCGCATCTGATTGGTTGGCTGAATTTGATTGAGAGCAGCAAGAGCCAATGGCAATGCTGCTGTGTCTCAGGCAATCGGGAGGGAGAGTCCCAGACGGCGGAGGCACTCGTGCCACATTATTGGATAGAGGTGTGGGGGGGCTCGGGTAAATATTAGGGGGGGCTGCTACACATAGGTTATTTTAATGCATAGAATGACGTCCTCCCAGAACTTCATCCCCATTGTGTGCATTGGGCATGCTCTGTGATTGTGTGTGATATAAACAAAACAAACTTTTTTTTCTTTCAGCAGAGACCCTACAGAATAAAATGGTGGTTGTTGCAATATTTTATATCGCACTGTATTTGCGCATCGGTCTTTCAAACGCAATTTTTGGGGAAAAAATACACTAATAAAATTAAAAACTAAGCCCAAATACACTAATTAAATTAAAAACTAAGCCCAATTTTTTTGTATAATCTGAAAGATGTTACATCGCGAGAATCGTGATCTTTATACCCCTTTCACGCTGGGTTGGTTTACAGGCGCTATATTGCTAAAAAATAGTGCCTGCAAAGCGACCTGAAACAACTGCTGCTGTCTCTCAAGTGTGAAAGCCCAGAGGGCTTTCACACTGGAGCAGTGCGCTAGCAGGACGGTAAAAAAAAGTCCTGCTAGCGACATCTTTGGAGTGGTGAAGGCGCTGTGTGTATGCTGCTTCTCCACCGCTCCTGCCCATTGACATTAATGGGCGCCGCGGCTATACCTCTGTCTAAGCACTTCTACAGAGGCGCTTTGCGGTGGTTTTAACCCTTTCCTGGCCGCTAGTGGTGGGTAAAAGCGCCCGCTAGTGGCTGAATAGCGACGCAAAATAGATGGTAAAGAGCCCCAAAAAACAGTGGCGCTTTACCGCCGACGCCGCCCCAGTGTGAAAGGGGCCTTATTTTAAGCAAAAAAATCGTGATTCTCGTTTTTGCCAAAATCGTGCAGTTCTACGTCATTGGCACATGCCCACTGAAGAATTGTCTCGCTCGTGCCGTTTCTTCAGGTGCTGTACCGTGAACAGCAAGTCTCAAACGCATGAGACTGGCCAATCACAGCCCTGGAACCCCCGTGAACCCGGAAATGACTCTGGGTGCACACTAGCTCATTATGTCTTTTGTCTTGGAGGTTTATTTTTTATTTTTTTTAGATGGAGTTTACAACCACTTTATTTTAAGTCGGCAGCTACACTTTTTGTAGCTGCTGACATTTTAAACACACTCTCACCTGTCCTATGGTCCAGCGATGTGGCCACCCGAAGCTTTGCCCCACTGCGCGGCACTGGCATTGCAAGGGTGGGCATCTAGCTGTAACAGCTTGTGGCTTAGCAGCCCGGTGTGTACTGCGCCTTTTCAGTGACCAGCAATCTTCTGGCAATTGTGACGTGTCCCAGAAGATTGGGGGGAGCGTTGCCGCCTAGGAGGCAGAAGTGGGAGCTGGGTACCTGTCAAAACTAGGTACCCGCTCACTCCCCCCCCACCCCCCCCAAAAAAATGACATGGCAAACATGGCATGTAAGGGGGTGAGGAGTGCCTTTGACAGGTATCCTTTCCCGCTTCCGGGTGTCCCTGGTAGCTTGCGCTTGGAAGCGAACATACACGTAAGTCCCGCAAATGTGAGGTATCACCGCGTACACAGATGTACACCCTGGGACACGGACGCCCGTACGATTCATTCCCCTGATCGGTGGGCTCGTTTCTAGAAGCATAGACTATAAGCACTGATTGGTAATCTGATACCCTCAGTGTATCTGAAACGTAAGACAACGAATGGCTGGCCCTGTGTCCCAGTTTGATATATGGTTCTTTATTAAGGAACGATGGCTGTTAACAGCATTACTTTATAAATTATCTTTTTCATGCTGGAAAAGCTCTTATCCTTGACTTCACCGTCAACCTACAGATAACCAATGTTATACATCTCTGTACAAAAATCTTCAAAACTCTGCCCTGAAGAAGCCTCACGGCGAAACGCGCGTTGGCTACCTTGGGTTTTTGTATATCTAGTGGTTTATTTATGTATTAATTCTATCTCTATGTATATGTACAATTGTTCTATCTTATTTTTATGAATTATATTAAAACTATATTTTTACATTACTTCTCTGGCCTCGATAGTCCGACCTTCAATACTCCTCCACAGTTATTGTTTTTCCATTTTTTGACACCGCGTGCAGTAGCTCTAAACAGATAACCTGTAAAAAAAAATTTAAGTGTCGCCTATGGAGATCTTTAAGCACCGAAGTTTGGCCTCATTCCATGAGTGTGCGCAATTTTAAAGCGTGACATGTTGAGTGTCTGTTTACTCGGCGTAACATAATTTTTCAAATTATACAGAAAAATGTTCTTTAATTCATGAAACAGCCCCCCCCCAAAAAGGCATTTGATAAATTATTGTGCAAATACCTTGCAAGATAAAAAAAAGTTGCAATGGCTGCCGTTTTATTCCCTAGGGTGTCTGCTAAAAAAACATATATAATGTTTGGGGGTTCTGAGTAATTTTCCAGCAAAAAAATTATGATTTTTAAATGTAGGAGAGGAGTACTAGAATAGACCCGGTATGAAAGTGATTGTAAAGGTTATTTTTTATTATTATTTTAAATAACAAACCTATAACCCCCTCTGGGAAGCGCTATCCTATGGGGGGTTACCTTGCGGGCGCGCTCCTGTGTCATACACTTGGCGTCCATCCCTGCCCGAGTGTATGACTTGGATCCGCCTCCCCCTTCCGGCGGCCACGTCATTGGATTTGATTCATAGTAGTGGGAGTCAATGGCTGTGCTGCTATCAATCTATCCAATGAAGAGCTGAGAAGCCATGGGGAGAGCAACGCGGGATCGCGCCCATGGAAATTGGGGGCTCAGGTAAGTAAAACCTGCGAGGCCGGACACTGCAAGGTGTTTTTTCACCTTGATGCATTAATGTGAAAAAACACGAGGCTGTACAACCCCTTTAGGGAGAATGATATGCATGTCCCAGGAGGCACATATACATAATATATTATACAAATCCCTATTCTTGCAGGGGAGGGATCGTCTTCAGAAGGCTGAAGGTCCACTTTAATGCTTTTTGGGAGAATTTGCACAACACTGAGCACTTATTTGTTTCACGTCCGATTTCAGACTGAATTTTGGGCTGAAATGGACCAAAAGACGCACAGGGCTTGTGTGCAAATCGCACTGGAGCCGCTGTGGAGATGTGTGAACCATAGAGATCCGCTCACAATCTCCTGCTATGTGAATTGGATGCAGAGAAATTTGCATAAGTGCAAACCCAGCCTTAGATGTACCTTCAACTATATAGTGCAAAGGCCTGCCTGATTGCATACAGTTTAAAAGTGTTTAGGTCAGGGCTCAACAAATCCTTGTCGTCAGGTCGCCATGGCGACTAGAAATAGCGTCCTGGCAAATGGGGTCTTGGCTGGGAAGGTGGACATGGGCAAAAAAAAAAATTTTTGTTCCATAGGACCGGCGCTTTGCTGGCTAGGCAGAAGCCGCAGCCTCGCTTAAAACATCCTGTCCGCAGCTCGCCGCGATCCTGGGAAAAGCCCTTTCCCAGGATCGATGTGGGCAGAATGTTTTAGGCTAGTCCGCAGAGCGCCTAGTCCGCGGCCTTTTCCCGGATCGCAGTGAGCTGCGGGCAGGATGTTTTAGGCGAGACCGCGGCTTCGGCCTAGTCTGTGGAGCACGGTCCTATGGAATGAAATGTACAATTAAGAAAAAAACATTTTTTTTTCAGAAAAAATTCAAACCCGGTAGTATCAAGTATTAACCACTTGCATACTGGGCACTTACACCCCCCTCCTGCCCAGGTAAAATTTCAGCTTCCGGCACTGCGTCGCTTTAACTCACAATTGCGCGGTCGTGCGACGTGGCTCCCAAACAAAATTTACGTCCTTTTTTCCCCACAAGTAGAGCTTTCTTTTGGTGGTAATTGATCACCTGTGCGATTTTTTTATTTTTTGCGCTATAAACAAAAAAGAGCGACAATTTTGAAGAGAAATACAATATTTTTTACTTGTTGCTATAATATCCCAATTAAAAAAAAAAACACTTTTTTTTTTTCTCAGCTTAGGGCGATACGTATTCTTCTACATATTTTTGGTAAAAAAAAAAAAAAAAAAAATCGCAATAAGCGACTGGTTTGCGCAAAAGTTATAGCGCTTACAAAATAGGGGAGAGAATTATTATTTTTTTTTTTTTTTTTACTAGAAATGGCGGCTATCTGCGATTTTTTATTGGTACTGCGCGGTTATGGCGGACACATCGGACACTTTTGACACATTTTTGGCGCCATTCACATTTATACTGCGATCAGTGCTATAAATATGCACTAATTACAGTATAAATGTGACTGGCATTGAAGGGGTTAACACTAGGGGGTGAGGAAGGGGTTAAATGTGTATGCTAGGTGTGTTCTAACTGTGGGGGGAGGGGGGGGGTGACCGATCTGTGTCCCTATGTAGGAAGGAACACAGATCGGGCTCCTCCCCTCCAGAGACAGGACGCTGTCTCTGTAAAACGGCAATGAGAGATGATCTATGAGAGATCATCTCTCATTCGCCCACAGATCGCATCGCAAACGGCCACTCTGGTTGGCCGTTTGCCGCGATCTGTGATTGGCCGTGTCCAAGGGACACGGACAACACAGGGCTTCCCCGCAGCGCGCACTACAGCGCGCGCTGGGAACGCCAGAATGACATGCCGTCAAATGACGGCATGTTGGATATTCAGGCCCGCGCTGTTGCCGTCATCCGACGGTAGCGCGGGCCTGAAGTGGTTAATGCAAAGGCATTCGGAACTCAGCAACCCTACTTAGCAGTGCATGCATAAAAATATCACCACCTCAGTACCAGAATTAGACATTTAATGTAAAATATATAATAAGTTGTTGAACAGTATTAATTCCAAGGGTGCCTTCTACAATCCTCTAGTCTAGGACTAGAATTATTGCTCTCGCTCTACCAATCGCAGCGATACCTCACATGTGTGGTTTGAATACCGTTTTCTGGCTCCTAACTTTTTTAGCTGGCTCCTAGATTCCAAGCAAATTTGTCAAACCCTGGTTTAGGTTTGACCACCTTATTTTTTGATTTTGGTAATTCTAAAGGAAAATTGTATAATGTTTGACCAGCCTACGTTTACAATGTTGAGATACAGCAGCTGAGTTTTAAGTAGTAAATCCTAGTGCTGTGTATTGTAAAACCACGTCTTGTACTTGACTGGTCAGCCCTGCCCCACCTTGTCATCTGCTGTGACAAACAAGTTGGCGTCATTTATCTATCTAGTACTAGGTGAAAAGCACTGAGGTGCCGTTTGTCGCAGAATGGCCAGGGCTGTGGGTGTTGTATATATTTGTGTCACTTTTATATATTTTAGGTACTTTTATAGCGCTGTCAATTTACACACTTCTTTTACATATAGTTACATATACATTGTACATTCACATCAGTCCCTGCCCACAAGGAACTTACAATCTAAGGTCCCCAATTCACATAATAGGGCCAAGTTAACCTACCGGCATGTCTTTGACGTGTGGGAGGAAACCTGAGCACCCGGAGGAAACCCATGCAAACTCCAGGCAGGTAGTGTTATGGTTGGGATTCGAACCAGTGACCCCTTTGCTGCTTGGTGAAAGTGCTAATCACTACACCACTGTGTTGCCCCACATTGAGAAGCTGGTTGTCTCGTGAATGGTGTCCACGTAGTCCTACAGCTAAACATTGAGAAATTTGTGTATTATATATATTTTTTGGGAAGGTTTGTGTCTGCTCACACAAGCATGCTGTATTTATTTATTATTATACAGGATTTATATAGCGCCAACAGTTTACGCAGCACTTTATTTGATTCCTTGTTATGCATTCCTGGATTGTTCAGGATTTTTTTATGTAGCCAGTGGTCATGATGTCTTCCCAAGTGCTGGCAGGTCAAAACAAGAGCTTTTCCTTCCTTTGTTCTGGGCTTTTTTTTTTTTTATGAACTTAATCTTTTTTAACCACTTGCTACCCAGGCCAATTCTGACATTTCTCCCCTACAAATCACCATTGTTTTTGCTAGACAATTACACAGAACCCCCCCCCAAACTTTTTTTTTAAAGCAGAGATCCTAGAGAATAAAATGTCAGTCGTTGCAACTTTTTATCTTGCACTGTATTTGCACAGCAATTTTTCAAATGTGACGTTTTTTTTCATGCATTTAAAAAAAAACGTAAAATTAACCCTTTTTTTTTGTATAATGTGATGGGTATCAATTCACTCAGCGTAAAATCATCTAACATGTCACGCTTCAAAATTGCACACACTCGTGGAATGACACCAAACTTTTGTACTTGAAAATCCCCATAGGCGACACTTTAATTTTTATTTTATTTTTTTACAGGTTACATGTTTTTTTAAGTTAGAGTAGGTCTAGTGCTAGAATTATAGCTCTCGCTCTAACATTCGCGGCAATACCTCACATGTGTGGTTTGAACTTGCATGCAGAGGCCGGGTGTGACATCATAATATTGTGTCCGGCCTCCGGACAGCCATAGAGACTCCGGGGACCATCCGGCCCGCAGGAAATCTCTATGGTCAGCATCCAGCACCAGCGAATCCCATCTTTGGCTCACCGATCGCACGGGTGAGTCAGTAGAAGTATGGGAGGGGGATGTCACCTGTCGCCGCCTTTAAGAACGATCAAGTGCTTATGATCGTTCTTATGGTGCAGGGAATCGCTGTCTCTAAAGATATCCTAATGACTCCTGTAGCTGCTGACCTCATTCAGATATCACCGCTCAAACCCGACGACGTCATATGACGTTGGGCGGGCGGCAAGCGGTTAAAGAGACCTCTATTTTGCATAAAGCCTTTTTAGGTTTTCAAAATCTTATTTTGGGGCATTTCCAGGAATCTAACTTTCAAGTGTGAGTGTTATAAACATTGCAGTGGATAACAGTAAATGGCAAACGGTACACATTTTCAGTCTTTCGTTATAATTGCACAGGGTTATCTATAAAAAATGTATAAAAATAAATTCCATTTTGCCCTGTATTCAGCATTACACTGAGTCTGATCATTTGGTTTGTGTGTTAGCTGAAATTTCAATTGTCAGTTCCCATCATTGTGTTAGGCCCAACTCCATTTATGTTCCTTTTAAGTATTTTATTGGGGCCAAGCTGGCCCAAACAAGCTGTTTACTGCACTAACAGGTGTACTTGCTGGAAGCACTGTATTACTGTAAGTGGCCTCAGCTACATACAGTATACAGCACTGTGAACCCGCAGTGGGACAGGGACTTTCCATCCTGATCCCGGAACTAAACAGGCTGACTGCTGCTCGGCAATATAGAGGGAGATTTGTATTCTATGAATGCAATATCAAAATCCAACAGAGGTTCTAATTCTTCTCTATTCTATCCAAAACGAAAGACATCATATACATCTACTTTAAGGTAGGTCATCCCAATACAGGATTGTTGGTTAATCTAATGAAAATTGTACAAATATATTGTAGCGTGTCTGGTCACCTGTGCACTTTGCAATCCGAATAAGCAATACATTTTGGATCTTCCAAAGCTATGTAGTAGGTGGAGCCTTAGCTAAACATTCCACCTAATTGGTACCTAGTCAGGCAAGTTCTCCTACTATATAATTATAAGAAGGCGTAAAGAAGTTTGTTCAATCAGATTGCAAGGTGTATGGCCAGCTTTACAGTGAGGCTGCATAATACAAGCACACGAGAGAGTGGGAAAATATGGGTACATGATATACACCCTGAAAGATTGTGCTGAAAATTTAAAAAATGGCGCAAAAAAAAAAAATCAGATGGACAGTACTCAGGTGGCACCTCAATACTTAGTGCTTGTAAAGGCAGAAGTTTTTTTTTTTTTTATCTTGATACATTCTTTTCATAAAAATAAAAAGCCTTCTTAGTGCACCAGCCCCCCTAACACACTTACCTGAGCCCCATTTCGATCCAGCGATGTTGCACGAAAGACTCGACTTTTGGGGACTATTCCTCCTCATTGGCTGAGATTGCAGTAAAGCGCCATTGGCTCCTTCTGCTGTCAATCAGTCGGTGAGCAAATAAGGAGAGAGAGGAGGCGGGCCAGGCCGCATCTCCATTGTCTGAAAGGAGACACTGAGCTTCGGCTCGGGTGCCCCATAATTTTTGGACTTTTTTTATTTTCTTTGGAAAACATCCATTGAGGTTTACGTTGCATGCATGAGCCATCCGTGCATTAAACTTCATGGACACTTGATTTTTCAAGTAAATCATGTTACTGCAGTTGTTTGTAACACACACTGAGGTCCTGAAAAACAAGCTATGGCCATCGATACAATGCAGAACCTATCCACCATTTGGCTCCTTTCATATTGACATTCTGTCAGTCAGTTTTTTACTGGTGATTAGACAGATCAAAACCAGCAATGTATCCCTATAGCAGTGTTTCTCAACTCCAGTCCTCAAGGCGCCCCAACAGGTCATGTTTTCAGGATTTCCCTCAGATGAAAAGGCTGTGGGAATTACTAAGGCAGTGAAACTGATCAAATCACCTGTGCAAAATAATGTAAATCCTGAAAACCTGACCTGTTGGGGGGCCTTGAGGACTGGAGTTGAGAAACACTGCCTTATAGACTGGATGTAGGCAGATGTTCACCTATTTACATCTGGGCTCATTCAGATTTCATCGAGCCAAGAAAGACTGTGTCCAGGACCTCACCAGATATGGGCTGAGGCATGTCTGTTTACACCAGGCCGCCTTTGGGGGTTTTGCACACCTGTGACACCCGTTTTCTTTCTGCTGAAACTGCACATATCAGTCTAAAGCCTCGTACACGCGGTCGGATTTTCCGATGGGAAAATCTGACTGTTAATGCGCTCCATCGGACAAGTGTTGGCTTTACCACAGACAAATGTTGGATTTTCCGTCAGACAAAAGTCCAAAGTACAAACGCGCATGCTCGCAGAAGGTGCTAAAGGGTGGCGCTGAAAAAACACGTTCTTCACTGCATTCGTGTCTGTTGGCCGACAATTGTGTGCGGTTTGTATGCAAAACAAAATCCAGGCACACGCCCTTCGGACAAAAGTCAGACTCTTTGTCTGCAGAAAATCTGATCGTGTGTACGAGGCTTAAGGCCCCTTTCACACTAGGGGTCTGATTGGGTCCGCTGACTGTCTGTTTACGCCAGCCTACATCCAATCTGTCAAGAAAAAATGGAAGGGAATTGGTTCCTCTCCGTCAGGCCGGATCGTATGGCAGTCGAATGTAAATGGACAGCCAGAGCAGGCTGTTTTGACTTCGCAGAAACTGTGAGCGCACATGGATCTGTCATCTGCCTGCTGAGCAAACCGGTAGGTAGAGTCCGACCTGGGTGAAAGGGGCCTTTGTTTCCCTGCTGAGACAGATTGAGGGGTGTCTGTGTGAAAAGTCCTTCGTTTCCCTGCTCAGATTGAGGGGTGTCTGTGTGAAAGGGGCCTTAAAGTTATCAGTAGTGATTAAAGGATAAGTTCACTTTAAAAAAAAAAAATGCTAATTTTTTTTGCAATAAAAAAAAAAAGTGCATCTATTTGTTGCAGGAGCCTGTAAAGCATTGTACCAGCTAGGGTTGTCCCGATACCACTTTTTTAGGACTGAGTACAAGTACCAATACTTTTTTTCAAGTACTCGCCGATACCGAATACCGATTTTTTTTTTTTTTTTTTTTTTTTTTTTTTTTAAATGTGTCCCCAAATGCAGCCATGTCCCCCCACATATATCCAGCCATGTCCCCCCACATATATCCAGCCATGTCCCCCCACATATATCCAGCCATGTCCCCCCACATATATCCAGCCATGTCCCCCCACATATATCCAGCCATGTCCCCCCACATATATCCAGCCATGTCCCCCCACATATATCCAGCCATGTCCCCCGCAGCTCTGTCCCCCACATATGCAGCCATGTCCCTCCAGCCATGTCCCCCACAATACAGGAAAAGTATTCTATTCAGGTATCGGGGGTATTTGCGGGAGTACAAGTACTCCCGCAAATACTCGGTATCGGTCCCGATACCGATACTAGTATCGGTATCGGGACAACCCTAGTACCAGCGATGACCAGATTGCTAGTGCAATGCACATCTCCTTCAGATCTGTCAGTGTATTGGCTTATTTGTATCTCGAACAAGGAAGCCGACACATTCGGACAGAGACTCAAACTACCACAGCGCCGTGTTTGTTTATTGAAAGCTACAAGCTGAGTACTGCAATGTCTGCTGGACCTTGTAGTTTTCAATTCACAGGGGACTGTTAATAAATGACGTGGCCGGAGCACCATCATGTGTCTTTTTTTTTTTTCTTTTCTTTTTTTTTTCTGGCAGACACTGGGAGAAAATCTGCCATTTGTTATGTGTTTGTGTATACACAGTGTATCTTTATATTAATAAACTGCTTTCGCAGTAAAGTTTGCTTCCAAGTAGCTCTTTCAGAGGTCAGGTAGTTGCTTGTAATCATTTTCAGGATCTTTTACTTGCTTCAGAACGAAGCCCTCCAGTGGTGCTCTTACCGCTGACAGGGCTTCCCTTGGCCGGCCTTCCCTCCTTGTTTGTGGGCTCCAGCAGCTTGAGTGGCCAATGCCGCGCATGCTCATGGAAGCCCTGGCCATGGCACAGCGTTCTGAAGGAATGGCACGGGTATGCCGTTCATTCAGAGCGTATGTATCAACGGTGAACATTTAGAAGATATTAATTTTATTAGCTTTATTATAAGCTTACCTGTAGGTAAAAATGACAAGGCAGACTTTACTATGACCAACACTATCTAGGCTTTCTGCTGGGATTTTAAATAAACTGAAACGGTGTTGCCCACGTGTGAGGTTTACCTTCCTTCTTTTTTTTTTTTGCTTTGCATTGAGCTATGTTGTTGCACTGCATTGTTATGTTTGATTTGTAAAAGCAAGTAGTTTACCACATCCATTTGGTGATTTACCATATCTACCTTTTTAGGTAATTTATTTCATGTGTATTTTTATTTATTTTTCAGATTATGTGTATTTTGAAAACTCTTCAAGTAACCCGTACCTTATTCGTCGAATAGAAGAACTTAACAAGGTAACATTTGCCTTTTGTGAACTTTTATAGGTTGCATGATCTATATAATATTTTACTCTCAATTTATGATTTTGAACTTGCATGGCTGGAATGTATTCTTTCTTTTATAGACCGCAAATGGTAACGTAGAAGCCAAGGTTGTGTGTCTTTTCCGTCGCAGAGACATCTCCAGCAGTCTGAACAGTTTAGCAGACAGCAATGCACGTGAGTATCTGTCACTATTTCAGTTGTGTCTTTTATGTCCAACATTTCAGTAAAGATCATCATTATAGGCTGGTTGGATACCAAGGGGATGGCACCTTCACAGATCAGCAGTTTGAGTGCTTGTTCCAGCTACTAAATTACTTTATCTGTGTCAGAGAATTTCTCATGCAGTTGTAGGAACTTATTGAGGAGATCAAGGGGCATAGCACCGAGGTCTAAAGGCCCATTCACACGATCAGACTTTTTGACAACAATTCTCCGATGAACCTATTTGATCTGACAATCCGACCGTGTGTACGCTTCATCGGACAAACTTTGTCGCTTTTTCATCGGACAAATGTTCGCTGTGAGAACAGACAAACTGATCGTGATGGTGTGTACACAAGTCCATCGGACTAAAGTTCAAAGTACAAACACGCATGCTCAGAACCAATACTAAAGATCAGACAACAATAGCAGAAGTTTTTCATTAAAATTTTTGCATATATATCATACCTTTCAAGTAGCAGCTTTAGGAATATATGTATTTTGAGTGTATATATATAATATATATATATATTTGCATTTATTTTTCCTGTGCGCAGTGGTGGTTTGAGAAGGTAAAGGTGCGCGTATACTATCTTTTAACCAGAGTTTCACAGAAGTTGCACAAAGGGTGGCGGTAAAGAACAGAGAAACCACGTAGTACGTATATCACGTCACTACGTTCGTGTTTTTTTGGCTAAAAAAGTCCTGCCCTGTGTATGCATACCAAGTTCACAGCCAACGCCCATTCGGAGCAAAATCCACGGAAAAGTCCGATGGAAGTCTGATCGTGTTTACGAGGCTTAAGAAGTACGATTGAGTTGGGACTTTACCACAATTTGCAGCAATAAAGATTGTACACCAGCTTTGATTGCCATTTTAATGTGTGTGTGTATATACTTACATAAAGTTACTTTGTTAAATAAAGTTGAAGTGGAAGTAAAGGTAAATCCTAACTAACTTTAAACTTGCTCTCCGCCACATTATAGGCCTAATCTATCTAACCCTGTAAATAAAAATAAAGAAAATCGCTATACTTGCCTGTTCTGCAGCCACTCCAGTCCAGTCTCCAGTGGTGCCCTCTGTGTGCAGGAGAAAACTGACGACAGCTGGGAAGTCACCCATAGAGTTACTATGGTTCTTTCATTGTCTGCTGCCTCTCCTGCACACTGCTGACAGCTCAGCGTAGGACTGGACCGGAGCGGCTGCAGAACAGGTAAGTGTAGCGATTTATTTTTTTCTTTACAGGGCTTTAAGTTCAGCTTAGACTGTGGCTGGGAGTAGGTTTACAGTTATTTTTTGCCTGTACTTCCACTTTAAAGGCTCATGCCTACAACATTGAACCTCTGAAAGATATTTTATGCATATTAGGTAATGTATAATTTTTATTTTTATTTTTTTTTCTTCGGCTTACCATGAAGTTGCTAAACGTGCGTAAATTCTTAAATATCTTTTGGTCTTTTAGGTTATATTAACAAATGCAAATTTTTCCTCAACAAATGGTTTGACTGGTCACTATCCTTCATGGGAAAGGTATATGAACCTTAACGACTCATGTCTCAGGCGGCGTACACACGAGAACCTCGCTGGAAGCTGCATTCCAGCGAGGACCTCGGCCGTGTGTACGCTCTCGGCGAGCTTCCCGTCGGGAAGCCCGTCGAGCAGAAATAGAAAGCACGCTCTCTATTTGCTCGACGGCCCGCCCGGAAGAATGGCTGGTTGCCATTCCCGACGGGCGGGTCGCCGATTTCGACGGCCGGCAGGGAACCTCGACAGGCGGAACGATGTGTTCTGCCCGTCGAGGTTCTCTGCCGTGTGTACACGGCCTCAGAGCCAGAAATAGCTTGCCATTGCAGACACTTTTTTTTTATTTATTTTTTTAAACATTTCAGTTTTATTGAAAAAAAAGTGCGGACCCATTTTTAGGATACTAGTTGCCTAGCTGTTCTGATGATCGGGTGGCTTCCAAACTTTGGGAATCCAACTAAACAAGTGTACATAATAGGATTTCATACTTCACTACCTGCACTGACTATGATGTAAGCAAGTAATGCAGTTAGAGGAATTTACTAAAACTGAAGCAGACCGTTTTGTCAGTTAAGCTTTGAAAATTAAAGCTTGAAGCTGATTGGTTGCCATTTACAGCTGCTCCAGATTATGTTTGTTCCTGTCTTAATAAATTCCCATCAGTGTTTGTAACCATTTGGATCAGGCCAGACAGAAAACATTTTCAGCAGTCTACACATTGTTGGCTCAGGTTTCCTATGGAGTGACCATAACATAACTAGTCAGTGAGACGAGAATAAAGGTGTGGTTGGAAGGTGCCCTGCCCTTTAAGGAACACAAATTGTGGTTACTAAAACTGCTTTACTAAAGAATGGTTTGTGCATGTGAAAACTTGCCCCAGTCGAAAGCAATTTCAGAGGACCTTTAGAAGAATAGTTGTAGAAGAGGCCGAAAAGATTTGGGTGTTTACCAATTAAGGGCTCATTCACAATATGGCGCTTGATCACATGTGGGCTATGTCGTGTGCCAATGTGCGTGGCATTAAAGTGAACCTGTTTCCAGATCATGCAAACGAAAGTGTTAACAGATTTTGAACAAGATCTAAAAGCACTCTAAAACAAGCCCCAATTCATTTCTCTAAGCATTCTGTAGAAATTAAATTTTTAAAGTTTACAACACAGGCATTGTGTTTTTTCTATGAGGGCAGGTCTTGGCAGCCTGGCAGCCCACCATTGTAAACAAACGGATGTTTCTAGTCGTTAGAAACCAACTGAAACAGAACTTTAGAATCTTTAAAAAAGAGAGAGAGGGCGGGACTTTAAATGAAGCATGTGCAGGGATAAGATTATAATGGATAGGGGAAGAAATAATAAACCTGGAATAAGTTATTTCAAAACTTTCAAATAATGCACCGTCCATGACTATATTGCATTATTAAGGAATTTGGTAAACATATATACTTAACAGAAAAAACTGGGGTATTTAATACAGGAAATAAAAAGGGGGTATAAATGGGGCTGTAAATCAGATGCATTTTTAGACAAACTGGAACAATAAACATTTCTAACCAGGTAATCCTTACCACCCAAACAGCAAGCAGGATTGAAAGATCTAACTATATGTTAAAAGCAGAGGATTAGTTGCACAGATTTGCAAATGCATGCTCAAGCTGCAGAGCCAATCGCCAAGGCTGCGATTCTGCAGTCCTAACTAAACCAAATTAAGTATCCTCAATGGAGGCATGCGCAAACTGATGGGTAGATAAAGGACAGGTGACTGGGGGTGTATCCCAGCCTTCACCTATGCCTGGTAAGAAATAAAAACTGCAGCAAAAATCAATGCAGACACCTGTTTTAAACAAACAAGTCCCACAGCTCACATGCTTCCATCCCTCATTATATTAGAAAGGGGGGGGGGGGGTAAATTTGGGACTTTAGATGAGGTAGTAAGTATACCACCTCCATCCCTGGTTGTATAATTAAAAAAGAGAGAGAGGGCGGGACTTTAAATGAAGCATGTGCAGGGATAAGATTAAAATGGATAGGGGGAGAAATAATAAACCTGGAATAAGTTATAAGTTATTAATTTCAAAACTTTCAAATAATGCACCGTCCATGACTATATTGCATTATTAACCTCCCTGGCGGTCTTCCCGTGTGTGGCACGGGGTGAGATTTTTAAGCTAAGATCGGTAACCCCGTGCCACACACGGACTTGCCTCGCTGGATGCAGAAAAAAGTTTACTTACCTTTTCTCTGCGATCCAGCGATGAATCCCCGCAGTACACGGCGGCCGGATGTCCGCCTGATGCTGTGTGTTCCGCCGATTCCCTTCCCTGCGAGCGTCGCGACGTAGGGGGGGGAACGGCGCCAAATTCAAAAAAGTAAACAAACACTATACATACAGTACACTGTAATCTTATAGATTACAGTACTGTATGTAAAAAATACACACCCCCCCTGTCCCTAGTGGTCTGCCCTGTACACTACATGTCATTTTATATAATAAAAACTGTTCTTTCTCCCTGCAAACTGTAGATTGCCCATAGCAACCAAAAGTGTCCCTTTATGGCAAAAATTGTTTTAGAGCAGCTAAAAAACAGCGATAATAAATCAGAATCACTTGCAGAATTTAGCGATAGCGATTTGTGGGGAAATTCGTCATAAAAAAAAATAAATAATGACAGCAAAAATTCTGCAACTGAGCAAATTTCAGTGATTTTGATTTGATTACATTATTGAATAATTTTTACTATAATTATATTATTATTTGTTATAATTTTTTATAATTATTTATTATATTATAATTTTTAATAAGAAAAAAAAAAAAAATCATACCCAGGATGCCTATTAGACTCTTGTTTGGATAGATTTCAGTGAGTTATTCCTAAGAATTACAAGCCTACAGTATAAAACGCCAAATTCCCTTGCAAATAATGGTACCGCTTTTAGCACCTAAAATCTTAAAGAATCATACCGCCAGGGAGGTTAAGGAACGTTAGAATCTTTGTTGTGATCCTTGGGAATAGATCATCTTAAATTAAAAGTTTGGTAAGGATAGCTTGTATTAACCCCTTTGCTGCCACTAAACACACTGTTTAATTTAACTTGCCCCCTCTATTTTTGTACGTGGATAATGACAAATTATTTTAATAAAAAAAATACCTATTTTGGAAGCTGGGGATCTTCTCCCAGTGTCTGCTGCCAGAATAAAAAAAGTGTGTTTTTATTATCGTTGTACAGCTGTCATGTGACCCAGATCTTTCCCAGCCTGTCTGCAGGGAAACCTAAGCTGGGGGAGCTTTTAGCCCTTTGCTGCAGGTCACATGTTCAAAATAAATATATATAAAAAAAAACAGCCTTTGGAATACTGAGTGAAAGTAGTTCATATCAACAAACTGTTGTAAATTGTCATACAAATATTTATATTTTAAATTAAATCTTTATTATTTTGTGGCAATAATATAGTGTGGGCGGATTTCTGGCAGTCACACCCCTCCAGCCTGTGTCTTAGAATAAGAGGGAGATGAAGCCTCAATTAATCTTCATGTAATATTTCACCCCTATTGAGTTTAGCTGGTTAGTGGGTATAGAGGAGAGGGGAGAGAGTGAGCTGTCATTTATAACTATGTACGCCCACATGTGTGACTCTATAGTCACATGGGCTGCTCAGATGTGATGGGGAGGAAATGCATGGCCTAAAAACTGGACATGTGCACAGTTGCCACCACAGCTGCAAAATCCATGGCTGAATTGCAGACATAAACAGAAGGTGAAGATAGAGAACAGCAGGATCAACCAGGTTTTTTCAGAATACAGAAAACAAATCTCATAGTGACTGTGTTGTGTATGAACAGCATGTAATACAACATTAATTTTATTTTTATTTTTTCTTATGATGTGGGTTTAGTGATACTTTAAGGCCCTAATAAGCCTCAAGTTATGAATATTGTGTGTTTATCACACTAATATTTTTTTTTATACAGGAGAATTTGAGGAAGAGTCCAAACAGCCATCTATTGTTGAACAGCAAAGGCACCAACTGAAACATCGAGAACTTTTTCTTTCACGACAATTTGAATCTCTGCCAGCAACACATATCAGGTAAAGCCAAATTAACTGATCGTTTTATTTATTTCTGCATACTTGTTGCAGATGTATTGACTAATTGCATAGTGGTTTTGTTAAATCTGTATGCTACAAGAAAATGGAATGAAATCCACTAATTTAATGGTTTCCCAAGACATGCCACTCAAGATGATTATCACAGTTGCCAGTGTGGGTACGTCACCACCAAAATTTCAAACCTTTAAATAGCTGGTGTCATAGTTGATTTTGTGTGCAGCACCATGACCACTTCAGATCAAAATAGAGACTAAGATGGCACCATTCTTGGCTGTAAGACAATAGGAGGGTTTAGTTTTGCTTTACGATGTAACTGTATATTTGGAGATGTCTGCTGGGAAAAGGGGCAGAAAGCTAAGGTAATTGTAGCATATGGAAGGTTTAGGTAGTATTAGGAAGCTTTAGGTTGTTCCATATTCCCCAGACCTTTTAATAATCAACTACTCTTGGAAAACTTTGTTATAAGCCTGCTTTCTTCTGTACAGGGGCAAATGCAGTGTAACTCTGCTGAATGAGACAGATATTCTAAACCAGTATTTGGAGAAAGAGGTAAGATTTTTCTGTTCAGTTCTTTTTGCAGCTTTCTTGTATTCTGTTAGTCAACTTAACCATTGTCCTCATTCACTGTTGTCTTTTTTAGGATTGTTTTTTTTACTCGCTGGTGTTTGACCCTGTGCAGAAGACTCTGTTAGCTGATCAAGGAGAGATCAGAGTTGGTTCCAAATATCAGGCAGACATTCCTGACCAGCTAGCTGAAGGTTAGTAAATGTAATATGACAGAAAAATCTTGATTTTACTTTCTCCCTACAATTGTACACCATTATTTTGCTGTTGCCAACCCATACATTTACCTTGGGGTGCTTTTACGTTCACTTATCTACAACCTATCCCCCTTTTTTCTAATTCCATTTTTCCCATGGTAAGTAACATTCCTATTTTTTCCAGCGCTATTAAATATCCTTATAATGTTTGTTTTCCTGTATAGGTGAATCTGATAACAGAAACCAACAGAAAATGGAGATGAAAGTTTGGGATCCTGAGAATCCTCTGACAGATAGACAAATAGACCAGTTTCTTGTGGTTGCCAGGTAACATTTTATCTCATCCAGAAACTGAGACAGGACGGCTACATTGCTTGTATTCCCTGTCATGCCACTATGGACCACATCAACTGTCATTTCCAGTGAAAAAGTGGAAGAAGTCTAACTTTTCGTACTGTTCCCTCCCTCCTACCGTCCCATCCAACTTGTACAAAAAAAAATGTCTATTTGCCCATTTTTAATCCGCTGTGTTCCAATAACGTGATCCAGCAGCTCTGGCATGGGGAGTGCTCGACAACAGCTGGACATTTCGTAAGATGTTACATCACCCATAGACTCCCATGGCCCAGCAGTTGTCGGTGCTCACTCCTATCTCCTGCAGTCGGTGCTCGCTAACGCAGGGGAGCCAGTACTGCTGGATCATGTGACGGCACCGGGAAGTTTTACAAATGGGTTAAGTACACAGATCTTGCTAGGTAGGAGGAGGGGGGAGGAAACCTTTTTAACCTCCCTGGCGGTATGATTATGTCTGGAATTTTGTACAAAAAGCGGTACCATTATTTTGCATGGAAATTCTGCATTTAATACTGTAGGCCTGCAATTCTTAGCAATAACTCACTTAAATCTGTCCAAACAAGATCCCGGGTATGATAAAGTTTGAAACTTAAAACCATAAAATTATAATATAACTATAACAAATAATGTAATTATAATAAAAATGATTCAATAATGTAATCAAATCAAAAACAATGAAATTTGCACAGTTGCAGAATTGTTGCTGTCATTACTTTTATTTTTTTATGACGCATTTCCCCACCAATCCGCTATCGCTCAATTCTGCAAGTGATTATAATTTATTATCGCTGTTTTCTAGCTGCTCTAAAATCACTTTTGACACTTTTTTTTTTGGTTGCTATGGACCATCTACAGTTTGCAGGCAGAAAGAACTGTTTTTATTTTATAAAAGTGCATGCAGAACACTGGGCAGACCACTAGGGACACAGGGGATGTGTATTTTTTACACACAGTACTGTAATCTATAAGATTACAGTATACTATGTTTGTTTACTATTATGAATTTGACGCCGTTCTCAGTCCCTGTGCGTCGTAACGTCGCAGGGAACGGAGATCAGCGGCACACAGGCACTGTGTGAATCGAGCAAGGACCCGCTCGCTCACACAGCGGGGAGGCATCGCTGGATCCAGGGACAATAATTCCTGGAGAAGGTAAGCCGGCCCGCGCTGCAGGCTCTGCATGGCTACCCCGAGCGTGACTTGGAGTTACCGATAATAGCATGGAAAAACCACCCCGAGTCACGCTCGGGAATACCGCTGAGTGGGTTAACGAAAGCTAGTGTTAGGCATTTCTTCCACTTTAAGGATTTATAGAAGCAGCTTTTTTGTTTTTCCTCTTATTGTCATTCTGTTTACTTGCAGGGCTGTTGGCACATTTGCCAGAGCATTGGACTGTAGCAGCTCAATCAGACAACCAAGCTTACACATGAGCGCAGCAGCTGCTTCTCGTGACATTACATTGGTATGAATATTTTTCGTCTTTCCATGACCAAATATTTTTGGGGTGCTTAAAGCTACAAATTAATCATTCAGCATTTTGCAGTATTTTTATCTATTAAAAAAAGAAAGCTAAGACATGTATTCCTTTTTTCCTTTAGTTTCATGCAATGGATACCCTACAGAGGAACGGTTATGATCTTGCTCGTGCCATGTCAACACTTGTCCCTCAGGGTGGTCCAGTTCTGTGCAGGGATGAAATGGAAGAGTGGTCTGCATCAGAGGCCATGTTATTTGAAGAGGCATTGGAGAAATATGGAAAGGATTTCAATGACATCCGACAAGACTTTGTAAGTCCGCTTTTATTTAGTTTTATTTCTCTAAATTGTATTGTAGGAGCCCTCTGCTTTTTGTAATGTTTTGGTTTTCATCATTAAAGGATGCATACTTTTTAAAGAAATAAAGCACCCAGCTTAAACAAAAACCCTTAATTTTACTTAGGGCCAGATTCAGGTAGATGAGAGCATCTTTGCTCTGGAGTAACGCTTCTCATTTACGTTACTCTGCCGAAATTTTAGGAGCAAGTGCTGTTATTCATGAAGCACTTGCTCCTAAAGTTGCGGCAGCGCATCGCAAATGAGCCGGCGGAATTCAAATTGGGCGGGTACGGGGCGTGTATTATTTAAACTATGCACGATCCCGCGGCGAACGTACTGCGCATGCGTCGAGTGTCAATGCATCCCAGTGCGCATGCTCCAAATTCTGTCAGTGAACGTCAATGACGTCACATCCCCATTCATGAACGTTTTACGCAAGCGACGCGATTATTATTTTTTTCCGACGCGATGACGACGCCTATACTTAACATAGGATACTCCACTAGGGGGCTGCTTTATCTTTGTCGCGTATCGCTTCCGGAAACGTCGTAAAGTCACTGCGTCGCGCCCGAAAAAGATCGTGAATTTCCGACTCCCGCTGATTAACATATTTTTTCAGCGTTAATCAGCGGGAAAGCCCCCGGCGCCATTTTTAAGTTGAAGTAACGATGCGATGGCGAAATTCAATTGCGCCGATCGCATCGGAACTCCAACCCGGCGTTTCTTGTTTTCTGCTTACAGAAAACAAAAACGCCGGCTTAAAGTGACAGTTAGGCTGGCGGATCAATGGATACTCCAGCCTAACTCTACCTGAATCTGGCCCGAAGTCTTTTTCTTTCTCCACTAAACAGGGGGTGACACAATCACAAAGTTAAAGTATATGGGGTTGATTTGAATTTTTAAGTACCTTAATGTTTATGCATAAATCAGCAGTTATCCAAATGCACTAATAGCATCTTTAGAGAAATGATTGTAGTTTTTCAGCAGCATTGGTCTTTATTTGATAAGTCCAAATGATTGTTAAATCAAATAAACATAGCTTGGTAAACGGTGACAAATCAAGGGACCAAGTACATAATCAATTGATGAACATTGTCATGCTTTGGGGCTGAGTTGTAAAGCAGCGATTTAGCCTTACCATAGTCATATGCTGCTTTTGGGGGAAAAAAATTATCTTTCAACACATTTATGAAGAATTGGGCTTTACAAATGTGCTTTCTAAAGCTGGGTATACACATTGAAATCCAGCCAAATGAATATCAATATGCGTGTGGCCCTCTGTTCAACAAAAGCTGGTCTAAGGGGCCACTTCTGTTGATTAATCCTGCTGGAAAACCAGGATTCGATAAGCTCTTGCAGCATTGATCTGTGTATAGTTCGAATCCCCCCCCCCCCCGTCGGCATACAATAGTGCAGTGGGGGAGGTCCCTGCATCCACATTACTTGCATGGATGCAAGGATCTGAGTTTTTTTTATTATTATTATTATTATTATTATTATTATTATTATTGAAAAACCTTAGTGTGTGTGTATACCCTGCTTAACCACTTAAGGACCCCCGCACGCACATATACGGCCACAACATGGCTCGTACAGGCACAAGGGGCGTAAATTTACGTCCCCGCCTGAGTGCGGTTCGGGGGTCCCATCGGGACCCCCTCCGCGGCGTGCGGGGGTCTCCCTACCTCTGGGAGCGATCCGGGATCTGCGGGCGGATGTCCGTGTTTTCCGCCCCCCCCCGCGATCGCTCCCAGCCAATGGGAGCGCGCTCCCAGCCTGTCACTTCCTCCTCCTGTGTTTACACAGGAAGGAGGAAATGATGTATTCTCTCATCGCAGCGCTGTTTCCCAGCGCTGCTGATGAGAGAAGACATGCCAAGTAAGTGTGCACCAACACAACACTGACACACACTCACATAGGCATATTAACCCCTTGTGATCGCCCCCCCACCCCCCTGTCACAGTGTTACTGAATGCAGTGATTTAATCACTGCATTTAGTGTCAGTGTGACAGGCACTGTAAAAAACAGTTAGTGTTAGGTTCAGGATAGCCCCCCCACCCCCCCTAATAAAGTTTTAACCCCCTGATCACCGCCCTAGTTAACCCTTTCACTCCCTATTGCCAGCGTCACTAAGCGATCATTTTTCTGATCGCTGTATTAGTGTCGCTGTTCCCGCTAGGTAGCTATTTTTTTTTATTGCGATTTTTTTTTTTTTACTAAAGACATGTGGCTAAATAAATTTTGGCCTAAATGTTTGACTAAAATTTAGTTTATTTGATATTTGATTTTTTTTTTTAACAAAAAGTAAAAAATAGTGTTTTTTTTTCAAAAATGTCGCTCTATTTTTGTATATAGCGCAAAAAATAAAAATCGCAGAGGTGATCAAATACCACCAAAAGAAAGCTCTATTTGTGGGAAGAAAAGGACGCAAATTTTGTTTGGGAGCCACGTCGCACGACCGCGCAATTGTCTGTTAAAGCGACGCAGTGCCGAATCGCAAAAACACCTTGGGTCATTTACCAGCGTATTGGTCCGGGTCTTAAGTGGTTAAAGCAAGCTAAGCTCTTTAACCACTTAACCCCCAGATCATATTGCTGCCCAATGACCACTGCGTTGCTTTAACTGACAATTGCGCAGTCGTGCGACGTGGCTCCCAAACAAAATTGGCGTCCTTTTTTTTCCCACAAATAGAGCTTTTTTTTGGTGGTATTTGATAATCTTTATTTTTTGCGCTATAAACAAAAATAGAGCAACAATTTTGAAAAAAATGCAAGATTTTTTACTTTTTTGCTATAATAAATATCCCCCAAAAATATATATAAAAAAAGTTTCCTCAGTTTAGGCCGATACGTATTCTTCTACATATTTTTTTGCGCAAAAGTAATAGCGTTTACAAAATAGGGGGTCGTTTTATGGCATTTTTATTAATATATTTTTTTTTACTAGTAATGGCGGCGATCAGCATTTTTTTTCAGTACTGCGACATTATGGCAGGCACTTCGGACACTTTTGACACACTTTTGACACATTTTTGGGACCATTGGCTTTTTTATAGCGATCAGTGCTATAAAAATGCATTGGATTACTATAAAAATGCCATTTGCAGTGAAGGGGTTAACACTAGGGGGCGGGGAAGGGGTTAAGTGTGTTCCTGGGTGTGTTCTAACTGTATGGAGGGTGGACTCACTAGGGGAAGTCGCTGATCTTCTGTTCATACATTGTATGAACAGAAGATCAGCGTTTCCCCCGCTGACCGGACCGGGAGATTTGTGTTTACACACATAGCTCCCGGACCTTGCTCTGTAACGAGCGATCGCGCATGCCCGGCGGCAAACGTACCCGCCGCGCACAGGACTCGGGGGCGAGCGGGGACTGTGACTTTTCTATCATTGAGTGTTTTCTGCAGTGTTATGAAGGAAACGCACCACAGGCCGCATGTAGTGCCCAATGTTTATTGAAATGTAAAATGCAGAGCACAGTGAATAAATAATGTTGCTTTGTTCTGTAGATGGTGGTATCCGCTCTGTGACAAATCGCTGGCTAAAAAAATAAAAAATATTGAGCCCTGGTTTACACTGGTGCAATTTGTCTTGTGAAATCTGAGGCATTTGCTGTCAGTAGCCAGCAATGGCACCATCCTAATCGGTGTCACGCTGCATCTCTGGCACTGCACCAAATGTAAAAAGTAGTTTTGTACTACTTTTTGCTATTTCAGGATGCAATTTACATTGACATCTGTGCAGAAACCTGCACAGATGTCTTTGGAATCGCAGCCAAAAATGGGACTGACAAGCGAAAGTGAAATTGTGTAAGTTCAGCTGAATTTGCGCGGCTTCAATCCTGTAGCCCAGTGTGAGCCTCGGCTGAGGGGAATTTATTAAAGCCCTGCAAATCGGCCAATCTGCTTTTATTCTTGGCTTAAGGTAGAAGCTGATGGTTTCCATGCACCGCTGCTCAAGATTCTGGCTGCTCCAGTGTTGATAAATTCTAATTTTCATTACATTTTCACCAACAATCAATAGAAGTACTTTAAATGACAAGCCCTGTGTATTCAGAGCAGTGTAAAGAGAATGTATAGTTCAGAAATTTTGGATATACGTAACGTGTTAAAGATCTGCTTGATATACAGTAGATAATGTTATCTATGTTATCTATGTTATCTATTTTACTTTTATAAAAAAACTTTGGTCTATGCAGAACTTGTAATTTAAATAGGACATAAGGCAGCAAGCTTGTTTGCTAATATACATATGCAGCCTCTCTTCTGCAATGCCACATAACTAGTTCTAAGTCTTAAACTGGCTTATAGATGAACAAACAAAAAACTGATTCCTCCATTCACACAATCGAAGTGGACGAAGAAATCCCCCTTGCTGGGACATTGTAATCTGACAGCGGGCCCTCTGCTGTATCATACATGATCAACTTCTGTGGAACGGGGACAGCCACACATGGATTGAAATTGTCCAGTTTCTGCTGAACCTGACACATTTTGTACAATCTATAGTTGGCTGTCTCATTGAATGAGTGCCCCTGTGGGGCTCATATCTTAGTAGATAAGTAGGCAAAGTCAAATAAAGAACTCCTTCTAGTGGTTAGTCTACACATCTTTACTTGTTCCATCATATTTTTGTATCACATATAAATAATGGAAAGGTAACGCCACAGTTTACCATTTGCTAAACAATTTGAGCCTCCGTTTACACCAGAGTCAGTTGTCATGCGAATCGCATGACAAGACGCACCCTATTATTGGCAATTTCACTGTTCAAATCGGTGTATGTGGTGCCTCATTGACTTGAAAAAGTAGTTCCTGCACTACTTTTGGCTATTTCCGGCACTGAAATGCGGCTTTGAAGTTTATGCATTTTCAGGTGAAGTCGCACAATTTCAAAGCCACATTTAATGTGAACAAGGGGTAAATGTGTACTTTCCTTTTAACATGCCCTGTATGTCCATCATGCTTGGGCCATTCAATCTCCTGATTTGATGGCCATAAAGCATACCACTACTCCTTGGAAGTAATACTTGTTCTATTATGTCAGAGATGCTAACTTCTATTGTTAACCAACTTGTTCTTTAAAATTTGCTTTAGATATAATTTTTCTTTCTTTAATTCTGAAATTATTTCATCTCTTTTTCTAGCTTCCCTGGAAGTCTCTGGCTAGTATTGTTCAGTTCTACTATATGTGGAAAACTACAGACCGATACATCCAACAGGTAAAATGTGGCTAATTATAGAATAAACTGTGGGGCTTATTTATAAAAAGTTCATATAAAGTTGGAGACCATGGCCCAGATTCAGAAAGAAATTACGCCTGTCTAACTGGTGTTAGACAGGAGTAATTTCAAATTTTGCGCGCCGTATCACTAGTTTGAATCCTCAAACCATGATACGGCGGCTTTGGGCTTCGATCCGAGAGGCTTACGTCTTCGTAAGCCTTCGGATCTACGCTGCGATATATTTGTGGCCGCTGGGAGGAGTTTGCGTCGTTTTCATGCGTCGGGATATGCAAATGTGTTTTTACAGCGATCCACGAAGATACGAGTGGTCTTCGCAATCACTTTCGTCTATTTTTTTTTACATACTGTTAGACCAGCTTTTTGCTGGTCTAACGGTACGTAGCCCATGTTAAGTATGGCCGTCGTTCACGCGTCGATTTTTTTATTTATTTTGTTTTTTTTACGTAACTCGTTCGGGACGAGGATTGTGCGTAAACAACGCTACTCAAACAACGAATGACGTAACGACGTGTTTTCGCGCAAAGCACGGCGGGAAATTTGCGAACAGAGCATGCGCAGTTCGATCGCCTGCGGGAACGCGCCTATTTTAAATGATTCACGCCCCCTACTCGCGTAGATGGATTGCGACGGGAGAAATACACTACGCCGCCGTCGTTTACTGGACAAAATCTACCTGGATTCCACGTAGAGCCAGGTAAAATACGGCAGTGTAGTGTATTTCTGATACTCTACGATAGTCTAATTCTCTGAGAATCTGGGCCCTTGTGTCCAATTGACTTTCATTTCTGGGAAAAATTAGACAGGGCACCTGATTGATTATTAAAGTTAATTCTTAATAGATCTTCCAACAAACTAAAGGTCAGTTTTAGGTAACCTGTATTGGTATAGAGCTGCATTTTACCTGCAGAGTACAGCTTCATAAAAGCCTAGTGGTGCACACTTTGTTTTCCTAGCTAGTTCTAAGACCGATCCTTTTACAGGACAGGTAATAAGTTCCATGTGTGTTTGCCAGTGGACTTTCCTAGTAACCACTTCAGTGCACTGGTTTGGCTGTGTGACACATGGACACAGCAGATTAAGTCTGTGATTTCAAATAAACTGGCACAGATACGCCACAACAGGATGGTACTGTGTGTGTATAAATAATGGTAAAAAGTGCCACATCCTAATAACTGGATTGATTATATTTAGAAAGAATCGTGAACTTTGCAGGCACCAATGTATTAAAAAATAGTAATCTTAACAAATGTAATTACAATGAGAGGTAACGCAGCATACATCTTGATCTTTTTATCTTTCTTTAGAAACGTCTGAAGGCAGCTGAAGCAGACAGCAAATTGAAGCAAGTCTACATCCCAACTTAGTGAGTATTTACACATCCTAATATATTTGCTGTGTGTTCTGTGGGTTCATGTATGATCTGTAAATCCCATGTCTTTTGATTTTAGCACCAAACCGAATCCCAATCAGATTATATCTGTTGGATCTAAACCTGGACTTAATGGAGCTGGATTCCAAAAGGGTTTGACTTGTGAAAGCTGCCACAGTAAGTCAATATTTAAAAGGCTAAATACACATATGAAATACATATATGGAAGCTGTTCTGGCTGTGAAAGGATTTGTTTGTCTGTCCATCCAGTTCTGAGATATACACGACCCTTTCACACAACCTTTTCGGGGCGCACAAAAGACATGATTTTTCTCAACTGCACTTACTGGTCTTGTGGCACCCCCAGTCTGTGGCTGCACAATGAAAGGAGAAGCAACAGATTGATGAGCTCATCTATCAGTCTGATCTCCCCCATCGTTTGGGCATGCTTCTTGTTGGCACGTAAACATTGCAGCACAACTGATTGGCTTCTTGTGCCACTTCTTCCTCATCCAGTAAGAGGTTGACGCTAATTACATATGCTGTATGCATGTAAAAAATAAATAAAAATACTAATGTATTAAAAACACATGTGTGTTTATATCTGCCTGGATTTTTTTTACTTTAGTTCTTGGCAGATTCCATAATGTTTTTTTATTTTTTTATATCTTGACTTTGTTTTGGCATGTCTGTGTATCTGTCTTTTGTACCCTCCTATATATTCTTGCTATTTTCTTTTACAGCCACAGTTTCTGCACAGTGGTATGCATGGGGTCCTCCTAACATGCAGTGCCGCCTTTGTGCATCTTGCTGGATCTACTGGAAAAAGTATGGTGGGCTAAAAACACCAACACATCTTGAAGGTGCAGCTAGGAATATTGGGGTATGTGTATATTTTGATCACTCTTAAAATATCCAAGTGTAATTTATAGGACTGTATGTATGTATGTATGTATTAGTAATATAAAAAATATACTGCGCTAAATAGTGGTAAATGGTGAGAAATATAACTAGGTAAATACAAATCAATGTACATACAGGTATTAAGGCAACCAGCACACCAGTGGATAGCAGGTACAAAGAAAAAAAGGGAAAAGTGCAGCGCCAAAACAATGAATTATAAAAATGTAAAGGGTCCACCTATAAGGGTAGATCCACTAGTGGTGAAATCATATGAAAGGAGTGAATCCTCATCCGTCCACCAAGGCAAAGATAGAAAATATCTAGTAGAACTGTGTACAAAATGGTGAATCTAACAACCAAAGTGATAATAGAGTCCCATATAGAAATAAGTGTTCTTTGGATTCTCATGAGTGTGATCGGACAAATATTCCCCTCTATTAAGAGCTCCACATCTTCATAAAGATATTCCTTGGCATGTAAATGAGATAAATACGCTTACCAGCTGTTGGTGACCCGCAACTCACCATACGGTGGGTGGGTCCTGAAGGCTTGTATGGGCCGACCGCCCCCTTTGGACTTGGATGTAGATATGACTCCCAATCCTGGTTCTCAATGGAAATCCAAAATGAAGCTGGTAAGAGTGGCCACAGGATTCTCCAACGGGGTGATGTGGAAGGGGTACTCCAAAAGTTTCCAATCAAAGGAAGAAAGGAAGGAGAAACGTCTCCTCATAGTGTAATAAAGTTTTCTTTCTCGTACATCACGGGACACAGAGCGGCATATTCATTACTATGTGGGTTATATGGAGTACCTTCAGGTGTGGACACTGGCAATCTTCAAACAGGAAGTCCCCTCCCTATATAACCCCCTCCCCTAGAGGGAGTCCCTCAGTTTTTTCGCCAGTGTCTTAGGTGTTGGTCACGGAATAGCTTTGCTCCACATCCTTGGGATTAGGGGCGGGCTACCGGATCTGTCCAAGGAGCCTCAGTGCCAAAGTGGACAGTACCCGGGCCCCAAACCGTGGGGTTTTGCCTATAATGCTCCTCTTTGGAGGGCTGGACCCTGGGCCCAGGACTTGGAGTTTGCAAAAACCATAAAGTTCCTGTTTTGCCAGGGTGCTATATAGGTCCAGGACAGTGGGTACCTTCATAGGACCCCAGGGCCTGAAGGTCTACTACGCTACCCACGGAGATGGGAGAAGATTGGATCAGTTTGCTGGTCAAACATCCTGCAGCATGGAGCAGGTAAGGGGGAGCCTGCGGGACTTGGTTCGACAGCAGGCTCCCCGGGGTAACCTAAAAGGGGGGATAGCCTAAGTATGCTCTGCATGGGCAACCGTGATCACTATGTCTAAAAGAGACAGGATGACACCCTTTCTCCCCCCATCACTAGGCCCCCCTATCTAGATATGTGTTGCTAGCTAACCTGCTGTTTCTTCCTAGGGCTAGTAAGGATCCCTAGGGGCCTTGAGAGAGTCCTACCTGGCCGGGGGTTTGAATCTGCCGCCTGTTTCTGCGTGCCTGGATCTCCAGCAGCGCGGCTCCTCCATGTTCCTCCTGTATCCGGCATACGCGCGCGCGCGCGCGCGTGCACGTCTTATTGACGTTTTTTGCGCCGTCCAGACAGGAGGGCGGGGGCGGGCCTGCGGCGTCATACAGGGGCGCGCCTTTGTGCTGTTATAGACAGCAGGCCTTGTCAGGGCTCAGTCTGAGGCTGATTTTTTCAAGGAGAGGACGCAGAGCGGCAGAACAGTGACTCCCGGTGGCGGAAGAGGGGTAGTACATGTGGACTTTGTTCCAATGCCTTTATTGTTAAGCCAAGAAATCCCCCTTATTTTGCAGCAGGTTGGAGGCTGGCAAACTTAAATTAGGGTCATTGTATGTTGTCAAATATATAATATATAATATATAATTATTAAAAAAAAAAAAAAAAAAAAAAAAAAAAAGACCAACATACGGGCCCATCAGTTTTTGGGGACACTAGTGATCTGTTCTCCCCTAAACTCTGAAATTTGTACTCCTGGCCACTACAGTCTGTTGTGTGGGCGGAGTCCCTCGATTTTGTATTATGGCTTCCAAGGGTTCGGGGTCAAAGGGGACAAAAAAGACCAAAAAACAAAAGGGGTCCCTTTCTGATTCTGATATGCCGATACTTTCCCCGCAGCTTATTAATTTAAAGAAGCGCCTTGGATGAGCCATTAGGGGGATCTGGTGCGGAGGCTGGCCCAGATCAGCCCAGCCCTGTGTTTATCACAGAGGAGATGCTAGCCGTATCCCTAGGGGGGCTAGAAGAGAGAATAGCGGCATTAATCGCCAGAGCTATTCCTGGTAAGAAACGGGTTAGATCCCCATCACCAGGGGGTGTATCCTCAGATGCTGAGATTCTCTCTCCGGAGGAATTAGAATCACAGGAGGATCAACTGGACCTGAACCAAGAGGGTTCAGGGATGGAGGGGTCTACCTCTGAGGAACCATTTTCAGACTCCCAGACAGAGAGACTGTGGGTACAGTCTTTGACGGACATGGTCCGCTCGGCATTTAGTTTGCCATTGCCAGAACTTCAGGTTCCTCCGGTATCCTCTCTGGGCTCTTTGAAAGCCCCGTTAAGCAACGCAGTTTTTCCGGTCCATCCTCTCTTGGAGGAATTGATCTTTCGGGATTGGGTACGGCCGGACAGGGTTTTTCTGCCACCGAAAAGATTTGCGGTCATTTATCCCATGGAGGAAAAATTCTCCAAGAAGTGGAGGCTCCCAGTAGTGGATGCAGCCATCTCATGTGTGAATAAATCACTAACTTGCCCGGTGGAAAACATACATATGTTTAAAGATCCGGTTGATAAAAGATTAGAGACACTTTTAAAAGCATCCTTTGCTACGGCAGGAGCAGTGGTGCAGCCAGCGGTAGCTGCAATTGGAGTTTGTCAGGCATTAAAGGACCAGACAAAAGAGATGTTAAAGGACATGCCTACCCAACAAGCAGAAGAGTTTGCTGAAATTCCCAGAGCTCTGTGTTTCGCGGTAGATGCTATAAAAGATTCCATCCAGCAGGCTTCTCGTTTATCACTATGTTTGGTACACATGAGAAGGCTCTTATGGTTGAAGAACTGGGCGGCAGAACCCCCATGCAAAAAGCTTCTGGCAGGATTTCCCTTCCATGGAGGACGACTCTTCGGAGAAGATCTGGATAAATATATTCAGACTATTTCAAATGGCAAGAGTACCCTTTTACCGGTCAAAAAGACATTCCGGGGTCCTACATTTAAAAGGCAGCTCTTTCCTGTCTCAGGGCCCTCTAATTCCAGGCAGTATCGACGGCCGCCTGCACGATCCAACGTTAACAGTAGATCGCAGGGACAGACCCCTGGGGGTAAGAAGCCGTGGTATCGCAAGCCGTCAAAGACAGCCCCTAAGTCTGCCTTATGAAGGGGCGCCCCCACTCTCACGGGTGGGGGGAAGGCTTCGTCTCTTCTCAGAAGTTTGGGAAGCCAAGATCCCCGACAATTGGGCCCGGGCATCTGTAACCACAGGTTACAGATTGGAGTTTCTAAGATATCCTCCGCCTCATTTTCAAGAATCAAGGCTACCAAGGGATCCAGCAAGGAAGGCCTCAATGCTGGCAGCTTTGGATCACCTGCTTTGCCAGGACGTAATTATAGAAGTGCCAGCCCAAGAGCAAGGCCTAGGTTTCTATTCCAATCTCTTTGTCATACCAAAGCCCAACGGCGATGTCAGGCCAATCTTGGACCTAAAGAGGTTAAACGCTTATCTAAGGGTGCGGTCCTTCCGGATGGAATCCATCCGGTCAGCAGCCGCCGCGCTTCAGAAAGACGATTTTCTGGCCTCCATAGACATAAAAGATGCTTACCTTCATGTACCAATCTTTCAGTCGCATCAAAGGTTTTTACGCTTCGCGGTGGGGCAGCGACACTTCCAATTCAGGGCGCTCCCTTTCGGGCTGGCCACGGCCCCCCGGGTATTCACGAAGATCCTAGCCCCAGTTCTGGCCAATTTAAGGATCCAAGGAGTCACAGTCCTAGCATACTTGGACGACCTTTTAATCATAGATCACTCACGGACGGGTCTGCAAAGGGCAGTAAACCTCACGGTTCGGTACCTCGAAGAATTCGGCTGGGTCCTAAACCAGGGAAAGTCAGCAATTCCAGCCTACAAAGCAGTTGGAATACCTCGGCATGAGGTTAGACACAGAACATCAAAAGGTGTTCCTGCCCCTTGTAAAGATCAAGGCGATCAAGGGGTTGGTTCAGTTGGTTATAAACAAGAAAAGACCAACTATTCGCCTGTGTATGCGATTACTAGGCAAGCTAGTGGCCACGTTCGAGGCAGTACCATACGCTCAGATCCACACTCGCGTCCTACAGGCAGCCATTCTAGCAGCCTGGGGCAAGAGGGCACATGCCTTAGAGTCCCCTTTGACGCTATCATCAAGGGTCCGACAGAGCCTGGCCTGGTGGTTGAACCCTCAGAATCTTCTAAAGGGAAGATCCTTCAGCCCTGTTGTCTGGAAGGTAGTTACCACAGACGCCAGCCTGGCAGGCTGGGGGGCGGTCTTCGAAGGGTTCTCCCGCCAGGGAACTTGGGTGAAAGCAGAGAGGCAGCTCCCCATCAATATCTTGGAAATCAGAGCTGCTCGCCTAGCCCTGTTGGCGTGGACCTCCAGATTAAAGGGGTTCCCGGTGAGAATCCAGTCAGACAATGCCACGGCGGTGGCATACATAAACCACCAAGGGGGAACCAGGAGCCAGGCCGCTCAAAGGGAAGTGAACTTGATTTTTCAATGGGCAGAGGTTCATGTACCCTGCATTTCAGCGATATTCATTCCCGGAGTGGACAACCTGCAGGCAGACTTCTTAAGTCGCCAGAGTCTGTTGCCAGGGGAGTGGTCTCTGCATCCCCAGGTCTTTCAGACAATCTGCCAGAGGTGGGGAACGCCAGACGTAGATATAATGGCATCCAGGTTCAACAAGAAACTAGACAGGTTCGTGTCGCGAGCGAGGGATCCTATGGCCTGCGGAACCGATGCGTTGGTTTGCCCTTGGCATCAATTCAAACTTCTATATGCATTCCCTCCACTACAGTTACTCCCCCGCCTGTTGCGCAAGATCAGAGTGGAGCACAAGCCAGTCATTCTAATAGCTCCAGCTTGGCCCCGGAGGGCTTGGTACTCACTAGTCCTGAATATGGCAGTGGGAGACCCTTGGACTCTTCCTCTACAACCAGACCTACTCTCACAAGGCCCGATCCTCCACCCTACATTACAGCGTCTAAATTTGACGGCCTGGAGGCTGAATCCCTGATTCTCAGGGGTAGGGGTCTGTCTAGGCAGGTAATCCCTACCCTGATTAAGGCTAGAAAGCCGGTCTCCAGGGTAATTTATTACAGGGTGTGGAGGAACTATATAGGCTGGTGTGAATCCAAAAGATGGAATTGCCGCAAATATACTATTGATAGGGTGTTAAGTTTTCTCCAGCTAGGAGTGGATAAAGGCCTGGCACTAAGCACAATCAAAGGACAGATCTCAGCTCTGTCAGTGTGGTTTCAGAGGCCGCTGGCCACCCACTCGCTGGTAAAGACCTTCTTACAGGGGGTCTTGCGTATTAATCCTCCTGTCAAGTCACCAGTTTGTCCTTGGGACCTAAATCTTGTCCTGTCCACTCTACAGAAACAGCCTTTTGAGCCTTTGGCTGAGATTCCTTTACTCTTACTGACAAGAAAATTGGTTTTCTTGGTCGCCATAGTTTCGGCCAGGAGAGTGTCAGAATTAGCAGCCTTATCGTGTAAGGAACCATATCTTGTTCTGCATAAGGACAGGGCAGTTCTCCGGCCCCATCCTTTCTTTCTACCAAAGGTTATATCCAAATTTCACTTAAACCAGGATTTGGTACTTCCATCCTTCTTTCCAAAACCTACATCTAGAAAGGAGGGGTTGCTGCATACCTTGGATATTGTCCGGGCCATGAAGGCCTATCTTAAAGCTACGGAAAAGATCCGGAAAACAGAGGTGTTATTCGTTCTACCAGATGGCCCCAAGAAGGGGCAGGCAGCTGCAAAATCCACCATCTCGAGATGGATTAGACAATTAATCATTCAAGCCTACGGATTGAAGAGGTTGCCCCCTCCGTTGTCGGTAAAGGCCCATTCTACCAGGGCCATGGGCGCCTCTTGGGCAGCACACCATCAGATCTCTATGGCTCAGATATGCAAGGCGGCAACGTGGTCATCAGTCCACACGTTTACAAGGTTTTATCAACTAGACGTGAGAAGAAATGCGGATACTGCCTTTGGTCAGGCAGTACTACAGGCTGCAGTTTGAAATCCTCGGGATCAGAAACACCCTTGGTTATATGAAAAAAAAAAAAAAAGAAAAAGGTTCTTCTTTCTTGACTAATTTGGAAATATTATTATGATTTGAGTTTAGCTCTAAAATTGAATCCTTCTTTGGAAGATGTCTCCCTCCCCTCATTAAAGCATTGCTTTCGGACATCCCACATAGTAATGAATATGCCGCTCTGTGTCCCGTGATGTACGAGAAAGAAAAAGGGATTTTTAAATACAGCTTACCTGTAAAATCCTTTTCTTGGAGTACATCACGGGACACAGAGCTCCCACCCCTCTTTTGGGTGACCATTTTGGGAGGCATACTGCTTGCTACAAAACTGAGGGACTCCCTCTAGGGGAGGGGGTTATATAGGAAGGGGACTTCCTGTTTGAAGATTGCCAGTGTCCACACCTGAAGGTACTCCATATAACCCACATAGTAATGAATATGCCGCTCTGTGTCCCGTGATGTACTCCAAGAAAAGGATTTTACAGGTAAGCTGTATTTAAAAATCCCTTTATTTATTAAAACGCACAAGTCACAAAAACCTGTACAGTACTGGGAAGGTACAACAAATAAAAAATTGTATAAAAATATTAATAAAAATGCAAACGTTGAATGGAAAAAAAGTCCCAATAAGTAAAAAGTATGAAATATCCACAAGCCAAATGTAAAAAGAGTATAACCACAGCGAGGTGATAAGCAATCAGTGGCGCAGTAGAGGTATTGGAGTTGTACACAGTTCTACTAGATATTTTTTATCTTTGCCTTGGTGGACGGATGAGGATTCACTCCTTTCATATGATTTCACCACTAGTGGATCTACCCTTATAGGTGGACCCTTTACATTTTTATAATTCTTTGTTTTGGCGCTGCACTTTTCCCTTTTTTTGTATGTATTAGTAGTTAGATCAGTTGGTAACTGATACTTAGAGTAAGTCTTTTTATATAATTCATGCCACATCATATGAGCAGTTCTTAAAAAGCAGGCAATTTCCTTACATCTGCAGTTTTCTTATCTGGGGACCAGTCACTGTAGAAGCCTCCATGTGTAGGGTGATTGGTTTCCCACCTACCCCTATGTAGATCAAAGTAGGCAGTTTGAGTTCTTAGTAGGCAAGTATGTTGTAAGTAGTAATGCTGTCCTCTGTCCACCCATCTGCATCCATCATGTATTGAAAGATTTTGTGGATTGTTTGCACAGGGCGTGCTGAATGCAAAGCTGACAATCTGTCACCACCCTCTGCCCTAATGCGAAGCACAGGACTCTTGAGAATTAGTTTGTGGACCTGTGCCTGTGTAACTAGAATGTTGCATATCTTGCCTGACTGATCCCTCCCACTGACTAGACTGATATAATGAACTCTGCTGATGATGTCATAGGGCACATGTGTCAAAACACAAGGTCCACTGGCCGAAACCGGCCCTCCAGGTCATTTCATGTGGCCTTCGCACCCAAGGTTTTTTTTCAGGCAGAAAGTGGTGGAACTTTGTTCTGCCATCTCCGGCTCTCGCACTCCCAGGGACATGGGAGATGCAGGTTAAGTGTGGGATGGGGCATCATGTGGTAAACTGCATTGTGATCCACATCTGTGCCAAGGTGCAGAGATGCCAACCAATGATATTTCTGCAAGTTGGAGAGGTGGAGCCACCTACACTGCCTGGAGGTACTAGAGCCAAAACGGGTGGATGAGATGTGAGAAAACTTTGTGGGTTGAAGAGATAAGGGCAGTGGAGGGAGATGTGTGCAGAGGTCAGAGCCAAGGAGGGGTGGAAGTGAGATGTGTACAGCCTGTGAAAGAGAGCTGAACACTGCACTCTGTAAACGCTGCACTCTGTATTTAGCACAACCCTAAACTTTGCACTCTGTGAAAAGAGTACCCCTGAAACTGCACTCTACATATTGCATCCCTGAACTTCACACATAACGCACTCCCGTTATTTATTGCTCCTTTAAGATCTTCTCACTGTGCAATTTGGCCACACCCACCACATGGTTTGGTTGAGGAAGAAGGTGGTTGAATTTCTGCACCTCTTCTATGAGAAATAAAAACATTTTTCTTTATCGTACATCACGGGACACAGAGCGGCAATCCATTACTATGTGGGTTATAGAGTCTACCTTCAGGTGTGGACACTGGTGTAATTAACTACACAGGAAGTTCCCTCCCTATATAACCCCTCCCATACTGGGAGCTCCTCAGTTTTTTCATCAGTGTCTAAGGTGTTGGTCACGAGTGAACATGTGCTCTTAGGAGCTCCACTGGAGGGATCGATGCTGGATGTAAAAAACCTCCATAAATCCGGATCCGTCCAAGGTGCTTCATAGCCAAAGTGGACGGTACCCGGGCCTCGGTACGAAGAACGAGGTTTAGCCTATAATGCCTCTGTGCGGAGGGCTGGATCCTGGGTTCCAGAACTTTGTGCCTTCTAAGGACCAAATGTTTTTTCTGCTGCCAGGATGCTATATAGGTCCAGGGGAGTTGGTGTTCCTGCCATGGCCCCCGGTCCCTGAAGGTCTAGGACAATACCCACGGTGAAGGGGGAAGATTGGGCCTCTTGCTTGGCAATACCCTGCAGCGTGGAGAAGGTAAGAGGAGGGCCTACGGGACTTGGTTCGACAGTAGGTCCTCCGTGGGGGACTTGGGTCTCGCCTATATTATGCTTCTATGCATGGGCAATGTAAACCACTATGTCTTCTGAGACAGGATGGCTCAGGGCACCCATATACCTCCCCTAGCCGGCATGCAGCCTGGCCCACCATGTCTGTTAGACAGGATGGCTGCAGTACCTATATATCTCCCCTTGAAGGGGCCGGTACATAAATAAATAAATATGCCCTTAATCCTATACAGAGGATTGTCTTCCGTGAGTAGTTGCAAGTCTTATCTGTGTTTCCACTACTATGGGCAGTAGAAGACATGCCTGATGTTTTTGCTTACCATGCTTTCCAGAAAACGGAAGCTTAAGTGTTAGCTGATCTATTGTGTCCCACTTCCTCCGCTTCAGGCTCTACCATGTTGCACGTGCTCACCGGCTCAGTGCAGTCGCAGAGAAGGCTCTTCAAAGGGCCCGGACGTCAGAGCTCTGTAAAGCTAGGGGGACACAAACGTAAGCACCTTGTGTGAGTTGGATACAGATTCATCTAAGACGCCTACTCGCATCTAGCTGTGCAGATTAGCTGGCATTGTGTCAGACTAAATTCAGCTATTTGATGCACCTGGGTTAAGTGCCTCTGCTTTAGCTTAGGACTTGGTCTCCCCATTGAATAAGGTCAGGGGTAGGAATATAAAGAGGGATCGCCACCTGAACCTGGTGGACCCTTATTCTCCTCTGAATAGACTTAAACAGCTCATAGATTGAGCCATCAGACCTGTCAGGCAATGCAGCCTTCCCCCAACATTGCAATCACTCTGCATGTGTTTTGCAAGAAAAAAAAAAGGGGGGGGTGTTCCCCTTTTCCTGCTTTAATCCTGAAACAAAGGGATTAGAAAGCTTGGGGATAAAAGTTTCACTGTCAGAGGACAGGAGACAGGAGCTGCAGCCTAACAAGGAGAAGCTATCAAAAGCCCTACAGGTTCTGATTACACCTCTATCTTCTCCTTAGAGTGTAAAGAGAGGTTTTCCTATAGGTGGCTACTAAGACCTCCATATAATCCTCAGCCTGGTGTCGGCTTCAGGCTAACCGAATGCATCGGAGGGATGCACAGTTGCGAGCACACATTGCTAATGTCTCTTAATTGAGGAAACACACATCTGCAGAGGATAATTTCCTCTTTACCAGTCCGCATGTTGCATAACATACATGAGTTTGGAATGCATGTGGGATAAAAACAAGTAACAGAGCAGATTCTATTGTGGATCGCATAAACATACATGTTTCTGTCTATATGGTGCTGCATGTTTCCACAAAAGAGGTCGCATAAAAGATGCTTGTAATGCTGAATCACATAAAGACGTTTGTAGGCATAAAAATGCTGAATCACACATGATTACCTGATCACCCAAGTCCTTGTTTCCCCCAAGGATGTTTGGTTACACAGAAGAGGTTTGTTTCCACAGAAAGGCCTAAAATCGCATAAAGTTGCTTGGATGCAAAAAAGATGCTGGATCACACATGGTTAACTGATCATCAGAGTCCTGGATTACCCAAGGATGTTTGGTCACACAAATAGGCTTGTTTCCACAAAGGTACCTCAAGTCGCATAAAGATGCTTGTATGCATAAAAATGCTGAATCACACATGATTACCTGATCACCCAAGTCCTTGTTTCCCCCAAGGATGTTTGGTTACACAGAAGAGGTTTGTTTCCACAGAAAGGCCTAAAATCGCATAAAGTTGCTTGGATGCAAAAAAGATGCTGGATCACACATGGTTACCTGATCATCAACGTCCTGGATTACCCAAGGATGTTTGGTCACACAAATAGGCTTGTTTCCACAAAAGTACCTAAAGTCGCATAAAGATGCTTGTATGCATAAAAATGCTGAATCGCATAAAGGATGCTTGTATGCATAAAAAGGTTGAATCACACAGGATTACATGATCACCCAAGTCATTGATTCCCCAAGGATATTTGGTCACGCAAAGAGGCTTGTTCCCACAGAAATGCCTAGAATCGCATAAAGGATGCTTGTATGCATAAAAAGGTTGAATCACACAGGATTACATGATCACCCAAGTCCTTGATTCCCCAAGGATATTTGGTCACGCAAAGAGGCTTGTTCCCACAGAAATGCTTAGAATCCCATAAAGAGGCCTGAAGGCATAAAAATGCTGAATCACCCAGGATTACCCGATCACTCAAGGCCTAAAGGGATCGCTTAAAGATGCTTGAATGCAAAAAGAAGCTGGATCACACATGGTTGTTGGATCAACAGAGTCCTGGATTACCCAGGGATACTTGATCACATAGAGAGGCTTGTTTCACAGAAATGCCTAAAGTCGCATTAAGATGCTTGGGTGCATAAGGATGTTGGAACGCACAGGGGTGCTTGGTCACACAAGGGTTCTTGTCCGCACAGTAGTGCTTAAAATGCATAAGATGTTTATCGCATGGAAGATGCTGAATCGCATGCATGGTTACTTTAAAGTTGCACATGGTGGCTTAATTAAGCAATACAGGATGCCTTGTGTTTGCATAGAGATACGTGTCTGCATGGGTTCATGTTGCACATTGTTGCATAACACGTTTATAGCACATGCTTGCTTGCAAGGATGCTCGTTCCAGAGCACACATGCTATATGCATGTTTGGCGTGAGACATATTTATATGATTTCATGCTTCCATGAACACACGCTGCCATGTACACACGCCTCCATTGAGGCATATGGCTTTAACACTGGCCACATACACATATGGGGAGCCAGTTGCATATGTGTTTATTTACTTGGGACTGCAGAGGTTGTCTGCGTTGTGCAGGGGAACAGCACTATCTCCAGTTGGTGGTCTTGCCCTTTTGGGTTAGCCTCCGTGTCTGGGTTGTCAGGGTGCTAGAGCCCGCCTCTAGCAGGTCTGTAGGCCCAGGGTATAGCAGTAATGGCATACGGAAGCAGACTCCTGCTGATGGATCAGTCAGCAGCATGGCTGGACCTAAGGGTGTCCAGCATGGTCAGGTATCTGGATCTCCTGGGTTAGGATTCCAGTCTAAAGATACATTCTTCATTGACAAGAAGCTGGGTATGTTTTGCACCAGGAGAGTACTTTTGGCCTAAGACAAGACCATCGCTATAAGAAAGCTGGTCTAGGTGGTTACGGCAAGGAACAGTTCCTTACTTTTGGCCTTCTGCTTAAGGCACTAGGGAAGATGCTGCCTCATTCAAGACAGTTCCCTATACTTTTATTCAGGACTGTTATAAACAGTATGGTGTTGGCCTAGAAGGAGTGGATCTTGACCTAGCATTATCCAAAGAACTGGTCCCAGAGATAGGCTGGAATTCCTCTTGGTGGTTCTTAACTAAAGGGTTTGCCAGGTCAGGAAGAGACCTTGGCCCAGGGGAAGTAGGGAGCCTTATCTGTCAGCTAGAGCTACCGATGGAGCATCTGGCTTAGGGGCCTGAACGTTCAGGGGCTGGTTGGTTCGGTCAGAGTTCAATCAGACTATACCATATTAAGTGATTTACTTAATTTACCAAGGAGGAGCTTGTGCCTTGCCTATTGACATTCGTCATTTCATGAAATGCAGAATTGGCAGGCGATTCGCTGTAGCCGTCAACAAGTGTCTCCAGGAGAAGGACCTCTACACCCCGACTGTTTTCCTGACCAAGGGCCACAGAAATAGTACCCTGTACATAAGATGTATTGGCGTCCAGGCTCAACAAGAAATTGAACAGCTTGAGGTCAAGGACAAGGGATCCACCCGCATGCGGGGCAGATGTGTTAGTAATCTGGTGGGACCAGTGGTCACTGGTTATGTCTCTCCCCCCCAGTGCGTTTGTGGCTTCCATGCAACATTAGAGGATGGCGGAAGCTGGCCTGATTACTCTGGCATAGCCCTGACGACCTTTTCTGTGCAGGGACAGTAGGGGTGGTAGTAGAGGACCCACGGTCCCTTACATCTTGTCCAGGCCTACTTCGAAGGGGGTATTACATCCTGTCGTGCAGCAGGTGAATTAATGGTCTGGCTATTTTAGCCCACATTCTTCAGGATCAGGGTTTTTAGAATCAACGGCACTTCCTTGATTCATACAGGAAGGCTGGCCTCCAGGACCAGATATCCCAGGATCGGGAGAGCCCATGTTCCTGGTATGAAACAGATGGTGGCATCCTTGGAAGTTTGTCAAAGATAAAATTCCTGCATTTGGAAAGGAGACGGAGCCAGCCTTAAGTTACATCAAGGATCCGATCTCGGCCTTGCCTCCAAAGGTCGCTTGCTTCACACTCTTTGTTCCGAGCCATTATACAAGGGGTGACGCGCATCAGTCCACCAGTTTAGTCGCCCTTGTGCTTGGAGGATTGGCTCTAGTTTTGTCGGCTTACAGGGTCAGCTCCGTGGGCCGATGCACCATATTTTCCTTCAGCCTTTAACAAGGGAATTGGTGTTCTTGGTTGTGGTAGCCTCCAAGAGAGTTTCAGTATTGGCAACCTCTTGGTATAAAACCATACTTATTCTTACTAGTAGGGTGATGTTAATCCTCACCCAGCCTTATTTACTAGAAGGATCTAGTGTTCATTTGAATCTAGATATTCTTACCTCCCCCTTTTTTCAAAACCTTGTTTTCGGAAGGAAAGGTTATTGCTTTCTCTCAGTAGAGATGAGAGAAGTTAAATATCTATCTGAAGGTTCAGATATAGAAATCTGAAGTTTTTATTGTGCTGCCAGAAGACCCTAGATGTGGGCAAGCAGTGTTCAGTTCAGCTATTAAAATGGTTACACTCTCTCCTTTGGAGTTGAAGGGTCAAGGCCTATCTGAAGCGGCTGCTCGGATACGGAAAGCTGATGTTGTTGCGCTACCAGGAGGCCCCAGGAAGGGGCAGGCAGCGTCTAAAATCAACTGTTTTCAAGATTGATTCATCAGGGTATTATTCAGGCTTGTGGTTCGGAGAGTGGGACTCCCCCTGTTTCTTGGGGGGGGGGGGGTGCTCCGTACCAGGATAGTAAGCGCTTTATGCGCGATGCTTTACCAAGCCTTTATGACGCAGATTTTCAGGGCCGCAACTTGGCGTCTGTGCTTAGGTTCACTGATTCTTGTCAGATGTACATAGGAGGGATGCAGCTTTTTGGTGCAGTATGCATCTGGCAGCATTATAGATCCTCACATCTGATGGCGGCCTGCGTTGTTTGTGTCTCCCTCCCCTCAGTAAGCATTGCTTTCGGACATCCCACATAGTAATGGATTGCCGCTCTGTGTCCCGTGATGTACGATAAAGAAAATAGGATTTTTATGACGGCTTACCTGTAAAATCCTTTTCTTGGAGTACATCACGGGACACAGAGCTCCCGCCCCTCTTGTTTGGGGATATTGGGACACTTATTGCTTTGCTACAAAAACTGAGGAGCTCCCAGTATGGGAGGGGTTATATAGGGAGGGAACTTCCTGTGTAGTTAATTACACCAGTGTCCACACCTGAAGGTAGACTCTATAACCCACATAGTAATGGATTGCCGCTCTGTGTCCCGTGATGTACTCCAAGAAAAGGATTTTACAGGTAAGCTGTCATAAAAATCCTATTATATAGTCGTACGGATACAACTGGCCCTTTTAGGGCAACCATAATGCGGATGTGGCCCGTGATGAAATTGAGTTTGACATCCCTGTCATGGGGATGTCATGAATTTTTAAGAAAATACACAACTGCTTCTGAAGGATAACTTTAAATGAGTACCTCGTCTTAATAATTTAAACAAGTGACAAAGCCCCACACAGGTGGTTGACATTTTGGATAATTTAAAATTATTTTAGGTATTACACATAATAAAAAACTAGCAACGTTTTCAAAGACCAGTATATGTGTGCAACAAAAATATACATCAAGGATCTAAAATCTGTAACATTAATGGGTAGCCTGAGTAGACCCGCTTGTATGACCTGCAGAAAAATTGTATTTCTTGTTTCAGGAGCCGCATTCTCGTGGCCACCTTTCTCGGCCCGAAGCTCAGAGCATGTCACCATATACTACCAGTGCTAACCGAGCTAAACTGTTGGCAAAGAATCGGCAAACCTTCCTTTTGCAGACGACCAAATTAACTCGTATTGCACGACGCATGTGCAGAGATATCTTGCAACCGAGAAGAGCTGCACGTCGACCATATGCTCCTATCAATTCCAACTCCATAAAGGCAGAATGTAAGTTTTCTTCTGCTTGGTTGTCATTTTTTGGCTGTACTTGAAAACTGTTTATTTAATGCAGAAGCTGAATTTTTTATTTATCTCTTTCACTAGGCTCTATTCGACTACCAAAAGCATCTAAAACTCCACTAAAGATCCTGCCCTTGGTGCGCCCTCCTTTAGCTGCCATTGTGAAAGAGCTAGGTAAGTACAAAACCTTACATCTAGTAGCAATTAACTAGAACTCCAGTTTCAGTACATACATGTCCTAGGTCATGTTAAAGGGCTAAGCTCAATAGTATTTTAGATTTTACAACAAAGTTGCTGTCACACGACCAGTCCATTTTCTCCCTTCAACTTGCTCTGCTCGAGCTGGGGGCTGTAAATGGCAGCGTGCATCTCTCTGACTTCACTGAAGTGTGATGTGGCCCAGGAATTGCATGTCCCATTACACATCGGAGTCAGAATGTTGCCCCTGTGTTCCTGAGACTACAAGGGTCATGTTTGACAGCCGGTCTGGAGAGGAAGCCTGCCACAAGAGGAGGTCTTGGGATGGCAGACAGTCAAACAGGATGCCCTCCATTACTGAAGGCGAGTATAAAAAAGACAAAAACTAAATACTGAAGTTCTTCATTAACCACTTAAGACCCGGACACATACGCTGCTAAATGACCCAAGGTGTTTTTACAATTCGGCGCTGCGTCGCTTTAACAGACAATTGCGCGGTCGTGCGACGTGGCTCCCAAACAAAATGTGCGTCCTTTTCTTCCCACAAATAGAGCTTTCTTTCGATGGTATTTGATCGCCTCTGCGATTTTTATTTTTTGCGCTATAAACTAAAATAGAGCCACAATTTTGAAAAAAAACAATTTTTTTACTTTTTGTTATAAAAAAAATCAAATAAACTAAATTTTAGTAAAACATTTAGGCCAAAATTAATTCAGCCACATGTCTTTAGTAAAAAAAAAAAATCGCAAAAAAAAAAAATAGCTACCTAGCGGGAACAGCGACACTAATACAGCGATCAGAAAAATGATCGCTTAGTGACGCTGGCAATAGGGAGTGAAAGGGTTAACTAGGGCGGTGATCAGGGGGTTAAAACTTTATTAGGGGGGTTGGGGGCGCTATCCTGAACTTAACACTAACTGTTTTTTACACTGCCTGTCACACTGACACTAAATGCAGTGATTAGATCACTGCATTCAGTAACACTGTGACAAGGGGGTGGGGGGTGCGATCACAAGGGGTTAATGTGCCTATGTGAGTGTGTGTCAGTGTTGTGTTGGTGCACACTTACTTGTGATGTCTTCTCTCATCAGCAGCGCTGGGAAACAGCGCTGCGATGAGAGGTGACATCATTTCCTCCTTCCTGTGTAAACACAGGAGGGGGAACTGACACGATGGGAGCGCGCTCCCATTGGCTGGGAGCGATCGCGGGGGGGGGGGGGGGCGGAAATCACGGACATCCGCCCGCTCGTCGGCGATCGCTCCCAGAGGCAGGGGGACCCCCGCACGACGCGGAGGGGGTCCCGATGGGACCCCCGAACCGCACGAAGACGGGGACGTAAATTTACGCCCTTGTGCCTGTACGAGCCATTCTGTGGCCGTATATGTGCGTGCGGGGGTCCTTAAGTGGTTAAGTACATTACTTTTTTATTCCTCCATAATTGGGTTGTTTGCTGAGCTTGGTGAGTCATGCAGTACGATACATGAGAGGTTATTTTCTCCTATGCCCCAATACAGATGCTTTGTCTGTGATACTGTGCAGACACAGCTTTTCTCCATTCGTCTCTGTGCTGGGTTGATGGAAGGGCTGCTTGGAATAGGCTGTTGCTGCCTGTCCAGGTCACCACCTGTACTGTAGATTGCAAATTGCACAGAGGTTACTTTTGTTTCAAAGTATTGATGTCTAAATCTCCCATCCTCTTTCTTTCAGCTGCTCAAGCACCACTCAAGCCTAAAACCCCACGTGGAACAAAAACGCCAATAAATCGCAACCAACTCACTCAGAGTCGTAGTTTGAATGTGTTACCCACAAAAAGAGCATTTGAAGCTGTAAGTGTTATGTCGGTACTGAAGGACAACAGAATAAAGCAGATTTGTTTTTAGTTTTTTTTTGGAATACATTAGTCCAGCTTGGTTAGTACTAATCATTACTTGTAGCCATTGCTACATATAGTCATTGCTACATATAGTCAGCATTAGTCTCTTCAAGCACTGCTCGACCTACTTGCATTTTGTATACAAAACAGAGGGTCACTCGCTTTGTACCTCTGCCATTCAGAGAGCATCTTATTTTTTTTATTTTAATTGGACAAAGTGTACATTCTAACGGGGTACGTTTACTAATGAGTGTAATATATTTTTATTAAAAAACAAACTAAGTTTTCCTTCTTTTATATAGTATTATCATATAATCCAGTTAAATTTTGGGGCCCCTTGCACAGCCCCCCTGGAGCAGAGAAGGTGGGGGTGCTGATGATAAAAACAAGTGTAATCTCGTCTCTCCTGACGTGATATAAGCGGGGGAGGGGGCCTAGGGACCGTCGGGCCCCTTACAGGTGTAATGCAAAAAAAGTGAGGGGGTCAGCCTGTACCCCCCTGATGGCGGCCCTGGCAGCCAGTGATATAAACTGTAATACATATCCAAACCTGATTGCTTTAGCTAAAGTATCAAAAGACAACAGTACTGAGGTGAAGAGGTATTTCCTGCAATGATTTTTTAGGTGGTATATTAAAAATAAACATGATTGTCCTGTATTCTCAGGTTTGTTTCTTGGCTAAATGAAGACAAGAACAGCCGACGCGTTTCGCACTGAATAAGCACTGATCCAGTGCGAAACGCGTCGGCTGTTCCTTGTTTCTACTGCTGTGACCCTATTTTTGTACATGCTGTCTATTGAATAAAAGACCACCCATCAGGTTTTGGAGTGCGGCTATCCATTTTTCTTTGTCTTCATTTTGCTTAGTGCACCGCCAGCACCCTCGGTATCCTGCACCACCTGTAACCATTTAGTGATCCCACCTGGAGCGGTGACTCCTTTCTCTCTTTGTTTCTTGGCTAGATTCCGTCTCTGTAATTTTTTTATTTTAAATATCAACAATTAAATAATTTATTTACAATGTTTTGTCATTAGGTATCTGGGGTTGGAGTGGTACCTCCCTTTTCTGCCAATGGCCGCTCCTTCTCTGGTGTCCGTTCCAGCTCTCAACCCACTGTTAAGAGGCAGAAACTCAATCTTGCTGATGCCCCTAATCCTGTAGTGTTTGTGGCTACAAAGGATACAAGGTAACTGTCTTGCTTCTTAATTATATTTTTTCCATATGAAAGCCCATTTCCAACCGGACTTATTTTGTTTTGGACAAAGTAGGGAAGGGATAGAATCACTGTTTGATTTTTTTTTATTACTGTTTTTGTCCCTGTTGGAGAGCTTTCTCCTCACTTCCGATCAGGAATGAAAGTAATGGGAAATCTCTTAAACAGGGACACAGACATAGATGCAATTTAATTGAGTGGGGAAGAGTTAAAACTTCAGACAAGAGGTTTTATTTCCATCTGTTTCTTCTCATCCTGGTAATGGCAACACCTGATATTTCTTATTATGGGCATTACAGGCAAAGACAGTTAGGGCTCATTTACACTTGCTTTTTCTTCAACACACATTAAAGCGCCTACTGCTTCAACATGCTTTTATGATGTGTTTTTTGATGCTTCGTGGTGCTTTGGTGATGCCTCCGTGATGCGCTTTTGAAGCTTGACAGATGCCCTGTGTGTGTTTAATATCTCATACCTGCAATTTCTCCAAAACAAAGCGAAGCTTAAGCTAAATTAAAGCCTCTTAAAAGCTGAAGGTGCTTCAAGCAAGCTTCGTCATAGTTTTATGGAGGCTTTGAAGCGCCACTAAATCGACATGGGGCATCATTTTTGAAGCGAAGCCGAAGCAAAGCAAACACGAGGTGTAAACAGGACTGTAAGCTAACCATTTTATTTAGTGACAGGGGCTTTGGCGTTCATAGAGCTTTAACAAAGCCTGTCCGAAGCCTTGTTTTGAAGCAAGTGTAAACTAGCCCTAAGGGAAAATCTCAGTAGCTAAATTAAAAAAATATTTAAATTCTGGAGTTAAGCCAGTCATAGCCAGGGACCCGGCCGAGTTTCAAACCATGTATGGGAAGGCTGATTTTACCCTGACTGTGTTGATTGGAGGATGTTTTTCTTTCCTGCAACCTGCAGTTGCAGGAAAGAAAATTGCACTATGGCAGGCTTTAGATTTTAAATACTACTGCCAGTTATACAGAATCGACGGCACATTCTTGTTTTAAAACAAGTTAGGGGTCAGAGGAAGAACTGTTACCCTACAAACATGTACGATGATTTATCAGTTACTCTGTTATTTTATCCTTTTTTAGATGCTTAAGAAAATCCCTTTCACACATGGAGATGCGCCGAGCTGCTCGTCGCCCCAATCAGCCCCTGAAGATAAAACTACCACTGCCTCCAAGAACAGCTGTGCTTATGCCCTCACTTGCTGCAGCCCACCCTGCCAGCACAAGCGAACCTATCGTTTTGGAAGACTGAGGGACTAAAAACACCAGTTTCTATGTAGAAATTCCTGTCCCCTTCTGACCTATATCAAGCCAATACTCTTCACCATTACTTAACAGACAGTATATGTGCTTGAGGATGGAAGACTTCCTTTGCTCACTTCCCCTAATAAGGATGTCAACGGTCCAAATCCAGAAAGCCCAACTATCCCAACCTAGAAGCGACAGGGGCACGTTTTTTGCTCTTTCGCATTTCCCATTTACACTTTTCCCTTGGTCCTTTATTTTAATATATATATATTTTTCTTCATCTAACTTCCATGAATTTTTGGGGATGCTCTTGCTCCCTGCTCATATCCCCCCACCCTTTTTTTTATTTTCTTGTTTAGTTTTGCTTTTTTTTTTGTACAATGGAAAAAAAAAAATAAGGTCCATCAGTAAAAAGAAACAAAAGAAAAAGTGTCCTGAAATTTTTGTGGAAGGTATGGGTGGGCATTGTTGGTTTTAAATAATGCAAGTTACAGGGGGATTGTTATACAGTACTGTCTGAATATAATGAAATGAATAAAAATGTTGGGTAATCTGATCTGAATATCACTATACATAGAAAAGAAAAACGGTTATTTATTGACCTGTAGCGTAGGTTATTATACGTGATTTTGTGTTCGCGAAGGATTCATTTTGTTTTGATTTCTCTGCTTCACCGGGTAGAAGATCAGTCTTTATGAATGAAATGTTAAAATGTTCTTTTCAAAGCCTGCTTCCTGCTAGGTGTTTTCATAATGGCCGAGGTGGACGCATTTCACACTGAGTTGTACTGTTGATTAGTGTGTAAATTTTACCTTCAAACCTGCAAAAAGAATGTACAGTAAATACCAAAATAGTCTGCAGTAAAGCTTTCAGATGTTTAGCTTGAAAGCATTTACTTGTGTGAGGGAATTTTGAATAGCATGTATTACTTTTTCAGGAGCCATATGTAACAAACGTATTTTGTAATGATTACTTTGCTTTAATTTTTATATTAAACTTGAAGCTGAACTCCAGCCTTACCTTCGGGCTTGTATAGTCATACAGGCTCCTCTTCTGTACTGAAACGGTTTTACTCTGATTTTCACTGCATGCTGTATGCTTCTCACAGTGTGCAAAAGAAGCTGCAGCAAGTCAGAACCCATCTCATTTTCTGGCTGAAGGACATTTGGCATCTAGTGGTCATCAACCCTGTCCTCAGGGCCCACTAACAGGCCAGGTTTGCAAGATAACTGAAATACATCACAGGTGATATAATTTTCTGCTCAGTGATTGCAGTATTCTAGTTTGCATCTCCTCAATACATAAAACCTGGCCTGTTAATGGGCCCTGAGGACAGGGTTGATGACCACTGATCTAGCCCTTTCCTCCCCAATCTTACGACCCCTGGTCTGCCTCTTTCACTAATGGATTTTGATTGCTTCAATTATGAAGGCTCAGCATCGCATGTAGGCATTACCTAGGGTGGTCTGCATGCAGCCTGCCTAGGAACACCCACTCGTCCACTGTGTTGATATTTGCATAACATGGCTTCCATCAGGGTGCTGTGATCCATTCAGGAAGAAAGGTTCCACTGCCTAGCACTGGAGGTACAAGTACAGCACCTTGCTGGCACCTCTGATAAATCATGAGTCTAAAATAAGGTATGTAAAGTAGGCCAGGTTGATTAACATTTCATTATGGTGATGAAGGGGACCAGGGAAGGCAAAATATAAGCAAATAAATCTTCAGTTTAAAATGACCAAAGCCAACCTCTCACCTTTTAGACCCTTTTCACACTGGGGCGTATTTCAAGCTCTTTAGCGTTAAAAAAAAAAAAAAAAAAAGCGCCTGAAACAAGCTGCACCTGCAATCCCAATGTGAAAGCCAAAGTGCTTTCACACTGAGGCATTGCGCTGGCAGGGTGTCAAAAAAGTCCTGCAATCGGCTTCTTTGCAGCGCGTTAGGAGCATTGAATACACCTTGTCCGCTGAGAGTCTTTGCTGCCTTCCTCTCCAGTCTATCGCTCACTTTCTTCTCTTTTCTGGTATATCTGTGCTAAAACCCAATGCCTTATTGTGCAGGACACAGCAGGCTATTAAGATCTGGCTAACTTTTACAGGACTGTATTGAAGTGATCAGCCATGTCTAGCTATGCGTTGGAACCTTGATTTGACATTGCAGAAAGCTCTTGATACCACGCTGAGTGCTGCTGCATGTGAGGAGTTGTATTGTAACTCTGCTGCAGTCTGAGGATCATCTATTGGGGTCATCAGCCAAGGCTAACCATGTCTTCCTGAGAGGAAAAGAACACGAGCAGGCATAGTTAGTAAATCAGATTGCAGAAATAGGAGTCTTTAAATTACCTGTTTATGATGAATTGTAACCACTATGTAAGGAATGAACATTCTTTCCCCTGGTTTAGGAGTAGAGCACATTAGCAGTCAAGTGATTTAATGTTAGGAAGTCACTACAGTATTATGTGTAACTCACTTTTCCTAATTTGATAGCAATGAATTATTTTCTACACATTAACTACATGGGATTTCACAATAATGCTCACCTTCAAGCCAAAATGTTTAATCTTTGGTTTTGAAATGTGCGACCTAAGCTGGATTGTCCCAAAATGTCCTCCTCTGACACAGAGCCTGGATACTCTGCTACTACATGTGTCATTTGCATCGCACACGGCCTGCATATGCATGGAATGGTAATGCCAGTGGTTGCGATATTGACTTTCATGATCAGAAGGGGGCTTTATTTAGTACAACCTACAGCTCCTTCTGCTCCTGGGAACTCGATGTAACAGAATGGCCCGTGACACCCAGAGACTTTTGAGGGATGGGGGCTGCTCCTGTGTCGGCGTCACCAATGACTCTGATGTTTAGGGTCACCCTATATCTCGGATTACATAAGATGGGACATTACTGATAAGTCATGTATTGCAGGATATCTTGGAATATTACAGTTTGGTTAATGCTGACCCACAACCGGTCAATAATTACTCCTTCAATGCTTAACCTAGGCTGTTGAGGTGTTAATTGAGTCTGCTCTACAGACCTTTCATTGTGTATTCTAATAACACTGTATAAAGCCTATTGATGATCAGGTGTGAATAGATTGTCGGGAGACAGAACGTCTGACATAGGAATGTGTATTCTGCAGGTGAATCACTTATTGGCAGAGTCAGGACTTCTGGGGGATAATTAACTCCTCTGAATGTCATTACAAAAGGAATGTGATTGAAGCCCCATTGTGTGATGTGTGGGTGGAGTGTGTCTTTGTTCCTTTGATTAACTGTACCATGTTTGTAGTGTATATAAGAAAGCTAAGGTACCATTAAAAGTGGTCATTCATACGTTTTGAAACCAGAACACAGAGCTGCGTGAGTCTTGTGATTCTGGGAAATGGAATGGGTCGTGTCTACATGGATTGTCGGATAAGCTGTCTTTGGGTTGATGGAAGATCGTAAACGGTGGTGACCGTTTCACCCATGAATTGTTTAAAAATTCACAGGGCGCTGCCTTACGTTGAACAATGCCCTTTGGGAACCAAATGAATTTGTGCGCACAATGTACTATGACTTCAGTGACCTGTGTAACACAGCAAGACATACTGGCTTGACTGATCCCTGCAGCATCACCTGCTGATGTTTGGAATATACCAGATGTGTAGAAATCCAAGGCAGCTGTCACCTGGACATAAACAGGAAGGGCATGTGAGCGTCCCGTAGAGGGCTGTAGGTCACATTCTAGCAAGTGGCACAAATCTCAGATCATGGCTGGATGAAGGTGATATCTCTGCAAAACCACTTCCTCTGGGAAGTTCAAGAACTGTGTACGTGCCCTAAAAACGCATCCCTGAGGAGGGTGACGTCTGACATGAGCATGTTGGGCAAGTATTAGAAGAGCCATATCTCTGTGAGCAAGAGACGGATTCCAGAGTGGGAGCAGTGGCCGTCGGGGGGGGGGGGGGTCATTTGTGAAACAACCAGTGAGGGTCTACTTGTAGCATAGCCAAAAAGACCAATGAATTCAATAAGGAAACTATTTTAATTTAAAATATTTTTAATAAAACAAAGTATTAAACTGCAGAAGGTGCACTTGCATGTACATTATAGTTTTTGTAATGCAGCCCGGGACCCCAAAATGTATATTGTATAAACTCCAAAAGAGAGTCCTGTACAAATATCTGCCAGGGAATAGGGGGTTTATATAGAAGTCCAGCTCAAAACAAACTTTTTTTTTTTTTTTAAATGGTTCTAAAGATTAAACATTCTTTACTTGCAGAAGGCCTATTTAGAAAGTACAGCAATTATAAAATCGGTCTGGCTGAGGAAACTGCTGAATTGCTGCACAAGTCAGTGCCTGACTATTAAAAGTCGGTGGCTCTACAATATTTGTAGACGCTGACTTTTAATTTTTTGAGGGGGAGCCTGGAGCTGCTCTTTAACTACCTATGCAACTAGCAGACCTCCCCCAACTCACAGATGCATCCTGGGAATGCTACAACAGTTAACTTGTGTTTACTTCAACCACCTAGTTACGGTATATGCGCCAGAAACAATCACTGGTTTTCTTCATTGATGTGAGTGGACATTGAGGACCCATTTACACTTGTGCATTGTGGCAACACACCTGTCCTTCGTAGTGTCATTTATTTGAATGGGTTTCCTAATGCACTCTACAGTGGAGCACAACACAGCGCACCACATACACTATGGATGTCCCTGCTCCCTGAGCGGGCACGACGGGTCGGTCCCTGCTCCCTGAGCGGGCACGACGGGTCGGTCCCTGCTCCCTGAGCGGGCACGACGGGTCGGTCCCTGCTCCCTGAGCGGGGACGACGGGTCGGTCCCTGCTCCCTGAGCGGGGACGGACGGGTCGGTCCCTGCTCCCTGAGCGGGGACGGACCTGTCAGAGCCCCGCTGGTTCTTATGGAGAGATCGGATGAAAACGGACAGCATGTGCATTTTCATCAGATCTCATCCGACCCGATCTGTCAGATGGATGGCAGGTGGGTGTTAGGGGACACATCTCCCCTGAAATCCGCCTGCCCATAGGAGTCAATGGGTGGCTCTTTCGGTTCTGCCTGAAAAATGGAGAGGAAGGTCCCAGCAGGCTTGTCGTGTGAAAGGGGCCTTAAAGGGTCACTAAAGGAAAAAATATGTTTTGCTGAAATGACTATTTACAGGGTATAGAGACATAAAAGTTAACCGATTCCTTTTAAAAATTATTAAAAATAGATAAAAATCAATCATATAATGTGCCTGCAGTTTAGTTTCATTTTTAATCTGATTTCATGTTTCTGTGAAGTACAGAGACACACAGAACAAAAATAAACAAATACAGGGCAGTGTTTTGTTTTTAAAATGAATCTGGTTCTGAGGAGTTTTAGACACACAGTAATGACAGTTTTGACCACAGTGAAAAGCTGCCATGAGATTTTTCATAAGGAGCCAGACAAGCAGGAAGTGTGGAGATCAGAAATACAGCAACTTCAAAGCAAAAACGAACAATGAGGACATGAAACCAGGACTGCAGTAAAGTAAAGGAAGCTATTTAGCTAAAACAAAAAATCCTTTAGTGATGATTCAATTAAATGGAAGACTTCAAGGAATACGAGATCAAAAATAGGTCAGAGCAGTATATAATGGAGCCACCTCCCCCTGTCTATATCAAGATATTAAAGTGGAACTTCACCCAAAAGACGACATTCCACTTTTGCATAGATACTTTTTTATTTTTTTGGGAGGGGGTGAAGCGGGTACCTGGTTTTGACAGGTACCGCCTCCCACCTATGCTTAGATTGACTAGGCCAGGGATCCTCAAAATACGGCCCTCCAGCTGTTGCGGAACTACACTTCCCATGAGACATTGTAACACACTGACATGACTAGGCATGATGGGAATTGTAGTTTCTAAACAACTGGAGGGCCATAGTTTGAAGACCCATGGACTAGGCGGTCAAAGCAAAAGTTTGCAACCCCCCACCCGAAGCCTCCTGGCATACATCACAGGTCACAGAGGACTACAGGGTCATTCACATAATGCATACGGTTTGCGCATGCGCAGTGAGAAGCTGGCTGTTAACTTGCAAGGAGTCACAGCTGGCTTCCCTTACTAAACATGCCGGGACTGGAGAAGAACCGCCATGGGTAAGGAAGGTGCTGGATCCTTGGGCAGGTAAGTGTCCTTTTATTAATATATATATATTTATATTTGTACGGCTTGAAGGTCCTCTATGAAGACACTGGTGAATGGTGAATGTCCATCAGTTTCTCCTCCTTCTCCTGTGTGCTCATGCTGGAGGCACAGCCATGTGTGTGTTTCCTGTTCACTGGATGTCCATTGACATAACACTGAGCACTCACCTCCCAGCTCCTTTGTCTCTTCATCTCATTAATATGCATGGCGTCAGCAGAGGTTATGAATATTCAGTAGCCGCTCACGAGAAGATCCCCTGTTCTGCCATAAGTTCTAACATATCAAGTTCTCCAACCGAGTGGACTGCGCATGCGCGAGCGCGGCAGAACACCGTACACTTAGCGATAGAACACATTGGAGCGTCTCCTGCTGACGTGTGTTCTGTGCGCCGGAAGTGGCGGCATCATGGCTTCAGAGGAGGATGGAGGCAGTTCTCAGGTCTCCTCTGATATACAGCCTGGAGACCGGGGCAGCTTTCGGTGTGTCCTGTGCGGTGTCAATGTCCCGAACCGTGAGTGTTGTCATGAAGCTGTCCAGACGGCTGTCCGTTTTCACTGCCTTGAATCACTGCATCCCCCCCCTAGACCTGAATTCCTACAGCTGCTAGTTATTGGATTACTGTGGTCCCTGGGCATGTCAGACAGTTACTGACGCTCTCTGACATATACAATGATCAGCCATAACATTATGACCTGACCACCCACCATCCCCTTTTGGGACCTCTGAAGGTACGCTGTGCTGTCTGGCACTAAGGTGTCAGTAGCAGATCCTTTCCTGTAAGTTGTGAGGGGAAGCCTCCATAGATCACACTTGTGTTTCCAGCCCATACCACAGATGTTCGATTAGATTGGGATCTGGAGAATTCAGAAGTCAACCCCTCAAACCTTTTTTGTTCCTCAAACCATTCTTAAAATTCAAACTAGGCCACCTTCTTGCATTGCTCCGTGGTCCAGTTCTGATGCTTATGCGCCCATTGTAGGTCCATTTGGCTGTGGACATCCTAATCGGTCTGCGATTATACAGCCCCATACGCAGAAAACTGCAATGTACTGTGTGTTCTGACATCTTTCTATCCGAAGCAGCATTAAAGTGCTTGTAAGCCCACTTTTCCAAAAATAAAAAACACCACCTGCAAGACAAAGGCATAATAAGCTAGTATGCTATGAATACTAGCGCATTATGTAATACTCATCTCCGATCGAAGCCCCTGCAGCCGTCCTAGTACACAGCTCACGCAGCTGACATCTATAGCGTTTACAAAAAAGGTGGTAGTTTTATGGCATTTTTATTAATATTTTTTTTTTTACTAGTAATGGCGGCGATCAGCGTTTTTTTTTCGGTACTGCGATATTATGGCGGACACTTTTGACACATTTTTGGGACCATTGGCATTTTTATAGTGATGAATGCTATAAAAATGCATTGGATTCCTATAAAAATGCCATTGGCAGTGAAGGGGTTAACACTAGGGGGTGGGGAAGGGGTTAAGTGTGTTCCTATTTGTGTTCTAATTGTATGGGGGGGTGGACTCACTAGGGGGAATCACTGATCTTCCGTTCATACATTGTATGAACGGAAGATCAGCGTTTCCCCCGCTGACAGGAACGAGCGTTGTGTGTTTACACTCACAGCTCTCGTTCCCCGCTCTGTAACGAGCGCGCGTGCCCGGCGGCGATCGCGCCTGCCGGGCACGCGCGAGGGACTCGGGGGCGAACGTGGGGCGCCGGCGGCGCGCACGCGAAAGTCCCGACGTAGAGCTACGGGCTCTCGCCCAGGAGAGCCGACCTGCCGCCGTAGAACGACGGCGGCTGGTCGGCTAGTAGTTTAAAAAAAAAAAAAATCGCTGCATATGTATATTTAAAGCGGAGGTTCACCCTAAATATACTCTTTCCCAAGTGATCGAGCATACTGGCATCAGCGCTAGTATGCTGTTTTTTTTTTTTAAATCCCCCACTTACTGTCTAATCTTTAATTTTTATTTCTTTCCCCCGCGGTGGATGGCGCCTCTATAGACCGTCATGGCTTCCGAAAATAGCCGATTTAGGACTAGGGTATTTCCGGCGCAATGCGGCGCCTGCGCACAGACCTAGGAGCTGACTGCGAAGGCACCGTATTTCTTCAAGTCCTATTTCGGCTTTTTTCAGAGGGCGTGAAATACGGCGCCTGCGCAGTCAGCTCCTAGGTCTGTGCGCAGGCGCCGCATTGCGTCGGAAATACCCGAGTCCTAAATCGGGTATTTTCGGAAGCCGTGACGGGCTATACAGGCGTGATCCACCATGGGGGAAAGAAATAAAAATTAAAGATTACACAGTAAGTGGGGGATTTAAAAAAAAACAAAAACAGCATACTGGCGCTGACGCCAGTATGCTCGATCACTTGGGAAAGAGTATATTTAGGGTGAACCTCTTCTTTAAGAATAATTTTTTTTTATTTACATATTAACTAAATTGTACACCACAATTTTTTTTTAAGATTATCCGATTAGTCGATTAATCGGCCAACTAATCGATTATGAAAATAATCGTTAGTTGCAGCCCTACTCTGCAGTGTAGATGAGCATCATGAGAAATGTAGTTCCAAAACCTCTGGTGTGCCAAGGTTTGCCATCACTGCCCTAGACGCTGCTCACCAGCAACTGTGGAGTCTTGCTGGATCCTTAGAGGAGTTCTGTGAGGTTTTGAAAGGATGGGAGCGCCACACCAGCTTGTACAAACTTTTTAACGTTTTTATTAATTTTGTAACCGCCTCAATAATGAGTGTTAATTGGTCTCTGTTTTACATCTCTCTTGTAGGCCCCAGCCTTGATGATCACATACGCGGGCGACGCCATAAGCGGATGTGTGAGGAGCGTGACAAGCGCCAACAGCAGCAAGAGCGTAGTGTGTTTGTCAGTGGTTTCCCAAAAGGCACCACAGAAGAGCAGATTAGAGATGTCTTCCAGCCAATATCATCTGTCAAGAATATTGTCATTGACAAGGACAGGGTAAAAAGCTTTCCCTCCTTTTTTTCTATCCCACAATATTCATACAGAAAACTAAAGTACATCGACATACATATCACTTGTGGTTTTCCACCAAAGCTTGCTGAAATAAAAATGTGTATGATTGCAGTAGTCTGTGACATTTATGCAAAAATTCCTTGTGCTGGTTTACTTGCCAGGCATTGTACAGCCGTGGCCAAAAGTTTTGTGAATGACACAAATATTATTTTCACAAAGTCCGCTTCTGTAAGCGGGGGTTTACCCTAAAACAACTCTGTCCCATCCAGCATACTGGCGTCAGCGCCAGTATGCTTTTTTTTTTAATCGCTCTTACTGTGTAATGAATAATTTAATTTTCTCCCTACCGCAGGGAATGGCGCAGCTATGGCGTGTCACGCCTTCCGAAAATAGCCGAACTAGGACTCGGCTCTTCCCGGCACTATACGGCACCTGCGCACAGACCTACGAGCTGACTGCGCAGGCGCCGTATATAGCCGAGTCCTATTTCGGCTTTTTTCAGAGGGCGTGACGCTCCATAGCCGTAGGACTCGGCTATATACCGCGCCTGCGCAGTCAGCTCCTAGGTCTGTGCGCAGGCGCCGTATAGCGCCGGGAAGAGCTGAGTCCTACTTCGGCTATTTTCGGAAGTTGTGACGCGCCATTCCCCACGGTAGGGAGAAAATAAAATTATTCATTACACAGTAAGAGCGATTAAAAAAAAAAAACAGCATGCTGACGCCAGTATGCTGGATGAGATGGGACAGAGTTGTTTTAGGGTGAACCCCCGCTTTCAGTGTTATTAGATCTTTTTGTCAGCTGTTCCTACGGTATATTGAAGTATAATTCTGAGCATTTCATAGTGTCACCTTTTCTTGTTTCTGGATGCCCCAAACAATCTGAAAGGGGATTCATCTGAGAAAATGACTTTACCCCAATCTTCAGCAGTCCAATTCCTATAATCTGATTGGCCGCTACGTCACTTCCGGTTTACAGAGCTTGCGTTCCACGCTGGGACGCGCTTCCGGTTTCTATCTTCCTGTCTACGGACGCCATTGACACCACACAGCGTGCAGCCTTTCCAGCTCTGCGGACATAGACAGAGTTACCACCACTATTTCACTATCCTGCGGCCGGTTACAACAATCACGGATATCCACATAGCCCATTGTGGAATGCACAGTGACCCCGGAACCCCACTTTCTATATTCCCTGTTCATTAGCTGCCTTTGAGAGTAGCCATTTGGTTTTATTTGTTTATTTCATTAAAAGAATATTATAATACTACACTGGGTCTGGCGCACCCTGTCCTTTTCCCAATTCCTGTACCTTTTGCAGAATATCAGTCTGTCCCTGATGTTTTTCCTGGACAGAAGTGGCTTCTTTGCTGCCCTTCGTGACACCAGGTCATCCTCAAAGTCTTCTCCTCGTGCATGCTGCCAATCCTGAGCAAGCTCTACCCTGCTGATGCCCCGTTCCTGCAACTAAATCAACTGTAGGAGACGGTCTTGGCGCTCGCTGGACTTGAGCACCCTGAAGCCTTCTTCACAAATGCAATGGAATTTTTTGTTATGGGATTAAGTTCATTTTCATGGCAAAGAGGGACTTTGCAAATGAATTGCAGTTCATCTGATCACTCGTCATAACATTCTGGAATAGATGCCAATTTCCATCCTAAAAACTAAGGCAGCAGACTTTGTGAAAATAAGTATTTGTGTAATTCTTAACTTTTGGCCATGGCTGTACTGCATATTTTTGAGCTTTTGTTAACCATAAAATGTGGAGAATTAAGAACCTGGCCTAATCTATGGATTTGGCTTTCAATATTGTAAAAATATTTCACTTTGTATATTCTATGTAACATTTCTTTACTGAGTCTGTATGTGTTATGGTGTTATAATAATAATAAACATGAACACAAGTATGTCATTAGGCCCCCTCTAGGTATATTTTTTATTCTCCTGGTTGTTGACTGGGGCACAGCAGACCCGTGCATATAAGCCGTGATCAAAGATGGTTAAACACTAGGAAAAATGCTCCCCTCCATGGGCATATGTATATGTGTGTATGTGTGTGTGTGTGTGTGTGTGTGTATATATATATATATATATATATATATATATATATATATATATATATATATATATATATATATATAAAATATATAACATTTTTTTTATTCATTTTTTTTTTTTTTTTCCTAAATGGCTTCCTTTTAGTGCAGTCCTCCTTCACTTACTTCATCCTTCAATTTTTTGCTTTTAAATGTCCTTATTTCTTCTAAAAATCCTCACTTCCTGTTCTTCTGTCTGTAACTCCACACAGCAATACAAGGCTTTCTCCCTGGCATGGAGTGTCGTGCTTGCATCCTTCCTTGGACTACAGGAGAGTCAGGACGCCCACTAACGCACACAGCTCCTTTCTCTATTTGCAATGTAGAGAGCGGCCTGACTCTCCTGTAGTACATAGGAGGAGGCGAGCACGACACTTCACACCAGGGAAAAAGCCTTGCATTACTGTGTGGAGTTAGACAGAAGAACAGAAAGTGAGGATTTCTCAGAAGAAATAAGGACATTTAAAAGCAAAATGGAAAGATGAGGTAAGTGAAGGAGGACTGCACTAAGGTAAAGGAAACTATTTAGGAAATTGTTAAACGGCTGGGTTACGGGAGGTTACTGGCAAACAAAATGCTTTAAGCCAGTCCCTGTATAACAGACTCCAGCTGTCTTCTCTCAGTATTTTATTAGTGTCCAAGTAGATGGATGCCCTTTCTTCAAGCAGAATTTTTTTCTATGTTGCCACTAATTAAATCCTCTGCCCTTGTTTTAACTGCTTCAGCTCCGTAAGATTTTACCCCCGTCCTGACCAAAGCATTTGTAATTTGGCACTGCATTGCTCTGACAATCGCGCGGTCATGAGACGCTGTGTACCCAAACTAAATTTGCATCCTTTTTTTCCACAGAGCTTTCTTTTGGTAGTAGTTGATCACCTCTGTGGTTTTTATTTTTTGCGATATAAACAGAAGAAGAGCAACAACTTTGGAAAAAAAACACAATTTTTTTTACTTTTTGCTATAAATATCCCACATAAAAAAAAAAAAAAGTTTTACTCAGTTTAGGCCGATTATGTATTCGTCAAGATGTTTTTGGTTAAAAAATTTGCAATAAGCGTATATTGATTGGTTTGCGCAAAAGTTATAGCGTTTACAAAATAGGGGGTAGTTTTATGGCATTTCAATTTTTTTAACTAGTAATGGTGGCGATCTGCTTTTTTTTTTTTTTATTATCGGGACTGCGCTTTTGCAGCGGACAAATTGGACACCTTTGACACATTTTTGGCACAATTCACATTTACACAGCGATAAAAATGTACGATTACTGTATAAATGTCACTGGCAGGAAAGGGGTTAACACTGGGGGGCGAGAAAGGGGGTTAAATGTGTTCCCTCACTGTGTTCTTACTGTAGCGGGGATGGGACTTACTTGGGGGAAGAGAGAGATTGGTGTTCATGTTCTATATGAACACACGATCACTCTTCTACCCTGAGAGAATCGCGATCTGCGTGTTTACACACACAGATCCCGGTTCTCGTTCTGTCACAAGCAATCGCGGGTGCCTGGCGCGCCCCTAGTGGCCTCAAGGCAAAGCGACATAACATAATGTTTCGACCAGCCATGCCATTCTGCAGAAGAGAAACTGCGGAGGAAATTGGTTAGTTTTGGATAGTAAAACATTTGTTTTTGCCGGTAAATGCCTTATATATCCCAACTTCCTGTTTCTTGTCTGATCATTGGTCTAGGCTTGTGACATCATGCACTGTTCTCTCTAACTCTCACTTTTATGAGATTTTGCCAGGAAGGGAGGGGGTGAGTCATAAGACGGCCAATAAGAGCTGGAGGTGTAAATTTTAACAAATGTCATTTACCTGTAACAGCCTCTCTTCGAAAGCCCTGAGACTACTTCTTGGCTCTATCTTGGATGTAATGTCAGCAGACTCGAGGGATTCACTCTAGTGTCCCTCTATAGTATTCCCCCATTGCTTCTCCCCCAGCAGCTATGAGGGGTGTTCAAGTCAAACCGGGACTTCTAATTTTACAGGTATAATAATGGATATTAACATGGTGGTACTACATGCATTATATTATGGATAGGTGGTGCACATGTCGTGGGCCAGTCCAGAGACTGTTAATCAAGTTGGAAGACAACAGTTTTGGTGCGTGTGTATCTTGTATAATTTTTGGGAAACCGTCTATTCACTTTGTTTTGGCACCTGATCCCCATTTATACGGCAAAACATATTTTCTCTAAATATGGAGGAAGTGGAATAGTGAACAGGCTGCAGACATTCATTCATAATTTTATTTTCTGAGATCTGCATGCTATTTCCATCTTTGACTGTTTTTATAAGATTCTGTCCTTTAAAGTAAATTTGCTTTCATTTATAGGGTCTTTTTGCCATTGTTGAGTTTGAGAATTCCGATGGAGTGAGTGCCGCCCTTGAACAACATGATCTTAAACTAGAGGGGCAGCGACTAAAGATTAAACCTCGAGAGAAAAAAGAGTTCAAGAAAAAGAGAACAGGAGTGCGAAGCTTGCAGCCTCCTGATCAGGAAGCCCTGAGCAAGGAACTTATCCACTGCAAGGATGTGAGTGTAAACCCAAGTTCTACCGTTAAAGTATTTTCACACCAATATACTTACTCATTCTTTATATTCTCACTTTGAGCTCCAATGTGTACAGAAAAACTACAGCTGGAATCATAACCTAATTGTAATTAGCAGTAACATACAGTGCAGCTTACACTAGCCTCTTGGGAGAAGTGGTGCATGCTGGGAGAAGTGATATAAGGAAAGGAAAATGGACAGCCGCACTCCAATGGATGAAAAGACTTAAAAATAGTGCCTGTTTATTCCAGTCAAAAAACTAAAACAGCAAACAGTGGGGTAACAAAAGCTTTTGTTACCCCACTGTTTGCTGTTTTAGTTTTTTGACTGGAATAAACAGGCACTATTTTTAAGTCTTTTCATCCATTGGAGTGCGGCTGTCCATTTTCCTTTCCTTATATTGCACCACGCATTGCCTGCACCCATTTGGGTTTTTGAACTTTACTCACCACTGAAGAGTGTCGTCTGGAGCGGCGGTTTTCCCTTTATCTGGGAGAAGTAATACTGATGATTTTAGCCTGCCTGTATAATACAGGAGGAAACGGTAATGTAGGTGAATCTAAATCAATAAAAAAAAATTGACTGTACAGAAGCTTTGCAAAGTTTTTACAGAAAAACTAATTACAGCCAGCACTGAGCCCTGTCCCTGCAGTGCGGTCTCTTTTTTTTTTTTTTTAAGTGCATATAGTCTGGACGTGCTGCCTGCTGTTCAGGGCACAGAGAATGTGGAAACTGCTTTTGTTGTGAATGATTGCAGCTGGAGAAGATCACTGCCATTCACAAAAAAAACAAGCTACTGTCAAGATAGGCCAGGTACTGCACTAGACTCAAGACAAGTGTAGTAGCTGGAGTGTTATGTTGTCAGCTTTTGTTTTTTCAAATGAAATTTCTACTCTCCAGCCACAATCATTCACAGCACAGGCTCACAGTTTCCGTTCTCTCCCTGCCCTGAATATTGTGTGGCAGGTCTGGTTCCAGTATATAAACTAAATGGGAGCGATGAAGCATTACAGGAGAGTGATGTTCCGTCTGGCAGCTCAGAGTTGGGGTGGGGTCTCTGTTTGCAAAGCCTATCATGCCCCCGTCCTCCCAGGCTTGGCAGTCATAAATCTGTTTCTTTTGATCAGTGTTGTTTCGATAGTTAGGTTTGCAGGTGGGACTAGCTATCCAAAACAGATCAGCAACCCCTGCATGGATAGAAACAAGGAAATGTGCTATGTACACAGGATCCTCTGGGGGGGGGGGGGGGGGCTTACAAAGCTTTATTTTCTTTTGGTGATTAGTTCTTATTTAAAGCTAGCTGATTAGAATAAGGTATAAAGCTTACGGCATGACCGTGCTGCAGTAGATGGTGGAGTACTAAGAATGTGGACCTAGACCAAGCGTGTCACTCAGTTTCATTGTGGGCCGCATCAGCATTATAATTGCCCTCAAAAGGGCCAGTTGTATCAGTAAGATTAGATGTCCAGCGGAGGGCCAGAGAGTTGCGAGGGCCACATGAAATGGCTTGAAAGGGCCGGATTCGGCCCGCGGGACTTGTGTTTGACACATGTGACCTGGACTCTTGGAAAGATAAGGGAACTAATGGGACCTGCAAACCACAGTACAGTCACAAGCAGATTGTCAATCAAACTAGAAGTTTTTGACTAACCTAGAGTAATGGCTTTCAAATTAAACCTCTAATCAAATTGACGCAAACCTAAGATTTGCCAGAAAATACATTTATAAAGTAATTGTCTCTTTTAGGTGGCAGAGCAGATGAAGAGTGTGGTCACACTGTGTTCTCCATCCCGTCATGAAAGTCATTTACGGGAGCTGCTTCTGTCTCTGCTGAAAGAAACTTTCACAGAGTTCTTTCCAGGTGACTAAATACCATCATCCAAATGTATGTTACTATTTGCACTCTCTTTTGAATGAGGAGTATATATTTTTTTTTTTGTGACAGGCTGCCAACTTCACCCTTTTGGTTCTTCAGTAAATGGCTTTGAGATCAGTGGCTGTGACCTAGATTTATATCTGGAACTTGGGGACGTGTTGAATGGGGAGAAAGATAATGTTGAAGATGTAAGCTCAAAAGAAGAAGAGATGGATAAAGGTATGAAGAATGAGGGAGATGGAGAAACTGTAGACTGTTTAGAAGTGAAAGAAGTGAAGAAAGATGAGATGATGGAAGCTGAAGAGACCAAGCACGATGATGATGAGGATGATGATGCGGTAAGGTCATGATCTATTTAGGTATGACTTTGGTTTTATTTAAACGGTTCACCCATGCAAAACAGATATTTTGTGTCCAAGCACAGCTGATTGCAATGTAAACAGAATTTGACGGTTATTAGCGATCCTTCCCACGCACTTACAGGGCGTGAGGAGAGGCGAGCCAAAAACTGGCAAAATCCAGTGGGAGCTGTGGTGGCTCAACGTGATTGGCACTGCGCTGACAAGCCATTCACCTCTGCAGCCAAGGGTTCGGATCCCGGTCTCGGCTACATGTGAATTGAGTTTGGTGGTCTCAGCCCGGCTCCCAGTGGGTGTGCTATGCCTGTGCTTAGTACAGCCACCCCCCCCCCCCCCACAAAAAAACACCACACTTGCACGCACACAAAATTGGTTTAACACGCACGCACTTTGGCCATGCGGTCTCCTAAAATAAAGAGAGGCGAAGGACCTACGGGGCTGGCTGGGTGGGCTAGGCCCCCTCACTCCCTCATGGGGGGAGTCCCTCTGCCCAGTTGGGCTCCCAAGAGGAGCAGGTAGGGCCACCAGCGGCATGGAGAAGGATGGCGATTGCCTCCGGGGGGAGACTCCCAACTCCTGCAGTCCGGCTCCTCTCTCTCGAGTTCACCCACAAAAATACACTTTAAAAAACAAAACAAAACTGGCAAAATCCATCAGTGTTCTGATTATCAGTGCAGCCCCAACAGTGCTTATAACAGAAGCTAAGAAAAACTTTATACTTTTTTTTTGTTTTGTTTTGTTTAGCAAAAAATAAAATGCCACCAAAAGAAAGCTCTGTCACAAAAAAAAAAAAATAGATAAAAATTTCATTTGAAAACAGTGTTGTCATTTAAGGTGTGACAGCACTGAAAGCTGAAAATTTGCCTAGGCAGAAAGGGTGTGAAAGTGCCCAGTAGGCAAGTGGTTCTATTAAAGGTGACCCAGTTGGCCATATCGGTGGATGTAGTTAGTATAAACATCAGAAGAACATGGATTTGGAGTCTGGCCCAGTTTTCCTGTACATATCTTAGTAATCCGTTACAATTTCAGATATTTTATAATTCCATTACCGATTAATATTTAAATATTTTAAAAAGGTTTTGTTTTAGTTTGTTAAATAGGAAATATTTACTGGGCAAAATGGGCACACACACACACTTTAGTGAGCCAGAACATTGATTCATATAATATCTTGCCACCCATAGGGCATCATATGATGTCCTAGAGTTTCAGTGGTTATAACGGGATGATGTAGGCGGTATCAGTTTTCAGGCAGCCGATTTTTATTTTTTAATATAGAAGTGATTTGAGTGGCTATACATTGTTTACACAGGGCTGATTAACACAAGCACTTTGTAGCAGCGTAGCACTTTACACTATTTATATACAGCCATTAGATCACTCCTACGGGTGGTGGAAGGGGTCAATTGGAAAACCCACCATTTTATTCTCTAGGGATTCTATTGGAATCCCCAAACTTTATTTTTTATAATCTTGTAGTAAACAAATATGATTTTTGCATGCGTGTTAAGTGGCATTCAAGAGTTCAGTCAGAGAGCAAGCATGCAGGCAGCCACTGTTTTGCTGTTAATATAACCACCAGTACTCTGGAGATACTTTGTTTTTAATAAGTTTACTTGTGAAAAGACAGTTGTATACATAGTTACTTTTAAAAACCTTACAAACTAAGTAAATATTAAGAGTCGTTCACACTGGAGCGACACGACTTTCAGAGGCAACTCCAACACAACTTGAGCATGAACCACAGGGCAATCTGGGGCGATTTACAACACTACTTAGTCGTCTCTAGGACAGGAGACTTTCTAGTGGCCAATCAAACAACAATCAGCTCTAGGGGAGGGAGGGGTTTGCCTGAGAAAAGTATGTTATCTTCCTGGAAAGTTGCTTCAGTTAAGACAGTGATCAGACTTCTGAGGCGACTTCCATTGAAATCAATGGGTACAAATCGCCTACAAGTCAGATTGAAGTCGTTCAGGAACCTCTTCTGAAGTCGAAGCGACTTCAGTAGTGTGTATTAAGACGGCTCTCGTTCAATTACATTGATTTTCTCAACCACGCGACTTGGGGAGACTACAAGTCGGATCCCAAGTCGCCCCAGTGTGAACTGGCTCTAAAGCGTTCCAAAAAACAAAGAAAATAAATAAATAATAAATAAAAATAACACCCCAAAAAAATTCTCTACCCTGAAGTTCAAGTGATTTTAATGGATAATTAGATCTTTCATGCCTTGTTTTTTTCAAGTCTAAACAAGAGATTTTTTTAAGTCTTAGAATTGTTTATGCATTTTGATTATCTCAATACAAACTCATGACTACATGAATAAAGATGAAAATGATCACTTAAATGTTTTTCTCTCTTACAGACTTTAACTCCTGGCCTGTCCTTGAAGGGTCTTTCCAATGAGGAAATCCTTAATGTAGTTGAGAGAGTTTTACGTCAGTGTGTTCCTGGAGTACACGGTGTTCAAAGTGTTCCTTCTGCACGGCGCCCAGTAATACGCTTCCAACACAAGACTTCAGGGCTCAGGGGAGATATCACTCTCAATAACAGGTAATCTCATTATTTCATTATGTTGTGTTGCAAAATTTGTTGCGTGTTTTTGTCTGATTTCAAATATATTTTGCTATTTTACTTCTAATTTCTAACCCTAGGCTTGCCTTACGTAACTCCTACTACTTGCGTCTCTGTTCGGACTTAGACCCTCGCGTCCCACAGCTTGTATACACTGTGAGATACTGGGCTAGAATAAACCAGCTAGCAGGTGAGCATATACAATAAGGTTAAGGGGAAGACTTTAAGTACACTTAATATGAATTTCTTTACAGCCATTAAATGGTAAATTTTCAAGTGCTAAGTGTTTTTATTTTTATTTTTTTATACCCAGCTGACTTTCTCGATATATTCCATTGATTAACAATTGCCTTTTTATAAGCCTGCTAATGCATTACATGGATTTTATTAAGAGAAGTATGGCCAAAGATTTTTTGGCCATATTTTCCTTCTTGGTCACAGGAATGCAGATATTTCTGCACTCCTGTGACCCAGTTTCAGCCAAGAGCAGGTTGGCAGACATCACCGAGCCTATCCAGGCTCTGCAGGGATCCCAACTTTTAGGTTGGAACTGCCCTGAAAGCCCAACCAGCAGCTAGATCAGCCTCTCGGCACGCTGTGGGATAGCCTGAGCCATCCGCTCCTGCCACCTCCACAGCCAAGCGCTCTAGTGAGTGCTAGAGGGGCAGAGCAGAAAGCCGGTGACTGACAATGATCGCTTAGTTCTTGGGCAAGCTGGTCGGGGACAGCTTCAGCATTGGACTGAGGATAAAGCCATACAGATGAGTATGTTTTGCTATCCCACGCTTTTCCCTTTTATAATTTAGATATTGTCCTGTATCTATTGCTGTATATCTTGGGACTTTTGCATACATATTGAAATCTATGAATGGTTCCTCCTATGTTTAAGTTTGTTTGGTTCTGTAATACAGGGCTCGACAAACCCCGGACGCTAGGTCGCATTTGTGACTAGAATTAGCGACCTGGTTCCTAACTTTTTTAGCTGGCTCCTAGATTTCAAGCAAATTTGTCAAGCCCGGCTGTAATATTCATTTGATGTTAAATATTCACTGAGCGTGAATTGTCCAAAGAAAGCCAAGACATTCATTTTCACTAATGCATCTATTTTCCCAACTCTTAGGTAACCCATTAGGTGGTGGCCCCCTGATGAATAATTATGCTTTGACATTGCTTATTATATTCTTCCTACAATCAAGGAGCCCTGTGGTTATTCCCAGTCTAAGCCAGTTGAAAGAGATGGCCGGTGAGTGTCTTTTATAGCTTACATTGCCTGTAATGCATAGCATGTAGACATGTTGTACAAGTTGACATGTTTGTGTTTCAGCTGATGAGGACACACAGGACATTGAAGGCTGGGACTGCACTTTCCCCTCTGATCCCACACAAATACAACCTAGTAAAAATGAGCAGAGTCTTGGTGAGCTATGCCTTTTTCATTAATGGTTTTACTTTGTATATTAAGTTGGAAATGTCCACCCTAAAGCTTTTGTGAATTTGATCTTGCAGAGGCCTGCTATTTATTCCTTGCACAATTATTTTTTTATTGTTTAACCCTGTGGTCATCAACCCCACTAAGGCCCCTTTCACATTGGGGCGGGAGCCGCACTGGCGGTATAAAAATAGCGGCGCTATACCCTCGGATTTGCGTCGAGTTGCGGCCACTAGCGGTGCGGTATTAACCCCCCCCCCCCCCTAGTGGCCGTGAACGGGTTAATATCTATAGAGGCGCATTGCGGGCGGTATTGCCACGGTCTCCCATTGTTTTCAATGTGAAGGAGCGGTATACATGCCGCTCCAAAGATGCTGCTGGCAGGAGATTTTATTTCTCTCTCGCCATCGCATCGCCTCAGTGTGAAAGCCCTCGGGCTTTCACATTGAGGATGCAGTGAAGGAGTTTTTCAGGCGGTATAGCAGCGCTATTTTTAGTGAAAGGGGCCTAACAGGGCCAGGTTTGCAAGATAACTGAAATACATCACAGGTGATATCATTTGCTGCTCAGTGATTGCAGTATTCTAGTCTGCATCTCCTCAAGGTAATACATAAAACCTGGCCTGATAGTGGGCCCTGAGGACAGGGTTGATGATCACTGCTTTAACCAATCAATGACAAATTAAACTAGAAAGCCCAGTCATATAACATGGGATTATTTGTATGCATAATCCTCATTTGTTATAAAAACATTAGTGACCTAAGCCATCATATCAAAAAAATATAGCTTGCATTTCATTTGTTTAATTTCTGATTTTGAGAAAACAAAACTAACTGTTTGAATAACTGCGGGGACCCAGGAATGAATTAGGGCTCATTTCCACTGGCATTTTTACAGCCACTTTTCTGAGCGTTTTTTGCAGCTTAAAAACGGCTCTCCATGTTAGTCTATGGCCTCATGCCCACCATAACGTTTTTGAGCTGTAGATGGCTGAGCTGTTTTTAAGCTGCAAAAAAAAACGCGGGACCAGTGCGTTCTGAAGCTCCAGCAATAGAGCTGTAAAAACGCCAGTCATTAAATGCGTAAAAACGCTCAAACGCTGCCGCGGCGTTTTTGAGCTCCAGCTCAAAAAACAAACATGGACAGGCGTTTTTAAGCTGTAAAAAACGCGCAGAAAAGTGGCTGTAAAAACGCCAGTGGAAATGAAGCCTTATAGTACAATTATCAGATGGCAAAGTTCCATGTACGTTTCAGAAAGTATTCACAATGCTTCACTTTTTCCACTTTTATGTTACAGCCTTATTCCAAAATAAATTCATTGTTTTCCTTAAAGTGGCGTTCCGCTGTAAAAAAAATAATTAAAAGCCAGCACCTACAAATACTGCAGCTGCTAACTTTTAATATTAGGACACTTGCCTGTCCTGGAGTCCAGCGGCGTCTGCAGCAGAAGACGAGCAATCGCTTGTCTATCTGCTGCCCCTACCACCATCCTCGGTGAGGTAATTAGGAAGTGAAGTGTTCCGGCTTCACTGCCTGATTCCCTACGGCGCATTCGCAAGTCACACAGCGCTGTCCTCACTGGTCCCCACTGTGTTCTGGGGCTGGAAGTGATGCACTACCTGCAGAATCCCCGCAGAGAGGACTCCTGGAAGTGGGTGCAAATACCTGTCTTAGACAGGTATCTGCACTCCCCCTTCCCCCTAAAAAGGTGTCAAATGTGACACCGGAGGGGGAAAAGGGTTCCGATAAGTGGAAGTTTCACTTTAAGGGTGGAGCTCCGCTTTAAAATTCTACAAACCATACATAGCCCATTATGATAATGTGAAAGAAGATGATGATTTTTTTTTTTTTGTATCTTTGCAAATTTATTAAAAATAAACCAAAAAAAAAATCATATGTCCTTAAGTACACTTTGCCATGACACTCAAAATTGAGCCCAGGTGCATCCTGTTTCCACTGATCATCCTTGAGATGTTTCTACAACTTGATTGGCGTCCATTTGTGGTAAATTCAGTTGATTGGACATGATTTGAAAAAGTACACACCTGTCTATATAAGGTCCCACAGTTAACGGTGCATGTCGGAGCACAAACCAAGCCATGAAGTTCAAAGAATTGTCTGTAGACCTCCGAGGCAGTATTGTATCCAGGCACAGATTTGATGAAGGGTACGGAAAAACGCCTGCAGCATTGAATGTCCCAATGAGCACAGTGGTCTCCATCATCTGTAAATGGAAGAATTTTGGAACCACCAGGACTCTTCCTAGAGTGGGCTGCCTGGCCAAACTGTGATCGAGGTGTAGAGGTATTGTTTTGTAGAATATAGAAGAAAATAATGAATTTAATCAATTTTGGAATAAGGCTGTAACATAACAAAAAGTTCATATAACAAAGTGCTAGTTCTTCAAGCAGTTTTATCTATTTCTTCGCTCCACACTAACTACCCACCAAGGGCAATTTACCGCTTCAGCCCCAGAAGATTTTACCCCCTTCCTGACCAGAGCACTTTTTACAATTTGGCACTGCGTCGCTTTAAGTGACATTTGCAGTCATGCAATGCCGTACCCAAACAAAATCCCCCCCCCCCCCCCCCACAAATAGAGCTTTCATTTGGTGCCATTTTTTGCACAACCAAAAAAAGCGTAAATTTGTGAAAAATATTATTAATAATAATATATATTTTTATTATTTTTTACTATAATATCCCCAAAATGTTTTTAAACAAATTTTAGGATCTCTATCTCTCTATCTAATAAAATGTATTTTACATATATTTGGTAAAAAATCGCAATAAGCTTAAATTGATTGGTCTTATAGCATCTACAAACTATGGAAAAGATTAATGGCATTTTTATTTATTTTTACTAGTAATGTCGGTGATTTTAAATTTTTTTGGGGTACTGCGACATTGGGGCGGACAGATCGGACACTTGACACATTTTTGAAACCATTGACATTTATACAGCGATCGGAGCTATAAAAATCGCTATCGCTCAATTCTGCAAGTGATTATAATTTATTATCGCTGTTTTCTAGCTGATCTAAAACCATTTTTGACATAAAGGGACACTTTTGGTTGCTATGGGCAATCTACAGTTTCCAGGCAGAAAGAACAGTTTTTATTATATAGAAGGACATGTAGGGCACAGGACAGACCACTAGGGACAAGGGGGGTGTGTATGTTTTACATACAGTACTGTAATCTATAAGATTACATTGTACTGTATGTAAAGTGTTTGTTTTTTTGAATTTGACGCCGTTCTCCGTCCCCGTGCGTCGTGACGTCGCAGGGAACGGAGATCGGCGGCACACGGGGACGCTGTGTGAATCGAGCGAGCACCCGCTCGCTCACACAGCGTGGATGCATCGCTGGATCCAGGAAGAAGGTAAGACAGCGCGCGCTGCAGGCTCTGCATGGCTACCCCAAGCGTGACTCGGGGATATCGATCTCTGCAACAAAAAAAAACACCCCGAGTCACGCTCGGGGATACCGCCAGGGAGGTTAAGGTGAAAAAACGCCTTGCAGTCACCGACCCCGAGACCCGAATCTCCGTGGGCACGATCCCGCGTTGCTTTCCCCCAGCTCTAGTCGGCTCTTCATTGGATAATTGCTATCAGCGCAGTCATTGGCTCCCGCTGCTGTCAATCAAATCATTGAAGTGGAGGGGATGAGTGATGCACTCGGCGGCTATGCCTGCCGGCTGTATCACACTGGACGGTGCCTGGAAGGTAACCCCCTTGGGAGAGAACTTCCCAGAGGTGGTTAGCTCTTGCAGGGATGAGCCGCTAGAGCCACTGTGGAACCCTAGAAGATGTGGATCGGGGGCACTCTGCAAAACGAACTGCACAGTGGGGGGTAAAAAAGTTTTATTTTTTTTAACGCAAAGCTTTAGTGTCCCTTTTAATCGTTTTTCATTACTACCTCCCATTAATGTTGTTGTTCTGTGTTTCTCAGGTTGTCTTCTGTCCGAGTTTTTCTCCTTTTTCGCTTTGCTGGATTTACGTTCAAGCATCCTCTGTCCTCGAGATGGTGTAATTCTCACTCTGCCTTTTACCTCCCCACCTCCATCTTGGGCTGATGGTTTTCGCCTAGGTACATTCAATGTCCAGGATCCGTTTGAATTGAGTCACAATGTCTGTAGCAATGTCAGCTCAAAAACAGCTCGACACTTTAGCTCACAGTGTATCAGTGCTGCAAAGACCTGTCGTTTACCTCTTTATAGTGTACGGTCATTATCCCGCCCTTGGGGCATAATTTTATTGTTATTACCCAATACTTCGGAGGGCAAGAAGAAAGAAGGTATAGAAATCTCCATTCCTTTAACGGGGACTTCATTGAAGGCTGTGACTTTGGCTGTCAAGAGGGTTCTAGTAGAGGTGTTGTTATGTAGTTGTGAGGAGGAGTCGAGCTTGAAAAATGAGGCAGAAAATACAGGCGGAGGAAAAGATGAAATGGAACGAAGTGGAGATGACGGCAAACAGGCAGTGTCACACATGGAATCAAGCTTGAAAAATGAGGCAGAAAATACAGGCGGAGGAGAAGATGAAATGGAACGAAGTGGAGATGACGGCGAACAGGCAGTGTCACACATGGAATCAAGCTTGAAAAATGAGGCAGAAAATGCAGGCGGAGGAAAAGATGAAATGGAACCAAGTGGAGATGACGGCGAACAGGCAGTGTCACACATGGAGGGGCTCATCATTGGCGATGAGAAGTCAGAGTTGAAAGCTGAAGAGTTAAATAAGGATGGGATGAAAACAGAACCACATAGAAGGAAACGAGAAAACATAGAGGAAATCCAGAATGATAACAAAAGAAGGAAGGTGGAATGTACAAATGAAGATTTGATTCTGGAGCAAGAAAGTACAGTTCCTGGAAAAAAAGTATGTAAAAAAGCCAAAAAGCTAAAAGAACTTGCAAAGGAAAATGTGTCCCTCATGAGGATTAATGTATGGCATCAAGTGTGGGAAGGTAGACGCAAACAACGGCGCAACAAGTTTGGAGAGATGACCCAGAAAATAGAAGTAGAGACTGCAGTGTCCCGTGCTTTGTCTTCTGGGACACTAGATAAGCCGTGTAAACCTTTAATACAAATAACTGTAAAGACCAAACAGACCAATGAGGGGAATGCACAGCTGCACCTTACTCCAGAGGTAGATGATTATCGGTGCAGCGCAGATTTCTTACACTTTTTAAAGATCTTTTTGCCTCAGATGGTGCAAGAAATTATAAACGGTCATGGCTGAGTCATTTGAATGTCTTTGGATGTGATTTATGTCCAGGGAAAAAGAGAATATATACTTTTTTTAGTTCACTTTATTCCTTGACCCTAGTGGACTTGTTACCAGCTTGTTAACTACTGTAAATAAAATTTTATCATATAAAAAGGACTAAAGATGTGCTTTATTTAATGGGGTTTTTTCAGCTCTCTTGCATTTAGTGACATCATTGATGTGTACAATTTAAATATAACTCTGTATGATTTTATTATGTTTTTAGATTAGTCTTGTAGGCAATGTGTAAAATAAAGCTTTCTATAGAATGCCTAATTTTACACTTCTATAGAATGCCTTATCTCTCTCACACACACACACACTATTTCTATATAATATATTGTATGCATGCACATACATACAGTATAAGCAGTTTACAAACATTGGTAGCATGCCTCGGGAAAGTATAAATTGTGGTCTCTCTCTCTCTCTCTCTCTCTCTCTCTCTCTCTCTCTCTCTCTCTCTCTCTCTCTCTCTCTCTCTCTCTCTCTCTCTCTCTCTCTCTCTCTCTCTCTCTCTCTCTCTCTCTCTCTCTCTCTCTCTCTCTCTCTCTCTCTCTCTCTCTCTCTCTCTCTCTCTCTCTCTCTCGCAGAGGGCCAGTATTTGTATACAGTAAGACTGTAGGGCCGAAACAACCAATTGATTGTGAAATTGATTACCATTTTTGTAACGGAACGTCCCACAGTCCGCTTGAGTGCTTCCGTCATATACCACTTCCCATCAGTCTGGATATAGATATCAGATATTCCAGCTGCCCTCAAGCACACAACGAGACAATACTTGTTTGTCTGCTGAACATGGAGTCTTTAATAGAACCAAGAATGCAACCTTATATACAGTTTAAAGAGGAGGTAACCAGAACAGAAATTAACATGAGCTAATTAACTAATCCTTTACCCAGGCGAGGTGACTCCGAGATATAACCTTTCAGAGTAGATGTCACGTCTCCTGCTATACAATACACATTATAAGTGTAAACACAGGACATCTTCACACAATAGCAGGGTCAATGAGAACAGACAGATGGCTGGAGGTGATGGCATAAGTATCTAACAGTATGTGTCCCAACAGTATGAATGAGTCACTCTTACAATTAACCCGTTGAGTTCAGAATCAATAAACAGTAAATAGTTCTTTACAGACATCCCGGAATATATTGTGGATAAAAATACATAATAATCCCATCTCAGGTAGTCCGAGATATAATTTCTCAGTCATCCTATGCCCCTAGTGGACATAGGATGATTTTAGACATAAGAGAATCGGGGGATGTCCCGAGTGAGTCTGTCACAATTTTCATAATCGATTAATCGGGCTAAAAAAAAATTGCCCTTTATAGTAAGAGCAACTGAATGCTACTGTAAATATTTCTTTCACTGTTCCACAGGGCCCACTAACGGGCCAGGTTTTATGTATTACCTAGATGCAGTCTAGAATCCTGCAATCACTGAGCAGCAAATGATATCACCTGTGATTTATTTTAGTTATCTTGCAAATCTGGTCTGTTAGTGGGCCCTGAGGACAGGTTTGAGGACCACTGCTATAAACGGCTTATTTTTTATTTATTTTTTAACCCCCATTATGTTACTAAACATCTTAGGCCTGGTTCACACCCATGTGTTTTTGGTGCTTTTTTCAGAAACTCACTACAGTTCATTTAACATGGTTTCCTATGGGACACATTGACATCTATGCTTTTTTCAGCCGCTGTGTATTTGGAAAGGGTCAAGGACTTTTTTTCAATGCAAAACTGTGCTTTTTTTTTGTCTTAATATACTTCAATTGAGAGGCTGCAGAAAAGCATGTAATGCGTTTTTGCAGCAATTTTTTTTATTTTTTAGTCTGCCCAACAACAAATTGGCCAATAAAAGAGCATTCAAAAAATGTAAACACGCAAATCGCATGTGCCAAAATGCACAGCAAAAAGCACTGCAGAAACGGATCAAAAGCATACTGCATTGGTGTCTACTAGCCCTTATACCTATCAATTTTCAGATGCAAATATTCATGAAAAATCTCTTGCATCGGCTCCTGTGGTGAGCAGCGGGCTTGTGCGTGTTCACCTGAGATGGCACGCCCCTAGTGGCCACAGGGCGAAGCAATGCAACATAACGTTGTTTCATCCAGCCGGGGCATGTTGCCACAGTAAAACGGCGGCGGCTGGTCAGCGAGTGGTTAAAGTGGAACATCACCCATAGGGAAAGTTCTGGGTAAGTCATTCTCTGACTGTTCTCTACCATATTTGGGGTATCATTTTTTGGGGAGGGGGGGTAGCAAATACCTAGTTTTGATAGGTTCCCATTTCACCTAGGCAATCCAAGCAGAAGTGCTACAGTTTTCTGGGACAAATCACAGGTTCCAGAAGACTATGGGACAATTCACAAAGCGCAGCAAGGCTTGCACATGAGTAGTGGACAGCCGGCTGTGGGGCCAAAAGCAGCATTGCTGGCTGCCCACAGGCCTCGGGAACCCAAAGGCTTTTGAAGAACTAGCCTGGGTAAGCACAGCGCTGGATACCTGGACATGTAAGTGTCCTTTCATTAAAGTCTGCACTCTATTTGTAGCTGCTGACTTTATATTTTTTTTTTTTTCCAGAGTGAACAATCTTTTTAAACTGCATGCCCTTTAAGAAACTATGAGGGAGATTTACTAAAAATGGTTATTATGCGCAGCTGCACCATATTCTGTCTGCACTAATCGGCTTCTACCTCCAGCTTGTTCAGTTAGGTCCCTTGCGGATTCTACTTGGTCAGTGCGGACTGATGCGCTGAGAGGTGGATGTCAGTTCCTGTCGGCTCGGCTGTGCAGAGCGGACACGGCCCTATTCTGCTTTATGAAAAAATTGGGCAGAAACAGAGCGCCTGTCCGTTCTCATCTGATGCTATTCGATCAGCCAAACCGAGGGAAAATAGGACCACCATCCATCTGGAATTTGCGCTCAGGATCGGATGGCGCCGGGTGTCTATATAGGGGAAAACTAAAAGCAGACCTGATCGAAAAGCCCATTTGAAAAGACCCTGAGGCTGCATTCACACCCAAGCATAGGCGATTTGCGGCGTTTTTTATCTTTGAGCGTGGCACTTCAGGCGACAAAACGCTCAGATGTGAATGCAGCCTAAAGCTTTGACATAAAACCTAGAAGATGTTTGGTTACTATGCACCGACGATGCACATGTTCCAGTTTTAGTAAGTCTCCCCCAATGAGGGCTCTTTCAAACGTCCGTTCAGTTTTTTAGATCAGTTTTTTCCCCCTTCAGTTGATCCGTTTTTTTTCATCCGTTTTCATCCGTTTCCGTTCCGTTTTCCATCAGTTTTTTTCATGCGTTTTTTCATCCGTTTTTTTTTTTTTTAGAACTTTTTTTTTTTTTTACATATTTTGATGAAAAACTGACGTTAGCGGATCGGATGGTAAACGGTCATCCGCTTACGTCCGTTTTTCGTCCGTTCCGTTTTTTTGACGGAAGAAAAATAGGGTTTTCTTCCGTCCAAAAAAAACGGAGCTTACCGCAGACGGATGTTAACGGATGCTCATCCGCTAATGGACGCTAACCCATAGGGAAGCATTGAGGTCCGTTAACGGACGTCCAAAAAACGGACGAACTGAACGGCCTTGTGAAAGAGCCCTGAGTCTGCATGGCTGTCCCAGATGCCCTCATAAAGGATGCCACAGGTGGCAAGAGTACTCATCTTCCTTTGCCAAGGATACCTAAGGCTTAGTCTGGAAAGACTCCTCCCCCACTGCAGATTTGAGAAGTCATTTTTATTACTCTATGGCTTCAAGTGTGACCCCCCCCCCCCCAGTCTACATGCAAACTTTGAAATTCCAAGTTTCCCAAACCCTCAGGCAAGTCTTCACAATAAAGCTGCATCCCCACTTTTTTGCAGCTTCATAGACAATCTGCATCTCAGATGATTGGGTGCAAGAGGTGGTTACCAAGGGCTACGATCTAGACCTTTGCACCTGGCCCCCTTCCTGAGTCATCATTTTCAACCATCCTGCATGAATTGGCAGATCTCCATGCAGCCCTAGTGGGTCTTCTGGAACAAGATGTCATTGCCCTGGTCCCTGAGGGGCTCTACTCTAAGCTGTTTAGTTCCCAAGCCAAAAGGGGGCGTTTGACCCATCTTGGATCTCTGTGCCCTAAAGATCTTTGTTTCACTGAAATGTTTTCATCATGTGCTTCAAACTATAAAGATGGAGAGCATTCAGGGAATCGCCAAATTTCCAGATTGGCCTAGGTCAGTGATTGCGAACCTTGGCACTCCAGATGTTTTATAACTACATTTCCCATGATGCCCATGCACTATGCAGTGTAATTGCGCATCATGGGCAATGTAGTTCCAAAACATCTGGGGTGCCAAGGTTCGCCATCACTGGCCTAGGTTGTGGGCCCTTCCAGATTTTCTGTCTTGAGGACCAATTTACTATCCTGCTTCATGGTTTCTGGTTTTAACATCATGACTGTTTGAAGCCCAGATTCTGAAGGACACAGGCATCTCTGAATTGGTTACGCCCACAATGCTGAAAAGTAGGAAGCGTACGGGTGGCAAGGTCTATCACTGTACATTGAATTCATATTTTATTTGGTGTGACTTCTCTGACAGACAGAACACATCCTTTACTTTTTACAAATGGATAAAAATATAGTAAAGCATGTTAATCTCTAAGCCTACTTGGAATGTATACCCAAAAACTATATCGATTGCTAAAATAAATAAAAATAATCACCAAAAAACATCAAATGTTAGTGAATAAAGTACCAGTACTCAGAAGGAAGGTGAGTCCTTAAGACGAATTTTCATAACCGAAGTCTATGGTTTTATATAAGCAAACATTTTTTAGAAAAAGGTGCATACACCGTAGGAAATCTTCTGTAACAAAAAGTGTCAGTGCTCAAAGTGCTTGTCCTCCTTTAATATCGATCCATGCCACTCCACGTGGGTTTGTGCCCCCTTTCCCAATGAACGCAAACTCACCAGTAATTTAGCTTATGACAAAAAAGATTAAGCCAGGCTTTTTTCACAGCTCTGCTGTGCATGGCTCAATGTTGTGTTCCCTTAGACAAAAATGCAGGCTCACGTGCACAAAGAGACCAAAACAGAGATGAAATTCATTGTGCAAAAAAAATATCTGTAAAATAACACTTAAAGGGTCACTAAAGGAAAACATTTTTTTTGCTGAAATGACTGTTTACAGGGTATAGAGACATACTAGTTTACTGATTCCTTTTAAAAATAGATAAAAATCAATCAAATAATGTGCCTGCAGTTTAGTTTCATTTTTAAACTGGTTTCATGTTTCTGTGAAGTGAAGAGACACACAGAACAAAAACAAACATACAGGGCAGTGTTTTGTTTTTAACCTGAGTTTTAACCTGTTTTTAATCTGAGTTTTAGACACACAGTAATGACAGCTTGGACCACAGTGAAAAGCTGCCATGAGATTTTTCATAAGGAGCCAGACAAGCAGGAAGTGTGGAGATCAGAGCAGAATTACAGCAACTTCAAAGCAAAAACGAACAATGAGGACATGAAACCAGGACTGCAGTAAAGTAAAGGAAGCTATTTAGCTATAAAAAAAAAAATTCCTTTAGTGATCCTTTAAATTTCCCGTGCCTAACCGGCACCCAGGAGTCACCTGCCAGTAAAATAAACAAAAGCTGCCTGCCGTTCCGATCTGGGAACCGATGTTATATGGTGTACAATCTCTGAGCTTGGAGACAGGAGGCGGTTTTTGACAATTTCCTTATTTAAAAAAAAAAAACAATGTCCCCCCGATGTAGATCCTCAATCACTACACCCGCCAGACCTGAAAAACAAAAAACTGCTCCACCTGCAACAAAGGTTTGACAGTTTGTAAATAAGTAAAGGGCGGGGCCACCTGGTGATCACCTGATGGCATTACCCCGTTGTGACATTACCAACTGCTGCATGCTTGGTTGGTGATGTCACAAGGTGGTGGTACAACCAGAATATGTCAACAGGTGGCCCTGCCCCTTTCCTATTTAAGAACTGTCAGATGACAGAGAAGGCATGCAGTGGTTTGCCTTTGTCACCGGCGCAGTGTTATATATTTTTTTGGGTCCGGCAGTGCGGCGGCCCCCTGCCTGTAGACCCTACAATCACTGCCCAGCGTTGTCAGGAAGAGGCCATTGTCCCCGTCAACACGGGGACAAGGTGCTTTGGGGCGGGGGGCAGAACTGATGGAGCCAACCCTGTGTGCAAGGGCCCTGACAGCCACATGTCCCTGCTGTCTTGGAAATATGGCTGAATAGACACCACCCAGAGGAACAACCACTCACACTACTTCCCCAGAAAGATGACTTCCATCATGATTTCATCAAACCTTGTCACTACCTATAAAGATCAACTGATGATAAATGTATAGTTGGCCTTTGAAGCTGGTAATAAGCAAGCTAGAATAATAATTAAAGCATTAACTTGACTGTCATAATGCTAGGACTACACAGGTGACTTTAATCACATGGCTTCGGAGAGATTTAACCACTTCTTGGCATTCCTTTCTTTTGCAGCACTCGGAGATCTTTGGTCTGTTTCACATGGGCTCCAGCTTGTATAAGTGCAGTGTGAACAGCAAGTTTTTACAAAGCATTTGCAGTTTTTAGTAAGCTTTTAGGCCCCATACACACGATCGGACATATCCGATGAAAACGGTCCGCAGACCATTTCCATCGGATATGTCCGATCGGGAGTTTGATCCGATGGCGTGTACACACCATCGGATCAAATTCCCCGCCGCCGGATGGCGCGGTGACGCGGCGGTGACGTTGACGCTGCCGCGTCACCGCCACGTCACCGCACCAGGAAGTAAAACACTTCCGCGCATGCGCCGAATCCGTTCGGTGGGTGGACGACATGTCTGCTGGTAAGTGTACTAACCAGCAGACATGTCGGGCGGACAGATTCCACCGGATGGATTTCAAAGCATGCTTTGAAATCTGTCGGGTGGAGAAATCTGTCCGCTAGCCCATACACACGAGCGGAGATGTCTGCTGAAATGGTCCATCGGACCGTTTTCAGAGGACATATCCCCTCGTGTGTACGAGGCCTTAGGCTTCATTTAGATGTGTGACTGGTGTGGGGGATAGACAAAAAATGCATGTTTGACCCATGGGTTTGCTGCCCACCACAATCCCCCCTTTACTTAGTCTTTTTACTCTTACCTTTTTTTCACCTCACTACGCCGATCAATACTGCCTCACTGTGCCCATGAATGTAGCCTCATCAGTGCCCATGAAATGCAGCCTCACTGTGCCCATCAAATGCAGCCTCATTGTACCCATCAATACAGACTCACCAGTGCCCATCAATACTGCCTCACTGTGTCCATCAATGCAGACTCACTGTGCCCATCAATGCAGAATCACCAGTACCCATCAATACTGCCTCACTGTACCCATCAATACAGCCTTGGTCTGTGCCTATCAATGCAGTCCTGGTCTGTGCCCATCAATGCAGTCTCGGTCTCTGCCCATCAATCCAGACTCACCAGTGCCTGGATCACACAACAGGTATCTCCCACTGTGTCATGGAGCTTGCGTCTGAATTCTTTGGCGGCGCTGTAACAAAGTCCCAACTTCTAGACCTCCTGTTCCGTCTATCACAGGAGGAGCCGCCGGTTAGGAGGCGTGACTTTGTTACAGCACCACCGAAGAATTCAGACGCAAGCTCCATGACATGTGCCATCTTAAATCCTAAAGGCTCCCCTGTACACATGGACACGGGATACACATCCAGGGTGATTCAATAAAGTATTTTTGATCTTTTCCTAGTGTTGTGGTCATGCTGGAAAGCCATGCAACAGTTTTCTTGCTATGTTTGGTGAATGTAACAAATTCATGTAGCTCTGAGGCGGCGTACACACGACCGAGGTTCTCGCTAGAAACCAGCGAGAACCTCGCTGGGAGCTGCATTCCAGCGAGAACCTCGGCCATGTGTGTACGCTCCTGGCTCGCCCCGCCCGTCGGGAATCCCGTTGAGCGAATAGAGAGCATGCTCTCTATTTGCTCGACGGCCCGCCTGGATGAATGGCTGGTTGCCATTCCCGACGGGCGGGTCGCCGATTTCGACGGCCGGCCGAGAGCCTTGACGGGCGGAACGATGTGTTCTGCCCGTCTGGGTTCTCGTACGTGTGTACGCCGCCTTACGTGCAAAGCTCATACATTCTGCTGCTATGGTCATGCCAAATTCAAGACCTGACCCTTTTTTTTTACGAGTTTAAATCAGTATTTTTTGCTAAAAAATTACTTATAACCCTTAAACATTACACATAACATTTTTAAGCAGAGGCCCTAGGGAATAAAATGGTGATTGTTGTAATTTTTTATGTTGCATGATATTTGCGCAGCGGTTTTGCAAACGCAATTTTTTTTTAAGAAATACACTTTAATGAATAAAAATAAATAAATTACAATGCTTACTCCAATTTTTTTGTAAAAATGTCATGCTTTAAAATTGCGAATTCTCGTTGAATGGCGACAAACTACGGTACTTAAAAATCACCATAGACAACACTTTAACTGTATTTATAGGTGACTTGTTTAGAGTTAGAGGAGGTCTAGTGCTAGGATAATTGCTCTTGCGCTAAAGTTCACGGCGATACCACACATGTGTGATGCGAATATAATTTACATATTCGCATACGACTTATGTGTGTGTTCACTTCTGTGCTTGAGCACAGATGGGATGGGGGCTCTTTAACCACTTACGGACTTCCCGCGTCGTTATACGTCACTACTTTGAAGAGGAATACTGTTGTTATGGCAGCAGCTAGCTACCATAACCCTGGTATCCTCTTCTTCAGCAGGCGGTCCGCTTTCAGATAAAAGTGGTCTCTGCAGCGGGTTTGCTGCAAGATCACTTTTATCGGCGGCGGGAGCGGGCATCCCACCACGCTCCGGGGGCCCTCCGCCGCTGCTGCGTCCTTCTCCCTGTTGATTATAGAGGTGAGTGAGGGGAAGATGGGGCCCCACCGGTCTCCATACCATTGCAGGGCGGAAGCGACATCAAAAAGTCACTTCCGCTCATAGCTCTTAAAGAAAGCTCTTTTAGTGTAAAAATTTGAATCTGAGGTCTTTTTGACCCCAGATCTCATATTTAAGAGGTCCTGGCATGCTTTTTTTTTTGTATTACTTATTATCAAGGGATGTTTACATTCCTTGTAATAGGAATAAAAGTGACACCATTTTTTTTAAAAGAACAATGTAAAAAAAAAAAAGTAAAATAAATAAGAAAAAATATATACCGTATTTATCGGCGTATAACACGCACCCCAAGTTTAGAAGGGAAGTTTAAGGAAAAACAAATTACATTTTAAATGCCCATCAATGCAGCCTTATCAGCGTCTATCTGCAGCCTTGTCCAGCATCCATCTGCAGCCTTGCCCAGCTACCATCTACAATCTTGTCCAGCATCCATCTGCAGCCTTGTCCAGCATCCATCTGCAGCCTTGCCCAGCTACCATCTGCAGCCTTGCCCAGCATCCATCTGCAGCCTTGTCCAGCATCCATCTGCAGCCTTGTCCAGCATCCATCTGCAGCCTTGCCCAGCATCCATCTGCAGCCTTGTCCAGCATCCATCTGCAGCCTTGTCCAGCATCCATCTGCAGCCTTGTCCAGCATCCATCTGCAGCCTTGCCCAGTGTCCATCTGCAGCCTTGCCCAGCATCCATCTGCAGCCTTGCCCAGCATCCATCTGCAGCCTTGTCCAGCATCCATCTGCAATCTTGTCCAGCATCCATCTGCATCCTTGCCCAGCGTCCATCTGCAGCCTTGCCCAGCATCCATCTGCAGCCTTGTCCAGCATCCATCTGCATCCTTGCCCAGCGTCCATCTGCAGCCTTGCCCAGCATCCATCTGCAGCCTTGCCCAGCATCCATCTGCAGCCTTGTCCAGCATCCATCTGCAGCCTTGTCCAGCATCCATCTGCAATCTTGTCCAGCATCCATCTGCATCCTTGCCCAGCGTCCATCTGCAGCCTTGCCCAGCATCCATCTGCAGCCTTGTCCAGCGTCCATCTGCAGCCTTGTCCAGCATCCATCTGCAGCCTTGCCCAGTGTCCATCTGCAGCCTTGCCCAGCATCCATCTGCAGCCTTGCCCAGCATCCATCTGCAGCCTTGTCCAGCGTCCATCTGCAGCCTTGCACAGAGTCCATCTGCAGCCTTATAAGTGTCCATCTGCAGCCTTATAAGATTTCCCATGTATTAGGCTCCTCTCGCAGTCCTGCCCAGTCCCGCCCCTTTGGCCCGTCTCCTTATACTGTCCGTTTTTCGTTTTTTTTATAAGTTTTTTTGTTACTATTACAAGGAATGTAAACACCCCTTGTAATAGAAATAAAGATGACACGTTCTCCTTATGGAGAGATCTGGGGTCAAAAAGACCCAAACCTCCCTTTTACCTTTAAAAGGCAAAAGATAAAAAAAAAAAAAAAAATGGTTTCCTTTCAGCCTCGACCAGAAGTGACGTTATGATGTCACTCTGGTCCTCCAAGGCCATAGAGGTGATCAAAGAGGTGGATCTACTCTTCGATCACCTGTGTGGCCTGCGGGTGGCACGGTTACATTGTTTCTCAGGCAAACATGCGGAAATGGTCTAGGCAGCGGGCAGCGACTCCTCCATCCGCCGTGCATCGCCTCTTCTCCCCCTGGGCACCCAATAGGATCACATTTACTTTCAGCCAATCAGATGACGGGTCTCAGACTTGCTTCTTGATTGGCCGGGAGGGTTACAATAGTGAATATTAATTCGCTATTGTAACACACCTAGGCTCCGAGCGTATTCTCTGCACTCTTAGCCCATCCCATTTGAAGCCTATTAGAGCCTCTGGCTCTAATCAGTGCTTCAACCCCCCCCCCCCTATATGGGAATACGGAATCCAAGGGGCCCGGACGCATGGAAATGGGGACGGGGTGGCAGCGGCATTGATGGGCGGTGCTTGTGCACTCTTAAGGGATGGGCTTTTTTATTGGGTGCCCCCACAGAAATCTGCTTTCCCTGGGGGCACCTGTGCGGTCATGCTCTCGAATCTCGCTGCTGTGTCCATTGACACAGACAACGGGACTTGGCCCCGCCCCCGTGATTGACAGCAGCGGGAGCCAATGGCGGCGAGACAATGGCTGAAGCCACTGCGCTTGTGCACATTGCTGGATCATTTTAGGCTCAGGTAAGAAAAAGGGGGGCTGCTTCATCACAGAAGGTTTTTCACCTTAATGCATAGAATATGTTAAGGTGAAAAACCATGAGCTTTTACAACCACTTTAGGTAAAAAAAAAATGTTTTTGTTTGTTTACATTTTCGAGGCCCCCCCCCCCCACATATACGCACATATGCATGCATCAGGAGCACCTATGCATAAAAACACTGATTGCGATACACATGTTACATATCACCGTGCACGTGGGAGTGAGAACATTAATTCTAGCGTCCGACCTCCCCCGTAACACTAAACTGATGACCTATAGGGGACTTTTAAAGAGTCGCCTATAGAAAATATAGGGTTCTGCTTTGTTGCCGTTTCACAGGTGCACACTTGACCTGTGGTCCTCCAGCTATTGCGGAACTACATGTCCCATGAGGCATTGCAAGCCACTGACAGTTGCAAGCATGACTCCCAAAGGCAGAGGCGTGATGGGACTTGTAGTTCTGCAATAGCTGGAGGGCCACAGGTTGAGCACCCGTGCTCTAGGGTGTCTCATAGCTCCCAACTGTCCCTGAGTTGGAGCAAAGTCCCTCTGTCCCTCTGTCCTCCTCATGTGTCCCTCATGTTGGTCTGATCTATATAGTTGTATCTAAAATAGGGTTATCCCGATACCGATACCAGTATTGGTATCGGGACCGATACCGATTATTTTCGGGAATACTCCCGCAAATACCCCTGATGCCTGAATAGAATACTTGCCCCCCCTCCCGCCGCATGGGGGGGGGGGCATGGCTGGATATATGTGGGGGGATATGGCTGGATATATGTGGGGGGATATGGCTGGATATATGTGGGGGGGACATGGCTGGATATATGTGGGGGGACATGGCTGCAATATGTGGGGGGATATGGCTGGATATATGTGGGGGGACATGGCTGCAATATATGTGGGGGGACATGGCTGCAATATATGTGGGGGGACATGGCTGCAATATATGTGGGGGGACATGGCTGCAATATGTGGGGGGACATGGCTGGATATATGTGGGGGGACATGGCTGCAAAATATGGGGGGACATGGCTGGATATATGTGGGGACATGGCTGCAATATGTTGGGGGACATGGCTGCAATATATGGGGGGACATGGCTGCAATATATGGGGGGACATGGCTGCAATATATGGGGGGACATGGCTGCAATATATGAGGGGACATGGCTGCAATATATGTGGGGGGACATGGCTGGATATATGTGGGGGGACATGGCTGCAAAATATGGGGGGACATGGCTGGATATATGTGGGGAGACATGGCTGCAATATGTGGGGGGACATGGCTGGATATATGTGGGGAGACATGGCTGCAATATGTGGGGGGACACATTTAAAAAAAGTATCGGTATTCGGTATCGGCGAGTACATGAAAAAAAGTATCGGTATCCGGTATCGGCGAGTACATGAAAAAAGGTATCGGTATTCGGTATCGGCGAGTACATGGAAAAAAGTATCGGTACTTGTACTCGGTCCTAAAAAAGTGGTATCGGGACAACCCTAATATAAAATTTTAATCTTTCAAAAAGTGTTTCACAATGCTAAATCTTTCATCTAAATTGCTGTATTTGTAAATGTCAAAAGCCACTATAAAGCAATAATAGTGATAAAAAAAATCATTTGTGGCTTTACCTAATCTTTTTTTTATTTTAGATGTCTCCTTTAAGTGGGCGTGGCAGGGGGTGTGTCTGTCCCCCATTCCCCTCTCAGGGAGGTGTGACGTTTCCTTAGCTTACATAACACATATAATGGGGGTCTGTGGCAGTGAAAGGGTTATGAGGCAGGCCTGTGATCATCCCGTGTACACCTGTGTATGAACGTGAGATAATCAGCACGGCTGAGCCGTAAACTGAGGTAATAAATTGCCTCTCCTGGGAGTGAAGCGGTCTCTATATCCCGCACACATCTACACTGCGGAGATTCCCCTCCTCCATCGCTCTGTCAGTGACAAAAGCCGCGTCACAGCAGCGTACTGCCGCTAGGCGGCGCCTATGAAAAGCGCTCTTTGTAGCGCGACACTCTTTCTTTGCGGCCTGTGGCAACGTCGGCACGCTCGTTGTACGGCTCCTCCCTTTCTCCTCGCATGAAGATGGCCGGCGGGGTGAGTAGTGTCGGGTCCGGGGAAATCTGACAACATCGGGCGGCCGGAGCCGTGACCGAGCTCTGCAGGCGGGGGGCTGGGCTGCCGTGTGTCCTATGTACATGGCGAGGGGGTTATTGTGTGTGTTGTAGAAGGTGGAAAGGAGCCGCTACCGGGAATACCGACCGACCCCCCCCCCCCGGAACTGAGAGACCGGCTCCGCTGTGTGTGAGGAGAGCCGGAGCGTTGTGTGTGACGGACCCGCATACAGGAGCCGGCTTCTCCGCTCTGATACATATACCCGGGGTGTGCCGAGTACAGGGGCTTGTCTATTCCTCCTACACCTACAATATGTACTGAGGGGGATCCTGTGATCTCCTCCATTGTATGACATGTACTATGTGTACCGAGGGGGATCCTGTGATCTCCTCCTCCATTGTATGACATGCACTATGTGTACCGAGGGGGATCCTGTGATCTCCTCCATTGTATGACATGTACTATGTGTACCGAGGGGGATCCTGTGATCTCCTCCTCCATTGTATGACATGCACTATGTGTACCGAGGGGGATCCTGTGATCTCCTCCATTGTATGACATGTACTATGTGTACCGAGGGGGATCCTGTGATCTCCTCCTCCATTGTATGACATGCACTATGTGTACCGAGGGGGATCCTGTGATCTCCTCCATTGTATGACATGTACTATGTGTACCGAGGGGGATCCTGTGATCTCCTCCTCCATTGTATGACATGTACTATGTGTACCGAGGGGGATCCTGTGATCTCCTCCTCCATTGTATGACATGTACTATGTGTACCGAGGGGGATCCTGTGATCTCCTCCTCCATTGTATGACATGCACTATGTGTACCGAGGGGGATCCTGTGATCTCCTCCATTGTATGACATGTACTATGTGTACCGAGGGGGATCCTGTGATCTCCTCCATTGTATGACATGTACTATGTGTACCGAGGGGGATCCTGTGATCTCCTCCATTGTATGACATGTACTATGTGTACCGAGGGGGATCCTGTGATCTCCTCCATTGTATGACATGTACTATGTGTACCGAGGGGGATCCTGTGATCTCCTCCATTGTATGACATGTACTATGTGTACCGAGGGGGGATCCTGTGATCTCCTCCATTGTATGACATGTACTATGTGTACCGAGGGGGGATCCTGTGATCTCCTCCATTGTATGACATGTACTATGTGTACCGAGGGGGGATCCTGTGATCTCCTCCATTGTATGACATGTACTATGTGTACCGAGGGGGGATCCTGTGATCTCCTCCATTGTATGACATGTACTATGTGTACCGAGGGGGGATCCTGTGATCTCCTCCATTGTATGACATGTACTATGTGTACCGAGGGGGGATCCTGTGATCTCCTCCATTGTATGACATGTACTATGTGTACCGAGGGGGGATCCTGTGATCTCCTCCATTGTATGACATGTACTATGTGTACCGAGGGGGGATCCTGTGATCTCCTCCATTGTATGACATGTACTATGTGTACCGAGGGGGGATCCTGTGATCTCCTCCATTGTATGACATGTACTATGTGTACCGAGGGGGGATCCTGTGATCTCCTCCATTGTATGACATGCACTATGTGTACCGAGGGGGATCCTGTGATCTCCTCCATTGTATGACATGCACTATGTGTACCGAGGGGGGTCCTGTGATCTCCTCCATTGTATGACATGTACTATGTGTACCGAGGGGGGATCCTGTGATCTCCTCCATTGTATGACATGTACTATGTGTACCGAGGGGGGATCCTGTGATCTCCTCCATTGTATGACATGTACTATGTGTACCGAGGGGGGATCCTGTGATCTCCTCCATTGTATGACATGTACTATGTGTACCGAGGGGGGATCCTGTGATCTCCTCCATTGTATGACATGTACTATGTGTACCGAGGGGGGATCCTGTGATCTCCTCCATTGTATGACATGTACTATGTGTACCGAGGGGGGATCCTGTGATCTCCTCCATTGTATGACATGTACTATGTGTACCGAGGGGGGATCCTGTGATCTCCTCCATTGTATGACATGTACTATGTGTACCGAGGGGGGATCCTGTGATCTCCTCCATTGTATGACATGTACTATGTGTACCGAGGGGGGATCCTGTGATCTCCTCCATTGTATGACATGTACTATGTGTACCGAGGGGGGATCCTGTGATCTCCTCCATTGTATGACATATGTACTATGTGTACCGAGGGGGGATCCTGTGATCTCCTCCATTGTGACATGTACTATGTGTACCGAGGGGGGATCCTGTGATCTCCTCCATTGTATGACATGTACTATGTGTACCGAGGGGGGATCCTGTGATCTCCTCCATTGTATGACATGTACTATGTGTACCGAGGGGGGATCCTGTGATCTCCTCCATTGTATGACATGTACTATGTGTACCGAGGGGGGATCCTGTGATCTCCTCCATTGTATGACATGTACTATGTGTACCGAGGGGGGATCCTGTGATCTCCTCCATTGTATGACATGTACTATGTGTACCGAGGGGGGATCCTGTGATCTCCTCCATTGTATGACATGTACTATGTGTACCGAGGGGGGATCCTGTGATCTCCTCCATTGTATGATGTGTACAGAGGGGATCCTGTGATCTCCTCCTCCATTGTATGATGTGTACAGAGGGGATCCTGTGATCTCCTCCTCCATTGTATGATGTGTACAGAGGGGATCCTGTGATCTCCTCCTCCATTGTATGACATGTACGATGTGTACAGAGGGGATCCTGTGATCTCCTCCTCCATTGTATGACATGTACTATGTGTACCGAGGGGATCCTGTGATCTCCTCCTCCATTGTATGACATGTACTATGTGTACTGAGGGGATCCTGTAATCTCCTCCATTGTATGACATGTACTATGTGTACCGAGGAGGGATCCTGTGATCTCCTCCATTGTATGACATGTACTATGTGTACCGAGGGGGGATCCTGTGATCTCCTCCATTGTATGACATGTACTATGTGTACCGAGGGGGGATCCTGTGATCTCCTCCTCCATTGTATGATGTGTACAGAGGGGATCCTGTGATCTCCTCCTCCATTGTATGATGTGTACAGAGGGGATCCTGTGATCTCCTCCTCCATTGTATGACATGTACTATGTGTACAGAGGGGATCCTGTGATCTCCTCCTCCATTGTATGACATGTACTATGTGTACAGAGGGGATCCTGTGATCTCCTCCTCCATTGTATGACATGTACTATGTGTACAGAGGGGATCCTGTGATCTCCTCCTCCATTGTATGACATGTACTATGTGTACAGAGGGGATCCTGTGATCTCCTCCTCCATTGTATGACATGTACTATGTGTACCGAGGGGATCCTGTGATCTCCTCCTCCATTGTATGACATGTACTGTGCACTGAGGGGATCCTGTAATCTCCTCCATTGTATGACATGTACTATGTGTACCGAGAGGGGATCCTGTGATCTCCTCCATTGTATGACATGTACTATGTGTACCGAGGGGGGATCCTGTGATCTCCCGCATTGTATGACATATGTACTATGTGTACCGAGGGGGATCCTGTGATCTCCTCCATTGTATGACATGTACTGTGTACCGAGGGGGGATCCTGTGATCTCCTCCATTGTATGACATGTACTATGTGTACCGAGGAGGGATCCTGTGATCTCCTCCATTGTATGACATGTACTATGTGTACCGAGGGGGGATCCTGTGATCTCCTCCATTGTATGACATGTACTATGTGTACCGAGGGGGGATCCTGTGATCTCCTCCTCCATTGTATGATGTGTACAGAGGGGATCCTGTGATCTCCTCCTCCATTGTATGATGTGTACAGAGGGGATCCTGTGATCTCCTCCTCCATTGTATGATGTGTACAGAGGGGATCCTGTGATCTCCTCCTCCATTGTATGATGTGTACAGAGGGGATCCTGTGATCTCCTCCTCCATTGTATGACATGTACTATGTGTACAGAGGGGATCCTGTGATCTCCTCCTCCATTGTATGACATGTACTATGTGTACAGAGGGGATCCTGTGATCTCCTCCTCCATTGTATGACATGTACTATGTGTACAGAGGGGATCCTGTGATCTCCTCCTCCATTGTATGACATGTACTATGTGTACCGAGGGGATCCTGTGATCTCCTCCTCCATTGTATGACATGTACTGTGTACTGAGGGGATCCTGTGATCTCCTCCTCCATTGTATGACATGTACTGTGTACTGAGGGGATCCTGTAATCTCCTCCATTGTATGACATGTACTATGTGTACCGAGAGGGGATCCTGTGATCTCCTCCATTGTATGACATGTACTATGTGTACCGAGGGGGGATCCTGTGATCTCCCGCATTGTATGACATATGTACTATGTGTACCGAGGGGGATCCTGTGATCTCCTCCATTGTATGACATGTACTGTGTACCGAGGGGGGATCCTGTGATCTCCTCCATTGTATGACATGTACTATGTGTACCGAGGAGGGATCCTGTGATCTCCTCCATTGTATGACATGTACTATGTGTACCGAGGGGGGATCCTGTGATCTCCTCCATTGTATGACATGTACTATGTGTACCGAGGGGGGATCCTGTGATCTCCTCCTCCATTGTATGATGTGTACAGAGGGGATCCTGTGATCTCCTCCTCCATTGTATGATGTGTACAGAGGGGATCCTGTGATCTCCTCCTCCATTGTATGATGTGTACAGAGGGGATCCTGTGATCTCCTCCTCCATTGTATGACATGTACTATGTGTACAGAGGGGATCCTGTGATCTCCTCCATTGTATGACATGTACTATGTGTACCGAGGGGATCCTGTGATCTCCTCCTCCATTGTATGACATGTACTGTGTACTGAGGGGATCCTGTAATCTCCTCCATTGTATGACATGTACTATGTGTACCGAGAGGGGATCCTGTGATCTCCTCCATTGTATGACATGTACTATGTGTACCGAGGGGGGATCCTGTGATCTCCCGCATTGTATGACATATGTACTATGTGTACCGAGGGGGATCCTGTGATCTCCCCCATTGTATGACATGTACTATGTGTACTGAGGGGGGATCCTGTGATCTCCTCCATTGTATGACATGTACTATGTGTACCGAGGGGGGATCCTGTGATCTCCTCCATTGTATGACATATGTACTATGTGTACCGAGGGGGGATCCTGTGATCTCCTCCATTGTATGACATATGTACTATGTGTACCGAGGGGGGATCCTGTGATCTCCTCCATTGTATGACATGTACTATGTGTACTGAGGGGGGATCCTGTGATCTCCTCCATTGTATGACCAGTTCTAGGGGCTCCTCTGATCTCATACAAGTAGAGGGGTCCCTGTGATCTCCATAGACTGATTTTTATAAAAAAGGCTGAACTTTTAATTCCACTTTAAAGCGGAGTTCCACCCTTTTCAAAGTCAGCAGCTTCAGGAAGTGTAGCTGCTGACACTTAATCGGACACTCGCCTGTCCCATGGTCCAGCGATGCGGCACCTAAAGCCCGCTCCTTTCCCACTCTTCTCCACGGCGCCTGCATATTAACTGTGGGCACCCGACTGTGGCTTTACAGCCAGGTGCGCACTGTGAATGGCTAGGCAATCTTCTGGGACTTGTGACTGACGTGTCACAGAAGACAGAGAAAGGTAATCTTCCTTCGGACACCAGGGGAGGAAGTGGGAGCTGGGTGCCTGTAAAAACGGGGTACTCCTCTCCCCCAAATTGACATGCCCAGTATGTCATGTCAGGGGGTCACCATCACTTAAAGCAGAAGTTCCATTTTTGGGTAGAATTTTTTGGGTTACCAGATTTCATTCATCTTTGACCTGAATAAAAATGGCTGCTTTTGACCTCTGCCACGGGTTGGTGCATAGGTTAGCACAGGCATATGCAATTAGGGGACCACCAGCTGTTGCAGAACTACAAGTCCCATGAGGCATAGCAAGAGTCTGACAGCCACAAACGCAACAGGCAGAGGCATGATGGGACTTGTCGTTTTGGAACAGCTGGAGGTCTGCTAATTGCCTATCCCTGGATTAGCGGAAGCATTGTAGTGGTTTTGTGCAATTAGATACCGGAAATGACCCATTTTTAATTAATAATGAAAACATGTCGGACTCCAGAGGGATCTAAATACTTGATGTAGCATTGCTCAGTCTGGAGTAAGGACCTGCTTCTAAAGACGTGTCTAGTGAGGAAGCCGTGATCTAATGGCTGATTGTAGCATCTATAGCTAGGCGTGTCTTGTCCATGGTGTCTCATAGGACACGCCTAGCTATAGATGCCATCTAAGGTGTCACGTAATTGGCTAAAGAATGAAATGCGTGTTCTGTGTATGTGATGTCTGTTTGGCATTTTAAAAATACCACCAGGGCACATACATATCTGAAACAGATTTGTAAACCTTTGCAGAGAAAACAAGGAAGCTTCTTTTGCCGACTTCTTGGTGTACAAATGGAAGTTGCCTGGTCTTCATGCTCATGCCGGTTTCAGTTCATGCCACCCAAAGTTTACTTGGCATATGTGAATTCCTTGACCGGGTATAAGTGAGAGTGTAACAGCCAGGCAGCTGAGTATTGGCAGCCCACACCTTTCTCTTGTAAAAGGTTTGCTTTAGGCTCTGTTTCCACTATTGCAACCCTAAAGTCGCGCGATTTTTCCACGGTTTGAAACCATGCCTGTATATTGAGTTGCCCACAAGATGCATCAAAGTGGTACTAAAATAGTACAGGGACTACTTTGAAGTGACACAGATATGAGCAGCACTCATTGGATATCTTGGGGTGTGACTTTGCAGTCCCAACTCTGCAGGACATTGTGTGGCTCAGCAGATGGTTACATTTTGTATCTGTTGACATACAGAGCTGTGATGACAATGTCCTGGCAATGGCTTCATCCATCATCGGGGTGAAATGGCCCTAAAGGGATTGCAGGTGCATCAGCCTAAGTTTTCTTTGCAGATTTTAATGTTTTTCTTTCTCTTCTGTTGCAGACTTTGTACACGTACCCTGATAACTGGAGGGCATACAAGCCCCTCATCGCTGCTCAGTATTCCGGGGTTCCTGTAACTGTTGCATCCTCTGCCCCAGAGTTCCAATTTGGTGTGACAAACAAAACGCCAGAATTCCTAAAGAAATTTCCTCTGGGGAAGGTGAGTCATGACATTGTGTATTGGGTTTTACAGACAGTCTTAAAGGGTCACTAAAGGAACATTTTTTTTTTATCTTAATAGCTTCCTTTACCTCACTGCAGTGCGGTTTTCATGTCCTCATTGTTCATTTTTGCTTTGTTGTAATTCTGCTTTGATCTCCACACTTCCTGGTTGTCTGTTTCCTGATAACCACATTACTGGGAGCTTTCTCTCTGTGGTCACTAATCGAGGAGTGATTACTGTGTGTAAACTGAAACTGGGTTGGTGCTGAGGGGTTTTAGACAAACCATCACTGCCCTCTATTGGCTCTCTGGCTCTGTACATCAGAGACAGGAAATAACAGCAAAAATGAAACTAGAACTGTAGGTTGTTTATATGATTGATTTTTATCTATTAATCATTTTTAAAAGGAATCTGTTAACTTTTATGTCTCTATACCCTGTCATTCCAGCCCAATTTGTTTGTCTTTTAGTGACCCTTTAAGTGTCATTATTTGGGTTTGCTATGATGCAATAATGTTTAATGGGTAAAGTGTATTAATTGTGCTAAATCAAAATCCTAAATATCGGAAACACAAAAACATTGATTTATCCAATACTGCAGAGTGTGTATTTTTTATTTAAATGATTGCGTCTTTGCACATTTTTGATATTTAGGTTTTGGGTTTAGTGCTGCTTTATCAAATTTTTCATGTCTGCTTTTCATTTGAATTGCCGAGTAGCTGCTTTTTCCTTTTTATCCCAGCACAGGCTTTAATGGTTTTTGAGCTGGTCCAACTGAGGTATAGACTAATGGCAACCCTTATAGAGGGGGGGGGGGGGGGGTTAATAAGCTGAAGGAAAGTTGTAGTGAACAGAAGCTATTGGTTGCTATTGCTGGTCACTTTGTAAATGAAGTTACCTTTCTGTCCTCCTGCAATACTTCTGAGATGGTGAGTTGGAACAAGCATTCAGATCAGGAATGTCAGATTGAAGCCAGAACACTTAATTTTCTATTTTTTCCATGTTCTCTGATCAGCACAAAAACTATTGACTTTCACAAGGGGTTCAGCAAGAACAGTCTCCATTCCTCCTGAGTTCAGCTAGTTCCTGTTCTAAACCGTCTCTTGGGAGCTTGAGCAGGATATCGTGCTCTATGAAGGATTCCTGAAACCCCTGTCGGTTAATATTTGCGTCCCTAATGGAGGGTTTTGCCATTTGTCCTAGTGACCTTTGTCTCCAAAAAGAGAGAATCCAGAATAAGAATGGGGCAGAAATGTTTCAGTAGTGGTGCTTGTTTTGTGGCACTTATTCGATAACAATTTAAAGTGAATATCACTCATCGGGAAGTGGATGGGAAAATCTGATCAATTGGCAAACCTAACAATTTTTAACCAATCTGGGCATGATATACTTTTAAGTACATACGGCCTGATGATATCGAAGCTTTACACCAATTTTATTTTTTCCCTAGCTGAAGTTTTCGCCAGAACAAGATGGGTATAAGCGAATGTTTGATTTCTTGATCTAATGTTTTTTTGTTCCCTGTTTTTTCTAGGTTCCAGCATTTGAGGGAAATGACGGCTTCTGTCTGTTTGAGAGCAGTGCCATTGCTCACTATGGTATGAAATCCTTTGTTTCAGCATATGTATGTATAGTACTAGTCTTGCAGATCTGTTATGTCTCCATTATTTATGACTTATTGGGAGATTGGTTGTCTGCTTTTGGTTTCAACCTGGTGTTAAAAAAATATTTTGAAGGCCATTTAAAGTGGTTTATGGCTGCTGCTAAGAAATACAATGACTGAAGAAAATGACTGGAGGCTGGCTTATTGCTTAGTAAGAATGGGAGCAATGCAAAAGGTGGTGTCCTACATTTGTTCCTCTTTGAAGAGCTTTGAGCAGGATTGGTTTTGTGAGAAGTGCACCCTGTAGTTCAGGGCCACAAATGGTCGGGGCTCTTGAAACTACGGCCCTCCAGTTGCGGAAATACACATCCCATGAGGCATTGCAAAACTGACATTCAGACATGACAGGGCATGATGGGAATTGTAGTTCCTGAACTGGGGGGCCATAGTTTGAAGACCCCTGGTCTAAATGGTTTGGGGTATTTTGGGAAGCACATCTCAAAGTTGCACGGCAGTGACAACCTATACTTGAGGCCCCAACATGGAATAAGATCTGTTCTGGTTCAAAATAATCACCAGCTGAACAGCTGCCAGGTATACTTCAAACTAGTTGCTAATGGACTTCTGCATTCAAAAAAAATTGTGCAAGGAAAGATTTTGTGCTTTAAAGCTGCCTGCTTACTTGGCTTCCCTTTATGTTGAACCTCTTCAGCTCCCTGGACATGTCTGGTACTTCCAGAGTCTGAAGAGATTAAAACAAGCTCACAACTGCAACAGCGCCCCAATCGAGCCTTGGCACACACCACAAAGTGCTGTCATTTACTGTTAGAGGAATTAAATCCCCCTCTAATGTTTGTACCTATAGGTACTGTAAATATCTCATAAACTTGCACTGTTTAATAGATGTATACTGCACCAATTACATCATTGGCACATGGGCTCTGAAGGAACGGCAGCTGGTGTTTTTGTTTTTTTTCAGAGCCATGTGCCGTCACCAGCGACGCATGCACAGGAGTGACATCACGTGGCCCCCGGCCAGTTGGCATCCGTGGACCTGAAAGGAAGATGCATGCAGCCTCCAGCTAGGACAAAGAGGGCTTTGTAGGTTGGGGGGCGTCACATGTGCTAGTATGCAATGCATACTAGCACATTATACCTCTGCAGGCAAGGACAAAAAGCAGCATATACTGCCTCCAATTCCAAACTGAGCTGCAAGGTCATTTAATCACTTGCTGACTGTAGGCAGTCATGACGTCCTGTTAGCAGTGGTTATACTGGTCTGATTCCTGCAGCTACAGACCTCATTCTGGTATTGACATTTTCAGCTGGCGGTTGGCTTTAATACAGAAGTGATTAGAGTGGTTGTTCATCACTTGTGATGGCAATATCAGGTTAAAAAAAATGTCAGTTTCTTTAATTTATAAATTTTTTTAAGATGCGTTTAAAAAAACTTAAAGCAATATGTGCAAACAGTAATCTCACCACACATGAGTATCGCCATGAACATCAGAGTAAGAGCAATAATTCTAGCACCAGACCTCCTCTGTAACTAAACTGAAAACCTGCAAAAAAAATGTTTGAGCTGCTCTCTGAAAAGCAATATGGCCATGTTACTTTTCAGCATGGTGGGGGGGAAGGGGTACAACCGTGGTTCAATATCCAATTTTTCTGCTCTCCCTGGCTCCCTGTGTAAATGAAGCCTTGGAGGGCCTCCCTTTCTCCTTAGTTTCAGGATTTGGTTAGAGCATGGGTGCTCAACCTGTGGCCCTTCGGCTGTTGTGGAATTAAGTCCCATAAGGTATTGCAAGCATGACTTGCAGAGAGGCATCATGGGACCTGTAGTTCTGCAACAGCTGGAGGGCCACAGGTTGAACAACCATGGGTTAGAATAACCTGAAGTTTTTTAGTGTGCGCAGAAACTGTAGGCTTTAACAAATTCTCCTCTGGAGCAACTTTTTTTTATTTTTGCACACATGTAAAATCTGTATTGAGGGCTAGAAAATTATCTAATTGTATTCTCTGAAAGTAGAGGTGCTGTAGAATAGTCTAGTTGCAATGTTGCATTTTGTGATCTATATTGCAAAAGCCATCTCTTCCCAGTAAAAGTACATTAAAAAAAATTGTGCACAAGTAAAAATTTTGATGAGGTGTGGCAAAACGATTTGTTCTAGTATAGATCTTATTTAGATTTATTTTTTTCATGTATATTTACATCGGTCCCTGCTCTTGAGGAGCTTACAATCTAAGGTCCCTAACACACATGAGCCACGTTGGACCATTTACCTACCGGCATGTTGTTGGCGTGTGGGAAAGGCACAGGCAGAACATGCAAACTGATGACCCTGTCTCTGCCAGGCGGACGTGCTAACCACTTGGCCACTGTGCTGCTCCACATCTTACATTTGTGGATGCGAAGTGTTAAGCATGTCCTGCGGAAGAAACACAATGGTTTAACAACCATTGTAAAAGTATGATTCCTGAAATGTCTCTTAAAGCTCATGAGTTGTGGTAACCATAAATGAGGGACCTAAAATCATTGCTCTTGTGTGTGCGTTGGTGCCCACCGTGTTGCTCATCCCATGTTTGTACGTGTGCAGGGTTGATGGAAGTGCTTTTTAAGTTCTATTACAAGGGGGATGACAAGCCTTGCTTGTGACAAGTACTTTTTTTGTTTGGTATCGGTAATCTATTAAACCAAGTGAGCACAGGACATGGATTACAAGTACTTGGAGCTGAGCACTTTCCTGTTCTGTGGGATGTCTCATATGAGGAGAGTGGCAACATCAGAGCAGGGTTGCATTGATTCATTTTCTTTTTATTGAAGTGGGCTTGAGTTCTGACTTGATAAAGATTTGCCTAAACTGTTATCAAATTGCACAAATTTCAAAGGTTTAACTTTTGCCGACTTATCTACACATGGTAACTTTTTTATTTTCTCCTCTGTCCACAGTGGGTAATGATGAACTCCGTGGAACTTCCCGCTTGGATCAGGCTCAGATAATCCAATGGGTCAGCTTCGCAGACAGTCACATTGTCCCACCGGCCAGTGCCTGGGTTTTCCCAACTCTGGGGATCATGCAGTTCAACAAACAGGTATTTTAAGTGTTTCGGTGGTTTGCAAATGGCAGCACTGGGGAATTCTGCAGATTTTTTGGGGGGTGTTTTTCCCCATTTGCTTTCCTAAATTAAGTCGAATGAAATCTATTCTACTTTGATGGCACCTATGGCAGATGTCATGAGTAATCTCCTCAAGGGGACCCAGTGTAATGAAAATGTGACCGATGCCTTAACATTTCCTGCCAGGTCTGTACATCGTACTGACCTGACAGCGGGGGCATCACACACAATCTGTTGGTTGCAGCCTGTCAGGTGCATGCATTCAAGTTGCTCCTGTCTTGCCTTGCCCCCACAGACCCCTGGTACTGCATTGCGATACATTCAGGTTAAGCAAAAAAAAAATTTGACGAAAAAAACCCAAGCACATAACCCCCCAAAAATAAAAAAATCGAGGCATACGCACATATGAACATAAACACAGGTGTCAGGATAGTCTACATGGGGGGGGGGACGTTGGTTGCGATTCACATGTTGCACATTGGCACGGCAGAGTAAGAGCAATAATTCTAGTGGCAGATCTTCGTAATGCTAAACTGATGACCTATAGGGGGCTTTTAAAGCATCACCTATATAAAATATAAGGTACTAAAATTTGCAAATTTAAGGTTTGACATGGGCATCAAACTCGGTGCCATCTTGTATGTGGGTAATTTATTGCGTCCTTTTGCTCTAAAATTCACTGTAGTGTTTATTTTCTGAAATTTGTTTCCTAGACCTTTATTCTCTAGTGCAGTGGTCAACCCTGTCCTCAGGGCCCACTAGCAGGCCAGATTTTATGTATTACCTTGGGGAGAAGCCGACTAGAATACTGCAATCACTAAGCAGCAAATGATATCACCTGTGATGTATTTCAGTTATCTTGCAAACCTGGCCTGTTAGTGGGCCCTGAGGACAGGATTGATCACTGCTCTAGGGTGTCTACTTTTAGAAAATGGGGGGGGGGGTTTATGTAATCTTCAGGCCTAAAACATTTTTATATATATTTACCACTTTAGCCCTACTTATGACATTTTTATAGAATATAACTTTTTTTCCCCCCCAGTAACAGCGATCAGCTTTTTTTTTGGACTGTGACATTTAGGGTTGTCCCGATACCACTTTTTTAGGACCGAGTACAAGTGCCGATACTTTTTTCATGTACTCACCGAATACCGATACATTTTTTTAAAATGTCATGTGACAGTTTTCGAATCACAATACAGACTAAAAATATTTTCTTAAGAATTATGAAGAACTCTAACTCAAGACATTATAAAAAAATAAAAATGAGTAAAAATGAATAAAAAAATGTATTTGCTTGTCACGCAGTAGTAAAAAACAAAGAATTTCCACAGAACATGTTGATAAATACAAAAAAAGTATCGGCAGAAGCATCGGGAGCATTTGCGCGAGTACAAGTACTCCCGCAAATACTCGGTATCGGGACAACCCTAGTAACATTATGGCAGATCAGACACTTGACACTTTTTTGGAACCATTGACTATTGTACAGTGCTATAAAAATGCACTGATTACTGTGTAAATGTTACTGGGAGGGAAGGGGTTAACACTAGGGGTAATTACAGGGTTAACTGTGTTCACCAGTGATTCTAACTGGAGTGGGGGCACTGACTGGGTGAGGAGACTGATTGTTGTTAATACTTTATATAAACAGATCGCTCTCCTCACCCCCTGACAGCATGGAGATCTGTCTTGTTTACATTGATCTCCATTCTGTCTGTGTGGAGTGATCCTCGGTGCCCGGCAGTCATCGGAACTGCTGGGCACGCGCATCGGCAGCGTGCGCCCCTAGTGGTCAAGGCAAACCGACGTACAGCTATGACTGTTTGCCCAGGGGAGCCAACTTGCTGACTATGTGGCGGCAAGACAGGAAGTGGTTAACGTGTGCAAAAAATACAAAAACGCCTTTGGCAGCACAAGGTTTAATTCAGTGCCGAAACTAATAGATTATGAAATCGATTGATTACAATTTTCATAATCGATTAATCGGCCAGTAACATAATGGGGTTAAATAAACTTAAATGAGCCCTTTATAGTACAGAAAAGCAAATTGCTACTGTAAATACTTTCACTGTCCCACAGAAAACAAACGAACCCCTTACAGTAGCGATTATTTGCTCTTTTTGTACTTTTAGTTTTTTAACCCCCATTATGTTACTAAACATCCCAGGCCCGTGTTCACACCTGTTTTTTTTGGTGCTTTTTGCAGAAACACACTACAGTTCAGTTACATGTTTTCCTATGGGACACGTTCACATCCATGATTTTTTTTTCACCTGCTGCGTATTTGGAAATGGCAAGGAGTTTTTAATGCAAAACGGTGCTATATTTTTATTTTTGGTTCAATATACTTCGATGGAGAAGCTGCAGAAAAGCATGCAATGTGTTTTTGCGCCTAAAAATTCAATATTTTTTTATGAAGGCTATTCGATTGATCAAAACAATCGGCCAACTAATCGATTATGAAAATAATCATTAGTTGCAGCCCCAGTAATTTACTAAAATGTTTAAGCCATTCATGGAAGTAGGGTAGATGAGAAACTGTATGAATATGAAAACAAGTGCCATATTTGACTGGTTTAAGTAACAAGTCTGTTTGCATTGTTAAAGGCCACAGAACAATCCAAGGAGGAGGTGAAGCATGTTCTGGCTACTCTGGATTCCCATCTGCAGACAAGAACTTTTCTGGTGGGAGAGAGGGTCACCCTGGCTGACATCACTGTAGCATGCTCCTTGCTTTGGCTGTATAAGCAGGTATGTATTTTTGCTAAAAATTGATTACCACTTTCATACTTTAATCTATGGGTCTACTTTCCGAACAAATCCTTGTTTTTTAGATCTTTTAAAATTGATACTAGCTTGTATATCATAGCTGTAACTAATATAAAATTCTGTTCTCAGGTCCTGGAGCCTTCCTTCCGTCAGCCTTATGGTAATGTCACAAGATGGTTTGTGACATGTGTGAACCAGCCCCAGTTCCGTGCTGTGTTGGGAGAGGTGAAACTCTGCGACAAGATGGCTCAGTTTGATGGTAATTGTCCTTGTTACTTGCCAATGTTTGATCCATTAGAGCTGATTTTTACTGACACATTGTTTTGGTGCAAGCTGTGGGGCTGTCATTCTTTTCTTTACTGCTTGGTTTGTTTATATATATATATCTATCTATCTCTAGACAAAGCAAGTATGCAGCCAGTGTAGTTGGGACACCAGACCTGGGTTCTTTCATGTCAGTGATTCGTAAAATAAAGATGTGCACTCCAGGGTTGGGTTCTTAAGCTTGCTCTTAAATATTTGCTAATGTTTTTCATTTTTGGGCACATAGGTCTATTGGTGCAATGGTTTCAGACTACATGGTTATTGATGTGGTCATTAGATTGTATACAGATTTTAGGGTATTTGACATTCTATACATGGCCTAAACGTGCAATCGACCATGGTTGAAATGTCTTCTCATAAACTAGGCTTCTTAAAATCCTGCATTTCAACTAAGCATAAGTGTGGGCAAATGGTGCTTTGGCAGGTTAAAAACTGTAAAGATTCTTATGAATTGGGTCCAGATAGTTGCGCTACCCATAAGATTAACCAGCCTTGCAGGTTAACACTTACGGTCATAATCTGAATAAACTTTAATTTAAAGAGGAGCTCCACCCTAAAGTGAAGTCGTGCTGATCGGCTCCCTCCGGTGTCACATTTGACACCTTTCAGGGGGAGGGGGGTGCAGATACCTGTCAAAAGACAGGTATTAGCACCCACTTCCGGCCACACGTCTCGGGCAAAACACGGGGATTTCCTGACATCCCGTCCATCCCCCGTTGTGTGCTGGGAACACTCGGCTCCCAGCACACAGCGGGAGCCAATCGGCGGACGCAGTGCGACTCGGGCATGCGCCGTAGGGAACTGGGCAGTGAAGCCGGAGCGCTTCACTTCCTGGTTCCCTCACCGTGGATGGAGGGGGGAGCAGCAGGGTGACGAGTAATCGCTCGTCTTCTGCTGCGGACGGTGCTGGACTCCAGGACAGGTAAGTGTCCTAAAAGTCAGCAGCTGCAGTATTTTGTAGCTGCTGGCTTTTAATATTTTTTTTTTTTTGAGCGGACATCTGCTTTAAGCATCTTAACTCCCAGTTTCCTCTTCCTTGGTCTCAATGAAGCCATTCATTGTATTAAAGTACCATTAGGTCATAGATGGAAGCCAAATTAGAATTTGACTGAAGTCTGTTTGCAAATTCATAACCCCCCCTTTTTTTTTCAGGTTTGTAAGTTTTCACATTTAGTATCTTGAATGTTTTTTCTTGCAATGTTTTTTTATTTTATTTAATACCTTTTTTTAATTGGTTTCACTTTCTGTCTTATCCAGCCAAAAAATTTGCAGAGTTGCAGCCAAAGAAGGAGACCCCTAAGAAGGAGAAACCAGCAAAGGAGCCAAAGAAAGAGGAAAAGAAGCCCGCTCCTGCCCCAGCAGCTGCTCCAGAAGAGGATTTGGATGAATCGGAGAAGGCTCTTGCAGCAGAGCCAAAGTCAAAGGACCCTTATGCTCATCTCCCTAAGAGGTATGTGCCTGAACATTCTCTATGTAATGTTTTTATAGAGAACACACGCTTGTTTGCTCATTGGGTAGAAATCTACTTCTGTAACATGATCTTCTTCTGCTTTACAGCTCCTTCATTATGGATGAGTTTAAACGAAAGTATTCAAACGAAGACACACTTTCAGTGGCTCTTCCTTACTTCTGGGAGCACTTTGACAAAGAGGGATGGTCCATCTGGTATTCAGAGTACCGTTTCCCAAATGAACTTTCACAGCCCTTTATGAGTTGCAATCTCATTACAGGTGAATGGATGCCAAAGTACTTTGTGTTTTTTTTTCTGGGGGGGTTATTTAGGGTATTATCAATAAGTGGCAGAAAGAAGCTGATAAATGGGGGGACCTATTGTCCATAACCTTAATGAGAAGCAATTGCCTCTATGTTGCAGTATGTTTTGCTGAGCTACTGTACAAGATTTATTTGTACACTATACACTGTGACCATTTATAATCCTATTGGTGGGCTATGCAAAGTTCTTACCCAGCATGGTGCTTTAGCGGTTGCCTGAGAAGGGGCTGTATTCCTTCAAGCAAACTGTTAATATTAGTCTGGGCAGCGACTCTCTAGCAGAGCCACAGCCACCTTCAAAGGGTTATATACTTGCCCAGACTACTCATTTTGAATAATCTTAAACATCCCAAAGTGTCAATGCTTAGAATTCTTCGGTGCTATTGGCTGTTAGGAGAATTTTATTAATCTCTGCTTTCCATCCTTCGAAGGAAGGCACCCCAGCTATGATCCTCACCTTGGCTATTCGCTTCTTGGTAAACAATATCTCATGCAAAAGAGTGTGCAGATAATTCTAAAGACCCGGGAGGACCCAGCAGACATAGCTATGGATCTAGTTGTACTGGGGAACTCAAAACTCCATGTGTTAGGTTTATTGGCTTTAGTAAGCCTGTATCTCTGGGCGGAACCAGAGCAGTGGGTTAAAAGCAGCCAGTGGCCCTAGTTTCCCAAGTCTTGTAGGAATCTAATCTGGGTATGTACTATATATGAAAGTGGAACCGTCAATTTGGTTATATGCCATCATATCTTGTTGACACCTCTTCATGACTGTGGGTAATTCTACTATTTGCTATTATGCAGCTATCTGCAGATTCTTGGAGATGAGTATTTGGGCCCACAATGTTAAAAGTAGTGGCAGCAGTGAAGGATTATTGTTCTAATCTTTGTGTCCTTGGCTATATTGAAGTAAGGTCCAAAGCAGAAGTTGCCTTTTAAGGGGATGTAAACCCTTGCATATACCCAGTGAAGTGTGAACAGCCTCAAATGATGGAGCTGAATCCAATCTCTCTACATAAGTTTTACTTGTATATCTGCTGTCTTTATCTTGCTGTGTTCTTTAGAATTCCAACATTGCGTTAGAATTTTTACTTCCTCATTCAGCAATGGGAGTGAATTATTGGCATACCTTATGTGTTGGCTGATTTGAGGCGGCACCCCCCCCCCCCCCCTCCACATTTGCTTTGAATGTTTGCTCAGCGACCTGGATTTTAACTGCAGAAGGAAAAGTTCAAATTGGTATGCAGAGGTTAAAAGAAGACCCAAGTCCAACCTATGTGTTTTATGCCAGTATTACCAATACCGGAGCGCAGAGCTGCTAAAATTCTTAGGTGGTGCTCATGGCTTCTGAAATGTTTGCAGTAGTTGGCCTCTCTTGTTTGCAAATGCAACTATGTGAAGAATGTCATAAATGGGCTTTAAATTGCCACTATGGGCAAAATTAGATTACAATGATGCAGTCTCAATGGCATTCACAAAGAGGTCTTTTTTTTCTCTTGGGCTCCCATGATCAACAGGTTAATGTTAAGATGGTCATACACTAATCAAAATGCAAGCTGCAGGGCCATCCTTGCTCTATACAGGGACATGCTGGAAAACTATTCTTGGTATTTTTTTTTTTTTTCGTTCAGCCTGATGATGAATAATTATCTGACCAGCTTAAAGCAGACACTCTATGGCAGGGGTGTCAAACTCGTGGCCCTCCAGCTGTTGCAAAACTACAAGTCCCATGAGGCATTGCAAGGCTAACAGTTACAAACATGACTCCCGCAGGCAGAGGCATGATGGGACTTGTAGTTTCGGACCAGCTGGAGGGCCGCCAGTTTGACACCCCTGCTCTATGGGGTGTTTCTCTTGCAAAAGGTAGATGTCAACAATTGGCATTTTTTTCATAGTTGGGACCTTTTTATCTTGCTCTCTAAAAGACACCTGCTTTAACTGCTTAAAAAGTGTTATCGAGAGTTATTTTGTCATTTTATCTATCTATGGCTAGGAGCCCATGTTGAGGTTTTTTCTGTTCAACCCCACGGTCTCGCCATGCAAACTGAGCAGTTACTGCAGGGATCTCCCCAGTTATGCTATTGTGTTCTGACCGAGAGTTTCTGCTGAACTGGGTGATATTTGAATTGGACGCTCTCTATTGAAAAGTTGAGTACCACAGCGCTGACAGCCTGAATAAATACAATAAAGTGCAACTGTGCATACAAAATTAAGCGCAAAATATATATATACATATCTCTATAATCTATCTCTCAAGCATGTGACCAGTGACAGTCCAAAAAAGACGTGCACTTAAACAGCAGTTCTTGGTTAAGTTCCTTTCAAAAGTGCTGTTGTGCTAAAATTATTGCTGTAAACTGGATCCACACCCCCCCTTAAGCTCCATTTAGACCTAGGCGTTTTGTCGCCCGACGCTGAAGCAGCCCTAGATACACTGGAGGGGCGAATTTACATTGTCGGCTATGGAGATGGTTCACATCTCCACGCTAAACGCCCGTACGCCTGAAGCTCAAACAAGTCCCGGACCCTTTTTTTCGGGCGTACGGGCATAGCCGGCAATGTTAATTTACCTCTTCTGCAAAAAATCAATAGGCATTTTGTCGCCGCAAATCGCCGCTACATCGTACGCCTAGGTCTGATTGGAGCCTTATGGTTGAACTCGCCAGCTCCAATGGACCCCCAAGAAGTACTGCATTGCAGGTCAAGTAGGCTTAGGACAGGGGTGCCCAACCAGGGGCCACTTGTGCCCCGCAAAGCCCTCTGGGATGGAATAGAATACTGTTTAAATTTCCGTTTATTACTAAAATCAGTGTATATATGGGGATATCTGTTCTGCGGGTGCAGAGCAGTTTACCTCTGGGTTACCTGCACTGAGCCATAGACTTCTGTTATTACCTGCAAGTTTGGTGAGCTTTCTGAAAGTGCACCAATCCTGCAGAATATAATAGTCTATTGCAAAGTACGGGAGAGCCAAAGGTACATTGTGTTTTAAAAAAAAAGTATAGCGGACAGGACATGCCAGCCACCTGCTCTGCTCATTGTGGCCCGTGACGGTTACCAAGTCGCTTAAGTGGCCCTCTATTCAAAAGGTTGGTCACGCCTGGCTTAGGATGAGCGGGGTGATAAAAACACCTGGGTGCGATCCTTCCTGGGGTGTTTTCAGGCACAAACATATGGAGAAAAAGCTTGTAAGGTACAACTGGTTTAATTCATTAAATATCAATTTTTACGGAGTTCCAATCATAAAATCATTCTTTACAAGGTTGAGGGCAAACGGATGAACATCAATTACCAGCCCCATTAATAGGCTCTCACAACCGAACTGCAATTTAACGGGCATCGGACATGTCACCACGGTGCCTGTAAGCTGCGTCTGACACTGCGTTTCTTCCTTTCCACAGGGTGTTATCAAAGACTGTCTTTGAGTTCAACCATAAAGGGGGGGGGGGGTGGATCCCATATGCACCAGTTTACAGCATCATGTTTTTTTTAGCACAGCAGCACTTTTCAACTGATGTGCGTGTATTTTTTGGACTTTCACTGGTCACATGCTTGATACTGATTTGCACTATTGGCACAGCATCACCTGTGAAAGGAACCTTCCAATTAGAAGTTTATACCCATTTTCACATGCTACGTTTTCACACTGTGCTTGATATATTGTGTTTTTTATTTTGCACTTCATTTTGTATGTACTACAAGTTGAACGTGTATGTGTTTGTGTATGTATGTGTGTATGTATGTGTTTGTGTATGTATGTGTTTGTGTATGTGTGTGTGTGTGTGTGTGTGTGTGTGTGTATATATATATTATATGGCTGTCAGCGCTGTGGTACTCATAACCTTTTTTCCAACTGGTTAAACAAACTTGCCAATTCTTGAAGGCAGAGTGTATGGAAACTTGACTTCTAAAACTACTTGTGTACTTTTCAGTTCTGATTTCTGCAGGTAGGGGTGTGAGTGGGAAAATAAGTTCATGCACTGATCAGTCACACTAATGTTCAATGCTGTATTGCTTTGGATTAGGCAAGTGGCAAGCCTGTATGTGCCTGAGCTTGCAGGTGCAGAACTGAAGCACTAGGTGTGAGCAGTTCTGTCTAAGCTGCTCCCAGGATGGGAGTGGGACTAAGGTTGAATTAAGGGACAATTCAATGTCCTTTTTTAACTGTGTAAAATAGGGAGAGTAGGCTGCTGCCTGGTATATTCTAGAAAAAGGGTGCAGCTGGGAAAAGGATTGTGTAGGAGTTGGTTGTCATTGGAGATTTTGGTAACCTTTTTGTTATAATGTATTAGGTCTAGCTACAAGCATTGCATGACTGTGGTTGCTAATTATTGGAAGTTAAAGCGGTTGTATACCCGCAAAAAAACTAAAGGTATAATAAGCTAGTATGCACTGCATGCTAGCTCATTTTGAAATATTTGCCTTGGAATGAAGTGCCGGCATCGCCTACCGCTCACAGCTGAGGGAGCTGACATGTTGCCTCTGCGTTTCTTTTGGGTTCATGGCTCCGGCGATGTGAGTGGCCGGAGTTGCGATGCCATCACTCCCATGCATGCTGCAGTTCTTTCCAGCAAAGAGCTCTGATTTACCGGCGGCATGCACCAGACCTTTAGAGCGCATGCGCTGATGAAGGCAGCGGCTGCATGCAAGGTGAATTTCCTAAAGGTGCAGATTTATATATAATGGGATATAACCCTCCCATGCGCTGGCTAAAATGAAGAAAAATTGGGCTATACTTTTTTTTTAAGACCATAACGTTACAAACTTGCACACATTTCGGATGTGTCTTAAATAAGTTTGCATTTCATGATCACTTTTTGTATAGTGTTTTGGTAGAGTAGAAAAAAGTTTGTAGCCGAAGGAATAAACTACAAAACGCTGATTTCCTACAGAGGGATCACAAGATGAGGGATCTCCAGATAGTTTAAGATTCATAAAAGTGACATCAACTGAAAGCTTCCCAAAGCCTGGTTGAATGCCACTTTTTTCTAGTGATCCTTCATCCAATCTGTGAAAAAACTGAATAGATTGTTTTTGTTGTACTATTTCTGCTTTGTACTAAGCACAATCTCCTTCATCCCAACAGGTATGTTCCAGCGTCTGGACAAACTGCGTAAAACAGGCTTTGCTAGCGTCATCCTGTTTGGAACCAACAATGACAGTACAATCTCTGGCGTATGGGTGTTCAGAGGACAGGATTTGGCATTCACAGTAAGTTAACATATTGGCTAACTTTGCATTATTACAAAATGTATTAAAATCCTACTGGGCATATTGCAGAACAAGCTTCTCGCAATGCTCGGTGTCATTCAACCCTTGCTGGAGATTTGTCAGCAAAGGTATTGCTGTGATTTGTTACCATATCTGGCTAACATTTAACCCCTCCACTTTTTAGCTGTCTGAGGATTGGCAAATTGATTATGAGTCCTACGCCTGGAGGAAGCTGGATTCAGACAGCGAGGAGTGCAAGACCCTGGTGAAAGAGTATTTCTGCTGGGAAGGAGATTTCAAGCATGTAGGCAAAGCCTTCAACCAGGGCAAGATCTTCAAGTGAGGCCCTCTGGGAGGAAGAGAGGAGCCGTCTTTCATTTTGAAGAGATCTGGGACATCAAGTTTTTTCTCTTCTCGACAACTCAGACGTTTTAACTTAAGGCAGCAAACAAAAAATAAAATAAAAACTTAAAGTCAAAATATTACCTTGCAATGGTGTTTAATTTCTGTAACCCTTAACACCCCCCCCCCCCCGGATGTGAGTTCATATAAAAAGTGATCTGAGTGGCTATAGAGCCACCCAATCACTTGTACAGTGAGGGGGGAGCAAGTATTTGATCCCCTGCTGATTTTGTAAGTTTGCATACTGAAATGATCAGTCTAATTTTGATGGTAAACTTTTTTTCTTTCAACCGTCAGTCAGCAAGATTTCTGTCTCCCAGGTGTCTTCTATACAGTAAACGAGCTGGGATTAGGAGCAGTCTTAAAGGAGTGCTCCTAATCTCAGCTTGTTACCTGTATGAAAGATACCTAGCCACGGAATTGGATTCCAATCTCCACCATGGCCAAGATCAAAAAGCTGTCCAATGATGTCGGGGACAAGATTGTAGAACTGCACAAGGCTAGAATGGGCTACAAGACCATCGCCGGGGAGCTTGAGGGTGACAGTTGGTGTGATTATTTGCAAATGAAAGGAACGCAAAACTATTAGTCTCCCTCGGTTAGGGGCTCCATGCTAGATCTTTTTTCGTGGAGTTTCAATAATCATGAGAACAGTGAGGAACATCGCCCAAAACTGCACAGGAAAATCTTGTCAGTGATCTCAAGGCAGCTGGAAAAACAATTTTAACACTACGCGGTAAAACACTGAAATCCTGCAGTGCCCACAAGGTCCCCCTGCTCAAAGCACATGGCCCGTCTGAAGTTTGCAAATGGAGTCAGGCGAACTGGGTTAAAGTGTTGTCGGATGAGACCAAAATCAAGCTTTTTGGCATCTGCTCAACTCGCAGTGTTTGGGGGAGGAGGAATGCTGACTATGACCCTCAAGAATACTATCCCCATCATCAAACATTTAGGTGGAAACATTGTTTTGGGGGTGTTTTTCTGCTAAAGGGACAGAACTTCACTGCATCAGACAGAAATATGTGGAGGGAGCTGAAGGTTTGAATTTGCAAACGTCAGCCTCAACCTTTATCACTTGGAGAGGATCTGCAAACCAGGAGTGGGACAAAATCCCTCCTGAGATGTGTGCAAACCTGGTAGCCAACTACAAGAAAGTCTGGCCTCTGATTGCCATCAAGGGTATTGACACCAAGTACTAAAGTCATGTTTTGCAAAGTGGTCAAATGCTTCAGAGTAGCAGAGGTGAGAGCATGAGCTTGGTTTACACCAGGGGTTCCCAACTTTTTAAAGAGCGAGGGCCACTTAAGGACCCCTCCATGCTGATTTACATCAGCAGAAGGGCACAAGCACATATCTGTACGTTGCCTTCAAGAGCCCAGCCACGGGCTCGCGACCTGGTCCTACGCTCCGGGACCCACAGACCCGATCGCAGCCGGTGTCACACGATTGGTCACAGGAGCTGAAAAACAAGGAGGTGTGCGTAAACACACCTTCCTCATTCTGTATGGCAGTGACACTGTCTGTTCCCTGATATTGGGAACGACGTTCAGCGACGTCACGCCTACAGCCACGCCCCCTACAGTAAGAATCACTCCCTTAAAGTACTTAACCCCCTAGTGGTTAACCGCTTCACTTCCATTATCCTTTTCAGTAATCTGCATTTTTATAGCACTTTTCGCTGTGAAAATGAGTGGTCCCAAAAATGTGTCCGATGTGTCTGCCATAATGTCGCAGTCACAAAATTGACCGCAATTGTCAAAGTGACAGTGCCGAATTGCTAAAGGGGCAAGGTCCTTAACCTGCATAATGGTCCAGGTCTTAAATGGTTAAAGCCTTCAAGTCTTTTTGAATGATGCTACAAGCTTGGCATACCTGTTTTTGGGCAGTTTCTCCCATTCTTTGCAGGATCTCTCGTTGGTGAATGTCGCTGCACAGCCATTTTTCTGATCTCTTTAGCAATGTTCAATTGGGTTCAAGTCTGAGCTCTGCCTGTACCACTCAAGGACAGTCAGAGTTGTCCCATAGCCACTTTTTTTATTATCTTGATTGTGTGTTTAGGGCCTTTGTCCTGTTGGAATATGACCCTTCAACCCAGGCTCCAGAGCGCTCTGAAGCAGGTTTTCATCAAGTATGTCTCTACATTGCTGCATTCATCTTTCCCTCAGTCCTAAATAGTCTCCATGCTTCACTGTAGGGATGGTTTTGGCCAGGTGATGAGCGCTCCTGGTTTCCACCAGACATGGTGCTTGCTATTCAGACCAAAGAGTTCAATCTTTGTTTCATTAGACCAGTGAATGTTTCTCATGGTATTGAGTCCTTCAGGTTCCTTTTGGCAAACTCCAGGCGGGCTGTCGTGTACCTTTTACGGAGGAGTGGCTTCCGTCTGGCCTCTCTACCATACAGGCCTGATGGTGGAATGCTTCACAGATGGTGGTTCTCTGGAAGGATTTCTTCTCTCCACAGGAAACACTGGAACTGTCAGTGACCATCGGTTTCTTGGTTACCTCCCTGGCTAGAGCCCTTGTTCTCTGGTCGCTCAGTTTGGCTGGGTGGCCTGCTCTAGGAAGAGACCTAGTGGTTCCAAACAATTTCCATTTATGGATGGAGGCCACTGTGCTCATTGGGACCTTCGATGATGCAGACTTTTTTTGTACCCTTCCCCAGGTCTGGGCCTCAATATAATCCTCGGTCTACAAACAATTCCTTGGACTTCATGGCTTGGTTTGTGCTTTGACATGCACTGTTAATTGTGGAACCTTTTTATATAGACAGGTGTGCCTTTCCAAATCATGTCCCATCAACTGAATTTACCACAGGTGGACTCCAAGTTGTAGAAACATCTCAGATAATCAGTGGAAACAGGATACACCTGAGCTCATTTTTGGGTGTCCTTGAAAAGGCTGGTGAATACTTAATTTTGCTAATACGTTTATATATTCTGGCAGAATTTGATTTTTTGGTCATTTTTCAGAGAATATGAATGATCACAAACTTTTCTTTCACTCATGGTTGGTGTTAGGCTGAAGCCATTTATTATCAATCAACTATTTACACTTTTTAGATCATAATGGCAACAAACTACCCAAATGACCCTGATCGAAAGTTTACATACCCTGCTGATAACATGCACATAAGTTGACACAAAGGGGTTTGAATGGCTACTGAAGGTAACCATCCTCACGGGTGATCCTGTTTTCTTGTAATTAGTGTGTGTATATAAAGGGTCAATGAGCTTCTGGATTTCTGACAGACCCTTTCATCTTCTATCCAGTGCTGCACTGACATTTCTGGATTCTGAGGAAAGCAAAAAAAAAAAAAATTGTCAAAGGATCTGTGGGAAAGGGTAGTTGAACTGTATAAAAAGATATCCAAGTAATCGAGAATGCCAATCAGCAGTGTTCAAACTCTAAGTGGAAAATAAGGGGTTCTGTTGAAACCAAACCACGGTCAGGTAGACAAACTAAAATTTCAGCCACAACTGCCAGGAAAATTGTTTGGGCTACAAAGAAAAACCCACAAATTACTTCAGGTGATATACATTACTCTCTGAAAACATGTGGTTTGGCTGTTTCAAGATGCACAATAAGGAGACACTTGAAGAAAGATGGGCTGCATGGTCGAATCGCCTGAAGAAAGCCATTACTACGCGAATGCTACAAAGTATTCGGCTTACAATATGCCAAACAGCACAGACAAGCCTCAAACCTTCCGGCAGTCATTTGGAGTGACGAGACCAAAATTATGCTTTTTGGCCACAACCATAAATGCTTAATTTGAAGAGTCAACAAGGCCTGTGATGAAAGGTCTACCATTCCTACTGTGTTTCACAGTAGGAATGGTGGACCTTTTATCACAGGCCTTGTTGTGGGTGGATTGCTGATGTTTTGGGGATGTGAGCTGCAAAGGAAATTTGGTGAAAATTGATGGCCAGATGAATGCAGTATGTTATCAAAAAATACTGGAGGAACATTTGCATTCATCAGTCAAGAAGCTGCGCATGGAACGCACTTGGACATTCCAACATAACAATGATCCAAAACACAAGTCCAAGTCGAGCTGTCATTGGCTACAGCAGAATAAAGTGAAGGTTCTTGAGTGACCATCTGTCTCCTGACCTCTATCATTGAGCCACTCTGGGGAGATCTCAAACATGCAGTTCATGCGAAATAGCCCAAGAATTTACATGAACTGGAGGCTCTTTGCCAAGAGTAATGGGCAGCTTTAACATCTGAGAAGATAAAGAGCCTCATCTACAAATACCACAAAAGACTTCAAGCTGTCATTGAAGTTAAAGGGGGCAATACATGGTATTAAGAACTGGGGTATGTAAACTTTTGATCAGGGTAGTTTCTGTTATGATTTAAAGAGTAAACACAGTTGATTGATAATAAATGACTTTAGCCAAACACTAACCATGAGTGACGGACAGGTTTTTGTGTTCTGAAAAATGGCCAAGAAATCATAAATTCTACGGTATATAAACTTATGAGCACAACTGTATGTACATGTGATTTCCACCCCCTGTTTTATTTTTAATATCTTTGAAAAGATTTCAAACAAACTTCCTTCATGTTGTCAACATTGGGTATAGTTTGTAGAATTTTGAGGAAAATACTGAAGTTAATTCCATCTTGGCATAAGGCTTGTAACGTAACAAAATATGGTAAAAGTGAAGTGCTGTGAATACTTTCCGAATGCATTGCAACAAGGTTCAACACATTGCCCCTATTCGTTGTCAGGACCAAGGATCCTCTAGCACTGCCATCAGATGCCCTGGTAATTCCCTGGCTTCTATTCAGGTGAATATATATGCCTTCCCTCCAGTGTGGATTTTTCCTTGACTGCTCTGCAAAATAGAGGTAGATTAAATTCTCCTATCCTTAAGTCAGCAGCTAGCCTCAAATACTAAGAACAAATATACAAACTGCTTATACACATAAAATAAAGCAATGTAAATGCAAAAAAAGATAATGCACTATAAGTTATACATATGTGACACAACAATTCACAGGTATGTCAAAAGGGTGCTTCTTTTTAAAAACGCACAGTCTGTATAACTATAATGTTCTTAGTGTGGAAATTCTTGAAAAATGGTTGGAAAAACAACACAGATCCAGGCTTTCCTTCACTTGTAGTCCCCCCTCACGGTTTGGTACTCACCAGATAGACATGGTGTTAATTGCCTTCAGATTTTGAGATCTCTCTCCTGTGAAGTGTGGCTCAGCCCAGCAGCAATGTTTTCTCCTCCAAATAGATATGGATGGGGTTGGATGCATGTGTGCAGCATGAGCAGTCATGTAAACAAAAACGTAGGGGGAAAGGACATAGTGTAATACCGTTTTTATTGTAAAAAAATCTTATTTTAAAAGTTATGCTTACAAGTATAAAAACAGAGATGTGCGCATCGGTTGCAATGTTACTGCTCACTCAGCTGGTTCTGGCGTCTCCGCTCCGTCTCCAGCTCATGTGTCCCGGGTGTAACTTGCTTCGTCTGTGCGATGAGTCGTGTAGCCACGCCCTGACGCGTTTCGTGATTGGTTCACGTCTTCAGAGGGCGTGGCTACACGGCACGACTGATCGTATTTATAGGAGGATGCAATCCCTCGGCTCCTCCCTTCTTCCACTGACAGCAGCTTTGCAAGAGGAGATATAACACTCCCCTCTGCCCGAAACCACGCCCTGCTGCCAATAGGATTCGGAGTGTCCGGTTGGCCCCTCCTATGTGAGACAGAGCTGCTGTGTGTCATTGCTTGAAGCGTCCTCCATTTTGTCGTAGCGCAGGACAATACTATTCCCTTATGCGCTACTCTATCTTATGGGTCTATTAAGTGCTACTCCCGAGGGTTTGTTATTGTCGGCACACAAGGATCACAGTGCAAATATCTCAGAGGACCTCGTTGCTGACATCTACGGAGAGCTATAGATAAAAGACTGACCAACAGCAGCTATGTTTTTTTATATATATAAAAGCAAGGAAAATATATGTGGTACTAAAATTATACCTGGCTATTAAAGAAATATATATATATATATATATATATATATATATATATATATATATATATATATATATATATATATATTACCAATGTTACTCGTACCTTGTTATGGGTTACATCATAATGACTTTCATCAGCAGTATATAGGCATTACCACTATTAAGGTAAATGTAACTAAGTCACGGTTACCATAATTCTAACTGTTAACATGCATATAAGATTATCCTTAAAATTCAACATGTAAGGCACACTATAATATTCCATATACTGTCCATCCTCTATATTATTCTATTGAGAATACCACCCACACCAACACTCCCAATATCTTTATGTGTATGGCCTCTGATCTACCCTAATCCTCTGTGTTCAGTGGGGGTAGATATGAAAACACATGGTCATTGTTTTGGCCAATGAAAATAGACAAGTATATAAGTAAAAATGTAAAATAAATTAAGTAAAATAAAAAAATAGAAAAAATGAATTAAAATTAGTAGCAGTAGACAGAGGTAAAAAGTCCTTAGATGGTCCTCCTATAAATTAATGTGCATGATATAATATTAATATGGCCCGATGCCGGATTTAATATGTTCAATGATTTTTTGATTTTTAATAAAATATAGGTACAGCCTCCATATAATATCAGTAGTATACATATTTTTAATGATTGCTTATGAAGCAGTTTATATCTAAATCTATGTTGAGGCCATTCGGACTTAGGGTATTTGTAAGAAATATCCATTCAGTTTCTCTTTTGGATATTTATCTTACCCTATTGCTTCCTCTCCAATTGGAATCTATTTTGTCTATCCCCCAGAACTTAAGTCCTATGGGGTTTTTGTCATGTTTTTGTAAAAAATGTAAGGAGACGCTATGATCTTCATACCCTGTGGTGATGTTGTATATATGTTCTCCTACTCTTTTACTCAGTTTTCTTTGTTCGTCCTATATACATCAACCCACAGGGACATTCCAAGGCATAGACCACATGGGTCGACATGCATGTTATACATTCTTTAATGGGGAAGTTTTTACCATTAGCTGTTGACGTAAAATGGGTGAGGCCTCTCAAATGGGTAGAGACCTGGCGACAGGCCTTGCATCGTCTAAAGATGTTTTGGGAGAGACCTGGATTTACAGCTTGTAGTTTTTTAGGGGGATCCAAAACTCTTTTCACTATTTGGTCTCCAAAAGATGGACATTTTCTATATATAAATGGGGGAATAGGTGGTAACTGTTGATTCAAAACTTTATCCATCAGCAGTATACCCCAGTGTCTTTTAATTACATTGCTTTATTTTATGTGTATAAGCAGTTTGTATATTTGTTCTTAGTATTTGAGGCTAGCTGCTGACTTAAGGATAGGAGACCCTGGTGGATAGCAGCACCTCACAAAAAGCAGATTCTGAACTGTTTGAGTTCAATAGATATAAAATCATATAGCGCTGTTAATGCCTCATAGAGACATATTTTTTCATACACACTTCTTTCATTATAATAGCTGCTTTTTTCTGCATATATGTTTATATAACCTATTAAATTAGAAGACCTGTCCACTGAGCGCTAGGACCAGCCTCTATCTTAGGATATATCCTGGTACATCTTTTCTAGATTAAATTCTCAATGCATCGAACTGGCCCAAAAGAACCTGGTCACTCCTAACAGGCCCGACCTGCTATCTCAAGGCCTGCGTTCCACCCTGCTTTGCAGTCACTGGCATGGTTGTGGAAACCCAAGTCTTGAATGACAGGGGTATCTGAGTTTCATTCCCAACTTACTGAGACCAAAAAGCCACTTGGCTTCCTTTGCTAGAAATATTTTTTTGCCCAATGTGAACACAGGCTTTTCAACCGCAGAGATTGCTCCGTACCTCGCATTCTAACCTTCCTACAATTGGAAATGTACCATTCCAAGAAACCTTTGGCTTTGCTTTTCCTTGATCAAACCTTTTATCCAAGGTGTCTTAATGCTTAAACTCTTACTACAGCACCTTTCCTTGGGATTCGTTTGGTTCTCTGTCGTGTAGAAACCACTCTTTAAACCCAGTAGGGTATTGGAACAGAGCAGCCTTAGACCTCCGCTTCTGGGATTTTCCTGATAGTGATCTTGGCTCCTCCTATTCTGTGTCTGCCCCCGTAGCAAGCACACGCTATAGGGGCAGATGTGTGAGCTTGATCCTAAACCAGGCTGTGTGCGTTCATTGACACACACACACACACACACACACACACACACACACACACAGCGTGACTAAGGCACCATCACCACTCTGCTCACAGGGTTTGACTGACAGCAGCAGGACTCCATTGCTATTGCTGCTCCCAGCCAAGCTTGGGAAAGGAGAGAAAACCAGCAGATGGACACAGTGCTGGAGCGATACAGGACTCTGGTAAGTATTTGGGGATATTAGGGGCACCAGGATCACAGCAAGTTGCAAAATGTTTTTTTACCATAATGCATTAAGGCAATTGTCATCAACCCTGTCCTCGGGGCCCATTAACAGGCCAGATTTTAAGTATTACCTTGGGGATGCAGACTATAATACTACAATCACTGATCAGCAAATTATATCACCTGTCATGTATTTCAGTTATCTTGAAAACCTGGCCTGTTAGTGGGCCCTGAGGACAGGGGTTGGTCACCACTGCATTAAGTACCGTATTTGTCGGCGTATAACGCGCACTTTTTTGCCCTGAAAATCGTGTCGGCTAAGTGGTTCGAACACGGCGCGCGGAGGACACCACGATGGCCGCAGAAGGCCGGCGATGGACGGCGGGCAAGACACCGACGAGGGGCATCCAAACTGTAAGTATTTTTTGTTTTTCCAGGAATTTTGCTTTCTAGGTTGGGGGTGCGCGCTATACGCCGGGGCGCGTTATAGCCAGATAAATACGGTAATAAGCATTTTACCACTTTTTTTTTTTGTTCCCTTTTTTCTGGGTGATCGTGCCAGTAGCATACTTCCTAGCCTAGGGTGACAACCCTCACTTGCTGTACTTCTCTATAGAGGGAAAGGGAACTTTTGTTGGATGTCCTACCGTGTGTATGGGCCTTAAGTCCGTCGGAATTTCCGATGAAACAACTCCAATGGGGCTCATTGTCAGAATATCCGATGGAAAAAAAATTCTGTATGACTTTTTCCCATCTAAAATTCCGATCGTGTATACAAGGCATTACTCGCATTGAAAAAATAGCTGAAATGGAGGAATTAATCCATATAGCACGAGACTCTAAATTCTCCCAGACTTGGGCCCGCTGGACTCACTTCTGTTCCACAGAGAGATATGCCTTCGTGATGGGATTAAACCACCCCGAGCCACCCGATAGCTAAAATACCCCCACTGTCACTTTTTTTGATAGAAGAAGCGGAGACGAGCTCCCGATCCCGGGCCGAACTGTAATCGCCACTGTGCAGGGAGCTCGTCACATTCATTACAATGTGAAAGCACAGTGTGTGCTCTTTGTCTCCCCCTACAGTGCAGTACCCGGCAGGAAGAGCTGCTAAGGTAAGACTGACGTTTATCTACTGTGTGTGTGTTGATATGTGTATGTGTTCATGTGTGTGCATGTGAACATGTATGTATGTGAGTGTGCATGTATGTGTTAGTGGTGGTGCGTCCATAAGAGCGCAGGGCATCGCCCCCCTCTCTCCAGCCACCCCCTGGCTGCGTTTGACGGGCACAGTGGCTGCGTTTGACGGGCACAGTGGCTGCGTTTGACGGGCACAGTGGCTGCGTTTGACGGGCACAGTGGCTGCGTTTGACGGGCACAGTGGCTGCGTTTGACGGGCACAGTGAGACTGCAATTTTTATTTTTTTAAAGAATTTTTGTTTGCTTGCGCCCCCCCAAAAATGTTGAGCACCAGCCACCACTGGTTTATATGTGTGTGCATATATATATATATATATATATATATATATATACAGTGTATGTGTGTTTACATGACCCCCTATATGTGTACAATCTTAACCGATTTTTTTTTTTGCTTGTTAATAGTACCATCAAAAAAATGCTGTTCCACTGAAAAGCAATCCATGTTCAGATCGCTTTTCAGAGGCATTTGACAGCTGGTAAAGAGGCAATGTGTTGCCTCCTGACTGCCTGTTTTAACCCCTTAAATGCATCATCACTAAGCTGCAATGCACACAGTTGCAGGGTGGTTGCAGTGCAGCCCCAGTGATGGCGAACCTTGGCACCCCAGATGTTTTGGAACTACATTTTCCATGATGTTCAGGCACTCTGCAGTGTAGTTGAGCATCATGGGAAATGTAGTTCCAAAACATCTGGGTTGCCAAGGTTCACCTTCACTGACCTAAGAGTATACTTCAAGGGTGCCCTGGCTGGAAAAATATTGAGAAACACTGGCATAGAGGAACCAATCTCTCCACTTTCCTCCTGCAGCCGCTAAATGCCTGCGGGAGGGAGAGGAGAAGCGGGTGGAATGGAAAAATCGCTTCCTTTATATGCAGCCAACAACTAGCGACCGGGTCCTGTTGTTCCGCCCACCGAGCTCGGAGAAAATAGCCCTGTCAGGGGGGCCCTTCATGGTTTCTTGCATCGGGGCCCTGAAGGTTCTAGTTACGCCACTGAATCTCACCTCACTTTAAGGACCTAACCCCTCCTAACCTATTCAGGAAAAGACAGATATATGTATATACATGCAAACACACCGATTTTTAGATTGCAAAGTAAGCGATACCTCTACAACAAGCTCCTCCACAGGCGGCACTACTTTGGGGGCGACTCGGCAAGGCGATCTCAAGACAACTTGAGAGGCAACTTGCAAAATGACTTCTGTCATACAAGAACCTTTTTCTAAGTGGGAGCGACTTGCGTCGCTCCTATTAGAACGGTTCTATTAACCCCCTTAACTGTATCCCCGAGCGTGACTCAGGGTTGTTTTTTTCTGCTGAGATCGGTATCCCCGAGTCACACTCGGGGTGGTTGTGCAGAGCCTGCAGCGGCGTTCCTTACCTTCTCCAGGTGATCCAGCGATGATCTCTCATTGCTGTGATCGCCGCCGAGATCCCCGCCGCGCCGCCCACCGGTCATCTGACTTCCTGGTTCTGTTCCCTGCACCGCAATGGTGCATGGGAGCGGAACTGGGAGGGAAATTCAAATGAATTCAAATGTTGCACAAACATATAAAAAGGAGGTGATACAATGTAATCTGAGAGGATTACACTGTATCACCTTGGAATCTGACACAGTGCCCTTTCAGTGCCCCTTGCCATTGTCATTTGTGACAAATAAAACCTTTGAAAACCCTTTGAAAATGGCATCTAAATAGCGCTGTCCTACAAATGCACTTTTTGATCAGCTGAGCAACCGCGGCAGCGAAACGGAGTTGATCGCAGAACAGAGCGACAGTGAGTCGTTGGGCGATTTGTCATCTGACTCTGACACCGACACTGATGCAGAAAGTGACAACGCCGATGATCCCGCACCTGACCTAAGTGATGTGCGCATTTGGTGCGCTATAGACAGCGATGCAGACCAGGCAGCGCTCCCGAGATTCCGATTCACTGGCTCTCCTGGGATGAGGGTTGATGTGGAGAGGGACAACCCTCTGGCGTACCTGAAACTTTTTCTTTCTGAGGAGGTAATTTTAAAAATTCTGACAGAGACCAATCGATACCACGATCAGCAATCTGCTACTCTGCGTGCCAGATTTTCCAGATCCAGAAAATGGGAACCTGTCACTAAAGAGGACATCTGGAAGTTTCTAGGACTCATCATCCTTCATGGGGTGGTGGGCAAACCGCTCCAGAAATGGTACTGGACCACCAACAAGATGCTGGTCACGCCATTTTTTGGGACTGTGATGTCTAAATATCGTTTTTCACTCATGAAAACATTACACTTCGCCAACAACGAAGAGTTTGATGAAGTCACGCATCCTGCGCCCAAGCTAAAAAAAAATCTGGGAGGTGTGCCAGATTGTCGCCAACTTCCAGCGGACCTACGTGCCAGAAAGGGATGTCAGTGTGGACGAAAGTCTGATGGCCTACAAGGGACGCCTAAGCTGGATCCAATTTATTGCGTCCAAAAGGGCGCGCTTTGGCATAAAATGTTATATGCTATGTGAATCTTCCACCGGATATATCTGGAATGCGGTAATTTACACCGGGAAAGGTACCAAATTCAATCCCAGGTACAACCGCTATGGGATGGCCACATTGTCAGTCCTTTCACTGCTGGACCCATTACTGAACCAGGGATATTGCGTGACAAGACAATTTTTATACGTCACCGGAACTTTATGAGGTTTTGCTCCTCAACAAAACGGATGGATGTGGTACAGTGAGGCCAAACTGGCGTGACATGCCATCTACGTTTGGCAAGAAAAAACTAAAAAAAGTAGAGATGGTTGTTTCCAAAAGGGAAAAATGATGGCAATGAGATGGAGAGACAAAAAGGACGTGTGTGTCATGAGCACCGTGCACAGCACCTCCACTACTATGGTCCGCACAAAACACGGAAAAGATGTGCTGAAGCCACAAGTCGTGATCGACTACAATCACACGATGGGAGGTGTCGACCGAGCCGATCAGGCAATGACATTTTACCCGGCGATGTGCAAACAGAAAAAATACTACAAAAAGATTTTCAGGCATCTCCTTGAACAATGTCTTTGGAACGCCTATATTCTTTATAAGGCAAACGAAGACACCTCTTATTCATTGCGACTTTATATGGAAGGTGGCTGAGCAGATTTTTATCAACCACCCGACGCCATCAGTGTCTGCTAACAGACCCGGACGACGCTCTGTTGACGTTGGCAATCCAGAGCGCCTGACAGGTCGTCATTTTGTAGACTTTGTACCGCCAACCGCACAAAAGTTAGCGCCTACCAGGATGTGCGTCGTTTGCTGTTCCAAGAAGGATGGAAATGGGAAAAAAAGTCCGAAAGGAAACCAGGTACCATTGCCCAGATTGCAACGTCGGACTTTGTCTAGTTCCAGGTTTCAAACTTTTTCACACCCAGGATGTGTATTAAATTTCTTTGTTTGATTAATTTATTTATTTTTCTTTGCATTATTAAATAAAATTATATTATTTATTAGATTATAATTCATGTGTTTGTGTTTCAAATTTATCACATCTGGAATGTCTACTAGAGTCTTGTTTTGGTCAGGTTTAAGTAAGTAATTACTAAGAATTACAGGCCTATAATACATATCACCAAATTTCCATGCAAAAAATTGTACCGCTTTTGGTACGTAATTCCAGACAGAATCATACCGCCAGGGAGGTTAAATAGAGTGGACAGGTCGCCCCTGTGTGATCCGGCTCTTACGAGTAGTGTTACACCAATTATGTGTACGTTAATGATGTTGAATCACCTTTTGCTTTTCTATAGGTGTATTGATACATGTTTTTACAATAAAACATTTTTGGTAAAAAATAAAGAAATTATCCTTTCATTGGATATTTAACAGACCGGAAGGGAACAAATAGTCAATGGTCCGGGTTTACATACACTTTAACTTTTACTGTCAGCTGCTGCACGCTTTTCATACTGAATGCTGAAAATCATGACCATTTGCAGTAATAGCTGAAATAAAAAGAAATGGCAAACTTGTAAAATGGCAAAAAACTACAAATCGCATTAGAATATAAACAAATTTGGGAGAAATAGGCAAAGCCCAAACTACTATTTGTATTCAATATTTCTTCAAGGCAGTGCCAGTTTAGGAACACACAACTTTAGTTGATACTAAATGATATAGAGCAGTGGTCTCCAAACTGTGGCTCTTAGTTAGCCTTTATCTGGCCCTTGGGGCCATTCCCATTCACTAACGCCAACAATGGGGCATAATTCCTTGCACCGACACCAACGTTGGAACACAATTTCTTCCACTTTCCCAGTGACACAAATGAAAGGGCACAATTCCTCCCACAGACACCAAATGATGGGGCACAATTCATTTCACAGACACCAATGATGGGGCACAATTCCTCCCACAGACACCAACGATGGAGCACAATTCCTTTTGACACCAATGATGGGGCACTGATCCTCCCTCTGATACCAAATATAGGGCATTGTTTACTCCACCTGGACATCAGGGCATTTTCTACTCCGGCCCTCCTAAAGTCTGAAGGACAGTAAACGGGCCCTTTGTTTATAAAGTTTGGAGACCTCTGATATAGACTATTGGCAAATCTAGACAGGATTGCCATACGACGCAAGCAGACACCAAATAATTGCATAATCCCTTAATTAAATGTTCTCATCTTAAGTTGTGTAGCTTAGTTTTCAAGCATCTGAAATATGTCATCTAACAATAGATCTTTTTAAAACGTTCCATGAGAGGAAGGGTTAGGTCGTCTACATTAATCAAGGAGGAACTGCAAATAAAACGGCAGCTGCTCACCTGCTCCCCTAGGCCCTCTGGGCTTCATTTTAAAGAAAGGAACAAGAAAAGCTGCCGTTTTACCTGTAGCGTTTTAAGATCGGTGCTGTAGGCCTAGCAAATATCTGTCATAACAGGAAATCTATGTTAACTGCCATCCCATCTCCTTCCATTAATGAACTGCAATACCTTCTTGTAGCCAGGTAGTGGCAGTGTTTGCATGTATGACTTCCACTTGTACGTGCTAGAACACATTTTGCACTCTTAGCACAAGGCTTCCTTCCAAATAACACATTTTAATATTTGTGCATTGTAATACATTTTTGAGTATTTTTTTGTATACAAACGGAAATTTATCGATGAATTTAAGAGTAAGATTTAGTAATAATCGAATCTGTGTCCACTTTTCTTTAACAAGTGCGGTCAGATGCATCATCGTGTAATTACTGTAAGATTTGGTCAAGAAATAAAGTTGTAGGATTCACAGAAACCTATTCTGGGCTTTGCCATTTCCTGAAATGCATGCTGGGTAACGTTTATCAGATGTCTCAAATAGGGTGACCACATTTCCAAACTGCCATTCAGGGACATACCCCCTCTCACACCTTCCCCAACAAAAAATGAGGGGGCGGAGAAAATGTAGTCTCGGGGGTTGATGGGGAATTTGGTGGCAGTTTTTTTGTCAGGTGAATGTGCCACTTGCCACCAGATGCAGTGCCGCTTGCCACCCATAGCCTGCCACCAGATGCGGTGCTGCTGTCACTCCCTCTGCATTGGCCACATGCATAGAAAGGAGTGAATGGAGTCACTATCTGGAGAGTGAAGATTACACCGGTCCCTTCTGCTTGCCGCTGGGTGCCAGAGAAGGAGGAGATGCCGAGGTGGGTGGGGACAGCAGTTCTGCACTAGGCGCAGACCTCGCTCCCGGTCTCACTGTCTGAGAGTAAGTTGTCACTGGTTGCAAGATGCCAGGCAGCGCCAGCCCTAGCAACCAGTTCCGGAAAAGTAGTTATTAGTTAGTAGGGGTTGGCTGTGTCCTCTATTTAATTCCCGGACATTATATTGTTCCAGTAACCCAGGGTTTGACAAATTTGCTTGGAATCTAGGAGCCAGCTAAAAAAGTTAGGAGCCAGAAAACGCGCCCCATCCCGACAAGCTCGCGCGGAGAAGCGAACACATACATGAGTAGCGCTTGCATATGTAAATGGTATTCAAACCTCACATGAGGTATCACTGCAATCGTTGGAGCGAGAGCAATAATTCTAGCTCTAGACCTCCTCTGTAACTTAAAACATGCAACCTGTAGATTTTTTTAAACGTCGCCTATGGAGATTTTAACCACTTAAGGACCGGACCAATACGCTGCTAAATGACCCAAGGGTTTTTTTGCGATTCGGCACTGCGTCGCTTTAACAGACAATTGCGCGGTCGTGCGCCGTGGCTCCCAAACAAAATTTGCGTCCTTTTCTTCCCACAAATAGAGCTTTCTTTTAGTGGTATTTGATCACCTCTGCGATTTTTATTTTTTGCGCTATATACAAAAATAGAGCGACATTTTTAAAAAAAAAACATTTTTTTTTACCTTTTGTTATAAGAAAAATCAATAAACTAAATTTTAGTCAAACATTTAGGCCAAAATTTATTTAGCCACATGTCTTTAGTAAAAACAAATCGCAATAAAAAAAAAAAATTAGCTACCTAGTGGGAACAGCGACACTAATACAGCGATCAGAAAAATGATCGCTTAGTGATGCTGGCAATAGGGAGTGAAAGGGTTAACTAGGGCGGTGATCAAGGGGTTAAAACTTTATTAGGGGGGGTACGGGGGCTACCCAGGACCTAACACTAACTGCCTGTCACACTAACTGTCACACTGACACTAAATACAGTAATCATACATGTATGATTACTGCATTCAGTGACACTGTGACAGGGGGGAGGGGGGCGATCGCGGGGGTTAATGTGCCTGTGTGTTAGTGTAGTGTTAGTGCAGACTTACTTGTGATGTGATCTCTTCTCAGCGGTGGTTGAAAAAAACGCTGAGGGAGAGATCACATCGCTTCCTCCTTCCTGTGTTTACACAGGAGGAGGAAGTGGCAGGGCGGGGGGGCGCGCGCATGCATTGGCTGGGAGCGATCGTGAGGGGGCGGACAAAAACAAATAGCCGCCCCCTCTTGTCGGATTGCTCGTACAGCCGCGGGGACCGGGGGGGGGTCCCGATCGGCCCCCCGACCCACCTCAAGGCACCAACGTATATATATATGTTGATGTGCCTGTTGGTGCCATTCTGCCTACGTAAATGTACATGCGGCGGTCCTTAAGTGGTTAAAGGATAAAAGTTTGTCGGCATTCCACGAGCGGATGCAATTTTGAAGCGTGACATGTTTGGTATCAACTTACTCGGCGTAACATTATGTTTTACAATATAAAAAAAATTGGGATAACTACTGTTGTCTTATTTTTTTAATTAAAAAAAAGTGTATTTTTCCCCCCAAAAAAGTGACCTTGTGAGACCGCTGCGCAAATACGGCGTGACAGAAAGTATTGCAACAAGCGCCATTTTATTCTCTAGGGTTTTAGTATAAAAAATATATATAATGTTTGGGGGTTCTAATGTGAGGGAAGGAGATGGCAGTGAAAATAGTAAAAAAAAATGACATTAGAATTGCTATTTAACTTTTAATGCCAACGGCGACCACCAGATGGTGCCAGCTCACAGATGGACACAGAAGGGACTTCACAAAGCCGCGATCGTGCAGCGGGGGTGGTGGGGGGCGCACGGAGACAGCCACGGCCTCAATTACCTGTCGCCGCGGGCGCCAGGTCACAATTTCTTGTCGCAATTGCGACCTGGCGCCCGGATATTGTCAACCCCTGCAGTAACCACTGCAGAACAGATATGGCCATATACACTGTGATTTTAGTAATAAAAACATACCTTTAATAACCGTATTCTATTTTATTCTATCCCAGAAAAGGAGGTCGTGGGCCACATCAGAAGGTTCCTTGGGCCACTGGTTGGGCACACCTGCTCTAAAGAACGATCTTAGAAAAGGTGATAGAAAAGGTAATGGTGCAAAGGGCTTGTTACCTCTGCAGTGCCTTTCAGTAATATAACACCAGGGACCTTGTGACCTTCTGACATCAGTCCCTGAATATAAAGCTCTACAAGATTTAACACAAAGCAAGGACACACAATCTGGGTCACTAGTGATGTCCTTCAACGTGCTACACAAACAGACACAATGTAGGGACCCTCAGTGCTGTGGGCAGTCATGTTTTTACAAGCTTTTTACAACTGCAATAAAAAAGACTTTTAACATAATAAACCTGCATTAACTGCTCTGACTCAAAGCATTGTCTTCAGTGTCACTTTTTATTGGGGGAGTTTTCTTTCCAAGTCGAGATACACTTTCACCAAGCTGTTTTCTCCAGTATTTAAGGGCATGGAATTCGTCTTCAGTCCTCGATGTTCCTGTTGAGATGTAATTTATCTCTTTCGAGAACTTAAATTTGATTCTACATTTTTTTTTCTTTTCTACATTGTCATCTGAATGTGTTTATAAGGTGACATCAGTATCCTACCACAACTGTACAGACAACGCCTAGATTCACGCCGCCTGCCAACTCTAGACTGAGCCAACGCTTTGTGAAATCTGTCTACCTGGGCTTGCTCAATATGTAGCTGTTCTAGCATGCTTAATGTTTTTCTACAGCCTATTTGATAGATATCAGCATTTTAAAAGGCTTTCCAGGGACAGTTGACATTGAAGCAATGACTGCAGACTAGTTATTACAAATGCCTTCTTGGAGCATCACCTCAATGAAAATATGTCCATGACAGAATATTAAAGGAACTCGACCTCTGCTTTTTTTTTTTTTTTTTAAGTGAAATTCCAGCTTAAAGCCAATTAGCCTTTAAAGTACCGTAGATGTAAAACAGATTCATGAAATTTGAGCTGGACACATATATCTACAGTGCTTTGTTATCTCTCTTCAAAGAGCTATGTCCCTTAGCTCTCTCCTGAACCGTTCCTTGTCATCAGCCAGATAACTTCTGACAAATTCTCGGACACATCAGATAAAAGCAGCCAGACATTGTTGTCTGGAGGTTTCTATAAATAGATTAGCAGGGAGCTGGCCCTGTTACAAAGCACCTCTGAGAGTCTCTGCCTATGAGGAGAGGGGGTGTGTGCCTTTCCTCCAATCAGCAATGTTAGCTATCTTTGCTGTATGCCCAGACATCACACTCTGTGTTAACCAGGAAGAGAACATTTCCTAACACAATCTGAACTTTCTAAACAGTATATAAATGTAAAGACAGCAGATATACATATAAAACCTATGTAGGAAGATTTGGTTCATCTCTGTGTATTATCTGAGGCTGTTCACTTCACTGGGTGTATGGAGGGTTTACATCCACTTTAACCCACCCTTAACCCTAACCCCTCACCCCAACCTATGCTAATTAACCTGTATACGAAAGATACATATACATACCTATTTTTTATTTTCTGCCAGCTCCTCTGCTCTGTGTCGGCCAGCAGCAGGGAGTGCTGACAAAGGATGAACCACCCCAATGGGTGATGTCATCACTCCAGGTTTTATCAGCCATTGCTGAGGGTTCTCTCTTCTCCCCTGCAGGTGTTGTTGGCTGACACAGGATCATGTGACCAGACCAGAAAATAGATTAGTATATGCATCTTTTTATAAACCGGTTATTCAACAGAGGTGTTGGGAGGGGAGCATTTTTAAGGATCATGTTACCCATGCTGAACCATAATAAGCACATATCAACTGATTGTTTTTGGCTTTTGCCCATTCCAGAACTCTTTTCTCCATTAGGACTGGGTTAAAACGGGATTCCACCCGCAAATTTTTTTTTAAAGTCAGCAGCTACTAACAGTGTAGCTGCTGACTTTGAATAAGGACACTTACCTGTCCTACTTGCCCGCGCTGATGGCCCCCCCGATGCCAATCCTCGATCCTGGCAGCTTCAGGCACCGCCATCCACAGTAAGGGAAACAGGCAGTGAAGCCGTGTGCTTCACTGCCCGTTTCCTACTGCGCATGTGCGAGCAGCGCGGCGCTTTGTGAATGGTCCGGCTGCTTTCTGGGATACACACAGTTCCCAGAATGCAGCGCCCCCCATTCACAGGAATACACCGAGTGTAGGAGGAAGAGAATCGAACCACAGAAGATAAGGGGCATATTCGGGACTTCCGCATAGCAACAGCTATTTAGGGTAAGTAAAAACATTTTTTTTTTTCATTAAATTTTTTTTTTACTTTTTTTTTTTTTTAGATTTTTGGAAGAATTTTTTTTTTCCAGGGTGGAACTCCGCTTTAACTGCATTTCCCACTAAGCGATGTCTGCAGTTTCCATACTTGTTTATGTGAGGTACATTTCTGTATGTGTCACCTCACATACTTTTACCAGGATTCTAAACTACAGTGCTATTCTTTTTTTTTTTTGCAAAGCGATTTTGATATCTTTAAGGGCTCTTTAACACAGGCATTGAAAATAGACAGTTAGGTTGCGATTTTACTGCCTATCAAAGCCACTCAAAATTTTAATAAAGGAGCAGATGGAGGTGTACAAACTGCAGTGTTAGAAGTGCCTTAGGTTACAACGAGGCAACATTAATGCTGCCTGCAGAGTTCAGCAGGGATTGATGTCTTGCAACCACCTCCAGTCACAACTATTGAAACACCACAAGTGGGCAATAAAAGCACTGTAAATGTACCTATAGTATTTACAGCGTGTTTAAAGTGTGGTTGCAAAGCATCAAAAGTTATAATTTCTCATGGTGTTTAACAAGCTTTGCGTGACTTAAGTCCCAGTGCGACAAGTCCAAAATTAACACTATAGGTGTGTTATTGCGTGTTACAGGCTCCTTTAGAATCCGATGCCTGTGTGAATGAGCCCTTTGGCAATACAGGTTTGTCAAGGATTTGCCCCAGGCAGTGACTGACTGGACAGTGAAGGACCTGTACAGCAATAAGGTAATCGGTTTGTTGTTTTCTCAAAGCTACATGCTTTTTGTATTAGATTGACAGTACTGTGCAATGCAGTACAACATAACTGGAATCCGTAAAATATTCTCCTGCACTGATAGAGCTCCTCCCAAGACCATAAAAAAATATAAACCAGCACTAATTCACACATTAAATAAATATGGCTAACCTATTACAGTGCAGCACTCCCACTTAGCCCCAGCAGGGTATGACAGCAATAAAAACTCAAATGTTCTACCCCTTCCATACTCTATCCAACATTGAAAAGTGGATGACATTAGATATGGATATCTATTGATTGACTCAACTGATTGTATAACCACCCTGTCTGGTTTTTCCAGAATGATCGGTGCTACCGGCTATAGCCAGCAACATTGATCATTGTATTTGGCCAACAGGGAAGTCCCCTGCCGGCAGAATACAATAGCTCAGCAGGAGTGCTTCTCCCATTTACATTGAATGTACATCTCCAAAATAACATCCCTTCCTAACCAATGACACCACAAAGCTCTTAGTTCACTTTCTGGTCATTTCCTGCCTCGGCTACTGCAACTCCCTCCTCAGGGGATTACCTTTATAAAGACTATCCCCCCTTCAGTACATCATGAATTCTGCTGCCAAGATCATCCACCTTACCAACTTCTCAGTGTCTGCTACCCCTCTCTGTTAAATTTCTCCACTGGCTTCCACTCGCCCAACAAATTCAATTCAAAATACTAACAACAACTTACAAAGCCATCCACAACTCAGCCCCCAGCTACATCACTAGACCTCCTGCTCTCTAGCTCCCTCGTCACCTCCTCCCATGCTCGCCTCCAGGACTTTTCCAGATTCTCTCCTAACCTATGGAACTCCCTACCCAAATCTGCTTGACTATATCCTACTCCAGTGATGGCGAACCTTGGCACCCCAGATGTTTTGGAACTACATTTCCCATGATGCTCCACTACACTGCATAGTGCATGAGCATCTTGGGAAATGTAGTTCCAAAACATCTGGGGTGCCAAGGTTCGCCATCACTGTCCTACTCTGTTTGCTTTTAGAAGATCCACGAAAACCCTCCTATTCAGAGACGCATATTCTGCCCACACCTAACAACTGTACTTTTGTTTTTCCATCAGATCATCCCCCACAGTTATTACCCTTTGTATCACTTGACCCTCCCTTCTAGACTGTAAGCTCTAACGAGCAGGGCCCTCTGATTTCTCCTGTATTGAATTGCATTGTAACTGTACTGTCTGCCCTCATGTAAAGCGCTGCGCAAGCTGCTGCTAAATTCTGCATTTTTTTCTTTTTGGTCAACCCACTCCTTGAACACAAATAAAAAAAGTCATGAATGGTCTTCCTAAATGCTATGAGCAGTGTCATACATGTAATTTTTTATTTTGTCCATAAAACAGTAAATTTGCCATACAAATATGGTACTAATTCAGCATAAATACAAAACATGCATGTAGATACCAAGAACTGAATGTAAGTTAAAAAAAATATAGGGCCAGATTCTCAAAAGAGATACGACGGTGTATCGCAGGAAACACCGTCGTATCTCTGTTTTTTTTACTGGGTATCTATGCGTGTGATTCCTAGAATCATTTACGCATAGATACAGTGAAGATCTGACAGGTGTTAAACACTTACATCATCGGATCGTAGATGTAATGGCTTCGCTGGCCGCTAGGTGGCCTTTACGTTGATTTCTCATTTGCCTATGCAAATGAGCCTAATACGCCGATTCCCAAACGTTTTTACGCCGCCCGGTCGTCGTTTACATCGTTTCCGTAAGCGTAAGGTTACCCCCGCTATATGAGGGGTAAGTTTACGAAGGTCCGTCGTATGCCATGTTAAGTATGGCCTCAGGACAGCGTCGTCTTTTTCCGTCGTTTACGTCATTTTACTAAGTCGTTCGCGAATAGGGATTTACGTAAACTACGCTCATGTCGGTTTCATTCACGTTTTCCGACGTGAGCTGGAGCATGCGCACTGGGCTATTTTTGTGGCCGGCGCATTGCGCAGTTCGATCGACGCGGGGGCGCGCCTTTAATTTAAATACAAGCCACCCCCTTTGAATTACGCGGCCTTACGCCGGGCCATTTACACTACCCCGCCGCAACTTACGGAGCAAGTGCTTTGGGAATACGGCACTTGCTCTGTTAAGTTGCGGCGGCGTAGTGTAAATGGCTTACGCTACGCCGTCGGCCAATCTATGTGAATCTGGCCCATAGATTCTGAAATTTGTTAATGTTCGAAACAAATTTTCAGGTTGTGAACAAGGCCGTTGTGGCTGAAACGCGTCTACCTCTGCTGTACTTTTGTCCTTATGGAGATACAATAAATTTGCACTGATTTAAAGAGCATGTATGGAGTTACGGATTGTTCTTTATCTAAATATCCAGTGACCCCCTGCAAAACATAGGATTGTTCCTGAAAGTCAGAAAGGAATGGTAACAATGCTACTGCCATGATACATGTGTGCTGAGAATAAGATAACCAAACAACATACAGTGGCGTTGCTGGGGGGCCAGGGGGTGCGGACACCCACCAAAGGGGTGACACACGTTGGTAGCAACACCGTTAACACTGCCTGCTGCCCTACACTGTGATTTGCGCCTCTCGGATCTCTCAGCGGAGCGGACTGAAGCCCTGTCTCCCCAGCCACTCTGTTTACATCAACACAGGAGGAGGAGCCAGAGGGACACACATCGTTGTGAGTGTGTATATCCGTCCATGCTGTTCTGACTGAGGTCTGTACAATTCCTTGTTTCTGCATTTGCAGGGGGGTGTTATACTAAGTGGGAGTCTACACTGAGGAGATGTCTGCACTGAGGGGATGTCTAAGGCGGCGTACACACGATCGGACATATCCGATGAAAACGGTCCGCGGACCATTTCCATCGGATATGTCCGATCGGGAGTTTGATCCGATGGCGTGTACACACCATCGGATCAAATTCCCCGCCGCCGGACGGCGCCGTGACGTGGCGATGACGCGGCGGTGACGTTGACGCCGCCGCGTCACCGCTACGTCACCGCACCAGGAAGTAAAACACTTCCGCGCATGCGCCGAATCCATTCGGCAGCGGCGCGGCGGCGGTGGGAGCCGACATGTCTGCTGGTAAGTGTACTAACCAGCAGACATGTCGGGCGGACAGATTCCCACCGGATAGATTTCAAAGCATGCTTTGAAATCTGTCGGGTGGACAAATCTGTCCGCTAGCCCATACACACGAGCGGAGATGTCTGCTGAAACGGTCCATCGGACCGTTTTCAGCGGACATATCCCCTCGTGTGTACGCGGCCTAAAGGGTGACACCAATCTTTTCCACACCGGGTAACACCAACCCTAGTGACGCCACTGAAAACATACCGTATATGTAATATATTGCAGCTTACATTAGAAATGGTGGAAACATTTGTTTTAATATCATATTTTTCAGAAAATATCTGTTGATCATATCAGAAACGCAGTTTCCTTGTCAATTCCAGTGCGCTGAAATGGAATCATAAAACAATGTTGTCTTTCCCAAGAGTCAACTTGTAACTCCTGTATCCTGTGCCAGTTCTTGGGAAGGATTACTTCACATTTGGTTTATTACAATGGACTTTTACACTGTCTATTGAAGCTTTTTTGGCTTTCTTAACCACTTGCTTACTGGGCACATATACCCCCCTGCTGCCCAGGTGAAATTTCAGCTTCCGCACTGCGTCATTTTAACTGACAATTGCGCGGTCGTGCGACGTGGCTTCCAAACAAAGCTGACGTCCTTTTTTCCCCACAAGTAGAGCTTTCTTTTTGTGGTATTTGATCGCCTGTGCGGTTTTTATTTTTTGCGCTATAAACAAAAAAGAGCGACAATTTAAAAAAAAAATACAATATTTTTTACTTGTTGCTATAATAAATATCCCAATTTAAAAAAAAAGCACATTTTTTTTTCTCAGTCTAGGCCGATACGTATTCTACATATTTTTGGTAAAAAAAAAAAAAAAAAAAGCAATAAGCGACTGGTTTGCGCAAAAGTTATAGCGCTTACAAAATAGGGGACAGAATTATTATTTTTTATTATTTTTTATTATTTTTTTACAAGAAATGGCGGCGATCTGCGATTTTTATTGGGACTGCGACGTTATGGCAGACACATCGGACACTTTTGACACATTTTTGGCGCCATTCACATTTATACTGCGATCAGTGGTATAAATATGCACTAATTACTATATAAATGTGACTGGCATTGAAGGGGCTAACACTAGGGGGTGAGGAAGGGGTTAAATGTGTACCCTACATAGTGTTCTAACTGTGGGGGGAGGGGGGGTGACTGGGGGGGGGGGTGACCGATCTGTGTCCCTATGTACAAGGAACACAGATCGGTCTCCTCCTCTCCAGAGACAGGACGCTGTCTCTGTGTAAAACGGCAATGAGAGATGATCTATATGAGATCATCTCTCATTCGCCGCACAGATCGCATCGCAAACGGCCACTTTGATTGGCCGTTTGCCGCGATCTGTGATTGGCTGTGTCCAAGGGACACGGCCAACACAGAGCTTCCTCTGGAGCGCGCGCTGGGAACGCCCAAAGGGGCGGCCGTCATTCGGCTATAGCGCGGGTCTGAAGTGGTTAATATGTCATCCTTTTTTCTTCTTTGCACCGTTTTTTGATTACCATCATTCACATTGTGGTATTATTCATTATTGATTGTTTTAAAGCCGATTCACACTGGGGCGACTCGTCAGGCGACTCAGCCGCCTGACAAGTCGTGTCCCATTATATTCACCAGAACTGTTCTAATAGGAGCGACGCAAGTCGCTCCGACTTAGAAAAAGTTTCTTGTACGACTTCGGGGGAGACTTGCATTGACTTCTATACAGAAGTCATTTTGCTAATCGCCTCTGAAGTCGTCTTCAGGACGACTTGCCGAGTCACCCACGAAGTCGTGCCGCCCAGGGCAAGACTTAGGGTGGTGGGGGCCCCTGGGCTTGAGTGTTGATTGAAGGGGCCCCCTGGAGCAGAGAAGCGGGGGTATTGAAGTTGTTAACGCTGCACTATTTATTCCAAAAGACCTATTTGGAACCACTTTACCAGTTATATCTAAAAAGGCATTTACCATTCATTGATTTTTATTGAATATTTCCAGATTAAATTGTGTTTTTGTATATCTGCCTAAATTCAGTGTAGCGCTAAACCCCTCAGGGGCCGCTGGTTAGATGTGGGATGGGCATAAATTAAGTTACCTTTGATGTGTCTAGGGAAGTTGGTGGTAGCAACCTGTGAAAGCAGTAACAGAATGTCCAAGCCAAGGGTTGACGTTTTCTAAGTGCTTTATTTTCGGTCAAACACGACCAATATCAACTTGAGGTAGACAGGATAGGTTGATGAAAGAAAGAAGATGAACCTTTCAGCATCAGGCTTTGGATAAGGAAAGCAGTCCTGCCTTCAACAGTAGTATCTATCATGTCGCCACTCTAGCCAGAGTGGGTGAAGTGCCCCTGGACAGACCCCTCTCACAGGCCTGGCAGCCGAAGTGTCACTCAAAGATTCTGGGAAGGAACAAGTCTCTGCCACCATCTAATTAAATTAGGATTTTAAGATGGAAACCTCTCTCACAGGCCCAATGTTAGCAACGTAGAGCTGTAGAGCAAATCCTCCCAGTAGGTACTTTAGCAAAGGTCACCAACTGACAGTCTGACTATGTTCTGTCAGTGTCTGGTAACCAGATCCCCGATGGTTTGTTCAAGCCCTGTTGGATCACCTGCCTCAGGGTTCTCCTCAGACCGATCCCCCCAATCGAACAGCATCCAGCTTGGGATCTTCTCGGTAGAAGTGGGAACCCAGTAAGTCACTGGGGTCCCTGACAGCATCAATTGCCTTGAGCCATGAGGCCCAAAGTTCGTAGCTCCGCGTAGTGTAGGCCCCGGCCAGGTAGGCCATAGTGGCGGCCTCGTGGTGTGCGCGCACCCTGAAGGTGGATGCCGCACCTGCGACCCGCTACCAATAGGAGACCCGGGTAGAAGACCCAGACAAAAAGGCGCCCGCATCAGATATACCCTCTCCCAGCATGCCCAGCGAGGAGACCACTCCTCTGGCTGCTGGGGAAAGGCGGCTCTGTTCTGGAACCCCTCTGGCGCCATCTGCTGCTCAAGGATGGTAACATATCCTCAGCACAGAGAATGGGACCACAGGCAGCCCACCCCGAAACGCAAATTTAGGGTATTTAACATGGATGAGAGCAATGTAACTCTCTCATCTCCCCACTAAATTTACAATAGTGCCCCTAACTGACAGTAGGGGGCGCTACATCAGCTTTAATTTTTCTGTTCCACTATGGCTTATTAAAGTCACACCTACAGTGCGGAAAATAAGTATTTGAACACCCTGCTATTTTGCAAGTTCTCCCACTTGGAAATCATGGAGGGGTCTGAAATTGTCATCGTAGGTGCATGTCCACTGTGAGAGACATAATCAAAAAAATTCCAGAAATCACAATGTATGATTTTTTTAACTATTTATTTGTATGATACAGCTGCAAATAAGTATTTGAACACCTGAGAAAATCAATGTTAATATTTGGTACAGTAGCCTTTGTTTGCAATTACAGAGGTCAAACGTTTCTTGTAGTTTTTCACCAGGTTTGCACACACTGAAGGAGGGATTTTGGCCCACTCCTCCACACAGATCTTCTCTAGATCAGTCAGGTTTCTGGGCTGTCGCTGAGAAACACAGAGTTTGAGCTCCCTCCAAAGATTCTCTATTGGGTTTAGGTCTGGAGACTGGCTAGGCCACGCCAGAACCTTTTTTTTTTATATCAAACAAAACGTGTTTATTGAGCACAAAATGTAAACATACATACATGATTCAGAGCAAAATAAACCTATACAGACCAAAAAACTGCAAGGTTCAGCATACATAAGAGCGACACAGTATATATAACGGACCGGAAAAGAACCACGCCAGAACCTTGATATGCTTCTTACAGAGCCACTCCTTGGTTATCCTGGCTGTGTGCTTCGGGTCATTGTCATGTTGGAAGACCCAGCCTCGACCCATCTTCAAAGCTCTAACTGAGGGAAGGAGGTTGTTGCCCAAAATCTCGCAATACATGGCCCCGGTCATCCTCTCCTTAATACAGTGCAGTCGCCCTGTCCCATGTGCAGAAAAACACCCCCAAAGCATGATGCTACCACCCCCATGCTTCACAGTAGGGATGGTGTTCTTGGGATGGTACTCATCATTCTTCTTCCTCCAAACACGGTTAGTAGAATTATGACCAAAAAGTTATATTTTGGTCTCATCTGACCACATGACTTTCTCCCATGACTCCTCTGGATCATCCAAATGGTCATTGGCAAACTTAAGACGGGCCTTGACATGTGCTGGTTTAAGCAGGGGAACCTTCCGTGCCATGCATGATTTCAAACCATGACGTCTTAGTGTATTACCAACAGTAACCTTGGAAACGGTGGTCCCAGCTCTTTTCAGGTCATTGACCAGCTCCTCCCATGTAGTCCTGGGCTGATTTCTCACCTTTCTTAGGATCATTGAGACCCCATGAGGTGAGATTTTGCATGGAGCCCCAGTCCGAGGGAGATTGACAGTCATGTTTAGCTTCTTCCATTTTCTAATGATTGCTCCAACAGTGGACCTTTTTTACCAAGCTGCTTGGAAATTTCCCCGTAGCCCTTTCCAGCCTTGTGGAGGTGTACAATTTTGTCTCTAGTGTCTTTGGACAGCTCTTTGGTCTTAGCCATGTTAGTAGTTGAATTCTTACTGATTGTATGGGGTGGACAGGTGTCTTTATGCAGCTAATGACCTCAAACAGGTGCATCTAAATTAGGATAATAAATGGAGTGGAGGTGGACATTTTAAAGGCAGACTAACAGGTCTTTGAGGGTCAGAATTCTAGCTGATAGACAGGTGTTCAAATACTTCTTTGCAGCTGTATCATACAAATAAATAGTTAAAAAATCATAAATTGTGATTTCTGGAATTTTTTTTTTGGATTATGTCTCTCACAGTGGACATGCACCTACGATGACAATTTCAGACCCCTCCATGATTTCCAAGTGGGAGAACTTGCAAAATAGCAGGGTGTTCAAATACTTATTTTCTGCACTGTACATCACTACATGGGTGCCTTTTGGTAAAGTTCGGTTGCTTAATTTATGTGACAAGAAATCTCCTGATCCTAGATAATCATGTGTTTCTGCAGTCATTGTGACTGGTCATGTAAAAGAATCATGTATATTTACATTTCATTTGTAAAACTTTAGACTAAACCTGACCTGTGATGTTCCACAGTTTATCAATCACAATAAAAGCCACCCTCTAGATGGGGGTGCAGTGGGAGCCATATGAAGTTACTGATGGTGTTAGTAGAGGAAAATCCTCCTAATGATGGTGATCATAGGTACCTAATTCTTTTGAGGAACACTTTTGGAGTTGTGGCTTGGTATTGGATCATGCTGGTAGCAAGAAGTAATGAAAATGGAGCTTGAAGTGTCAGCGAGTGCACAAGTAAAGTGTATGGCAGAGTGGTTGGACAGATATAGCAGGTGACAGGAAATGGAGGTAAATGGGAAACTCAACTTTCAAATTCAAAATACAGTAGTTACACAATGGTTTCTATAGGAAAGCAGAGTTTGGCCCAGTGGGCAAGATGAGCCAATGAGCATGACTGGTGTACTACTAGTGTCTTTGCTACTTAAACCAATAACAAACCCCAAAACCTCTTAACCCCCTATATAAACCACGCAACACCTTCTGGATTAAATGGCCACTAAAGGCCCCTTTATTTAATACCAAAAGGTAAATATTAAAATAACTTTAATAAAATACCATTTAAGATATATATATATATATCTTTATAAAACGTTATATATATATTTACCAAAAATAGAATAAATTAACCCAAACATAACAATTATACAAAACTGCTGTAAACGAGGGGTTCCTGAGAGAAGAGAAAGAAAAAGTGCTAGGTAATCGGCTGTACTCCATCAGGAAGCATCATGGCCTCTAGCCGTGCTCCAATCAGCTCACGAGACAATGACTTCCTCCTTCATTCCACTCTTCAGCACGATTGATTGACCAATAGCCCCCACCTGACCAGATAGGGAAGGTGCCCATCCCATGACAGGCCCCAACTCTTACCAACCATCTCAGGTATATACATCCCATATATATATACCAACCACCACTCAACCCTCAGGAACCCCAGACCAATGCCAACGTCCACCTGAAACACAAAAATAACATGAAAAACAAATACCCATAACAGACACTTCCACAGGGAGGGAAAAAACAATCTGTGTGTTACCTCTTCCATGGAATGGCTCCAGAATGACCAGCCCCGCCCACCCACTAATTTTAACTAACCCTCCTCGTGCTAGGTAACCCCATCCCTAATACCTCACTTCCCAATCCTGTCTGTGCACCGCACAGTGTTCCCCCAGTTATGTGGCCCCTCCGCCTGGGTTCCCCTTACTATGGGGCTTTCTTTACAGGTATCTGCGGATCTCTTCAACATATACATATACACATCAGCTATTAGCTAATAATTCCTAATTCAAGCTAGGGGGGGGGGGGGGACTGGAAAACAAGCACAGAAAAGCCACGCCTCTTCATTCTGGCTGACCAGACCAGCAACTGCTGCTTGAATGATTTCAAAACGTAACCCATACAACTCCTACTCATGTGCTATTGTTTCTGAGATGCAAAAGATGTAAACCTGTAGGTTTGTCATTAGCATATATAGAAAGATTTTGGGACTTTCTACATGTTTCACCATTTCAATAGCTTCTTCAGGAGAACTTTTATATCAGGCACTGTATATAAAATCACTATAATAGAAAAAATATGGTAAAGATTTTTTGACCAATATACACACACAAAAAATGTTTTTTTATTTTTATTATAGTGATTTTATATACAGTGCCTGATATCAAAGTTCTCCAGAAGAAGCCATTGAAATGGCGAAACACGTAGAGACCTAATCAGTTTGCGTTTTCTGTTTATATAATAAGATCAAATGTTGGATGTATTCTATGTATTCTTTTAAAAATGAATTTTAAACCTATTAAATTTATATATTTTTCTACATTTGTGTTCTTCTTTCACCTTAAAAGTCACAAAATCTAACTATTTTAAAACGTATAGTGCCAAAATCAGCCTTACTCAACATTTGTACCTCCAGAGGAACCCTTGAAATAATGTTCAGGTCTCATGGATCCTTTTGCTAAAACAAGTTTCCTGTGGGTCAGTGGGAAGATTGTCTCCTTTACACACAGCCAAAAAAAGATTATTGGTGTCATGCTGCTGATTCTGCCAAGTGGTATTGTCCCTGGAGCTATGCAGACACCATCAAATGGAAGGTCAGTCAGACACAACCCAAGCAACCCCTAGCAACCTCTGGAGCAACCTTAGGAATCCACGAAACACTGATTGAGAATAACTGGTCTGAATGGATGGTGTTGTCCCAGTATACAAATGTGTGCTGTGTTACAGAGGTAAACATTGGAAATCAACCTCTACTTTGGCATAAATTACATTTACGCTTATGCCTGCAGGCAATGTTTGCAATATTAATTGGAAGGGAGGGATACTACATAAGAAGAAAATATTTTAAATAATAATGCACAAATGTGTAACAGAATCTTACATGTAAGTTTAGTGCCTAATAGATTCTTGAAACTATTGATGCTCCCCGATGAGACCACCGCCTGTGGAAGGGAATTCCACATCCTTGCCGCTCTTACAGTAAAGAACCCTTTACGTAGTTTAAGGTTAAAACTCTTTAAGGTTAAAACACTTTTCTTCTAATTTTAATGAGTGGCCACACATCTTGTTAAACTCCCGCAAAAAGATTTAATCCTTATTGTGGGGTCACCAGTATGGTATTTGTACATTGAAATCTTATTCCCTCTCAAGCGTCTCTTCTCCAGATAGAATAAGTTCAGTGCTGGCAAACTTTCCTCATAACTAATATCCTCCAGAACCTTTATTAGCTTTGTTGCCCTTCTTTGTACTCGCTCCATTTCCAGTACATCCTTCCTGAGGACTGGCGCCCAGAACTGGACAGCATACTCTAGGTGTGGCCGGACCAGAGTCTTGTAGAACGGGAGAATTATTGTTTTATCTCTGGAGTTAATCCCCTTTTAAAAACATGCCAATATTCAGTTTGCTTTGTTAGCAGCAGCTTGCCATTCTATGCCATTGCTGAGCCTATCATCTACTACAGGGGTGCCCAACGTTTTGAAGGCAGAGGGTCATTTAAAGCGACTTAGTAACCAATCTCGGGCCACAATTAGCGGGGTGGGCGGATGACAGGTCTGTGTCCAGTCTGCATATGCCAAGCAGACACAATCTACTCTATGGGCCCTCTGATCCAATCAGATGGAATGGGACAGATCCACTTCTGTTTTTTTTAGCAGATCGAATTGGAGGTAGGCAGGTGTAATCTGACAAAAGTCTGTTTACATCTGCCGATCCATAGAGGTGAATGGAGGGTCCGATTGGGTCAGACCAATTGCTTGAAAGGGGCCTAAGGCTGCTTTTATACTAATGGTCTGTGGTCTTTTGCGGCGCAGTGCACCTGTGGTTTTCCCGCCGGTCAGCTGCACTTTGCCATAGACGTCTATTATATCTTGCAGGTGTGGTGCACTGATTCCTCTACCACCGGCTTTATTTACAACACTGATGCTCTTAGATGGCAGGTCGGCAACCTGCAATCTGAGCTTGCCAACCAGCCATCCTAGAGCAGTAGGTCGTGGGCCACATCAAAGAGCTCCCCAGGCCACTGGTTGGGCACCCCTGATTTACTATGACTCCCAGGTCCTTTTCCATCCTAGATTCCCCCAGAGGTTCTACCCCCAATGTATAGATTGCATTTATATTTTTGCCACCCAAATGCATTATTTTAAATTTTTCTACAGTGATAGTCTCTCTCCACGTCAGGTGGTCCCTTCAGTCCACTTCAGTCCAAACAGCACTGACAGTCCCTCCCCTGGCTTGCCCTGCTCCTGTCCGCCAGACCTGCACACGAGGCTCTGGCCACTCCCTTGCACTATGACATCACATGACACGCTCAGGCAGGGCCTCTGCCTGAACTGCCCCTAGCCGGCGCTGCCCGAGAACACTGTATCAGGCACTTGGATGGTCTGAGCCAACTCTGGACCCAGGGCCGATCCTAGGGTCACAGGCGCCTGGGTGCAGAAATATTTCTGGCACCCCCACATGGGCGTCATCATTTTACCAACTCCTCCCATTTACAAATGTTTCTATGGCAATGACTCAACCACAGAGATGCTCCCCCGCAAAGTATTCATTAACCAGGGATCCTAACATGATCTCTTAACAATAAACAAAATACAGGAAGAGAAGCAGAGTACTTTATTGGGACCTGAAGGGGCCCTCTGTGATGGAGAGAGGGCTTCTGTTAGAGAGTCTGTTAGATGTTCGGCGCCCCCACCTCTGCAGGCGCCTGGGTGCAATGCACCCTGTGCACCCTGCCTAGGATCGGCCCTGTCTGGACCAGAGCTGTGCAAGCCGAGTGTCACAGTCTTATGCCGCGTACACGCGGTTGTTTTTTTGTGATGAAATAAAACAACGTTTTTAAAAACGTCATTTAAAATGGTCGTGTGTGGGCTTTACATCATTTTTTGTCTTCTAAAAAACAAGTAAAAGAAAATTCGAACATGCTTAAATTTTTTATGTCGTTTTTCAAAATGTCGTTTTTTGTGATATAAAAAATGATCGTGTGTGGGCTAAAACGACGTTTTAAACCCACGCATGCTCAGAAGCAAGTTATGAGACGGGACCTTCAATGGAACAGAGTGCCGTCGTACGTGTTGTACGTAACTGCGCTTTGCTAGAGCATTTTCAGAAAACGATGGTGTGTAGGTAACGTCGTTTTTTATGATGAAGTTAGAAAAACTTCGTTTTTTTTTTTCATGATGAAAAACGTTGTTTTATTTCATCTAAAAAAAAGATTGTGTGTACGCGGCATTATGCCCTGTACACATGGTCGGGATTCCCGACGGGTCAAGGTCCGTCGGAAATCCAGACGGGAAAATCGAGTGGAAAACTCAGATGAGAGCTTTTGGCCGGGAATCCCAGCCGTGTGTATGCTCCATCTGAGTTTTTCCGATGGGACAAAGTCCGCGGCAATCCCGGGAAAAAAAAAAGCAGGTTCTCTTTTTTTGTCCAGCGGTTTGTGGGCAGTTTTCCGTCTGAAAAACTGCGAGGAGCAAACACACGGCCGGGATTCCCGGCTAAAAGTTCTCCTTGCAGTTTTCCCGGTCGTGTGTACAGGGCATTATTTTTAACTGACAACCTTTTCCTGTCACTGGCATTTACTGGCAGGAGAAAAGCGCCCGTTTTTTTTCAGGCTGCCAGCAAAAATACTGAGGGTTGGTAACACTGGTACAGGCCAGCTGAGTCTGCACATCTATATAGAAATGCAGTAAACCATGGGAATAATGTCTTCTATTTACCATTCAGATTTAGCATTGTTACCACAGACATATTCAGTGTATTTGTATATTTTGTAGGAGTCTTTTTTAATCTGATCCGGCCCCACCCTACCTCTCATGGCTGCTGGTCAAAGGATCCGCATAGTTTTAGCCAAACCACATGCAGGAAGTTTTATGACTCATACTCATGGGTATCATTACCACAGCTACAACAAAGCTTGCTCTTCTTATGCCAGTAGAATACAACATTCTGTGATAGCCCCTGACACACAGCACCTCTGCTGAAGTCAGCTAATCTCAGCTGCCAAAGCACAAATTAACATTATTATATAGATTGTTCAAAACTGAGCTGCAGAATAGAACTATTACAGGACAACGTAATAATAACGAGACACCATAGACTTGTGGGACGGAGGGCCCCACTCACAAGAGATCGCAGTCCAAGGGAGGGGGAAGAAACAAAAGTTCAAGACATTCGTAAAGCGCCGTACAGATAGCACCTGTTTGTGATTAGCCGAGAAAGTAGTTCCTTGCCTGGCTGAAGTTTGTGTATGTAGATCAATAGGAAAAAAAATTCAGGTCATGAGTTTGTCTGAAAAAGTCAGTTTTTAGACAGTTTAATGCAGTCTTTTCTAACCAGGGTTCCCTGGAACTGTGGGGTTCCTTGATATCCCCAATATAAGGGGGCAATACAATCTTTACTGTGTCTGGAAATAATTATTATTTCATTTTATGATTATTAGGAAAACGTCATTCTTTAGGGCCGCGTACACACCATTAAGTAAATCTGATCAAATCGGTCTGACAGACCGTTTTGATCGGATTTGTCTGCTGGGATAGATTGGTTTGATCGTGTACACATGATTAAACCAAATTCCCCGCCGGCAGACAGCGCGGTGACGTGGCGGTGACGTTGACCCCGCCACGTCACCGTCACCAGGAAGTAAAACACTTCTGCGCATGCGTCTAATCCATTCGACGCATGTGCGGACAGATATGTCTGTTGGTTAGCGTACTAACCAGCAGACATGTCGGACGGACGGGTTCCCAGCAGACAGATTTTAAAGCATGCTTTAAAATCTGTCTGCTGGAAAAATCTGTCTGTCCGCCCGTACACACGATCGAATTTGTCTGCTGAAACGGTCCGTTGGACCGTTTTCAGCAGATAATTTCGATCGTGTGTACGCGGCCTAAGGCTCTTTCACACGGATGTTCCGTATGTCCGTTTTTCATTCATCCGTTGTCGGATGAAAAACGAACATACATGTATCCCTATGGGATTGCGGATGTCAGCGGAGACATGTCCGCTGACATCCGATCCGCTCCGATCCGCCAAAGTATGCCGGAGGAATAACCTACTTTTCCTTCCGTCTGGCAGATCGGATCGGATGAACACGAACAGACGGTCCGTGTTCATCCGATTCCCCATAGGGGAGAGCGGAGAAAAGACAGGGTGGTCCCTGCACAGTGTGCGGAGACCGCCCTGTCATCCGGCAGCTCAGCGGAGATCAATGGAGCGATCCCCGCTGAGCAAACGGAGGTATGAAAGAGCCCTTACTCTTTTATTTAAAATTCTGTCCAAACTTCTGATCATGCTAATGTATGATAAGCTGTAATAATTTTAGTGGTGGTCCCCTGAGACGTGAAAACTACTTTTCGCGTTAAAAAGGGTGATTTGAAGGATAGTAATCAGGGCCGCTGATAGGGGGGACCACCAGCCCTCCTGTAGGGGGCCCCGGCACTCAGAGGGGCCCAGACAGCAGGAGGGTTGGTGGAGAACAATGCCCTCCATGTCTCTCACCCAGGTTTCTCCCCCTCTACCTCCCGCTAGCTTTGAGCTGCTGGGTGAGAGACATGGAGGGATAATGAACTTGGCCAGCCGCCGCTGAGCTCCTTCCCCTGCCCTGAGAGGGGGTTGTGCTAGGAGAGGGATTGAAGAAAGAAGATTTGTGCTGGGAGGGGAGATGCGGCTGATTGTGTACCAGGAGACGATGAGGAAATTTGGGGCTAATAGGAGGAATTGGGGGAATTGTGCAGGTAGGGGAGATTTGTACTAGGAGGGGGAATTGGGTGGCATTTGTGTCCATTAATAATTTGAAATTATTTTCAAATATTTTTTTGTGAAAATATATTGTATAGAATACAGTCAGGTGTGTGTGTAGGGGGGGGGGCCAGTCAGGTAGGCCTTATGGGGCCCCATGATTCCTAACAGCGGCCCTGATAGTAATTGTTTTGTGTCATGCACAGAAAAATCCTGGATCACAAATACTCACAAAGTAATGCCTCGTATACACAACGGTCACGTGTATGTTTTTCGCCTGGAAAACTGTCGTGGATCTCGACGAGAAAAAAAGAGTCTCAATTTTTTCGTCGTGGTTCTCGTCGCGCTGGTTAACGACAAGAAACACGTTCGTGTGTATGCTTAGAAACCCGCGCATGCTCAGAATAAAGTATAAGACGGGAACGCACCTTCGGTAAAAGTAGCGTTCGTAATGGAGATACCACATTCGTCATGCTGTAACAGACCGAAAAGCGCAAATCGTCTCTCACCAAACTTTTACTAACACGCGATAACATGAGATTAGCAAAAGCAGCCCCAAGGGTGGCGCCAATGGAATCGAACTTCCCCTTTATAGTGCCGTCGTACGTGTTGTACGTCACCGCTTTTGAGAACGATGAGATTTTGTCTCGACAGTGTGTATGCAAGGAAAGCTTGACAAGAACCTTGTCGAGGAAAACAACGTTTTTTTTTACGATGAGATTTTCGGTCGTGTGTACGAGGCCTAAGAAGTGGTAATAAGATAGGGCCCTTTCCCACTTACGGAACCGTGAGATCACAGCACGCAGTAAGGGATGTGATATCCTGTATAAATGCCCTGTATTAGCAATGGGGGTACAGGTGGAACCATAGCACACAGCAGGAGATGCAATGTCCTGTATCGGAATTGTGGATGCAGGTGAAACCATAACCAACAACAGGGTTTTCAACACATAGATTAGTGATCTAAGTTAAAGGGTCACTAAAGGAAAAAACATTTTTGGGCTGAAATGACTGTTTACAGGGTATAGAGACATAAAAGTTAACTGATTCCTTTTAAAAATGATTAAAAATAGATAAAAATCAATCATATAATCAACCTACAGTTCTAGTTTCGTTTTTTCTGTTGTTTCCTGTCTCTCTGATGTACAGAGCCAGAGAGCCAATAGAGGGCAGTTATGGTTTGTCTAAAACCCCTAATCCCAATCTACTTTCAATTTACACACAGTAATCACACCTCCTTGATTAGTGAACACAGTGAGAAAGCTCCTAGCACTGGGGTTATAAGGAAACAGACAACCAGGAAGTGTCCAGAACAGAGAAGGATTACAGCAACATCAAAGCAAAAACGAACAATGAGGACATGAAAACAGCACTGTAGTAAGGTAAAGGAAGCTATTTAGCTAAAAAAAAAAATCCTTTAGTGACCCTTTAAGCTTATCACACACTGCAAGTTTGTTTTTGTTCAACCCAGTGAGCTGATAGAAAAAAACTGACAGCGCAGGTTGGAGTCACTGTACTAACTATCCAATGTTAGTACATCAATCTCCCCTGCTGTTCTATTGTGTTCTGACAGGGGGACGCCCCGGCTGCTGTACATGGACCGCATGCCGGTCAGTTTCTATTGAACCGGCCAATGTTGCCCCGACATGTTACATTTTCATTTGGACCTCCTTAAAGTAAGGTGACCAGATTTTTCTAATTAAATCCGGGGACATATTTTTTCTTTACTAGTAATGGCAACAATCAGCGACTCTCTGCCTGTCGCCGCCCGCCTCACAGCCTCTCAAGTCTTACTCTTCGGGCCCCGGCTACTACTGGGGAGCGGAGGAAGATCACTCCGCCAGGGAAGGCAAGGAGATAGGCAGGTGGCTGGCGAGAATTTGAGCCAAGGCAGAAGAACATGCGAGCGGAGATGAATGGGCATGCGCCCGAAACTGAAGAAATATTCCCTCCGCGCCGACCAGCACTTGATCATCAGAAAGGGGCACAGATAATGGGAAAAATACACCCCCTATGCTAGTAAGCACGGTGGAGCGGGGGTGTAATTATAATTTTTTGAATTTTAATTCTGCACTGATTGTCTTTGAAATTGCCCCTGCCCCCTATTAAATCCAATCTGGGGACAAAACCGGGGACAGACTTGGTCCGGGGACAGGGTCCTCAATCAGGGGACTGTCCCCTGAAACTGGGGATGTCTGGTCACCCTACCTTAAAGGGTCACTAAAGAAACATTTTTTTTTTAGCTGAAATGACTGTTTACAGGGTATAGAGACATAAAAGTTAACTGATTCATTTTCAAAATGATTAAAAATAGATAAAAATCAATCATATAATGTGCCTGCAGGTTAGGAAAATGATTAAAAATAGATAAAAATCAATCATATAATGTGCCTGCAGGTTAGTTTTACTTTTAAACTGGCTTCATGTTTCTGTGAAGTAGAAATAGACACACAGAACAAAAACAAACAAATCCAGGGCAGTGTTTTGTTTTTAAAATGAATCTGATTGGTTCTGGGAAGTTTTAGACACACAGTAATGACAGCTTAGACCACAGTGAGAAAGCTCCCAGCACTGTGGTTATAAGGAAACAGACAAGCAGGAAGTGTGGAGATCAGAGCAGGATTACAGCAACTTCAAAGCAAAAAAACGAACAATGAGGACATGAAACCAGTACTGCAGTAAGGAAAAGGAAGCTATTTAGCTAAAAAAATAAATCCTTTAGTGACCCTTTAAGTATTGTACAACAGTGGCTAAACCCCTGTGAGGTCACTCGACTTGTTCCAATTGTCATAGGGATAGAGACATTTGTTCCACTGAGATGTGTACTGAGATTGGTACTCATTGGTTGCTCTAGAATTTGTTCATATTGTATTACTTTCTCAATGTCATCACTGTAATTTTCAAATGCAAAATGTACAATAGATGCCAATTTAAATAAGTTATATTTAAAGTGACCCAGCCATGGCATTTAAATGTTCCATAAAAGCATATTAGTAAAGTGTAAATAGTATATAGCAACCTTTCCTGCTGGCCAAACTGCTAAACTCAACTCTGGTCCGAACTAAATGCTTCTAGGAAGTCAGCAGGAAGTTTTAGGGCTTGTCCACACCATAGAAAACGATGTGCCCTGTTCACCCCATACAGTAAATGGGCAGTGGTGTGCAGAAAAACACAGCTCAACAGACACAGTGTGAACAAGCTGCTAAATCCCGGGTCCCCTGCAGCTCTTAATGGATCCTCCTGCTAACCTCTACCTATTACAACAGAGAGTAGTGCCTTGAGGTCAACAGGAACCAGCGACAGCTTTAGGGTGGGCCAAGTAGATTAACACGCCGAGTAATCTGATTTTCCAGGATCAGAGTGGAATTATGCCATGTGGGCAGCAGGTAGGGTATGTATTTACACACTGGGGGGATCTGTAGTGGAGAAGGATCTGGGGGTTTTAGTTGATCATAAGCTCAATAATGGCATGCAATGCCAAGCTGCGGTTTCCAAAGCAAGCAAAGTCCTTTCTTGTATTAAGAGAGGTATGGACTCCAGAGATAGAGATATCATTTTGCCCCTGTACAAATCATTAGTAAGACCTCATCTGGAATATGCAGTCCAGTTTTGGGCACCAGTTCTCAAAAAGGATATCGGAGAACTGGAGAAAGTGCAGAGAAGGGCAACCAAACGGATAAGAGGCATTGAGGAGCTCAGCTATGAGGAAAGATTAGAAAAACTGAATTTATTCACTCTTGAGAAGAGGAGAATAAGGGGGGATATGATCAACATGTACAAATATATAAGGGGTCCATATAGTGAACTTGGTGTTGAGTTATTCACTTTAAGGTCAACACTGAGGACAAGGGGGCACTCTTTACGTCTGGAGGAAAAGAGATTTTACCTCCAAATACGGAAAGGTTTCTTCACATTAAGAGCTGTGAAAATGTGGAACAGACTCCCTCCAGAGGTGGTTCTGGCCAGCTCAGTAGATTGCTTTAAGAAGGGCCTGGATTATTTCCTAAATACACGTAATATAACCGAGTACTAAGTTCTGTAGGTAAAGTTGATCCAGGGTAAATCCGATTGCCTCTCGGGGGATCAGGAAGGAATTTTTTCCCCTCCGGTAGCAAATTGGATCATCGCTCTGCTGGGGTTTTTTGCCTTCCTCTGGATCAACTGTGGGTATGGAGTTGGGTGTATGGGATGTACTGTGTTTTATTTTGTTTGTTTATTTTTTTTATGGTTGAACTGGATGGACTTGTGTCTTTTTTCAACCTGACTAACTATGTAACACACTTCTTTTACAAGGTATGGTATTTGGCATTCTCTGCATTAAGGTAAAGAAACACCACACTACCTGTCCCTAAACACCTACATGGCCTCATGTCTCCACTCCAGATCAGCTCCCCTAAGTCCTGCCTTCATAGGCATGGGCGTCCACTGAAATGTTTTCAGAGGGGGGCGCATCAGCAGCGGCAATACACAGTCGCATTTTACCCTTTCTTCGACCACTAGCGCTAGGCAAGACTAATGTACATACACACATCGCCATCAACACCAGGGCACCACCATGTCACCAGCAACACCAGGGCACCACCATGTCACCAGCAACACCAGGGCACCACCATGTCACCAGCAACACCAGGGCACCACCATGTCACCAGCAACACCAGATCACCACCATGTCACCAGCAACACCAGATCACCACCATGTCACCAGCAACACCAGGGCACCACCATGTCACCAGCAACACCAGGGCATCACCATGTCACCAGCAACACCGGATCACCACCATGTCACCAGCAACACCAGGGCACCACCATGTCACCAGCAACACCAGGGCTCCACCATGTCACCAGCAACACCAGGGCACCACCATGTCACCAGCAATACCAGGGCACCACAATGTCACCAGCAACACCAGGGCACCACCATGTCACCAGCAACCAGTAGCTCACTTGTTATACCCAAAGACACTCGCGCTGATCACCCCCCGCGCTGATATTCATTTGCGGGGAGTGCCGGCCTGACACCCCCTGCAGTTCTTAAATTCCAGGGGGGGGCAACCGACCCCGTTGCCCTATGGAGCGGACGCCCATGTTCATAGGGGAAACTGAGGGCAACAGTGCTATAGGCTCAGTCAAACTCCCGCAAGGATGGAGTAGGGGCGTGGCTTACTGACGCCGTGTGTGTTTGTCTACATATGCACACAGCCCGGCTTGGGACCCAACAGGAGTGTGCATGCACGAGTGCCTCCTTGGCAGCCACACAAGTCCAAACTGGTCTGAGCTATCCTGTTTGGAAGCTAATAGCTAATTATAGGCAGTGAATAACTGACTGCCATTGAAAGCTTACCGGGATACCTCAGGTGGGTTTGGGATTATGTACAAACACACGTGAGCTCATCCTTACATCTTATTTGCTACAGGAGGCACCCAAAGGAGAGAGGAGTGGACAGTGCCAGCGGGGGGCTTCCAGAAGAATGAGTAATTAGAGTGCGTTTCCGACAAATAACATCAGCAATAGGTTTATGTAAAAGGGCCTCCCATGGATCACCGTAAATTCCAATGAAGTGTATCGACCAATGTGGGACAGGTCCACCACATGTGTTTCATGTTGCCAAAATCCGAGCAACTTAAAAAACAGTTGGATGGATATGATGGCTGCAGAGTTCTCCAGTGTTATTTAATCTAGAGGAAGAGATCAGATCCTGAGTCGTGGGGGATTGGTTCGACATCTGGTCTCGAAGACATCTGGTCTCGAATAGTGGGTGTTCATGATGTTTGGTAAGGGACTCTAAAAAGTTGGGTTGTCCCAATACCACTTTTTTAAGACCGAGTACAAGTACCAATACTTTTTTTTAAGTACTCGCCGATACCGGTTACCAATACTTTTTTTAATGTCATGTGACAGTGGCACATGTGTCAGTTTTTTTTTACAATTTATTTTTTTAATTATTTTTTTACAATTTCTTTTTGGTTCTTTTTTTTAAGTTTTTTTTTTAAATGCTTTCAATTTTTTTGGGGGGGGGGGGGTGCACGTCGCAATGTGTTTTTTATTAAAATGTTTAATATTTTTTCCAATAATTTTTTTTATTATTTATTACAATTTTTTATTTTTATCAGCCCTGTTGGGGGGCTTTGGTGAGATATCAGGGGTCTTAACAGACCGCTGACATCTCCCCTTTGAGACACAGAAAGGGACTGAGGATAGAAATTCCACAGTCCCTTTCTCAGCAGCACTGAAAATGAATAGAGAGAAGACAGCGGCTCCTCTCCATTCATAAACTGAGACATCGTAATCATCGTAATTATCTAAATCTTCCTTTGCAAAAGGAAGGAGCCGGGTTTACCGACTCCTACCTCCACTCTCCATCCTGACAGATCAAGGACAGAGGGGGCAGAGGAGGAGAAAAAGAAGGAAACAGGCGCACCAGCCTAGTGTATTACCGTTTATAGCAAATTTATTGGAATAAAATATATACAAGACCTACTCACAATTGTGGTAGAAAGAATCGCAGTAAGAGGCTTAATTCACACAGGCTGCAGCATGTAGACCTCGAACCATTCTCCAACAGGTCATGGAGGAAATGTAGAGGGTCAATGCCGGCTGACGCGTTTCAAAGCGCAAGGCTTCTTCATCAGAGCCCAGCAGTGTGCCTTGCCTTGCGCTTTGAAACGCGTCAGCTGGCAGTGACCCTCTTAATTTCCTCCATGACCTGTTGGAGAATGGTTCGAGGTCTACATGCTGCAGCCTGTGTGGATTAAGCCTCTTACTGCGATTCTTTCTACCTCAATTGTGAGTAGGTCTTGTATATATTTTATTCTAATAAATTTGCTATAACGGTAATACACTAGGCTGGTGTGCCTGTTTCCTTCTTTTTCTCGTTTGTTACCAGGATATCCCCATCCTTGAAGGGCAGCAAGGCCAGTGGTATCACTGTTGGTATTTCCATGGACAATTGATTGTTTGACTATCCACTCATGCGCAGGAGCATTTTGTTTTCTGGGGCAGAGGAAGACACGGAGGGGTGCACGGAGCAGAACGGAGGGGGACATGGAGCAGAACAGAGTGGGACAGGGATCGCGAAGCACGGAGGGGGACACGGAGCACTTAGGAGGACATGGAGCAGAAGGGGAGCACGGAGGAGGTCATGGAGCACGGAGGGGGACACGGAGCACGGAGGGGGACACGGAGCACGGAGGGGGACACGGAGCACGGAGGGGGACACGGAGCACTTAAGAGGTCATGGAGCACAGAGGAGGGCACGGAGCACGGAGGGGGATGTGGAGCACGGAGAGGGGACATGGAGCAGAATGGAGGGGACAGCAGCAGAACGGAGGGGGACTGGAGGAGGATACAAGGACAGTTAGTGGTGATCAGTGCGGTGGGGGGAGTTACAAGCACCGATCACCCTGTATAGATTTCACTAAAGCAGCTGAAGGGAGATGGGGGGGGGGGGAGCGGCTGTCAGCTTTTATTGAAATCTATACAGGGTGATATACAGGGTGATCAGTGGCTGTAACTCCCCCCACCCACCCCGATCACCCTGACTGTCCAGATATCGGGTGAAGCATCGGAGCATTTGCCCGAATTTATGTACTCGGACAAATGCACGGTATCAGTAACAAAACCAGTATCGGTATCGGAACAATCCTACTAAAAAGTGATGAATTTGTAGATTTTGAAAACGTTTCGGGGATTTCATGGCAGTCCCATAAGTGTTGGTACGAACAGATACCTCTAGCCGTAAGTACCCTAATGCTTCTGTCTTTGGAAACTATGGGGATCTTCCAACTCAGGTGGAAACAGAGGGCAGTTGAGCAAGGTTTTTTTTTTTTTTTTAATGCATTTAGTATCAAAAGTAAAAAAAAAAAGTATGAGCATCTAGGAGTACAGGGTACTGCAGAAAAACACTGATCACTTCGAACTCTGAAAGCTGACGTGCACATGTTGACAATAGGATCTTGTGATCTTTGCCCAGGGGTTAACCTGGATAATAGGCATCTTCTGTACATGCCTTTCTTTTGATTTATGCCCCATCGCATACTTTAGCTGCAGAGCACTCTGTATAGTATTCCTAGATAAAAAAAAAAAAAAAAGGTTTGGTGTCCTGTAACAATGAATCCGGTGCTAACAGTAAAATTCAACACATGAAGGAAACACAATGACTCACACATGGGTATGATTACTGGTGCCTGGCAACCCTCTTCCTATTTTGGTATTACACTGCAAACATGAGAAAACAAGCCACACATGAAACATGCAGCTGAACACCTCTAACCTCAGCCTCATTTCTGGCCTCCCTCCCCCTCTGAAGGCCGTCAGTGACTGCAGGTTGGAATGTGAAAGGCACATTCCGTACAGTGCCAGAATTCTTTTTGGAGGATTCACATCCCCATCATTCCCCTGGGCTCCACTCCTGCCCAGTTACCCGCTCTGGTATAAGAATTTACAAACATTGAGCAATGCCTTCTGACAGTGAGTAGAGCCAAAGTTGGTTTTAGTACAGGAAAAACCTTTTTTTATCCACTCACACAACACCGTGGGGTAAATTCATGTAGATCAGCGGATCTTTTGATCCGCGTGATCTATCTTTTTTACGATCCGCCTGCGCCAGTTTTTGAGGCAAGTGCTGTATTCAGAAAGCACTTGCCTCGTAATTAGCCCTGGCGGATCGTAAATCCCCCAGCGGAGTGCAAATTCCGCGGCTAGGGGAAGTTTACTATTTAAATCACGCGCGTCCCCGCGCCGATCGTACTGCGCATGCGCCGCCGGCAAAATTTCCCAGCGTGCATTGCTTTAAATGACGTTGCAAGGACGTTTTTTCGATGTTAACGCAATTAACGTATGGCCGTATTCCCGGACGACTTACGTAAACGACTTAAAAAATTAAAAACTCGACGTGGGAACGACGGCCATACTTAACATAGGATCCGCCGCACTTACCCCGCATATAACAGGGGTAACGATCCGCCGGAAAGAGACGAACGCAAACGACGTAAAAAAAAAGCGACGGCCGGGCGTTCGGTTCTGAATCGGCGGTTCTATTCATTTGCATATTCGTCGCGTAGAAAAAAAGAAGCGCCACCTAGCGGACGGCGGGAGAATGCAGCCTAAGATCCGACAGTGTAACTCACTTACACCAGTCGGCTCTAAGGGAGATCTATGCGGAACCTGATTCGAGGAATCAGCCGCATAGATCCGAGCGTCGGATCTCACAGATCCGACGGTGTATCAGTAGATACACCGTCGGATCTCTACATGAATCTACCCCCGTATATTGAGGCACGTTGCACTAGGCAGCTTATTCCTTGTAAATGGGTTCTCATTGCGCTTCAATGCACAAATAATAGATCCTGCTTTATTTTTTGAAAATGCAATGCCCTACACCGCAGCAGACAGAGCATGTGCACTGTGCATGTGTGTTCGTGTGCAACAATTGCACCGCACTACATGCGTTGTGGAGTAAACAAGTCTTAAATTTGTCTTTACATTAGCGATTAGCTCTGGCGTGTTCGGATGCTCTTCTGAATCCATGTGGCCAAGCCTGCCAAGGAAGGTGTCACCTGTAAAAGATAGTAGATGATTGCACTTCAGTAAAATTATTAATACTACACAGGATTTATATAGCGCCAACAGTTTGCACAACGCTTTACAATATAAGGGACACAGTACACTAAAGCCGCGTACACACGATGGGCCAGATTCTCAGCTGTGATACGACGGTTTATCTCAGATACAACGGGCAAGATTCTCAGCTGCGATACGACGGTGTATCTCAGTTTTTTTCAATGGGTATCAATGCGTGCGATTCCTAGAATCACTTACGCATAGATACACTAAAGATCCGACAGATGTAAAACAATTACACCGTCGGATCGTAGATGTAATGACAACGTGGCCGCTAGGTGGCCGTTACGTTGATTTCTCATTTGACTATGCAAATGAGCCTAATACGACGATTCCCGAACGTTTTTACGCCGCCCCGTCGTTGTTTACATCGTTTTCGTAAGCGTAAGGTTACCCCTGCTAATATGAGGGGTAACCTTACGAAGTTCCGTCGTATGCTATGTTTAGTATGGCGTCGGGTCAGCGTCGTCCTTTTCCGTCGGTTACGTTGTTTTACTAAGTCGTTCGCGAATAGGGTTTTACGTAAACGACGCTCACGTCGGTTTCATTTACGTTTTCCGATGTGAGCTGGAGCATGCGCACTGGGCTATTTTTGCGGCCGGCACATGCGCAGTTCGATCGACGCAGGGGCACGCTTAATTTAACCACTTGACCACTGGGCACTTAAACACCCTTAATAACCAGACCAATTTTCAGCTTTCGGTGCTCTCACAGTTTGAATGACAATAACTCAGTCATACAACACTGTAACCAAATGAAATTTTTGTCCTTTTTTTCCCACAAATAGAGCTTTCTTTTGGTGGTATTTGATCACCTCTGCGTTTTTTTTTTTTTTGCTATAAATGAAAAAAGAACGAAAATTTTGCAAAAAATAATAATTTTTCTTCATTTCTATTAAAAAATTTTGCAAAAAAGTAATTGTTCTTCATAAATTTGGCCTAAAATGTATACTGCTACATATCTTTGGTAAAAAAAAAATAAAAAATGTTGGATATTATTTAGTCTGGGTGAAAGTTATGGGGTCTACAAACTATGGTACCAATTACTGAAAATTGATGAATTTCATCACACCTAATGTACTGACAGCCTCTCTCATTTCTTGAGACCCCAACATGCCAGAAAAGTACAAATACCCCCCAAATTACCCCTTTTTGGAAAGAAGACATTCCAAGGTATTTAGAAAGAGGCCTGGTGAGTTTTTTAAAGTTGTCATTTTTTCCCACAATTCTTTGCAAAATCAAGATTTTTTTTTTTCCATCAAATTTTCATATTATTAGGTTATTTCTCACACACAGCATATGCATACCACAAATTACACCCCAAAACACATTCTGCTATTTCTCCCGAGTATGGCGATACCCCATGTGTGAGACTTTTACACAGTGAGGCCCAACATGCAGGGAGCACCCAGGCCAATTCTGACATTTCTCTCCTACATGTAAAAATCATCATTTATTTGCTAGAAAATTACATAAAACCCCAAAACATGATATAAAGATACCTCACATGTGTGGTTTGAACACCGTTTTTATATGTGGGCGGGACTTGCGTATGCGTTCGCTTCTGCATGCGAGCTCACAGGGACAGGGGCGCTGTATGCCCAGAGTATTGCGGAGTATGCCCAGAGTATTGCGGAGTATGCCCAGAGTATTGCCAGAGTATGCCCAGAGTATTGCTAGAGTATGCCCAGAGTATTGCAGAGTATGCCCAGAGTATGCCCAGAGTATTGCAGAGTATGCCCAGAGTATTGCAGAGTATGCCCAGAGTATGCCCAGAGTATTGCGGAGTATTGCCCAGAGTATTGCCCAGAGTATTGCAGAGTATGCCCAGAGTATTGCAGAGTATGCCCAGAGTATTGCCAGAGTATGCCCAGAGTATTGCAGAGTATGCCCAGAGTATTGCCAGAGTATGCCCAGAGTATTGCAGAGTATGCCCAGAGTATTGCAGAGTATGCCCAGAGTATTGCCCAGAGTATTGCCCAGAGTATTGCCAGAGTATGCCCAGAGTATTGCAGAGTATGCCCAGAGTATTGCCAGAGTATGCCCAGAGTATTGCAGAGTATGCCCAGAGTATTGCAGAGTATGCCCAGAGTATTGCAGAGTATGCCCAGAGTATTGCCAGAGTATGCCCAAAGTATTGCAGAGTATGCCCAGAGTATGCCCAGAGTATTGCCAGAGTATGCCCAGAGTATTGCCAGAGTATTGCCAGAGTATGCCCAGAGTATTGCCAGAGTATTGCCAGAGTATGCCCAGAGTATTGCAGAGTATGCCCAGAGTATTGCCAGAGTATGCCCAGAGTATGCCCAGAGTATGCCCAGAATGCCCAGAGTATTGCCAGAGTATTGCCTGAGTATTGCAGAGTATGCCCAGCTGAGGTATTGCTGAGTTTTGCAGAGTATTGCAGCAGGGATGGCTGAGCAGGGAGGGATGGATGGATGGATCTGTGACTACATTTGTCACAGATCCAGCCCGCAGCACTGCCGCTGCCATCCGCTCCCTCCCCTCTCCTCTCACACTGTACCGATCGGTACAGAGAGAGGAGGGAGGAACCGGCGTCAGCACATGACGCCGCTTTGTTGACAAGTGATCGCGCCGTCATTGGACGGCGCGATCACGTGGTAAACCGCCGCTATCAGCGGCGATTTACCGTGATCCGTGATGTGCCGGGTCCTCTGGACCCGGCGGTCACGGATGTTCCCGTGTGCGCGCCTCAGGGGGCGCGCGGGAGCGCGATTCTAAAAGGCCGTTAATTAACGGCCACTTAGAATCAAGTAACCGCCCTATAGCCGTACTTTCGGTATAGGGCGGTTGCAAAGTGGTTAAATACAAGCCGCCCCCTTTGAATTACGCGGCCTTACGCCGGGCCATTTACACTACGCCGCCGCAACTTACGGAGCAAGTGCTTTGAGAATACGGCACTTGCTCTGTATGCTCTGCATTTCTATGAGAATCTAGCCCCTCCAGTCCATCTGATGAGAACGGTCTGATGGACCGTTTTCATCGGTTAACCAATGAAGCTGACTGATGGTCCGTTGCGCCTACACACCATCGGTTAAATAACCGATCGTGTCAGAACGCGGTGACGTAAAACACAACGACGTGCTGAAAAAAATAAAGTTCAATGCTTCCAAGCATGCGTCGACTTGATTCTGAGCATGCGTGGACTTTTGCCTACTATGATCGGTTTTGACCTATCGGTTAGGAATCCATCGGTTAAATTTAAAGCAAGTTGACTTTTTTTTTAACGGATGGTTAAATAACCGATGGCGCCCACACACGATCGGTTTTGACCGATGAAAACGGTCCATCAGACCATTCTCATCGGTTTAACCGATCGTGTGTATGCAGCCTTACAGTACAATTTAATATAACCACTTTCAGACCAGGCATTTTCTTCAACTTTATGTTCACATGTAGCAATAAGTATATTTTGTTATAAAATTACTTAGAACCCCCTAACATTATATATATTTTAAAAACAGAGACCCTAGAGCACAGACAATTCAGTCCATATATGTTTGGACACAAGCACAATTTTATTTTTTTCAGGTATTTACCAAAACTTTTTCAAGCTATAGCTACATAGAGGATATGGGCTGAACATGCACATTCTCAGGTTTAATTTGAGGGTATCATCAGGTACATCCAAATTGGAGGAATGGTTTAGGATTTACCACTCTTATAAATAGCCAACCCCCCCCCCCTTTTTCAAGGGGCCAAAAGTAATTGGACAATTGAATCAAATGCTGTTTCATGGCCAGGTGTGGACTACTCCTTCAATATAGCAGGTAAAAGGTCTGGTGTTGATTCTAAGTGTGGTATTTGCATTTGGAATCTATTGCTGTGAACCTACATCATGTGTTCAAAGGAGCTGGCCATGTGTCATGGAAGCATGAATCAGAATGTCATGGAAGCATGAATCAGACGTACATAAACAGATAAATGAATATGAAGGTTTTATTGAAAACCAAACAGCAAGGTCAAAGTCCAAACTGACGATCAAAACAGCCAGAAGAGTCGTCCACCAGTGCCAGGGTCGATAGCCAGGGATGAGAGTCAGCCAAGTCGGAGTCCGTAGCCAGAGAAGTCGTGAAACGAAGCCGGGAATCAGGAACCAGAAGGAACGTCTGTAAGAGCCGGGTCGGTGACCATGAGCAAGCAGCACGATCATAGAAGGGGTATCAGACGAAAGGCCTAAGTGAGGAAATGCTGCAGCTGCCGTCTATATATATGCTGAGCAGCCAGCTCCTCCCAGTGGGAAGGAGGAGCCGCAGGGTGTGGCAGGTTACAAGAACCCCATGAAGCAAGATGGCTGCTAGCATATGTCAGTAAAGAAAAGCCTGCAAAGAGGTAAGACCATGACACCATGCAACTGAAACAGGCCATTGTAAGGCTTCAAAAATAAAACAAATCCATCACAGAGATAGCAGAAACATTCGGAGTGGCTGAATCAACAGGAAAGAAAAACGCATTGGTGAGCTCAGCAACATATAAAGGCCTGGATGTCCACAGATGACAACAATGGTGGATGATCACAGGATCCTCCCTATCAGGGGCGGACTGACAACTCATGGGGCCCCCGGGCAATAGAAGACCATGGGGCCCCCAGGCAATAGAAGACCAATAGAAGACCACTCTAACTTGCGGTCACCTGTTAGTCTGTGTCCACTTGGGAGGGGAGAGGGGCTTGGTGTGGGTGAGAGAGGGTGGATGAGAGAGAGAGAGAGGGTGGATGAGAGAGAGAGAGGGTGGATGAGAGAGAGAGAGAGAGGGGGGGTGGATGAGAGCGTGAGAGAGAGAGGGGGGTGGATGAGAGCGAGAGAGAGAGAGAGGGGGGGTGGGTGAGAGAGAGAGAGAGAGGGGGGGTGGGTGAGAGAGAGAGGTGGAAGAGAGAGAGAGAGAGAGAGGTGGAAGAGAGAGAGAGAGGGGTGGAAGAGAGAGAGAGAGAGAGAGAGAGGTGGAAGAGAGAGAGAGAGAGAGAGAGGTGGAAGAGAGAGAGAGAGAGAGAGAGAGAGAGAGAGAGAGAGAGAGGTGGAAGAGAGAGAGAGAGAGGTGGAAGAGAGAGAGAGAGAGAGAGAGAGGTGGAAGAGAGAGAGAGAGAGAGAGAGAGAGAGAGAGAGGTGGATGAGAGAGAGAGAGAGGTGGATGAGAAAGAGACAGGTGAATGAGAGAGAGAGGGTGAATGAGAGAGAGAGAGAGAGAGCGAGAGGGGGTGGATGAGAGAGAGCGAGGGGGGTGGATGAGAGAGAACGAGGGGGGTGGATGAGAGAGAGCGAGGGGGGTGGATGAGAGAGAGCGAGGGGGGTGGATGAGAGAGCGAGGGGGGTGGATGAGAGAGAGCGAGGGGGTGAATGAGAGAGAGCGAGGGGGTGAATGAGAGAGAGTGGGGGATGGATGAGAGAAAGAGAGGGATGGATGAGAGAAAGAGAGGGATGGGTGAGAGAAAGAGAGGGATGGGTGAGAGAAAGAGAGGGATGGATGACAGAAAGAGAGGGATGGGTGAGAGAAAGAGGGGGATAGGGGGATGGAAGGGAGAGATGGGGGTGGATGAGAGAGAGCGAGGGGTGGATGAGAGAGAGCGAGGGGGGTGAATGAGAGAGAGCGAGGGGGGTGAATGAGAGAGAGCGAGGGGGGTGGATGAGAGAGAGCGAGGGGGGTGGATGAGAGAGAGAGGGGGATGGATGAGAGAAAGAGAGGGATGGATGAGAGAAAGAGAGGGATGGGTGAGAGAAAGAGGGGGATAGGGGGATGGAAGAGAGAGAGCGAGGGGTGGATGAGAGAGAGCGAGGGGGGTGAATGAGAGAGAGCGAGGGGGGTGAATGAGAGAGAGCGAGGGGGTGAATGAGAGAGAGCGAGGGGGTGAATGAGAGAGAGCGAGGGGGTGAATGAGAGAGAGCGAGGGGGTGAATGAGAGAGAGCGAAGGGAGTGAATGAGAGAGAGCGAGGGGGTGAATGAGAGAGAGCGAGGGGGTGAATGAGAGAGAGCGAAGGGAGTGAATGAGAGAGAGCGAAGGGAGTGAATGAGAGAGAGCGAGGGGGGTGAATGAGAGAGAGCGAGGGGGGTGGATGAGAGAGAGCGAGGGGGGTGGATGAGAGAGAGAGAGAGAGAGAGAGAGGGGGATGGATGAGAGAAAGAGAGGGATGGATGAGAGAAAGAGAGGGATGGATGAGAGAAAGAGAGGGATGGGTGAGAGAAAGAGGGGGATGGGTGAGAGAAAGAGGGGGATGGAAGGGAGAGCGAGGGGTGGATGAGAGTGAGGGATGGATAAGAGAGAGAGAGGGGGTGGGTGAAATTGACCCCCTGGCCTGGCCTGCGGTCTTTCCTGTCCCAGCCCCTGTCTGTGGTGGGTAGGTATGTGTGATGCACCTACCTCCCGCCCATCCTCGTCCCCTGGGCACTCGGCCAGATCATCTTGCTTCTTGACGGGCTGTCACAGCTGGGACTGGGAGCCGACGTTGGAGGTGGTGTACATGCTCTGGGAGATGCCGGAGATGCCGGGGATGCCGCGCTTACTGCTGCTCAGCCTCAGGTCAGGGTGGCGATTCTCCCACTCCCTCTCGCGCTGTTTCTTCAAGCCAGCCTCACACTTGACCCGGAGCTCAGCTGCGTTTGACCCCAGCCTCCCAGGAGCAGTAGCGCAGAGGAGGAGGAGGAAGTAAAATCCTTCATGTGATGTGCCTCGCTTTCAACGCTGACCATGTAGGGGATTGCAGCCGTGACGTCACTGGTTGCTACACGCCAAGCGGCTCAGGCGTTAGCAACCAGGGCAGGGGAAGACCAGCCAGCAGCGCAGCTCCACCCACCTCCTCCCTCCAGCGCGGCGTAATGACCAGAGTCGGTCGGGACTGCAGTAAGATTTTCGGGGGGCAGACTGAGCCGACCGGGCCCCCCCCCACCACGGGCCCTCGGGCAGTGCCCGACTGACCGAATGGTCAGTCCGCCCCTGCTCCCTATGATAAAGAAAAACCCATTCACAACATCCAGACAAGTGAAGGACACTCTCCAGGACATGGTCATGGTCTTGTAAGGTACCTGTAAAAGGTAGTGTCCGAAGTGGAACAGGTATGCTGGAGATCCAGGCAAAGCGTCGTCAGGCAGATACGGTTGGCAACGGATCAGGCAAATAGTTCACAATCGGATTCCGGAGAAGGGTCAGGCAGGCAAAGGTCATACACGATCTGGCGGTAAAGTACAAAATCAGCAGGCTGTAGAATAGTCAGGATATCAGGCAGGAGTTCAATACAATGCAGGTCACTGAAGACAAAACACCCAGGAAGTAATCCAAATAAACGGGCGCTGATTGATGACCTCACTTCCTATTTAAAGGCTGTCCAGAATGAGAATTGTCCACAGCTGGCAGCAGGTGGAGCTAGTGAGTCCGAGGTGTGTGTTGAACACAATAAGGATATTCCCAAGGCCTAGATCTCTTCTGTGGCACATCAGGTAAGGCTATGGTTTAAGACCAGGAAGACCCAGGTTCGAATACACCCCGGGACATGACAGGGCCCCCTCCCCAATGGACCCCTCCGGGGGCCTAGCGGGGTTTAGTGGGGAACGAGGCATGGAAGTCTCGTATAAGAGAAGGGGCATGCAGATCTTTGGCTGGAACCCAGGAGCGGTCTGTGACAGGATATCCCTTCCAATGAACCAGATACCGAAGGCCACGGCCATGTCTTCTGGAATCAAGAATCTTGGAGACTTCAAACTCACTTTGTCCATCAACAAGAACAGGAGGAGGTAGCTGTTGTGATCTGGAGTAGCGGTTGAAAATAGCTTTTTTGAGGAGGGAAACGTGAAACACAGGATGTATCCGGAGAGAGGAAGGTAATTTTAAGCGATAGGAAACTGGCCCAACTCGAGCAATGATCCTGTAAGGACCAATGAATCGAGGGCCCAATTTGGTAGAAGGTTGTTTCAGTCTCACATACTTGGTTGATAGCCAAACTCTGTCCCCCACCACATATGGAGGTATATGGCGTCTTCGTCTGTTGGAAAAAAGTCTGTACTTGCCTGCTGACTTTTGTAGTAATGAACGAATCTTCTTCCAATGTAGTAGAATATTCTTTACCCGCTGATCTGCTGCTGGTACACCAGAAGAAGGCTGAAGTAGAGGAAAAGTCTGAGGGTGATAGCCTAGGGCTGCGTAGAATGGTGTGGTATGAAGAGCACTGTGCCAACGGGAATTTAGGGCGAACTCAGCTAAAGGCAAGTACTCAGACCAGTTGGAGTGTAAGGCATTGACATAATGTCGAAGATAGGTTTCTAGGGTCTGGTTCATGCGTTCGGTTTGACCATCAGTTTGCGGGTGATGTGAAGTAGAGAGCGAGAGCGTTACTCCCAGTTTCTTGCAGAACGCTCTCCAGAATCGGGAAACGAACTGGGATCCGCGGTCTGAGACGACATTGGTAGGTATGCCATGATGTTTTACAATATGGGAAAGGAAAAGAGTGGACAGTGCTTTCGCTGTAGGTAATCCCGGGAGCGGCACAAAATGAGACATTTTGGAAAAGCGATCCACTGTGACCCATATAGCAGTCATGCCCTCGGACTTGGGTAAGTCTACAATGAAGTCCATGGTCAAATGGGTCCAAGGCTGGCGAGGTGCCGGAAGTGGATGTAACAGTCCAGCAGGCAATGTGCGGGGTACTTTATTAGCAGCACAAGTTGGGCAGGCAGCCACATAGTCAGTAACATCCTTTTTCATATGAGGCCACCATACATGACGTTGCAAGGTCTTAAGAGTGATGGTGACACCAGGGTGACCGGATAACACGCCATTATGTGCCCAGAGGAGTACAGGTTTTCTGAGACTAGGGGCTACGTACAGGCGACCTGGTGGTATCTTCAAGCCCTGGGGAACACGATTCTGGGATTCTTGTAGCTGTTGGGAAAGAGCCGTGGAGATCTGCGCAACAATTTTGTGAGGTGGGATTATATACTGCTCGCCTGGTTGATCTTCTTCAGAGGTAGCGAACTGTCTGGAAAGAGCATCGGCTTTTTTGTTTCTATGCCCTGGAACATAAGAAAGGACAAAATTAAAACGGGAGAAAAACAGAGCCCATCGAGCCTGACGTGAGTTCAGACGTCTAGCAGTCTGAAGATACAGTAGGTTTTTATGGTCAGTGAGGATAGTAAAAGGCTTGGGAGCCCCTTCCAGAAGGTGTCGCCATTCAGACAATGCCAATTTGATGGCCAGTAGTTCTCGATTCCCAACATCATAATTCATCTCTGCAGGAGAAAACTTTCTAGAGAAAAAAGCTACTGGATGGATTCTACCAGACTTTGGCTGTCTCTGGGAGAGTACGGCACCTGCTCCAACCTCAGAGGCATCAACCTCAACAATGTACTGGAGATCAGGATTTGGATGCTGAAGAATTGGAGCTTTACTGAACGTGTCCTTTAATCGCTGGAAAGCCGATCTTGCTTCTGAAGACCACACCTTACAATTTGTACCCTTTTTAGTCATGGCAGTAAGGGGTGCCGCAATGGAGGCAAAACTTTTAATGAAGCGTCTGTAGTAATTTGCAAACCCTAAAAAGCTTTGGAGTCCTCTTAAAGTGGTCGGTTGGGGCCATTGCAAGACAGCGGAAAGTTTTTGAGGGTCCATTTGGAAACCGTCAGCACTTATGATGTACCCAAGGAAAGGAATACAGCTTTGATGAAAACTGCATTTTTCGATTTTTGCATAAAGATGGTTTTCTCTAAGTCGTTGTAATACCTGTTTCACATGCGAGATGTGCTCTAGATGAGTCTTGGAAAAGATTAAAATGTCGTCCAAGTAGATGATCACAAAGCGGTTGCTGAAATCATGGAAAATTTCATTCATGAAACGTTGAAAGACAGCAGGTGCGTTACACAACCCAAATGGCATGACCAAATATTCAAAGTGTCCATTACGAGTGTTGAATGCTGTCTTCCACTCGTCCCCCTCTTTAATTCGAATCAGGTTATATGCCCCTCGTAGGTCTAGCTTGGAGAAGATGACAGCCCCCTTAAGTACATCAAACAGTTCAAGAATGAGAGGCAAAGGGTAGGAGTCCTTTACGGTGATTTGATTTAACCCCCGATAGTCTATGCATGGTCGAAGGCCCCCATCTTTCTTTTCAACGAAGAAAAAACCTGCTCCTACTGGAGAAGAAGAGGGTCGCATAAAACCTCTTTCCAAGTTGTCTCTTACGTATTCCTCCATAGACTTTTGTTCAGGCAGAGACAAGGGGTAGGTCTTTCCTTTGGGAAGAGGTGCTCCGGGAATCAATTTAATTGTACAGTCAAAAGGACGATGTGGAGGTAACACCTCTGCCTTTTGCTTGCAAAATACATCTGCAAAGTCATGGTATTCACGAGGCAAGGTAGGAGGAATAGTCACAGGAGCCAACATGCAAGCAGAAAGTCTTTTGGGTTGAGACAAACAATTAGGGCGACAGCACGATCCCCAGGAGGTTAGTTCTCCCTTTTCCCAATCAAAAGAAGGGTTGTGAAGTTGCAACCATGGGTAACCAAGGATGATAGGCAGAAGCGGAGAATCAATGAGAGACAAGACAACTTCCTCTTTGTGGAGGAGGCCTACCTGAAGGGTGATTGTCGTAGTCTCGAATTTCACAATGCCATCTCCCAAGGGCTGTCCATTCAGGGTGGTAATATTCAGGGGTCTAGACTTTGGAACAAACGGGATGTTGTTCTTTCTTGCAAAATTGTAGTCCAAGAATATGCCAGCAGCTCCAGAATCCACAAAAGCCTCGCAGAAAACAAGCTTAGAAGGTAAATGGATAGTAGCCGGAACAGTAATCTTGGTCTTGGAGGATCTACCTGTAAGGTCTAAGCCAGCTCCTCCAACACTGGTTAGACCCTGCCTTTTACTGGACGGGAAGGGCAGACAGATACTAAATGTCCTTTAAGTCCACAGTACAGGCATAGGCCCAATGAACGCCTCCTTTGTTTCTCTGACTCAGTTAGGTGGAGACGGCTCACATCCATGGGTTCCACAGGTGCCTGGGGTTCAACAGAGGTTTCAGGTTCTGGCTGAGGTGGTGCTTGGAAGTTAGGGGCCAAACGGTAAACTGGCTTAGGAAACTTGCGGGTTCTAAGTCTCTCTTGGCACCTTTCATGGTACCGAACATCCAGACGAACACACAGCTCTATGAATTTCTCAAGGTCTTCTGGGAGATCCTTATAGACTAATTCATCCTTGATGCGATCTGTGAGACCTTTTCGGAAGGCTGCACGTAATGCCCTTGAGTCCCAATTAGTCTCAGCAGCAAGGGTACGGAACTCAATAGCATACTGTGCCACAGATCTGGTGCCTTGTTGTATGTCCAAGAGGGAGTACTCAGCTGCAGATGCTCTATCTGGCTTGTCAAATACAGTCTGGAGAGAAGCCAGAAATTTCTCAGCATCTTGAAGTATAGGATCGTTTCGTTCCAAATAAGGAGAGACCCAGGCCAGGGCCTTCCCCTTTAACAAGGAAATTACAAAAGTCACTTTGGCAGATGAAGTGCTAAAAGTCACAGGGTTATTGCGGAAATGCAAACGGCAAACATTTAAAAAGCCTCTGCAGTCCTCAGTATCACCACCAAACTTGTCAGGCAAGGGAAGTTTTGGTGGTACAGAAGAGGCGGGTTGGACCGTAGCAGAAGTAGGATCCGGCATCTGGACCGTTGCAGAGGAACCAGGCAAACAAGATTTAAGCATAGTGCAAAGTTCATCTAACTTGGCGTCCAGGGAAGAAAGATGCTGTTCATGCGCTCCGATCAGTTGTCCCTGACGTGTAATCGCCTTAACAATCTCAGCAGGGTCCACTGCCATTGTGGCCCGTTTATTATGTAAGGTACCTGTAAAAGGTAGTGTCCGAAGTGGAACAGGTATGCTGGAGATCCAGGCAAAGCGTCGTCAGGCAGATACGGTTGGCAACGGATCAGGCAAATAGTTCACAATCGGATTCCGGAGAAGGGTCAGGCAGGCAAAGGTCATACACGATCTGGCGGTAAAGTACAAAATCAGCAGGCTGTAGAATAGTCAGGATATCAGGCAGGAGTTCAATACAATGCAGGTCACTGAAGACAAAACACCCAGGAAGTAATCCAAATAAACGGGCGCTGATTGATGACCTCACTTCCTATTTAAAGGCTGTCCAGAATGAGAATTGTCCACAGCTGGCAGCAGGTGGAGCTAGTGAGTCCGAGGTGTGTGTTGAACACAATAAGGATATTCCCAAGGCCTAGATCTCTTCTGTGGCACATCAGGTAAGGCTATGGTTTAAGACCAGGAAGACCCAGGTTCGAATACACCCCGGGACATGACAGGTCTACAATCAAGATAAGACTTCACAAGAGCAAAAACAGAGGGTTCATCACAAGGTGCAAACCATTCATAAGCCTAAAGAATAGAAAAGCCAGATTAGACTTTGGCCTCGTACACGCGATCAAATCTGTCTGCTGGAAACGGTCTGCTAGACCGTTTCAGCAAACAGATTTGATCGTGTGTACGGGCAAACAAACGGATTTGGCCACCCGACGGATTTCAAAGCATGCTTTGAAATCTGTCAGCTGGGAACCCGTCCGCCCGACATGTCTGCTGGTTAGTATGCTAACCAGCAGACATGTCTTCTTGCACACGCGCCGAATGATTTCGACGCATGCGCGGAAGTGTTTTACTTCCTGGTGCGGTGACGTGGCGGCGTCAACGTCACCGCCACGTCACCGACACGTCAGCGTGCTGTCTGCTGGTGGGGATTTTGGTTTGCTCGTGTGTACAAGTGAGCAAACCAAAATGGCAGCAGACAGATTTGTTTAAATCGGTCGGACAGACCGTTTTGAACGAATATATTTAATCGTGTGTACGAGGCCTTTGTCCAAAAACTTCTAAAAAATCCAGACCAGTTCTGGAAAAGCACTCTTTGGACGAATGAAGGCTTGGAACAGCTCATGATCCAAAGCACACAATGCCATCTGTAAAACATGGCGGAGGCAGTGTGATGGCATGGGCATGTATGGCTTCCAGTTGCACTGGGTCATTGGTGTTTATTGATGATGTGGCAGAAGAAAGAAGCATCAGGATGAATTCTGCAGTGTTTAGAGATATACTGTCAGCCCAGATTCAGTCAAATGCAGCAAAGTTGATTGGACGGCACTTCACAGTACAGAACTCTGCACACTGTAATGCACCCCTGGTAGATAGCACACCCCCAAACTCTGCACTCTGTACTTAACACATTCCTGAACACTGCACTCTCTCTATTGCACATCCCTAAATTCTGCACTCTGTACATAGCTCACTCCTAAACTCCTCACTCTGTACATAACGCACTCCTGAACTCTGCACTCTGTAAGCAGCACACCCCTGAACTCTGCACTCTGTAGGTACCGCACCTCTGAATTCTTCCTGGTGGGATCGGCCAAATGGGATTGGAAGGGCATTCAAACATGACCAAGCTCTTCTCTAATCCGGAATTGTCACATGCCAGCTAACAGCTGAAAGCAGGCTTGCAGTGGAAGTGCCTGCATCGTAAGGTGAAATAGGAGGCGGATGACATGAGTGGCCCACCATATTTAATAGGTTATTTTTCCTTTATAATAAAATCTGCAGTGCAGTCACAGGGCCCCAGTAGTTTACATTTCATGGTGCAGTGTAGAGAACTTGAGGTTCCTTTAAATCACTTACCTTTAAGCCAACCACAGCTTCTGCAAAGCCTGGTCAAGAAATTAGCATTCTGATTGATCGACGCACAAAAATAAGATAGGATAGATGTTTCATAGAGAGTGCCCCCATCATCTCAGGATAAGCATGAAGATTCCATAAATCTGCACATGCAGGGTGCCCCCCCCCCCCATTGATTTATTAATTGTTGATAGGTGGAACAAGGGAAATGTTTAGGGGAATACAGCACATGTGCAGATTTATGTTCAAGCAACACAGCAAAACCTTGCTTGTTCCTGTGATGATGGGGGCATGCTCATCAGACCATCCGTCATAGCTTATATACAGGGTGGTGCCAATCACTTAGGCGTGGCCAGGCTTGTGCCTAAAGGCATAAAGGTAGAAAATTTAAAGAAGAGTTCCAGATATTGCCTTTTTTTTTACATAGTTGCATCGGTCCAGCTTGGATGTCCCTGTCTGACCTCTTCCCCGTCGTCCAATCAGAGAATGCTTTGCATTCATAGAGCGCATGCAAAGCATTTGCTGAGTGGCTAACCTTCTGTGTTTAAAATGCTTGCTGTGTTTTAAAAAGTTTGCTGCCTTTGAACACACAGGCAGTGCTGAAGACTTCTAAAGCCCTGTACACACGATCGGATATCTGATGGAATCTAATCCGATAGATTTTTCCGTCAGATATCCGATGAAGCTGACTTTTATCAGCCTTGCCTACACACCATCGGTCAAAAATCCGACCGTGTCCAAATGCGGTGACGTAAAACAGTACAACGTGCTGAGAAAAATGAAGTTCAATGCTTCCGAGCATGCGTCGACTTAAATTCTGAGCATGTGTGGATTTTTGACCGATGGACTTCCACACAGACAATCGTTTTTTTTCTATTGGTTTTTTATCCATGGGAAAAAACAAACCGATGGAAAACAAACCGATGGGGCCCACACACAATCAGTTTGACTGATGAAAACAGTACATCGGTCTGTTTTCATTGGACAAACCGATCGTGTGTACAGGGCTTAACAGTCCAGATCCATGTGCCAAAGGCACCCTCTAACAGGATCATCCCACAACTATTTTTGCTAGCAGCCCTGATGAAGGGGGAGCCTTTAGTCCACCGAAACACAGTGGCTGTTTTTATTGCTGAAACTTAAAAAAAATACAAATTACTTACTACTTTGATCACCGTGCGCACCTTTATCCTCATTTCATCTACATAAAATGCAGCAGGGCAGTCACTCAGCTTGGGATTTAGAAGCAAGTGGAGATCACAGGAGTAGCAGTGTCTACTACAATGATTTACAGCTTCTAGAGAGATCCCCCAGGTATGGCTTATTTATACCTACAATGGTCCATGTAAAAATACTATACCTGGAATTCCTCTTTAACCGCTTCCATACAAGGCATTTTCATCCCCTTCTTGCCCAGACCAATTTTTAGTTTTCAGCGCTGTCACACTTTGAATGACAATTGCGCGGTCATGCAACACTGTACCCAAATGAAATCTTTATTTTTTTCCCCCCACAAATAGAGTTTTCGTTTGGTGGTATTTGATCACCTCTGTGGTTTTTATTTTTTGCGCTATAAACAAAAGAAGAGCGTAAATTTTGAAAAAAAAACACAATATTGTTTACTTCTTGATTTAATAAATATCACAATTGTAAAAAATAAATAAAAATGTTTTTCTCAGTTTAGGCCGATACGTATACTTCTACATATTTTTAGTAAAAAAAATTGCAATATGCATTTATTGATTGGCTTTCACAAAAGTTATAGGGCCAGATCCAAAAACAATTACGGCGGCGGATCCCCAGATCCGCCGCCGTAATTTCAAATCTGCGCCGGCGTATCATTGTTTTGTATTCACAAAACAAGATACGCCGGTTTTCTGCGTAGATACGCCATTCTACGCCGTCGTCCTAAAGTGTCCTATTTACGCTGGACGCTAGGGGCACTTCCACGTCGAATATGCAAATGAGGTAGATACGCCGATCCACGAACGTACGTACGCCCGGCGCAGTGTTTTTACGTTGTTTGCGTAAGCGTAGGTCCTGCGTAAAGTTACCCCTGCTGTATAGAGGCGTACGTAATGTTAAGTATGGAAATCGGGCCAGCGTCGTTTGCGTAAATCGTTCGCGAATAGGGATTTGCGTAAATTACGTTCACGTAGTTTTCATTGATGTTTTGCGACGTGATTATGCGCATGCGCACTGGGATGCCTCCACGGCCGGCGAATGTGCAGTTAAAAAAAGCGTCGTTTGCGTCGGGTCATCCATAATTATAATAAAACACGCCCCCCACTAGTAAATTTGAATTACACCCGCGTATGCCGGCCCATTTACGCTACGCCGCCGTAAGTTACAGCGGCATTTCTTTGTGGATAAGGATATGCCGCTGTAACTTACAGCTGCGTAGAGTAAATGGGACACGCCACGCCGGCGGGGCAGGTATGTGGATCTGGCCCTAAGCGTTTACAAAATAGGGGATAGATTTATGGCATTTTTATTTATTTTTTACTAGTAATGGCTGCAATTTTTATTGTGACCGTCACATTGCGACGGACACATCAGACACTTTTGACACGTTTTTGGGACCATTCACATTTATACAGCGATTAGTGCTATAAAACCTCAACTGATTACTGTGTAAATGTGACTGACAGGGAAGGGGTTAACACTAGGGAGCACTAAAGGGGTTAATATGTTCCCCAGTGTGTGATTTTACCTATAGGGGGAGGGGACACACAAGGGGAGGAAACCGATGTGTGTTCCTCTGTACTGGGAACACACATCGGTCTCCTCTCCTCTGACAGGTCCTGCCGTGATTGCGGGCAATCGCAGGTGCCCGGCGGACATCGCAGCTGCCGGGCATGTGCGCCGGGTCCTGAGCATTGCGTCGGGGCACATGTCCCCTAGCCGTCTGGAAAGCCCAGGACGTCATATGATGTCCAGCCGGAGGGAGGGTGTTTCCGCCTACGTCATTTTACATTTTACAATAACTCGGTAGGGAAGAGGTTAAAGGAGACTTCATTTTTTCACACTGCATCATAATTTGTAGACAACTGGGGACTCTTGACTTCATGCATTCCAAACCTTATTATAAAGGAGAACCAACCCTTTAAATCCATGTTACATTTGTAATTATGATGTTGGCAGCAACTCACAAAAGACTAAATTGTACAGTGGGCAAAGAAACCACAGCATTGCTCCATCGTCCTCTCTGCAGAACAGAAACAGGTAAGTGCTCTATTATTAGGCAATCTTCTCACTGGTAAAGTCTCAGTTCAATGTTCAGCAACTAAAATAAAAATGCATAGCATGAATCTCTCCATGGCTGCCGCGGCCACCACCTATTCATGCATCAGGCCCCTTTTGGGCGACCAGGCGCATGATATACAGAGGCAAGTTTTTTTGTTGAAGCACCTATTTAGAGCCATAGGGTCTAATAGGCTTCAAATTAGGGTGGGTCTGGATCACAGAGCATGCGACCGGAGCCCATCCAGGTGTTTTACAACAGCAAATGAATATTCGCTGTTAAAACACTGATCCTCAATCCGGCCAATCAGAAGCGTGTGTGAGACTCGCTTTTGGATTGGCCAAAAAGAGAAGACTCCCGATTGGCCACCGAGGAAGAGGGAGGAGACAGAAGCCGCAGCTGTGGAGTGCAGGAGAACGGGAAGTCACTGCTGCCGAGCAGGGGGAAGCTGCCACTGATAGGGTAAGTGCTACTGTCCGACCGACCAACTGACGGAGGGATTGGGGTGGCATACTGTTTGCACAGAATGGAATACGAAATGATAAGCGCATAAATAAAGAAATAAATGTGATAAGACTCCTGTGAACTGTAAACAAATGCGACAGTGTAATGAAAAACTATGGGTGACACAACTGAGTGACACAAATGTCACATAAAATAATAATAAACAATCTTTGTGAGTAAGATGATGTTCTTCCAGTGATCTTTTAAATTTTTTTCAAAAAGTGGGCTCACGGAGCGCTTACGTCCTTGTCGATGTAATGAATCCTAAGGCCCCGTACACACGGCAGAGAACCTCGACGGGCGGAACACATCGTTCCGCCCGTCGAGGTTCTCGGCCGGCCGTCAGATTCGGCGACCAGCCCGTCGGGAAAGGCGACCAGCCATTCATCCCGACGGGCCGTCGAGCAAATAGAGAACCTGCACTCTATTTCGGCTCGACGGCATTCCCGACGGGATTGCTCGCCGAATCCGTACACACGGCCGAGGTTCTCGGCAGAATGAGGATCCCAGCGAGGTTCTCGCTGGTTTCTGCCGAGAACCTCGGCCGTGTGTACGGGGCTTATGTGTGTATCTCTATTTTCCTTGATGGTGTATTCCGGTTATATGTCTCCCAGGATAGTTCCTATATAGTAATCACTGGCTGGGTTCCAACAATGCGGGTGATAGTACAGATGTATCCCTCAATGGTGCTCAGGATAAAAGAGAAAGACTTCCCATAGTGAAGTAAGTATTGAAATGTTTTAATAAAGAAAGTAAATTGCTTACAAATATTATAAGATCATGTGCCAAACAAATTCCACAACACTTTCGGTATTTTCAGTATTTCCGGCCCTTACATGTTACGCCACGTCACGTGGCTTCATCACCTCTGATAAAGCCAGGTGACGTGGCGTAACATGTAAGGGCCGGAAATACTGAAAATACTGCAAGTGTTGTGGAATTAGTTTGGCACATGATCATATAAGTAAGTAAATGGGCACTCCACTACAAATCACACACTAGCCCACCCTGTGTGGCACAAGCTTCAGAACAAGAGTAGCAGGCTGGGAATAGAAATTATTAAGGAGTCAAAACACCACAGGCACCGTACAGTCAATGTATCAACATGGTCCTCTCTGTATCGAACAGACAAGTTGCCCGTAGGTCCTCAGTTGGTCAGCCAGTAAGGTGACCTACAAAAATGTTAGTACATAATAATAAATCAGATTTTCATTTTATTATAGGTAGTGGAAAAGGGAGATTTGTTTCTTTGTAGCATAACCATAATAATGGCAGACTCTTATTGTTTCTTCCATAGCTTGTAATTCTGTTCTAGATTCGGTTTCTTCTGTGTAATTTTTATTAATTACCACAAAAATAAAAGGCTGGGGGAAAAAGTAAGGCAACTCCACGATTCTCCATTGTTCAACACCCAAATAATCTCACCAGATGTGCCAACAGTATTTTAGGTATTTATCTGTATACTTTTAACCACTTAAGCCTCGTACACACGATCAGTCCATCCGATGAGAACGGTCTGAAGGACCATTGTCATCGGTTAACCGATGAAGCTGACTGATGGTCTGATGTGCCTACACATCATTGGTTAAAAAAAACGATCGTGTTAGAAGGCGGTGACATTTACGTGTTTTTACACAAAGACGTACTGAAAAAAACGAAGTTCAATGCTTCCATGCGTCGACTTGATTCTGAGCATGTGCGGCCTTTTAAGCGATGCTTTTGCATACTAATGATCGGTTTTGACCCATCGGTCAGGCGTTCATCGGTTCAATTTTAAAGCAAGTTCTATTTTTTTTGACCGAAGGATAACTGACCGATGGCGCCTACACACGATCGGTTTGGACCGATCGTGTGTATGCGGCTAAGGCCGTTTACACACGATGAGATATGTCTGCTCAAACTTGTACGACGGACAGTTTAGAGCGGACATGTCTCATCGGATTTTGGTCCGATGGCGTGTACACACCATCGGATTAAAATCCACGCCGGCAGACAGCGCGGTGACGTGGCGGTGACGTTGACGCCGCCACGTCACCGCACCAGGAAGTTAAAAACTTCCACGAATGCGTCAAATCCTTCCGACACTTGTGGTTAGTGTACTAAAGACTAAAACAGTTTTTTTTTTATAGAAAATTACTTAAAACCCCCAAACATTATAGATTTTTTTTCTAACACTCTAGAGAATAAAATGGTGGTCATTGCAATACTTTTTGTCACACCGTATTTGCGTATCGGTCTTACAAGCAAACTTTTTTGGGAAAAAAAATCACTTTTTTTTAATTAAAAAATAAAACAACAGTAAAGTTAGCCCGATTTTTTTATACATCGTGAAAGATAATGTTACGCCGAGTAAAGTGATACCCAACATGTCACGCTTCAAAATTGCACTCGCTCGTGGAATGGCGTCAAACTTTTACCCTTAAAAAACTCCATAGGCGACGTTTAAAAAATTCTATAGGTTGCATCTTTTGAGCTACAGAGGAGGTCTAGGGCTAGAATTATTGTTCTTGCTCTAACGATCGCGGTGATACACTTGTGAGGTTTGAATAACGTTTGCATATGCAGGTGCTACTCACGTATGCGTTCGCTTCTGCGCACAAGCTCGTCGGGACAGGGCACTTTAAAAAATGTTTTTTTTTTGTTTTCTTATTTATTTTTATTTATTTTATTATTTTTTACACTGAAAAAAAAAAAATGGATCACTTTTATTCCTATTACAAGGAATGTAAACATCCCTTGTAATTGATAAAAGCATGACAGGTCCTCTTAAATATGAGATCTGGGGTCAAAAAAACCTCAGATCTCATATTTAGACTTAGATGCAAAAAAAAAAAAAAAATTACATTTAGAAAATATTGCTTTAAGAAACATGGGCGCAAGTGACGTTTTGACGTCACTTCCGCCCTGCTATGCTATGGGGACGGTGGGGGCCATCTTGCCCTCACTCGTATCCCAGCCGAGGAGAGGAAAGGACCCGATCGCTTACGCCGCTACCGACGGCTCCGGTAAGCAGCAGAGGGCGCAAAGACCACCGTTATCGTTTACAGGACCGCTCACTGAAGAGATGGATATCTCAGTTGTGGCAGCAGCTGCTGCAGTTACCAAGATATCCATCTTTAAAAAAAGGACGTATATGTACATGAGCAGGTCCTTAAGTGGTTAATTATTTTAGTCCTTTACCTCTGTAAGGATAAACGGACATGTTGTAAATTCTTCTCCAGGATATTCTTGAATGGTTTGTGTGGATGGAACACTACCTGAACAAATGACAGCAAACCAGAGTTTAGAAAATCCACACCAAAAAGAGTACAGAGCATTATGCCCCGTACACATGTACGGGATTCCCGGCAGACTTTTTACCACCAGGAAACCCGAGGGGAAAGCCGAGAACCGGCTCGGCAGCTTTTTCCCCCCTACAAACTGCCATGAGAGCTTTGGCTGGGAAACCCAGCCGTGTGTACGCTCCACCACAGTGGAGGAAAACTGCGGGGGAAAAGACCGCCGGGAATGGCGGCAGGAAAAAAGAGAACATGTTCTAATTTTTCCAGCCGGGATTCCCGGTGGTTTTCCTGTCGGGAAAACTGCCATGGAGCATACAAACGGACAATTTTCCTGGCCAAAAGCTGTCATGGCAGTTTTCCCGACGGGAAAACTGGTTGTGTGTACAAGGCATTAGGATTTTTTCCTGCCTGGAAGGTTTTTCTTATTGTACTTTAACATTGTCTGCATTTCTTTCAATTGTACGCTTCAAATGCTTACTAATGTGCTGATGAGACACAGAAACAATAACACTTTCCTTGGTGGATGCTTTTCACTAGCCAATGCTATATAATTCTTTATAAAGCAATTATGGGAATCATCTAGGATCAGCCTGTGGGTTACTGATGCTATCCAGGAGCCACTGGAACTGTATTAAAGTCAAGCACTGTGTACAGTTCATTTTTATCTGAGTTCTGTTCCTTCATTTCCACCATGTGTGCTCAAACTGTGGCCATCCAGCTGTTGTAGAACTACAAGTCACATGAGGCATTGCAAGTTGCTGACAGTTACAAGCATGACTCCCAAAGGCAGAGGCGTGATTTTTTTTTTTTAGTTCCGCAAAAGCTGGAGGGCCACAGGTTGAGCACCCATGGTTTGCACCATGGGTGCTCAACCTGTGGCCCTCCAGATGTTTCAGAACTACATGTCCCATCATGCCTTTGCCTTTGGGAGTCATGCTTGTAACTGTTCAGCCTTGCAATGCCTCATGGGACTTGTAGTTTTGGAACAGCTGGAGGGCCACAGGTTGAGCACCCATGGTTTACACCTTTGCTGCTATTTAAATGTCAGGGCTGCATTGGTCTGCTTCCAGGCACCTTCTAAAATTTCAGTCTAGATACCATACTGTATTGTGCAGTGGCAGGGCACCCCCTCTCTCCAGCCACCCCCTCTGTGTAGAATGGATAGATTCATGCATTGCGGGGATCACCCAGTGCCCAGCGGGGCCGCAGTGTCATTCCCGCCACCTCCTGGAGGCGGGACTATTTGTACGTCAGTAACGTCACTTGGCCGCGCCGCATAAGCAGGAGATCGTTCACTGTTGCCCGTGAAAATGGCTCAGGGCTAATAATACTATTAGGCATTATAGAGACTCTGGGCTTTTCGGGGGCACACTCAGGGCTCCAGCCCCCCCAGCCACCCCCTCCCGACGCCCCTGCCCTGGGTATGAGAGACAGACAGAGCCAGGATTGTGAATACTTCTCTATGCATGGGTGGAAAATCTGGGTTACTAGATTAAAATTTAGCGCCAAAAACTTGATCTTAGATAGCGGAATTGCTTTTCCTGGATAAACACCCTGGTCAGTATGGATTTCTGGCTTCATTGTTGCTGGAGTATACCTTTAAAAAATAACTGAAAGAAATACACATGCCTGCCTTATAATGACTGCATTCCCTCAGTTCCTTCTCCACATTTAAAGGTTAATGGATATATATCCTGACAACACACAGCTTGCAAGTCTAACCAACTGTAGTTAGCATATTAACAAGGTTATTTTTGCTCAAGAGCAGCAATTAGTTTAAAGTGGACAGTGAAAATGTTGCTATATAATTTCAATATACAGATGTTTATTTTTTTACCTTTATAAATACTCCTCTAGTACATGTGACATTAACACAGATTCCTCAAAGGGATCAGTTATATGGATAACTGGCGCAGTGGTCACATTCCCAAGGCAGTTTGCAGCTGTTGTGGAATATGTAATATGATCATCCACAGCAATGGTCACCATTTACACTGTATGCATATATTTGAACTGCAGCAGTTACAGATGGATACATACCCCATCTGCACTGAAAGTATTGGCTTCATCATTCCAGAATCACATTATGTGCTTTTCATTGGGTATTGAAATACAACTAAAGAAATTATGTTATGTGGCTTGTCTTTAAACCTAAAAGTAAATAAATCTTGTCTTGCTTAAGAAATTACATTGTCTGTGCCAGGGCCGCCATCAGGAATTATGGGGCCCCTTACACAGCTTCAGGCATGGGCCCCCCGGAGCCGGGGGGGGGGGGGGGGGGTGCTGCCGCCTCTGAAATTAAGAAGCGGGGGGGGGGGGGTTGCCGCGGGGTGGGGCCCTTTACATGAAAAAGAAGAAATCAAGAAAAATATATATAAAAAAGGGGACATCTGGGCCCTTTCATAAAAAGAAAAAAAGAGAGATTTAAAAAAAAAAAAAGTGTGGTTGACATCTGGGGCCCTGAGGACCTCTGGGCCATTTAATAATTTAATAATTTTTTTTAAGAGATTACAAAAAAGGGGGGGTTTCCAACCGGGACCTCTGGGCCCTTTAATAAAAAGAAACCTCTGGCCCCTTTAACTGCTTGCCGACCAGCCGCCGCAGTTATACGGCGGCAGGTCGGCTCTCCTGGGTGAGAGCCCGTAGCTCTACGTCGGCACTTCTGCGGCCGCCGGGCACATGCGATCGCTCGTTACAGAGCGGATTTTTTTTACGAAAAACATGTAGAAGAATACGTATTGGCCTAAACTGAGGAAAAAAAAAGTTTTTTTATATATTTTTGGGGGATATTTATTACAGAAACAAGTAAAAAATATTGCATTTCTTTCAAAATAGTCGCTCTATTTTTGTTTATAGCGCAAAAAATAAAAACCGCAGAGATGATCAAATATCACCAAAAGAAAGCTCTATTTGTGGGAAAAAAAGGACGCCAATTTTGTTTGGGAGCCACGTCACACGACCGCGCAATTGTCAGTTAAAGCGACACAGTGCCGAATCGCAAAAAGTGCTCTGGTCATTGGGCAGCAATATGGTCCGGGGGTTAAGTGGTTAATAAAAAAGAAATAAAAATATATATATATGTAAAAAAGAAATAAACATTTATAAAAAAAAAGGGGGGGTGCCTTCCAGGACCCTGGGGACCACTGGGCACTTTAATAAAAAATATATATAAACAAAAATAAAAAAATAAACATTTATAAAAAAAAAAAAGGGGGGTTTGACACATGGGGCCCTGGGGACCTCTGAGCCCTTTAGGCCGGAATCACACTTGTGCAGTGCGAATTTCAGCTCTGTAATCTCTCTGCAAAGATAAGAGAAGTGTTCAGCAGATCCATTGCATTTTAGCTGGGAATTTGGAGACCTGGGAGAAGTTCCGGGTGAGAGGAGAGTGGGGGAGAAGTGTATTGAGCTGAATGAGAGAAATTCCTGAAGAGAACTGAACACATCTGCAAATCAGCTGCGTACCCATAGAAGATAATGAGACTGAATTCGCACCTGAGCCGCACCGCAAGGCATAAAATCCGCACACGTTTTTTCTGCAATGCGCAGTGTGAATGCATTGCACATATGTGAACCAGCCTCATTGAAAACAATGTATTTAGAAATGTTCTGCGTATTAGATGCGGTTTAAGCCGCAACCAATTTGCATAGGTGTGAATCCGACCTTAATAAAAAAAATATGTATATATATTGTAATAGTGAGAGTCCCTGTCCCTATGAAATTGGAGGTAAAATAGACACAGGCTTTGCGTATTTGCGGACCGCAGAACTACAGAGTGTAGAGTTTAAATGGAGAAAACTGCTCTGTCAGTTTTCTCTAGGTTTTGCTAGTTTTCAATGGGGCTTGGGTGGGGCTTGGGTGGGATGGGATCTCCAACCCTGTGTCCAGATCTTACAGACAGCCAGCAGGTTGTGTTCCCAGCTGAACACAACCAATATAATCAGGGACTGGTCAGAACAGAGAGAGGAAGGTGGAGTGTGTGCAGCTGGCTGTTGCTGCAAGACAGACCTGTGTGTGGGGAGCTGTCTGTCTGTCTGCCCTGGAGACTACATCCCTGGTGTGGGGGGTCTTCGTGCCTGAAGGACTGGAAGGCTGGTAGACCTGGAGTGACTAGCGAGTCCAAGAGGGGCTGAAGGAAGTCCGGAAGTCTGGGAGACAGTAGACTGGAGAATCCTGTTGAGGCCAGGAGTGGGGCCAAGGTTTAAAAGGTACTGAAAGGTTAAAGTAAGCCTAGGAGCCAGGAGGCTTGGCATTTTTGTTATGTGAACTGTACTGGAGAAGAACCCCTGTGTGGGAATCCTATGTGTGAACTTTTATTTTGTTTCATTCAATAAAAATGGGCTGCCATGCCCTCAAAACTAACATCTGACTGTGGACTCGCTGAAAATCGCATTTACCAATTGAGTTAAACCCCCAATGTTTACAATATATAAATAAAAAGAAATAAAATAATATAAAAAAAGGAGGGGACCTCTGGGCCCTTTAATAACAATAACAAAAAATATATAAAAGGGGGGGGGGGTTGTGATCTAGGGCCCTGGGGATCTCTGGGGACCTCCAGACCCCTAAAAAAAAAAAAAATTGGCCCTTTAATAAAAAATAAAAATATATTAAAAAAATATATATTTTTTTTAGAAAAAAAAGGGGGGTTGCCATCCGGGGCCTCTGGGCCCCTGGGGATCTCCGGACCTCAAAAAAAAAAAAGAAAAGAAAAAAATTGTCCCCTTAATAAAAAATGTAATAAAAATATTTTTTTTAAATAAAAAATAAATAAAAAAAAAGAGGGGGTTGCCATCTGGGGCCCTGGGGACCCCCGGGCCCCTTACAGGTGTACTGCCTGTACCCCCCTGATGGCGGCCATGGTCTGTGCCCACGTCTTAACAACTGGGTAACAAAAATTTGGTCATGAACATTTTTTGATGGCGTTCCAACAATGCCACTAGCATTTAAAATCTTGAAGCTAATTAGAGGTTGTATATTATGAGAGTTAACTTGTCTGCAAACATTAATCGTATTATGCCCCATACACATGATCTGGCTTTAGCCCGACCAAACTCACATTGGAATTCCATCAGAGGAAAAGAGAACACGTTCCCTGTGTAAACTTCAATGGAATTCCTCGGAATATCCGATGGAACAACTCAGATGGGCACACACTTTTTCCATCGGTAATTCCGATCATGTGTACGAGGCATCACAAACCATGCTGGTTAAAGACATTCCGACTAAATCCATCTCTTTTAAGTGCCCAAACCAACCCAACTAGAGGAGTTTATAGGTTATCACTGGCAGTCTGAGGTTTCAAAATTGGCCTATCTAAAAACATTACAAGTAGGTAGAGAAGGAGTGCACATGGTGCGTTAAAAGTCACCATGGATGTCTCTGTTATCATTATTATTATTACAATGTTGTATTATAGTACAGGAGTAATATAACACCTAAAGTTTTCACAGTGCTGTACAAAATAAAAGAAGACAGTGGCCCGGATTCACAAAGCACTTACGCCGACGTATCTCCAGGTACTCCGCGTAAGTCCAAATTTGCGCCATCGTATCTGTGTGCCGGACCCACAAACTAAGATACGCCTAAAAAAAGACTTCATCCCACCGACGTAACTTGCCTACGCCGGATATTTACGCTGGACGCATGTGGCGCTCCCATTGATTTTCTATTCAAATATGCAAATGAGGCAAATACGGCGATTCACGAATGCGGTTTGCGTAAGTTTTACGTCCAGCGTAAAGTTATTCCCCATAGATGAGGTGCAACCCATGCAAAGGTATGGACCAGGGAACACAAGCCTACGTATTGTACGTTGGACGTCTGTGAATATGGGCCGACGTGGGTCTGGCTGGGTGTAGGTTACGTTAACTGCATACACAGTGATACGGCGTATCTTAGGCAGTTCTGATGTGGTTGTGCGCATGCACACAGGGATACGTCCACGTCTCGACGCATGCGCAGTTCGTTTTAAGTACTTCTCTGGCGCCCGGCCCATCATTTGCATGGGGTCACGCTTCATTAGCATGGATCACACCCACTTCCACCTACACCGGCTTACGCCTACGAAATATACGCCACGCTGGTGCAACGTTGGAAGCATTTGCTTTGTGAATTCCATGCTTGCCTCTCTGCGTTGCGTCGGCGCATCGTAAAAGAGATATGCTACGGCGGCATAAATGTGCGCCGATGTCTGTGAATCCGGGCCATAATAGTTACAATACAATTCAATAATAGAGGGTTAGGCCGGCCATACATTGTTCGATCAACTTGAGTACTACCAGCATGCGGTGATTGCAGGAAAGAAATTGACTCCGTGTATGGCCAACCTTAGGGGGGCCTGTTCCGGGATCAAGCATGGGAGGAGGTGATAAGGTAAAAAGCAGGAAATTTGGGAGGAGCTTTGGGAGATATTTTGATGTAGCTTGGGGCAAAGTAGTGGATGGCTTTGTACGTTTGTAGTCTTGAATTATATGTGTTGGGTGTGTGGAAGTCGGCAGAGGGAATGGCAGAGAGCATGGACAGACACCAAATGATGGGTGAGGTGGATGAGTGTGGCAGCAGCATTCATGATAGAATAAAGGTAGGATAGCATGTATTGAGGTAGGCTGATGAGAGATGTCAACATAGTGAATTAGTAACTTTGTGGTATAATTGTTAAAAAGGTGCACATTTTTGAAAGAATAAGGAAGTTGAGGCACCAAGATATGGACAGTAATTGCATGTAGGGCCATAAGGAGACTGATAGTTGTGTTTCTGACTATCACTTTTTAAAAGAATGAATTTGAGAAAGTGGCGTGACATCCATGCTCAGAATCAAGTCAACGCATGCTTGGAAGCATTGAACTTCGTTTTTTCATCACGTCGCTATGTTCTACGTCACCGCGTTCTGGTCCGATGGGATATTTGTCCGATGGTGTGTACACACATCAGACCAACAGACCACTTCAGCCTGGTCCGATGAAAACGGTCCGTCGGACATGTTTCATCGGACATGTCTGATCGTGTGTACGCGGCCTAACTAGAGAGTATAAGTGGTAAGTGGTTGGAGGAGACCTACAGAAAGTGGAAGAGGTAAAGGTGTTGGTTACATTGAAAGTGCAGTAGATAGGTAGGAGGAGAACCAGGAAAGTGCAGTGGGATAGGTAGGAGGAGAACCAGGAAAGTGCAGGCCAAGGACCACCCTTTCTTTTGAGAAAGAGAGGGTGGCCAACTGCACAAAACAGCAGAAAGATCTGCAAGTAAGAAGGCATGTTCTGTGGAGTGGTGGACATGAAAGGCAGGGGAGATATCTGGACTAACTAACTGAAGATGCAACTGGATGCATAAAATACACCGAAGATGCCTCTGTATTCTTAGCTGGTACTCTTGCCTTTTGTGTGAGGTTGTGTATCTTTGTGGTTATTATTGTGTTAGGCCTCGTACACACGATCGGACATATCCGATGAAAATGGTCCGCGGACCATTTCCATCGGATATGTCCGATCGGGAGTTTGATCCGATGGCGTGTACACACCATCGGATCAAATTCCCCGCCGCCGGACGGCGCGGTGACGCGGCGGTGACGTTGACGCCGCCACGTCACCGCCACGTCACCGCACCAGGAAGTTAAACACTTCCGCGCATGCGCCGAATCCATTCGGCGGCGGCGCGGCGGCGGTGGGGGACGACATGTCTGCTGGTAAGTGTACTAACCAGCAGACATGTCGGGCGGACAGATTCCACCGGATAGATTTCAAAGCATGCTTTGAAATCTGTCGGGTGGAGAAATCTGTCCGCTAGCCCATACACACGAGCTGAGATGTCTGCTGAAACGGTCCATCGGACCGTTTTCAGCGGACATATCCCCTTGTGTGTACGAGGCCTGAAGCGCAAAAAAAATAAAAAATCATGTTTTTTTAAGTATAAAAGTCAATGGATTTAAAAAAAATTACAAATGAAAATATATTTTAGTTAGAAATGTTGTATAGGCAATGCATCAGTCACCTGACAAAAACTTAAAGGGTTTGTAAAGGAATTATTGTTATTTTTTTTAAATAACAAACATGTCATACTTACCTCCACTGTGCAGTTCGTTTTGCACAGAGTGCCCCCGATCCACATCTTCTGGGGTCCCTCGGCGGCTGTCTCTGAGCCTCCCCGCAATTAGTCACCACAGTCATGCGAGATCTCACATGGTGGTCACTAATTGCGGGCGCGCTCCCATCACTGGCGCTCGCTGTATCACTCGGCCCCACCCCGCGTCACTGGATGTAAGTGACAGCAGCGCCAGCCAATGGCTGCGCAGCTCTTAATCCATGCACTAGCCTATCAGCGGCCAGGCTGGTCGGCAAAGAGAATATCGGGACCGCGCGGGACTTTCCAGGGGTCAGGTAAGTATAACGGGGCTCGGGGGGTCGGCAACATCAGATGTTTTTTGTTGCATAGATTGCATTAGGTGGAAAAACATTTTCCTTTACAACTCCTTTAAAGTATAATAGGTGCAGTTAAACTCATATGCAAAGCTCTCCCTCTCATTTCTGCTTTCCCACCAGTTTTATACTCACGTGTCTGAAATCCAGCTCGCTAGATCACATAACCTCCTGTCAAATTCTTTCCAGCTGAACCCATGCATATAATTTGCAATCCTATATAATCCTATGGACTTCCAAGCATGAGTTCATACTTACAAAATGCATTGTGGTGCAGTGCAGTTGCACAGGCCCAGCCAGAAAGAAATGGACAAGCGTCTGTGCAATCTAGTGAGTGATATCTCACTTCATTGTAACAGGTAATTATTATGCCCTGTACACACGATCAGTTTTTCCGACGGAATTCCGCTCAAGCTGTCTTGCATACACACGAACACACCAAATTCCGACAGTAAAAAACGCAGTGACGTACAACACTACGATGAGCCTAGAAAAATGAGGTTTAATGCTTCCGAGCATGCGTCAAATTGTTTCCGAGCATGCATGTTTTTTTTCTCCGTCGGAATTCCATACAGACGAACGGAATTTCCAATTTTTTTCTGTCAAAAAAGGAGAACATGACCTCTTTTTAAGTCCGTCTGAATTTTCGACGAGAAAAAGGCAGATGGGGCATACACACGGTCGGAATATCCAATAAAAAAATTCCGTCTGACTTTCTGTACGCAGCATGAGGCAGGGAATGCCATGTGAGTTTAACTGTCCAAAAAGGTGCAGTAACACTTTAAACTAAATTTCTTTGCTAAAGATCTGCATATCGTAGAAACTGCCATGTTTATCAAAGTGCCATAGGTATTATTTTCACAATTTTTCCATCCTCTTTTGGATCTCACTGCGGTTGATCTCCTCCAGCTCCTTTCAGCTATTCCGTCTACATGCATGCACGCCAGCATCGGTTTCCAATCATTGCTCAGACCTGCTTGTGGCATGGCTGTTTGCAGCCTGCACCACAATTACATGTAACAGGGTAAAAATGCAAAAGCTCATTTGGGAGACAGTTTGTTACCCCCCAAAAAAGGGTCAGAAGGACCCTCATGGTAGGATCAACACATTTTATTTTAATTAGAAGTAGTATCCCCCTCTAGTTAGATTACTAGGCTAAATGTATTTTTTGGGCTTGACTGCAGTCAGTGGAGCAGTGGAACAATATTCTATTGTTTTTGTCTGGCCAGGGTTTTCTAGCTGGGTGTTTGATTCCTCTCACCTGCTTCTAGGGAAGCTTATAGGATATAAGGCATGAAGAGTCAAATATCCAGTATAAAAATCCCTACAAGGAACCACCCAGAAGGTAGCCGAGGAGGTAATGAATTTCTGGGAGGTCTTTTTAGAATGTTCTTTCCTCTCCAGTGAGGGTTCCAGTTTTTCTGGGGCTGCTGCCCCTGGGAGATAGCTAGAGAAACAAGTAATTACAGTCTGGGCCTCAGCACTTGCTGAGCTGGTGGCCTGGAGAAGACTCATGATGGATTTTGCTGAAGGGTACTGTCCTAAAATCCTGGCCTGGAGAAGGATCTTCTGTCTCCCTCACTGAGGAACTACCTAAGGAAGTTCTAAAGGTTTATCATACTCTTATTGATCGTTTCGGAGGCTCCTGAACCCCTCTCCTGTTTCAAAAATAAATTCTAAAAAGACATCTATGAGACTGAGCCTGTAATGTCGGTGTGCATGCAACTGTGCTTCTTACTGGCAGCCTCTGTAAGGGCTCTTTCACACGAAGCATCCGTTCAGATCCGCCTGCCAGTTTTTTTTGCGGACCTGAACGGACGCTCCGTGCTCCTCTATGGAGCCGCGGATGTCAGCGGAGACATGTCCGCTGACATCCGACCCGCTCCGATCCGCCAAAGTATGACGGAGGAAAAACCTACTTTTCCTTCCGTCTGGCGGATCGGATGAACACGGACAGACGGTCCGTATTCATTCGATCCCCCCCCATAGGGGAGAGCGGAGAAATGACAGGGCGCAGACCAGTTCCAGTGGACATATCCGATCGTGTGTACGGCCTAGCAGACAGGTTTCCAGCAGACAAAAGTTTTAAAGCATGCTTTAAAACTTGTCTGCTGGAAAGCAGTCTGTCGGACATGTCCGCTGGTTAGTATGCCTAACCAGCGGACCGAAATCCCCCGCATGCGTCCAATGGATTCGACGCATGCGTGGAAGCATTTTACTTCCAGATTTGGTGGCGTCAACGTCACCGCCACGTCACCGCGCTGTCTGTCTGCAGGGATTTTGGTTTAATCGTGTGTACACACATCAGACCAAAATCTCCCAGGAGACAATCGTTTTCATCGGATATGTCTCCTCGTGTGAACGCGGCCTTATAGCAAGGGAGACCTGGGCATATTTTCAGCAGTCCCTCCAGGGGTGAGCGTTACAGAAAGATGTAGATTTATTAAGAACAAAGGCAACTTTTGAAATGCCATTAACATGCTAAAGCTTATATAAAATGTTATGAATTAGGTTTATGTTTATTATATTAATTAGAGGGAGAACTAGGGATAAGGCTATAAGCCCTTGCTTCTAAACTAGTGCTACACAACTATATAGTCTCTTTTTCACTTTGACTGATCAATTCATGTACTTCTTAAGCTGGTCATACATAGATCGAAATTCCTACCTACTGATCAACTTCCCTGTCTGTATTTTTTTCACTCAGTTAATAGGCTGCATCATTAATCTGTGTATTTTAACATTGGGGAAGTCTCCCTGATGTCAGAATACAATAGTGCAGCAGGGAGGATTCCTTCCCCATCCAACTCGAATGTAAGGATGTGGCAATCGGGTATAGCCAGCCTTAAGGATAAATGATCGTCCGTTTTTTTTTTAGCATGCTAATCACACGTCGAATCTGATGAGTTTACTAAAGTCACGAAAATTCTTGTACGACAGAATAAAAATTCGGAAGTGATGTCATATGTTGTAATACATTTGTTTTGCATTTTCGAACGACAGCTGTACTGATTAAACAAAAATCATATGATCTGGCATCGTACGGAAAAAAATTCTGTGCATGACCGATAGAATAATATTGGATGAACTGAAATGATCGGCTCTCGAAAGCTCTGTACCAACGATCCGATTATCGCACAATTGCTTCAAAAGCGTAATTTTTCGTACAAATTTTCGGATCGTGTGTATGGGGCATTAGGCAAAAAATTGCAGTTTTGAATGGCCAGCTTTAAGTTTGCATGTTCTCCCGGTTCTTGCATGGGTTTCCTCCAGGAAAACAGCACTTACCCAAAATTAGCCCTAAAATAATATTCTACTGACATTCTACTAAGTGTGCCCAAGATGCCTGTCTCTACCGCACATAAAGGGTATTGAGTTCCCATGGCAGAAGTTGCTCATATCTCAAGGAACCCTAGCAACCTCTGGAAGAGCCCTAGTTGAGAAAGGCTAACCTTAACCTAATGACATTTTTTAACTTGGTTTATTTAAGAAAATGTGCACATCAGACAGAGAACACGTTGACATTGAAAGCAATAAAGGGCCATGACTAATATCATACAATATGACAAATCAAACAACATGACATGTACACACACATTTCTTGAACATGATATAGAAGAAAAAGGAAAAACATCAACCAAAAGAACTAAAAACTGTCATAATACGATAGTCACAATGTTATCTACGAATTAGGATTGCTCACTTACACCACTGCCCGTACAGGAGCAATCCGACATTTTATTAGACATGTGCATTCGTTTTCATTAGAATGCATTTTCGTCCGTAAATCAGTTTTTTTTCGTTATCGTTTTAACAAACGATAACGAAAGCGCAAGAAACGAAAACCGAAAGATCCGACATAAAAATGCTTTATTTTCATTTTCGTTGCGGTAAAAATTCGATATACAGAGATTCGACATTATAGGGAAAAGATTCGACATTATAGAGAAAAGATTCGACACTATAGAAATAATAGATTCGACACTATAGAAATAATAGATTCGACATTACAGAGATTAGATTTCGATTTATGAGAAAATAGATTCGACATTATTACTAGTCATACAACATTAGAATTCTTGTAGGCGGAATATTCGAACGTAAAAGTACGATTCGACGTTCCCTCGAATATTCTTTTGACCATTCGACAGAAACCAAGTATTATTGGATTTTCGGACGAAAGCTATTCCCCAACGAAAAATGAAATAAATCAAAACGATTTTCGGGAGTAACTAAATACATTTATTTTCCAAACGAAAACGAAAAAACGAAACAAAATATTCCAGTCTGCACATGTCTACATTTTATTGCTCTGACTAGTCCAGCACACCAAACCATTGTTTTTTATTACATAGCAATATAATCATATACTGACTATTAGTCTGCACAGCAATGGAATGACACGGTGAATTAAAGTGGGGGGTCAGAAATCAAGAGAAAGAGCTAATCACTGGTATCATGTGACTCTTTCAGGGACCTCAGAGTTTAAAGGAACTGCTTTGGGTATCCCCTCACTATATATATTAGTTTGTAGAGGGGTAGGTTCTGGTTAATCAATTTTTTCCAAAAGCCAACATGTAGGTAATTTGTGCTTATCCAGTGTAAAGCTATAGCTTTTCTGGCATGGTAGAGTAACAATCTGAGAACTCTTTTAGCACTAGAAGTGGTTTTGGCATCTTCAAAAATACCTAAAGGGCATCCCCATGGGCTTCAGACATTGGGAAGAAATGATCAGAAATAAAGGTCGTAACTTCCGACCAAAAAGTTTAAGAAATATTTATTGAATTATTTAATAATCGGTGCAATGTCAAAAAGCAAAAAAATCATGTAATCTACAATTGTAGATGAATATAGCCACCAACTGCAAGCGGGATCTTTCTCAGTAATGGCTGAAGCTTAATAGTGACTTGATCTGGGGGGTTATCTTGTGCTGCTTTCTATTATTATTATTATACAGGTTTTATATATCGCCAACAGTTTGTGCAGCTCTTAACAAAATAAAGGCAGATATTACAGTTACATTACAAAGAGGAATCAGAGAGCCCTGCTCATTAGAGCTTACAATCTAAAAGTAATCCATAAAGCTTTGTGTTCCTATACAGATCTCACATACTAATATTGGCCCAGATCCATCAAGCGCATGGCTACAGGTAACCACTGCCTCAGTGACTGTGCATTCCTCATAACACTGTGTCGCCATTTGCCAATAGGGAAGAGAGGCAGGAAGGGCTATGAAGGCTGATCTACACAGCCCTGAAAATAAACTAATTTGTTTTCTTCTGTAAAGTAAACCAGGTACTGTACTAAAGAATATCTCTCACGAGTTAAGACTGTCTTATAGAGAGGCATAAATAGAACCTTCAGGGCGCTGGTGCAAGAAACCATGAAGGGCCCCCTGAGCGATGGGGGCCTTTCCGTCGGTACTGTGGCCCTTTCCTCTGATCTCAGGGGCCCTTTCTTCAAAGCCCAGGGCCCTTCAAACTGATCCCAGGGCCCTTTACTCCAGTTGGGGGGCCTTTGCTTTTCTGAAACTTTAATGCGATTTAAGTGCCAAAGACTGCAATGCTAAATCACAAAGTTTCAGTATAAATCACACAAATAGGAAACATAAGGGAAATACAAAGACACTGAATTTCAAATTAGCCAACTTTCGTAAACTACGAACCTTGCTAGAAGATAAAGATTGGGATAAAATCTTAGGAACAAAGGACACGGAGGAGAGATGGGTTTGCTTTAAGAGCATATTAAATAAGATCATTAGCCAGTACATCCATTGGGTAATACATTTAAAAGAGCAAACGAAAGTCCTGGATGGCTTAACGCCAATGCATATAAAAGCAAAAGAGAAGGCCTTCAAAAAATACAAGGTTGAGGGATCATCATCAGCATTCAAACTTTATGAAGAATGCAACAAGAAATGTAAGGGTGAAATTAGGGCAGCTAATATAGAACACGAAAAACACATAGCAGAGGAGAGCTAAAAAAATCCCAAGAAGTTCTTTAAGTATGTAAACAGAGGGATCATATTGGCCCCATAAAGAATGAGGAAGAATGAGGAAGGACATCTGGTTACAAAGTATGGGGAGATGGTGAAGGTATTGAATTTATTCTTTTTCTCAGACTTTACGAGGGAATCGGGGGCTTCAGTAACCAAAACTGCAGTATTTATCCTTGTGACACATCACAGGAAGCACCCTCATGGCTAAGAGATGACAGAATTAGAATTGGACTTTGGAAACTTAACATTAATAAATCACAGAGACCGTATGGCTTGCACCCGAAGGTACTTAGGGAACTCGGTCAAGTAATTGGCAGACCATTGTTCCTAATTTTTACTGACAGCCTACTGACTGGAATGGTAACAGCGGATTGGAAAAAAGCCAATGTAGCACCAATATTTAAAAAGGGCCCAAAATACATCCCTGGGAATTACAGACCAGTTAGCCTAACATCAATAGTATGCAAGCTCTTGGAGGGGATGATAAGGGACTATATACAAGATTTTAGTAATGAAAACATTATCATTATCATCATTAGCAGTAATCAGCATGGATTCATGAACAATCGTTCTTGCCAAACTATTCTATTAACCTTCTATGAGGAGGTGAGTTGCCATCTAGATAAAGGAAGGCATGTAGACGTGGAGTATCTGGATTTTGCAAAAGCATTTGACACAGTTCCCCATAAACGTTTACTGTACAAAATAAGGTCTGTTGGCATGGACCATAGGGTGAGTACATGGATTGAATACTGGCTACAAGGGCGAGTTCAGAGGGTGGTGATAAATAGGGAATACTCAAAATGGTTAGGGGTGGGTAGTGGGGTCCCACAGGGTTCTGTGCTGGGACCAATTCTATTTAATTTGTTCATAAATTACCTGGAGGATGGAGTAAACAGTTCAATCTCTTTATTTATGGATGATACTAAGCTAAGCAGGGCAATAAATTATCCGAAGGATGTGGAAACCTTGCAAGAAGATCTAAACAAATTAATGGGGTGGGCAACTACAAGACAAATGAGGTTTAACCACTTTAGCCCCGTACCATATTTCTGTCCAAAGACCAGAGCACCTTTTGTGATTCGGCACTGCGTCGCTTTAACTGACAATTGTGCGGTCGTGCGACGTGGCTTCCAAACAAAATTGGCGTCCTTTTTTTCCCCACAAATAGAGCTTTCTTTTGGTGGTATTTGATCATCTCTGCGGTTTTTATTTTTTGCGCTATAAACAAAAATAGAGCGACTATTTTGAAAAAAAAATCAATATTTTTTACATTTTGCTATAATAAAAATCCCCAAAAAAGATATAAAAAAACTTTTTTTTTCCTCAGTTTAGGCCGATACGTATTCTTCTACATATTTTTCGTTAAAAAAAATCGCAATTAGCGTTAATTAATTGGTTTGCACAAAATTTATAGTGTTTACAAAAAAGGGGGTCGTTTTATGGCATTTTTATTATTATTTTTTTTTACTAGTAATGGCGGCGATCAGCGTTTTTTTTTCGGTACTACGATATTATGGCGGACACATCGGACACTTTTGACAAATTTTTGGGACCATTGGCATTTTTATAGCGATCAATGCTATAAAAATGCATTTTATTACTATAAAAATGCCATTGGCAGTGAAGGGGTTAACACTAGGGGGAAGGGGTTAAGTGTGGTCCTGGTGTGTTCTAACTGTATGGGGGGGTGGACTCACTAGGGGAAATCACTGATCTTCTGTCCATACATTGTATGGACAGAAGATAAGCGTTTCCCCCGCTGACAGGAACAAGAGGTATGTGTTTACACACATACCTCCCGTTCCCCGCTCTGTAACGAGCAATCGCGGGTGCCCGGCGGTGATCGTACCCGCCGGGCACGCGTGCGGGACTCGCGGGACGCGCAAGGGAGTTTAACAAGACACATGGCCACTCATTAAAATGAGAAAAAAATAGGTTTAACCTTAAACTATGTAGTGGGTTCTTTACTGTAAGAGCGGCAAGGATGTGGAATTCCCTTCCTACAGGTGGTGATCCCAGCGGGGGGCATCGATAGTTTCAAAAAACTATTAGAAAAGCACCTGAATGAACATACATAGGGATATACAATGTAATACTGACATATAATCACACACATAGGTTGGACTTGATGGTCTTTTTTCAACCTCACCTACTATGTAACTATGTAACAAAAGTCACAGGCAAGTGGCAAGTAAACTTCTAGAAAGTGGCAAGGAAATCTTAATCAAGTCACACAACTTTGGGGTCGCAGCAGTGTGAACCAAGCCCTTGTTCTGCAGCGGGGCCCCTTCCTGCAGCCTTGGGGCCACCCATGGTGGCAGAAGGCCATGGCCCAGTTACAAGTGCGACCCTGGTAGTTCTGCCACTGGTCTTACAAGCCTTGAACCGAGACAATTAGAAATGCAACAGAGGTAAACATGTAGGTAGGATCCTAAAAAGAAGACATGCTATGACACGAATACCATACAAATTACCTGGGATAAAGTAATAAAGATAACATTGCCCTAACTACTACTGATTAGTCTGGAAATCTGCCAATAACATTAGATAAGGAAAAACAATAAAGAATGTCAAGAGTTTAATGTCTGTTAGAAATCGAATTTCTGGTATTAGTATGAAAGCCATTATTTATTGCAATTATAGCAAAATGATGCAAAAAAACAGGACCATCCTAGCTGATGCTGGCATAATAATACTACATGATTTGGTGATTGCCAGAACATTTGGCGATGAAGCAATGGTGAATAACTTTATTTTGAGGCTTAACTGCTGTATCCCAGATCATTTTTGTAAGGCTGACAGTATGGGCCAGATTCAGAAAGAACTTACGCCGGCGTATCTGTTGATACGCCGCGTAAGTTCTAGGATGCGCCGGCGTATCTTTTTTCTGTATTCAGAAAGCAAGATACGCCAGAATTTTGCTAAGATACGAGCGTCTAACGCCGTCGTATCTTAGTTGCATATTTACGCTGGCCGCTAGGTGGCGCTTCCGTAGATTTATGCGTCAAATATGCAAATTAGGTAGATACGCCAAATCACGAACGTTGTTGCGCCCGGCATATCTATTTGCGTCATTTACGCAAGGCGTCGGACCGACGTAAAGTTACCCCTGCTATATGAGGCGCAGGCAATGTTAAGTATGGACGTCGGAACAGCTGTCGAATTTCACGTCGTTTACATCGTTTGCGTAAGCCGATTCAGAATGGGGCTGGGCGTAGGTTACGTTCACGTCGAAAGCATTGACTATTTGCGACGTGATTTTGAGCATGCGCACTGGGATACGTCCACGGCCGGCGCATGCGCAGTTCGTTCGGCGCGTCATTTACGTGGGGTCACCATTCATTAACATACAACACGCCCACTTTATGTCATTGAGTTAATCATGACACAGAGACATTAATTTATTTAATTTATTTGTCTTGGTATTATCCACATATTATGATCACGATTATTTATTGATTTGTGGTCTAGCGTCCTCAATCTCTTTCCTTCACGCTCACTACCAGCCTACTTTGAATTACGCGCGGTTACGCCGGCCCATTTACACTACGCTGCTGTAATGGCCCATACACACGATCCGAATATCGGCCGACGGATCGTACGACTTTTTTCGCTTAATAATCGCGAGTAAAATAAAATAGGTTTTTAAACTCACGAAAATTATCGTACGATAGAAAAAAACGATCGGAAGTGATGTCACGTGTTGTAATGTATTTGTATTGTATTGTCGGACGACGGCTGTACTGACTAAACGAAAATCGGACGATCGGACATCGGACGAGAAAAATTTTCGCGCTTGTCCGATCGAATTTAATCGGATGAACGGTCGTGATCGGCTGTCGAAAGTAGTGTACACACGATCCGAAAATCGTACGATCCATCATCGGACGATCGTTTTCGTCCGATATTCGGATCGTGTGTATGGGCCATTAGAGCGTCAGGTCCCGTATTCACAAAGAACTTGATCCCTAATGGCCCATACACACGATCCGAATATCGGACGAAAACGATCGTCCGATGATGGATCGTACGATTTTCGGATCGTGTGTACACTACTTTCGACAGCCGATCACGACCGTTCATCCGATTAAATTCGATCGGACAAGCGCGAAAATTTTTCTCGTCCGATGTCCGATCGTCCGATTTTCGTTTAGTCAGTACAGCCGTCGTCCGATAATACAATACAAATACATTACAACACGTGACATCACTTCCGATCGTTTTTTTCTATCGTACGAGAATTTTCGTGAGTTTAAAAACCTATTTTATTTTACTCACGATTATTAAGCGAAAAAAGTCGTACGATCCGTCGGCCGATATTCGGATCGTGTGTATGGGCCATTAGTTACGGCGGCGTAGTGTAAATGAGATGCGCTACACCGCCGGAAAGATGCGGCAAGCTACCTAAATCTGGCCCTATATCTACAGTATTGTTCTTATAGGTTACATAATTGGCATTTCATGCTTTCATTATTTTATAGCGTTCTTTCCATTTATTGCTATAATTATGTTTAACTTCCTATCAGTATATTCCTTATCACGTTCATATTGGTTTTTTTTTAACTCAGGTAATATTTACACGTGAAAAGTTGATAAGATAAAAATATCTCCTCAGAATTAGAAAATGATCTAAGTGCATATTTAAAATGCCATTACCAGTCATTTCTATAGGCCTTATTTGCAGATGAATTACTTTGGGTATAAATACATGTACTGCAGTCATGGTAGAGAGCGTTGCCATGTCTCCAGCTTCTCTTGGCACTCAGCCTTGCCAAACTATAACAGAATGGAAAATGGACATGAAGGAAGGAGAAATATTACTTTATTCCATGGAAGGAAGAAAGGCGCCTCTAAGTGCAGTATTAAAAGGTTTAATATAGAGCACCAGGGGTTACACTTACAAGATCGTAGAGATAATCTTGTTGAGAAAAATGCTCTGGAGCCTACACACGATCGTTTTTCACGACCAATTAAAAAAATTGCAATTTTTCTCCTCATGAAAAACGGTCGTGTGTACACGGCTTTAGTTCAGAAAATGTATGAAGGCATGAGAATCAAAGAATTTCATATAGTAGTACACAGGGCCGCCACCAGGGGGGTACAGGCATTACACCTGTAAGGGGCCCGGGGGTCCTCAGGGCCCCAGGTGGCAACCCCCTCTTTTTTGAATTTATTTTTGATTAAAAAAAATATTTTTTAATATATTTTTATTTTTTATTAAAGGGCCAATTTTTTTTAGGGGTCCCCAGGGCCCTAAATGACAACCCCCCCTTTTTTTATTATTTATTTCATATATATATATTTATATTATAACCCCCCCCCCTTTTTTTCATAAAAAAATATAGTTTTTTTTATTTTAAAAAAAATAAAAAAGAAGAAGAATAAAATTCCTTTAAAAAAAATTGTATACAAAAAAGGAGGGTTGTCATTCGGGTACCTCTGGACCCTTTAATAATAATAATATATATATATATATATATATATATATATATATATATATATATATATATATATATATATATATATATATATATATTTATATTATAACCCCCCCCCCCCTTTTTTCATAAAAAAATATAGTTTTTTTTATTTTAAAAAAAATAAAAAAGAAGAAGAATAAAATTCCTTTAAAACAAATTGTATACAAAAAAGGAGGGTTGTCATTCGGGTACCTCTGGACCCTTTAATTATATATATATATATATATATATATATATATATATATATATATTTATATTATAACCCCCCCCCCCCTTTTTTCATAAAAAAATATAGTTTTTTTTATTTTAAAAAAAATAAAAAAGAAGAAGAATAAAATTCCTTTTAAAAAAATTGTATACAAAAAAGGAGGGTTGTCATTCGGGTACCTCTGGACCCTTTAATAATAATAATAATAATAATATAAGGGTCCAGAGGTACCCGAATGACAACCCTCCTTTTTTGTATACAATTTTTTTAAAAGGAATTTTATTCTTCTTCTTTTTTATTTTTTTTATATATAGATATATTTTTATTAAAGGACTCAGAGGTCCTCAGGCCCCATGTGTCAAACCCCCCCCCACCTTTTTTTATATAAATGTTTATTTTTTTATTTTTGTTTATATTTTTTTATTTATTTTTGTATTAAAGGGCCCAGAGGTCCCCAGGGCCCTGGAAGGCACCCCCCCTTGTTTTTTTTATAAATGTTTTTCTTATATATATATATATATATATATATATATATATATATATATATTTTTTTTTTTTTGTATTTCTTTTTTATTAAAGGGCCCAGAGGACCCGGATGGAAACCTCCCTTTTTTTGTAATTTCTTTTTATAAACATTTTTTTATTAAAGGGCCCAGAGGTCCCCAGGGCCCCAGATATCAACCACCCCTTTAAATATATATGTATATATATAATATATATATTTTCTCTCTTCTTTTTTTCTTTTTATTAAAGGGCCCAGAGGCCCAGATGGCTACCCCCTTTTTTTTATATATATTTTTCTTTATTTCTTCTTTTTTTGTAAAGGCCCCCCCCCCCCCCGCTTCTCAATTTGCAGTAGCCCCCCCCCTTCTCAATTTCAGGCGAGACAGCACCCCCCCCCCCCGGTTCTCCAGGGGGCCCATGCCTGAAGCTGTGTAAGGGGCCCCATAATTCCTGATGGCGGCCCTGGTAGTACATGTAAGTATTGGATAGGGGATACTTTGTGTCAGGGTCCTTATCTCTGAGGTGATAAAATGGGAACCAAGGGGATACCTTATACAAAGATGTGAAACCATTAAGGGCTTCTCGTATCTTCTTGCAGTCTTGTTTGTCAGTGGCAGAGCAAAGGATTTCTCTGACTCTTTATGTCATGAGTATATTTTCACTTAAATAGAACTATTGATGTGAGATTAGTATACAGCACTATGAAAAGTGCGCCCTTCTCCTCTTTCCATGCTCTGTGATCCTCCGGGGATGATTGGCTGAGTCCTGGCAGCCTGTCCCAAAATGCTCAGCTGCCTATATAGATTTCAGCCCAGGCATGGACTAGATATCCGAGTGCTGGCATCGTGTTCTTTGTGTGCCGACCTATCCACATACTTGCTGATCCATCATCACTACACGTGAGAGGAGAGGTCACTCCGCCAGTTTCGCAAAACATTTTGTAGCTTGAGACATAACTTGGTCCTCTAAGCTAGTGCATTGTTGGTTCACTTACGTTTTCCTTCGATTTCCCTTCTTAATGTTTTTTTTTTTCTTTTTCTGAATTTCTCACTTCCTGTTCCTCCTCAGTAAGCTGTTCTGGCTGACTAACCCCCAGCCAGAACAGCTCGGATGATGGGGGCAGGTTTACTGAGGAGAAACAGGAAGTGAGGAATTCAGACAAAGAAAAAAAAAATTATACGGGAAATCGAAGGAAAAGGTAAGTGAACCAATAGTTCACTAGCTTAAAGGAACCTATTTAGAAAATAAAAAAATGAACCTTTACAACCCCTTTAAAGAGGAACTGCAGCTTGGTAAAGGAAATTGAAAATTAACAAGTGAATTTTGTCAAGATCAATAAGTCAAGGAAAAAAGCCTAACAAAAAATAAATGTAGCCACCACATCTTAAAGGATCACTAACAGTTTTTATTTTTTTTAGCTAAATAGCTTCCTTTACCTTACTGCAGTCCTGGTTTCATGTCCTCATTGTTCGTTTTTTTTGCTTTGAAGTTGCTGTAATTCTGCTCTGAGCTCCACACTTCCTGCTTGTCTGTTTCCTTCTGAAAAATCTCATGGCAGCTTTTCACTGTGGTCCAAGCTGTCATTACTGTGTGTCTAAAACTCAGATTCATTTTAAAAACAAAACACTGCCCTGGATGTGTTTGTTTTTGTTCTGTGTGTCTCTCTACTTCACAGAAACATGAAACCAGTTTAAAAGTGAAACTAAACTGCAGGCACATTATATGATTGATTTTTATCTATTTTTAATCATTTTTTTAAAGGAATCAGTTAGCTATTATGTCTCTATACCCTGTAAACAGTCATTTCAGCAAAAACATTTTTTTCCTTTAGTGACCCCTTAAAGAGGAACTGCAGTCTGCTCACATAATTTGTAATTAAAACATATTTGCCATTCTGAAGCTTCCCTCCAACCACTTTGCATATTATTTTATATATACTGTGAATCTGTACTTGCCAGATATGCTGCAGAAATCTCCCTCCAACAAGTCTGGCTGCAACCATTTTAACTGTGGGCAGCTGAAGCTGCTGCCTGTTCACTTCCTGGATTTACACAGACACACAGAGGCACAACTTCCTTACACCTCCAGCTTTGCAGCCCTCATTGGCCATCTTATGACTCATCCCCCCTCCCTTCCTGGCAAACTCTTGTGAAAGCTGTGCATGATGTCATAATCCCAGGCTTTTTACCAGACACGAAACAGGAAGTGGGCTGTATAAGGTATTTACTGGCAGAAAAAAAATGTTGTACTATCCAAAGTTAAAACAAGGGCAGAAGATTTAATAGATGGAAAGATGAAAAAATGACTGCCGGTCCACTATAATAAGCACAGTGTCATTTAAAAATGTATATTTCTACCCTCCTTTCTCACAATCTAGAAGCTGGTACCCACAGGCCGAATATCAGTTGGTATCGGCTGGATCAACAGAAACCAGCTGACATTCAGCAGTGTGTACAGCAGCCTGTCCAACAAAGTCCAGCCTAACGTCCGGCTTCTGCTGAACACGCATTCTGGAAAACGTACAGCTGACCAGATTCCAATCAGCTCTGACTGGTGTGTTCAGGCGGGAGGACAATCCCCTTGTCAGAACACAATAGCTCATGGGGGAGATTGCTGTACTAACATCACTTTTCTACAGCAAGCTCCTTGTGAGCTACTGCGATTTATTTTTTCTTTAGCTCACTGGGTTGGACGAAAACAAACTACCCATGTGCACCAGGCATAACATTCAGCTTTTCTCGGATCGGGCTTGCTGGAAAACCAGCAGCCAATTGGAATCTGATCAGTGCTGGCAGCTAATGGCTGCAGGCGCTGACCAATGTGTTCTGGCAGGTGGGCGGTCCCCCTGTCAAAACACAATAGCTCAGAGGTGATATCACTGTACCAACATGGCATAGTTAGTACAGTGAGCTCCTCAGTTGTTTTTTTGTTTTTTTTTCATTCAGCCCGCTGGGTTGAACGAACAAAACTGTCCTTCTGTACCAGGCATAAGGCAGTTAACAGAATATTGACTTGATTCTGTCTTTCTGTTATTACATTTAGTGCTGGTTCACACAGGGACAACACGACTTCCAGCGTGACTTTGCGAGACGACTTCAGCGCGACTTGGAACGACTTACAACGCGACTTCAAGTCACCTCCAGGACAGGCGACCTTGCCAGTGGCCAATCAAACAATAATCAGCTCTGTGGGAGGGAGGGGTTTGCCTGAGAAAACGATTTTCTCTTCCTGTAAAGTTGCTTCAGAAGTTAAGACAGTGATCCGACTTTGGAGGCGACTTCCATTGAAACCAATGGGAACAAGTTGCCTACAAGTTGCCTAGAAGTCGCCTTGAAGTAGTACAGGAACCTTTTCTGAAGTCGGAGCGACTCCAGTAGTGTGCTCTCATTCACTTCAATGTAATTTCTCATGTCGGGCGACACAAGTCGGATCCCAAGTGGCTGTAGTGTGAACCGGCACTAAAAGTCCCGGCCATAGGCGTGCGCACAGGGTGTGCCAGGTGTGCCCAGGCACACCCTAATCACCCTGTACAGCACAGGTTCCCCCTACTGCTAGGGCAGCCCCCCTCCCCCCACAGTGCTTCCAGCTTCCCTCCTCTCCTTTCCCAGCAGCTGCTGCTGCGGGCACACAGAGGGGGATGTTTTAGAAGAAGAAGAAGGGAAGGTGTCGGTAAATATGGTATTTACTGGCACCTCCCCTTTGGTCCCGGCACCTATGGTCCCGGCATTTGCCCCTATGCATCATTTCCTAAATCTTTATGTTGCCTGGCTTTTCTGGCCTTAGTATTGTTAGTCAGCGATCTGGTCAGAGGAAAGTGACATCTCTGATGGAAATACTTGTTCTGTCACTGACTCAAAGCTCTTCGATAAATATACCTGTTAGGTAACTTGCGTTTTCAAGGATTTAGCAATAGCAGCTGTATGGAAGCTTTGTACAGTAATTGCTGAATACAATACCAAGCAGTGGACAATCAATTGATTGTCTCTTGTTCAGCACACAGGCTCCACTTTAACCTACAGGTAAGCCTAGATTAAGGCTTACCTGCAGATGCAATAAATATCTCCTAAACCTCCACAGTTTAGGAGATATTGACTAAAATCATGGACGCATGCACCGGCGCACTTTAGCAACGGCGATCATGCTAAAGGAGGCCGTGCCGTGACTGGCGGCTCCCGGGAAAGATGTCGGCCGCCCGAGTGGTGTACGCAGACGGCTGCGGGGGCTTTGATCAGAAGTTAGTATTACATATTGAGCTAATATATATATATATATATATATATATATATATATATATATATATATAATATATATATATATATATAAAAATATATCATTTTTGCCCTTTACTTCTTCAATTGTATTTGGCCAGAAAACCAATTGGTATATTGTAGTGTTAATTACTGTTCTGAATGGAAGAGCATTTACTATTAAGACAGCCTTTTAATCAGGGACGTGCAGTCAGGGGAAGCAGATGAACCAGAGCATAAAAAAGACAAAACACACACACAAAAAAAAAGATCAACCTTCGAGTGTCATAGCTCAGCGACCTGGGGTCACAGAGACTCCAAATTTGGGGAGTAGGTAACCAAAGTCCTACCCCACCACTGGTCAAAATTTGGGGCTCCTTGTGCAGTCTGTGAGAAGCTACATACAGAGCGGCCAGTTTAAAGACAAGATGGCCCACTGTGTTTGCAGCAGATTAGAGAGAATGAGAGACAGGTCGTCTCTGTTCGACAGAAGTCAATTTTTAGACTGACAATGGAATAAGACTGTTGAACACAACAGCTCAACACAACTCAACAACTCCGATCTGCGAAACTCCCCCCCCCCCCCTCAACAACTTTGATCTGCGGAACCCCCCCACTCAACAACTCCAATGCCCGGCACCCCACCCCCCCCCTCTGCTCAACAACTTCGTTGGGAGGTATGCTCATTTGTCCCTCATTCTGAAGTTGAAAAGTTTTTTTTTTAATTATGTAAGCAGACTGCAGTTCCTTTTTAATAGAAGTGTAGAATAGTTAGGTCACTATATGGTGTCTGGCACAGCTATGTAAATCTCAGGATCAGATGCACAGAAAATACAAGTCCTTTGGCAAGTGAAAAGGACTTTTGAGGACTTTTGCTTTGCTTGAGTTTGGCGGACGTGACCTCTCTGCTGCTTCCAGTCATCTGGACTCTGGATTGTTTATATTTTATCAGGCCACATTTTGGATTGCTGTCCAGATGCCATTTGTGCATTTAACCTATTGTAATTTTGTACGTTATTCCTTCTTCAAAGGACAAGTGTCAGTATAGATCAAAGCTGTCTAAAGCTGGCCATACACTAATGCCGCGTACACACGATCGGACATTCCAACAACAAAACCGTGGATTTTTTTTTCTAACGGAATGTGGGCTCAAACTTGTGTTGCATACACACGGTCATACAAATGTTGTAGGAAATTCTGAACGTCCAGAACGCGGTCACGTACAACACTATGATGAGCCAAGAAAAATGAAGTTCAATGATTCTGAGCATGCGTCAAATAGATTTTTAAGGTGAAAAACCTTGAGGCTTTATAACCACTTTAAGTATTACGGTATATAAAGATTGCTTTTCTATGTCAACTAGTGGGCTTTAACAATCTGCTGCTGTTAGGCAGGACACACACGGTTCGAATCTCAGCCGGTTCATTGTGTAGCGCCCCCGTCCCTAGAGTAGGACTGCAGGTACATTTAATTGTGCTGGGTTGTAGTCAGCCTGGCTAGTTGGTAGTGTTTAATGGTCAATTGACGTCTGTTTTAGGTTGTGGCTTCACCCTTCTGTAGGTGGTGTTGTTGCCTTTGACATTAGAGTGATGAGCTATGGTATATACAAGTCATGGATAAACATACTTTTCCCAGCCAATCGTATTGGCTGGGAAAACCTATTTAATGGAGAGAAGTCAGGTGACGAGTCAGTTCTTCTCGCCCAGGGGCTTCGACCTGGATGGATGATGTGTCTACAGCTTCTGGCTGCTAGGCCTGAGGCCTATCCTTGTGGCTTCCGGCTTCTAGGCCTAACCAAGGCCTATCCGGGTGTTCAAGGTAATGCAGAGAAAAGCCTGCCAAAGATCAGGTAATGATGCAAGAGGGATGGAGTTCTAAAGAAGCACCAGAGAGAGGACCCTTCATGAACAGGAGGCTATGAAGTGGCTGGGATGACTTCAGAGATAACTCATCCAAAGGAATCAGTGCAGGAAGCTGTGAGTAAAGTTACTAGAGGAAATAGCTTGCCCTACAAAGTACAGATGTGCTGGTTCAGCTTAAAGGCTCTTATTCCTGTCTGCCTAGTCCCACCTATTTTTGTCTAAGGAGTCTACCAATCTGCCTGTTGCTGACCGTTTTTAAGGGTGTCCTGTGCCCGATCCCCTCTCTCCCACATTTTTCCTGTTCTGAGAAATAAACTTCTCTCGTGTTTAAAGCATAAAAGTGACTGACGCCCAATTTCTTTCTTGTTCATCACCCACTATGCCCATATACCTGCACCCTGATAATGTATGTCAGCCATTCCTACCCCCCGGAAGTCACCATCAGGCTCCCGGAAAATCGGGATAGGCGCTACAAACCGGATCGGACCGAGTTTCGATCCATGTATGGGCAGGCAGAATGTACCAAGTTAAAGGGGTTGTAAAGGTTTGTTTTTTATTTTCTAAATAGGTTCCTTTAAGCTAGCGCATTGTTGGTTCACTTACCTCTTCCTTCGATTTCCCTATAAGGGCCAGATTCTCATAAGAGATCCGACGGTGTATTCAAGATACACCGTCGTATCTCTGTTTTTTGGCCTGGGTATCTATGCGTGTGATTCATAGAATCATTTACGCATAGATACGGCGTAGATCCGACAGGTGTAAGACACTTACACCGTTGAAACTTAGATGTAATTTTTCTCTGGCCACTAGGTGGCGTTTACGTTGTTTTCTCATTTGACTATGCAAATGAGCCTGATACGCCGATTCCCGAACGTTTTTGCGCCACCTCGTCGTCGTTTATGTCATTTCCGTAAGCGTAAACCTACCCCTGCTATATGAGGGGTAAGTTTACGAAGGTCCGTCGTATGCCATGTTAAGTATGGCGTCGGGACAGCGTCGTCTTTTGCCGTCGTTTTACTAAGTCGTTCGCGAATAGGGCTTTACGTTAATGACGCTCACGTCGGCTTCATTGACGTTTTCCGTCGTGAGCTGGAGCATGCGCACTGGGCTATTTGTACGGCCGGCGCATGCGCAGTTCGATCGGCGCGGGGGCGCGCTTAATTTAAATACAAACCGCCCCCTTTGAATTACGCGGCCATACGCCGGGCCATTTACACTACGCCGACGCAAATTACGGAGCAAGTGCTTGGAGAATACGGCACTTGCTCCAGTAAGTTGTGGCGGCGTAGTGTAAATAGCTTACGCGCCGCCGCCGCGGGATCTTAGAGAATCTGGCCCTAAATGTTTTTTTTCTTTGTTTTCTTTCTGTTCCTTCTCAGTAAGCTGTTCTGGCTGACTTTCTACCGCTCGGATGATAGTGGAAAGCTACTGAGGAGAAACAGAAAGTGAGAAATTCAGACAAAGAAAAAAAAAAAAATTAAGAAGGAAAATCGAAGGAAAAGGTAAGTGAACCAACAATGCACTAGCTTAAAGGAACCTATTTAGATTAAAATAAAAAACAAACCTTCTTCATTCTGAAAGGGGGGCAGCCATTGGCTGAGAGCACTGATCGGGAGCTGCTGGTTTTCCAGCATGCTCGTCTGACAGAAGCTGTCCAAATGTGTGGCTTCTGTCGAACTAGCTGGCATACACACAGGCCGCATGTTTTTTATTGAACCACCCAATGTCGACCGGCATTTTTCCTGTGTACGGCGAAAATTACTTCACAACAATTGTAAACTCAGTAAAGAGCCGTCAGTGTTCACAGTGTCCCCTCAGTTCCAAGCTGCCTTATCTTTGTAATGATTTTGCTATAGGGCCCTGTTATACAGAGGCACACCCTTGCTAGTGGCTGTTCAGATTTCAATTTCAAGAGATATGGTAACCTCAGTTTGTACAGATTCCTATAGAACTGCTTCTGTGACTGAGAATATAAAACAAGGGCAGATAAAGGATCACATGTTTTTTTTATATATCCCTGCAGTGAAAAGAAAAATACCACTAGCATATTTGTACTTTAAGGAGCGGCTAACTGACCATATGTTGAGTTAGTTTAGGGCCTGGTAGGGGGTGAATTGGCAGTGAATAGCAAGCAAAACAATCCAGGCTTTTAAAACAAACATGAAGTAGTATTATACAGGCTAGTGAGAATAAATAAAACCAGCGGATGAACTCTATCTTCAAATGTAGCTGATGTCTGTGCACTTTGAATTATTCCGCAGGCAATGATCTACAAACCAGTAATATAACAAATATATGGCCTGCCTATATAGACTGTAATATCATAGCTATACTCTACCCACAAAGCCGCTAGTACCCTAATTCATTAATCTGCAACGTCCAAAGGTTTGCATATGTTTTATGCAAACCTTTTGCGTCTGAGTTTTTGTACACACCAATGTTATGCCAGTGTGTGCACGTTCCTCTACTAACAAACATTTCCCCATGCAAACTGGGCTGTGTGTGAAAACTTTTGTTTAGCACCCTGGTAGTAGGCAGGGTTGCTAACCAATTTAGCTTGCTAGGTGGTAACTAGCCTGGCTTTTCCCTAACTCTGGATTTAATGCACCTCTCTCTTCTACCACTAGGTGGCATCGTTGCCTAGGGCATAGTGAATTCCGACTAGGGGTGGATGGGTCATCTCAGCCAAGTGGCAGGGATTTCTTTAGTCTCTTTGCCTGCTGGGAGAGCCTATTTTTTTGGGGAAGAATCATTTGATCGGGGTTCTTTGCCATCCGAATGGCTGGCTGGGTGGACCTGTGTTACAGGGCTCCGGGTTGCTAAGTCAGAAGCCTGAGGCCTATCCCGGTAGCACCTGGCTGCTAGGCTGTCTGAGCCCTATCCAGTTTTGAGAGAAGCAGCGCAGAGTTGGAGCTTTCGGCCAGAAGCCCAACCAAGTTGCAGATGTTCCACCGGACGGGGAACCCTATTTTTGTCAGCGGTGAGGGAGAAGCAATTGCCACATAGGATGATCACTTCTGTTACCAGAGACAAATGAGGATCAATGCCAGAGGTAAAGGGAGGAAAAGTCACCACCAGCAAGGGACAGCCAATCCTGTTTTTAGAGGCCAGAGCATGGAAGTCTGAAGAAGTTCCAGAGCAGCTATTTTACCAGCCGGGGATGGTGAAGAAGTGGGAAAGCATCAGAAGAGAGTGCCAAGCCAGGGACCCATCGGGGTGACGCTTGAGGAATATACAGCGGGTTAGCTGTGGAAGAGCTCAGGGGATCCAGTACTGACTGCGATCCTAAAGTCTAGGGAGAGATCGGGAGCCAGGGCTGGACTGGGACATAAATTTGGCCCTGGACTTCATCCAGACTGGCCCACTTTGACAGGTCTCTCCCATGGTGGCCAGACAACTCCCGCACCCCCCCCCCCCCAGCCACCCACCACTAGCCGTAGAACGGCTGGTATTGGTACTCTTATAGGCAGTACCAGTGGGGAAGCTAGACATTATTTCACCCCGGGCAAAGAATCAGTTTGGTGCCCCCCTTATGGGACAAGATTAGGCAGAAGGGAGAAGCTTCCAGGCCATAGCTGTTAAGTCAGCTGTCTGTCCCCTCCCCCATGCTCCTCTGTCGTCGTCCCTGCTCCTCTGGTCCTCCCCCTGCTTCTTTCCCCCCCCCCTCCCCAGGTGAGCGCTGCGGGGAGGGAGAGACGGAAGGGTGGTCCGCTGTCACTGAAGCCGGCCCACTGAGTCATCGGCCCACCGGGAAACTCCCTGTAGTCCCAATGGCCAGTCCATCCCTGTCGGGAGCTAATTGAGTGACGAACGATCCCTAGTGGAATACTGTGAGATGTTAGAAAAGATCTATAACGGGTTACTGTGAGTTACATATGTACGTATGGATCTCTAATAACTAACTGTTCAAAGTTCAGTTGCCATAGGAGACAGCAGTTCTACAAATACAGTTACTGCATCCAGCTTAAAGGCTGTATAGCTGTCTGCTTATTATATTGTCTCAGAGTCTGGCAATTACTATTTAATCTGCCTAAGGGTGTCGTGGCCCTAACCCTCTCTCTACCAGTTCTGTTAAGAGACAATAAATCTCTTTTGTTCGCATTAAAAAAGTGACTGGCGCCCAATCATTCTATCTTGTATTACATCCACCATGCCTAGTAACCCACACTACAAACAAGGATGTTAGCTCTCCCTGACTCTCTGAAGGTCACCATTAGGCCTTTGGAGGTCAGAACGCCGCTACGATTGCATGCTCGAACATAAAAAAAAGTGCACAAAGGTCAGGAGTTACAGGTAGAAAAGGGCATTTATTGGGTGATTGCTAGCCATTGATAAAGCTAGATTATTTTCAAGACCAAGGCAAATGGGATTAGCCTGCATTAGCTTCTAAGCATATAAACCCAAGTAAAATTCAAAGCACAGACAACCAAAATGTTGTTAAAAAGTAAATGTAAAAAGGTTTTAAATGTTGCATTGTGTTTTGCTGTCCTGTTGGAGAGATTTCCCTTCACTTGTCAATGACACAACAGGAAGTCACAGGAAAACTGTGAAGGGTAACCCCCTCTTAGGCAGCTGTCCCTAAAACAGGTACAGCATCTTCATTAAAGCATATATAATCTCAAACTCAAATGTAATATATTGCAGCTTAGTGGTCCTTAAAGTGGAGTTTCACCCACTTTTGATAGGTGGTCTTAAACGAAAGACCACCTCCCCACCCCTCGTTTTTGGGTATAACATTTTTTTTTTCTACTATCGTACCTTTTTTATGAAGTGTACCTCCGATCCATCCGGTCTGTGCCCCCCAGAAGACAGCTGGCCATTCACAAGCGCCTTGTGGCTCGCACATGTGCCGCAAGGCTCCACTGCCAGTTTCCCTTAGTTAGAATGGAAGCGCCTGCATCCGATCCAATGGACAGATCAGCCTCAGGGGGGCCGACATCGCAGGCTCCCTGGACAGGTAAGTATCCTTATTAAAAGTCAGCAGCTACAGTGTTTGTAGCTGCTGACTTTTTTTTTTTTTTTAAACGCGGGTTGAACACCGCTTTAATCCTAGCATTTACAGGTATTTTTTTTTCCGTTCAACCCAGGAGATTGAGAGGAGCTCATTGTACTAACTATGCAATGTCAGTACTCCAATCTCCCCACTGTGCTATTGTGTTCTGAATGTATTAACTGGCTTGTGTTGTTGTGGTTTTGTGAAATGGTGGCAGAGCAGATCGGAGAGGGCACAGGGCTGGCACCACTTAGTTCACAAAAAAGCTGTGTTTTGCCAGTCAACAACAGGACTTAAAGGCTGAGTGCAAGAGTGCAGGTGAGACAGTTTAATGGGTATTTTTCTGTACATGCATTATAAATATAAAGCATTTGGAAATGTACATGCATTGCATAGATGTACTGCTTTGTTTATACAGCATTTGTGTTGCTTTGACAAAGCTTTATAATCTAAAGGACTTTTACATCATCGAAAACATGTACTGCCCATTGTTACCTCTAATTGCTGGATTACATTGATGGGGCCTTCAGGGCCAGGTCCAGGAAGGGGAAGAGAAGAGCTGTCTATTGATAGCTTGTACCTGTACTAATATGGTGGTTGCCTTGCCTCACACCCATGTGAAATAGCTAACAAAGTAATCCCAGGCAAAAGAGTAGCCATAGAATGTATTCATAACTGACTTTTCTCACACTCTTTGAAGGATATGTTTGCCAAAGTCTAGGTGTAAGGAGTGTAGCACCCTCGTCCTAGAACAGGGCTACAGGTAAATTTAGTTATGCTGGGTGGTAGTCAACCTGGATAATTTGTAGTATATAGTGACGTCTGTTCTAATCCTGTTTAGCTGTGGTTTTCCCTTTTGTCAGTAGGTGGAGCTGTTGCCTTGTGATGAGCTACAGTGAGTTCAGGTTATGAATAAACATCTTTATCAGCCAATCAAATTTGCTGCTATGCATGCTGGGAAAAGGTATTTATTCAGAAGGAGTCATGTGATTGAGGTCGTCCCACCCAGGGATGTGGCCTGACTGGATGTGTGTGAAACACACTGAGGCCTGAGGCCTATCCAGGTGGTTTCCTGGCTGCTAGGCCATCCAATCCGGATGTTCTAATTTCGGTTGAGAAAAGCCTACTAAAGATCCAGGAATTATTCTGAGAGGGATGGAGTTCAAAGGAAGCACCAGGGGTGACCCTTCATGAGCTAGAGGCTATGAATTGGCTGGTAAGACTTTAAGAGAAAACTCATCCACGGGAATCTGTGTATGACACTGTGAGTAAAGTTCAGTTACTAGAGGAGACAAAAAAATTAATCAGAGACACCAACACAGGATGGACTGTGGATGCCTAAAGTAATGCAGTGCCGCGTCCTACAAATATGTTGGATCAAATGTTGGAAGTGAAGAGAATGGACTTCGTAGGCACCAATTATATGAAAGAAAATATTTTTATTAACAAATTAATACATAGTTTAAAGAGAAGAATCAAATAAGCTAAAAAACTACAGTAACAACATTTTCCATAATGGTCAGAAAATGTCACAGAGGGCGCGTATGACCGTATTATGTGGTAAGAAGATTGTTTAGCATGACATGTTTCGCGAAGACCGCTTCTTTAGGAGCTAGTAAAATCTCTAAAAGGAAACAGACCATTATTGGTTTTCATTAAAAAACAACAATTAAAATTAGTGAAGAAACAGTATGTCACATACATAGTAGTACATCAAGTGTGCGGCGGGAACTTCTGCATCACATGACCCCGCCAAAACAAAGGACGCGCATGCAGCCACATCCAATCACGCATTCGTGGCTCAGCCGAGCCGTCATAGGAACCGTTCCGATAGGGGCGTGCATCCAAAAGGAGCAGAAGGAGCCAACAGCTCCCCCCAGTGGTGCCTCCAAAAACTGCCATAAAGAGCGCATGCCACCCAATAGGAAAACCTATAGCTAGATGGAAATACCGGGCATCAACGAATTACAAACCTATAAATCTTTTTTATAAAATCTATGATGACAGTTCAGATTAAATCGATTGCAATTCTATTTGGTTCTGCTTTTTCTCACCTTCTGCTCAATTGCTTTAAAATCGATGCAAAAATCTAAAGAAAAAAATGTTCATTTAATTTTAATTTTTCAAAATTATTTTATATGTTGCAAACATTGTGGCCCAGATTCACAGAGAGTTGGGCGCACATTACGCCGCTGTAGCGGAAATGCTGTACGCTACGCCAACGCAGCGAGGAGAGGCAAGCACTGCATTCAGCAAGCTATTGCTCCCAAAGCTTAAAGACTCTTTTCCTGTACTGCTGTCTACCTTATCTCACGTATTTTTATCTAAGGAGTCTGCCAATCCGCCTGTTGCTGATCATTATTAAGGGTGTCCTGTGCCCTATCCCCTCTCTCCCACATTTTTCCTTTTTGAGAAATAAACTTCTCTCTTGTTTTTAGCATAAAAGTGACTGGCACTCAACTTCTTTTTCTTGTTCATCACTAGGGATGAGCTTCGAGTTCGACATTGCCTGTTTGCCGAACAGCGAACTATTTGGGGTGTTTGCGGCAAGTTCGTGTGAACTTTAGAACCCTGTTAAAGTCTATGGAACTCGAACGTTTGAAATCTAAAGTGCTAATTTTAAAGGCTAATATGCAAGTCATTGTAATAAAAAGTGTTTCGGGACCTGGATCCTGCCCCAGGGGACATGTATCAATGCAAAAAAAAGTTTTAAAAACTGCAGTTTTTTAGGCAGCAGTGATTTTAATAATTCCTTTAAGTGAAACAATAAAAGTGAAATATTCCTTTAAATTTCGTACCTGGGGGTGTGTATAGTATGCCTGTAAAGTAGCGCTTGTTTCCCATGCTTAGAACTGTCCCTGCACAAAGTGTCATTTCTGAAGGAAAAAAAGTAATATAAAATCACTTGCGGCTATAATGAATTGTCGGCTCCCGGCAATACAGAGAAAAGTCATTCATAAAAAAAAAAATGTGTGGGGGTCCACGGCATTTTTTTTTTTAAATTTGGGGTGGAGTTCCCCTTAAAATCCAGACCCAACCTGAAGGGTCTGGAATGGATATTTGGGGGGAACCCCACATCATTTTTTTTTTATTTGACGCAGGGTTCCCCTTAATATCCATACCAGACCCTAAGGTGAGTGATTTTAAATTACTTTTTTCCTTCAGAAATTACACTTTGTGCAGGGACAGTTCTAAGCACAGGAAACAAGCGCTACTTTACAGGCATACTATACACCCCCCTAGGTACGAAATTTAAAGGAATATTTCAATTTTATTGTTTCACTTTAAGCATTATTAAAATCACTGCTCCTAAAAAAACTTTAGTTTTTTAAAACTTTTTTTGCATTGATACATGTCCCCTGGGGCAGGACCCGGGTCCCCAAACACTTTTTAGGACAATAACTTGCATATTAGCCTTTAAAATTAGTACTTTAGATTTCAAATGTTTGAGTCCCATAGACTTTAACAGGGTTCTAAAGTTCACACGAACTTTTGGTCTGTTCGCAGGTTCTGGTGCGAACCGAACCCAGGGGTGTTCGGCTCATCCCTATTCATCACCCACCGTGCCCAGTGCCCTGCACTACGAGGAATTATGTCAGCCCTCCTTACTTCTGGTAGCCACCATTAGGCTGCCGGAATATCCGGGTAGGCGCTACACGTGTGAATTAGTTGCAAAGGTAACAACCAGTATTTATCTCTTAAAAAAATCATCTGTGGCCTATAGTCCTAGATTAAACTAAACAGAAGATATTTGTTGTGCCAGCATTGTTTCCATGGTTGTTGTACTTGTGTAGGCTTGCCCTTTTACTTCTGTATGAACAATGTTTACTTATAAGCACCTTTTCAACCATAATCAAAGCTTGTGCCAAAAGTCATTCCCCACTATCACTTCCTACTGCCTGTATCCTTTTTGTAGATTTTAGAGATGTTCCTTCCTATCATAACGAGTTATATAGAAAAACTACAAACATTAGATTCTAATAGATGCATCTTAAATATAAGCATTTGTCAGAGAAAGGGGCAACAATTCTTAATGCTTACTTTGAATATTGGATATTAGCTGGGCCTTATACTACTCAACCCTCATGCAAAGCTTTTACTGAGAAAGTTCAGATGTCTTTTCGTTGGCCATACACTAATTTTTCCCGACGGAATTGTGGCTCAAACTTGTGTTGCATACAAACGGTCACACAATTCCGAGTGTCAAGAACGTGGTGATGTACAACACTACGACAAACCGTGTAAGCTTAAGTTCAATGCTTCTGAGCATGCGTCGACTTGATTCCGAGCATGCATGTTTTTTTGCGTGTCAGAATTGCATTTCCGACAAGAACTTTTCCGTCTGAAAATTTGAGAACCAGCTCTCAAATTTTTCTTGGCGGAAATTCCGACAGAAAAATTCCAATGGAGCCTACACACGATCGGAATTTCCGACCAAAAGCTCACATCAGACTTTTCTTGTCAGAATTTGGCAGATGAATCATTGATTTTCCATAAAATGCATATTTAGACGGCGTGCGTGCAGTGTTAAAAAGTCGCGCCTTCTTCTCATTCTGTTCCGTGATAGGCGGAACACTCAGTTTCCCAGCAGACACTGTGTTCAGTGTTCCACTTATCATGGACGTCCTTTCACCTCTTATGGACGAGTATAAGCCGAAGGGGGCATTTTCAGCTGAAAAACTCGGCTTATACTCAAGTATAAACGGTACTTGTATAATATCTGTTTTTGCAGGATATACTGTATGTGTGTTTCCTTTCAATTATAATCCTAAATACCTTTTTGCACAGCTCCTCTGTGTGGTCACATGATCTCCCTCTGCTGACTGGCTGACATTACTAGGGAATCTCAGCCCCTCCCACTGCTGCTCTAAGATTGAGGAAGCAGACAATAGGGAGATCATGTGACTGCACAGAGGAGCTGTGCAAAAAGGTATTTAGGATTATAATTGAAAGGAAACACACACTGCACTATACAGTATATCCTGCAAAACAGATATTATACAAGTACCGTTTATACTTGAGTATAAGCCGAGTTTTTCAGCTGAAAATGCCCCCTTCGGCTTATACTCGTCCATAAGAGGTGAAAGGACGTCCATGATAAGTGGAACACTGAACACAGTGTCTGCTGGGAAACTGAGTGTTCCGCCTATCACGGAACAGAATGAGAAGAAGGCGCGACTTTTTAACACTGCACGCCCGCCGTCTAAATATGCATTTTATGGAAAATCAATGGGCACAGTGAAGTTAGGTTGCAATGGGCACAGTGAAGTTAGGCTGCAATGGGCACATTGAGGTGAGGCATGCAATGGGCACAGTGAGACTGAAAATAGGCACAGTGCAATGTTGCCAACCTACCATATTGAAATTTACTGGCACGACACCCGAAATTTACTGGCACAGCCACGTTTTTACTAGCATTTCACAAAAGTTACTAAATTACATTTTTAGGTGCACATTTCTGTATTTAGGCTGCATTTACACCTAGGCGTTTTAACGCCTGAAGCGCGACGCTACAATACGCCAGAGGGATGAAATAACATTATTGTCTATGGTGACTGTTCACATCTTAACGCCGAACGCCGAAACACCGGTCGCGTGAAGCTCAAACAAGTCCCGGACCTTTTTTTGTCGCGCGTATCGGGCGGTTTGGGCGTATTTGAGTGTTTCCATTTCCCATAGAAAGTAATGGAAACGCTCGATTCAAGTGACTTGCGCGACAACGAGCGTTTGCTACGGGCGTTTTGTCGCTTTAATCAATAGAACTTTTCACCCAGGCAGAAGAATAAAAAAAATTCACATGTGAAATCGCATCTCAAATCGAACTAAATCGTACCCAGTGTGAACCTGGGCTTACCTATGTAAACTGAGTAACCAACAATGGGATTATGTAATTAGAACAAGGTGGTTTCACAACTTTCAAACCTCCTATCTTGTTTCTATACATTCTGTGGTGATTGGATTAAGATGTGGATATAAATGCTGCATGATACTCAGAACTGAAGAAGTGGTTTTGATCAGCTATGAATTGTATTCAACAGAACAAGTCCGTTCAAATTTAACTACATCTACTAGCTAAAGACAAGAATGAAAGTGTAAGAACAGCTTGCGCAGTAATAATATACTTTATTTTCCCACAACTTATTTGAATTACCATGCCAACACTCATTGCGCAAACACTGTCACTCTTGAGATTGAATGCTAAGAATAAAGTTGTAATGTTGAACTAATGAGGTGCTTCCATGGAAGAATCGATGATGAAAAAAGACCTGGGGTTGCTTATAGATCAGACGTAGCAATAGCATGCAATGCCAAGCCACACATTACAAAGCGGGGCAAAATACTCTTACTCTAACTTTAGATTGAGATAACTGTTCTTTACTGTTATGCTGCCTACACACGATCAGATTTTTGTTGGAAAAACCTTGGATGGTTTTTCCGACCGAATTCTGCTAAAGTTTGGCTTGCATACACACGGTCACACAAAAGTTCTCTGAATCAAGAACGCGGTGACGTACAACACTACGACAAGCCGACAAAATGAAGTTCAATGCTTCCTAGTATGCGTTAAATTGTTTCCGAGCAAGCTTCAAATTGTTTCCAAACATGCGTCGGAATTTTGCGCGCGGAGTTGCTACAGACGATAGGAATTTCCGATTGGAATTTTTTCCACCGAAAAATTTGAGTACCAAATTTTTGTTGGCGGAAATTCCGACGGGAAAAGCCCGATGAAGCCTACACACAAAAGCTTGCATGACTTTTTTTGCCAGAAATTCCGACTGTGTACGAGCCATTAAAGCAGTAGAAATGTGGAACTCTGTCTCCAAGAAGTGGTACTATTTGACAGTTTTGGCAATTAAAAAAAAAATACTTTTTAATGTCTCTTTAGACACATTCACTTAAAACTAAGGTGTTTCACATGGGAAGCCCTTCTGCAACAAGGCCACAGGCATCTGTAACTGCATAGGGACTACCTAAGAATTGTTGTGTGCACATTAAAAAACGTATTTTTCTTTTTTTTTACTCTTGGGTCAAAAATTGTGTAGCATACATCCTAGACTTGGCCAACGTATTTAGAGACAGAAGACAAAGGTAAGACACTAAGCCCTATTAGCCCTAAACTATTACTATTAACTATTAGCAAAATACAGTAAGCAAAGACTGCTAGTATGGGAATGGGGGGCACACACTATCTATAAAAACCATTGTAACAAAGGTACAGAAGCTGTCTTCAACTTAAGCTCCTCCCATCTGACACACCCACACGCGTTTCACCGGATAGGGCTTAGTTGTACGACTAAGCCCTGTATTAGTTTATTTTTGGTACATATTATTTAAATCACAAAAACAAAGATTTAGAGCTGCGCCTTGTCACCCGGACTCGATACAATCAAAAAGAGTCCATATATCAGTCGTGTGGAGATAAACAATACTTCAAACATGAGAGAAGTAGTAGGTTGGCTCCAAGACAAAACTCCGCTGGTCTTTAATCAGGATGGACATATAATAAACACCACTGTGCTCGAACTTGGCTTTTCAATGTGGCCCACCACCAGAAGTATAAGCAGCTTACCAGAGGAATGGCTGTAATCAACAGTCGGCTGTGACCCAGCCGCGGCCTTTAGAGAACCAGGACGAATCCCAAATCCTAGGGCAGTGTTTACACCGGGGCTCCACTCAGCAACTCCACCAATTAGATCATATGTAAATGATAAATAGAGGCAGACATAGCGTAATCCCGCTGGGACATTTATTTAAAATAGTAAAAACCAGAATACTCACATGGGAGATGAGTTAGACAGGCATATAAAATACAAAGTTGCCGGCCGGCAAACAGATCAGCAAGGACCCTCCTCCAGAGCGTAATGACGTCACCGCACGTCTACCCAGACGCGTTTCGTCGTAGGACGTTGTCAATGGGATCCCATTGACAACGTCCTACGACGAAACGCGTCTGGGTAGACGTGCGGTGACGTCATTACGCTGGTTCTGGCCAGGTGGGCCATGCGAACGGGGTCCGTGGATGCGTGCACCCTGAAGGTGGATGCCGCACCTGGAACGTGGACCCCGCTCAGAGAAGAGGAACCGACCACCGACCACCTAACCGACCCCAGAACACGCGGCAGCCGCCACAGATATACCCCTCCCCAGCGAGGGAAGAACTCCTCCAATTGGCTGCTGGGGAAAAGCGGCTCCGTCAGAACCCCTCTAGCGCCAACTGTCGCCCAGGGGTGTAATCACAACTCGGGGACGCAGACCAGCCTACAGGACAGTTCTGAAACAGCAGCAGCCTGCAATTTAACAAATAAGGAATGGGAGCAAAGTAACTCTCCCATTCACCCACTAACTTTAGCGTAGCGCCCGCACTGAAAGTAAGGGGGCGCTACAAGTGTAATTGTCAAAAAATCTATAAGTAGTGTTGCACTCTAAGTAATTTCTAAAATAATAAAAATTTTGGAAAGAAACTTGACAAAAGATCACATTTAAGGACTGGCAAATTGCAATATAATTATTTTTGTTTTGTTTAGGTACACTTTAATGAGAGATTTCCCTGTGTATGTTCAATCATAGAAATTGTTTAGCTCACATGGTTATTTGTGTTGCTTTTGTTACGATGCCAAAAGTGAAACAGAAGGTGCAGTACCTACGTAATCATATCACAGGAATGCTAACAGAGTGTTGTAAAGGAAATGAGTGTAGGGGTGTATTTGTGAATCAGAGTGTACAGAATAGGAAAAAGGCTAGGCTGATATCTTCCCACACACCTATGTGCACTCAGACCGAGGTCTTCTACTCTACAGTATGTTTTGCCACATTGTATACTTGGAGCTTCAATAATAACTTATAATTTATTCAGTATGCACCTCTCCAGATATAGGTGTAAATAATGGTGATTTTTTTTTAAATCTTTTAATAGGACATGTAAATGTGTATCAATTTACTATTAGCTTCTGTTTATCTGCAAAATCAATTTCAACCTTCTCTTACATCTCATAAACTGGAATATGTCTAGCAGTTATCTGTCTTTGTTAGGGATTACCAAAGTGCACACAAGGGAAGCGGTAGAAGAACTGTACTACCTAGGTGTGGCGGCCGGTCTCCCCCTATGCCGGACGCATATATTTCTAGGAGTTTTCTTCTTTTTTTTTTAAGCACATGATTACCCAGACAGCAAGCAATTATGCTGCAAGTTTAAAAATTACTTACTAAGCTGTTGCTAGACTTGCCAGGCTTCAAAAGTTTAATGCACAATTGCAGCAAGTCCGCAATGCATGACTCCAAATCAACATTCTTTGCAAACATTCTGCATGTCTGCCAGGGGCGTTGCTAGGTGTCAAAAAGACCAGGGGCTTCAGCCCGAAGGCCGGAGGTGGCACCGTGAGGGGATCCGGGGTGGTAATTTTGCGGGTGTTTTTCGCAGGGAGGTGGCATTGTGTGACAGGAGGTAAGCTAACTTGCTGCTTTCTGCCTGGCCTACCAGTGCTGCGCATCAATGATAGGCACTAAAAATCACCTACCTGACACACTGACTATTACACCAACCTCACCTACTTTTACACTGATGGGCAGAAGAGACATACACTGACCTCATCACCTACCTACACCTGACATACATACACTACACTGACCTGGCTAAGTAAATATAAACTTCTAATTACATTTTTCTCATGAGTGGTATATAGCAGTCTTGTGACTTCTATCAGTGTCTGGGTAAAGTTTGTAGGAGGAGTTTTCTACTCTGACAGTCCTATAAGGCTGCATGACTTCTGACCCTCTGTCTGGACAGTTCTGATTGGCCCTGTGGTGATCGCAGGCACCTTCCCAAGAATAAAAAAATCTTTCTAACAATACACACAAAACTGAGCATCTGCAGAGTGACTCCATAGGCTCTGTTTTATCAAAAGATGGATTGGGGACAGTGGAAGGGGAGGATCAGAAAACACATGGTCAAACAGCCTTTTTACACAATGCAGGGGATTAACACCTTTAGGTTCCACGGTGCTTTTACTTTTGTGGGTTTAGTAACACTATAAAATTAAAATTAATTTAAAAATAATTCAAATTCAATTTAAAAAAAAACTACAACATAGAAGTTTCCTCTCCTCTTTGCTTATCCTTGGGCACGGGCTGGAGTTTCTTTTCCTTCTCCCCCCGCTTTCCCCTCTCCTCTTCCAGTGATAAGTTGCTAACGGAACAATCGTGGATGTGTGAGGAGAGAAGCAGTGCAATGTCTATCTGGGCATCCAAACACCCATATGGTGGAAGATACAGTATCAATGTGCCTGCATTTTTTTATTTGTAAGGTGAGAGTCACCATTGTTCAATACTACAATTAAGAAATGATCTCATCAGGAATTTGGAAACACTGGAGCATTGACCCTCTCATTTATTATATGGGACATTAATCTATTAATTGCATATACCAATACCATCTTTACATTATTGAACAATCTTTACACTGTGAATACTGGTGCAATTTGTGGCACTACTAGCACACTCTTTTTGCATTTTTTTGCACTGATTTGCACTTTCTACAGATATTGTGTCCGTTTACATTTGCACAGCAGCACTTTTTATTGGAGCACTTTGGATTTCCTCCTGGTGTCCAGTGGTGAAGGCTAAATCCCCAGTATGTTCCTCGATGGTGATTAAAATAAATATAAATAAAATAATATTAATACAAGTGGTGTAGTGAAAACTGTGCAGTAACACAATACTTCTGGGTATTGTGTTACTGCACAGTTTTCACTACACCACTTGTATTAATATTATTTTATTTATATTTATTTTAATCACCATCGAGGAACATACTGGGGATTTAGCCTTCACCACTGGACACCAGGAGGAAATCCGATCAGATAAGTGGAAGACATCCATCCATCCCCTGTCAGTGCAAACAGAGAGCCGAGAGCTGTTCGTTTAAAGAGTAATTTTTTGTTTCAGAAGATTTGTAAAATCATTTTCTGTAGCCTCCTTTCACCTGCAGTGTTCGGGTGTCCTTCTCTCCTGTCACACTGCCTGGCTGGCCGCCGGCGCCACGGTCCACCTTCTCATCACAGACTCCAGCCTGGCTGTGCGTGACGTCACGATTGGCGCGATTTGTCTCCCGTTCTGAAGGGGCCAGCCGTGCATGACGTGACGCGTCATCATGTCCCGGCCGCGAATCACGATAGCCCATTGGTCCACTGTGATGTCCATCATAACAGCGCAGCGCGCGCCTTTGATGGACAGCTCACTGGCCAATCCTGGGATCACAGGCGTTGCGCTGGCTCCAGAAGGCGGACCTGCTGCAATGGCGCTCGGGATCAGATCAGTCCCGGCGCTCACTCGGGGCTAATAATTCAGACCTGCGGCCATGAGACTCGGGGCTTTTCGCGGGCACATTCGGGGCTTCAGCCTACCTAGCCAGGGCCTAACGACGCCTCTGATGTCTGCTGCAAGTTCTGGTTCAGTTATGTTGTGGAATAGTCATCCCACCACAGGGGTCACTGTGAATTTTTATGCTGTAGACTTGCAGAGGTTTTGCTGTAGACCCACCACTGCAACTTTGCTCTTATTAGAGTCTTGCCATGCAAATTTGCTACAAATTGGAAAAGTGTCAACTTACCAGTGAAAATGTGCAGCAAGTTATAATGCCTCGTACACACGACCGTTTTTTCCGCCGTGTTTGCTTTTTGTCGGGAAAACCAGCCGTGTGTATGCTCCATAGCAGTTTTCCAGAGGATAAAACTGCCCGCAAAAAAAAAATAGAACCAGTTCTTTTTTTTTCCCATCGTGATTCCCGGCGGTCTTTTTCCCATCGCGAAAACCGCTTGTGTGTATGCTTTTCTGAAGGGGGAAAAAAGCATGCACGCTCAGAATCAAGTATGAGACGGGATTGCTCGTTCTGGTAAAACTAGCGTTCGTAATGGAGATGGCACATTCGTCACGCTGTAATGGACTAAAAAGTACGAAGACTGAAAAGCGTGAATCGTCTCTCACCAAACTTTTACTAACACGAGGATCAGCAAAAGCAGCCCCGAGGGTGGCGCATTTGAATGGAACTTCCCCTTTATAGTCCCGTTGTACTTGTTGTACGTCACCACGCTTTGGTCGGGCGCGATTTGGTATGAACGTCTGTATACAAGGCAGGCTGGAGAGGAATCACGTTGGGAAAAACACAGTTTTTTTTCCTGACCGGAAAACCGGTCGTGTGTACGAATCATAAGACTTGCAATTTGTGGTCAATTATCCTTGCTATCTAGGTAGAGCCTGAGGCTTTAATTGGTATCAAAAAGGTTGGGCTTGGGACGCAAAGCACTGCGCCCTGAGCCAACCCACTTGTGACATTAGCAAATCAATATTCTCTATTGTATTCCGGCTTCTCCTCCCCACCAATCAGGACAGGAGGTGGGTCTTAAGATTTGATTGCCTGGGAGGAGAAGTCGGTGTTCCATTAGAATAGGCAACCCGGATGTGAACGTCCTCTCCCACCCAGACATGGCGCCTTCAGGCCACTGGTACTTCACCTGGGAGCAGCTAGAACGCAGCCTGTCCCGCCACGCCACGACCTGGATGGGGAAAGTGTGGACTTGGTGGTGGGGGGGTTTGTTTGCCACCTCCCCCAAGAAAATTAGAGCATCAGCCGCCACTAAATACAGGCATACACTAAAACACCTACTTTTGGCCATTATGTTGCTGTACTTGCAGAGGTTTCTAAAAATTACCTGTACTGACACATAAGTGAATTGGATTCTAAGGTTAATGTACTAATGCAATGATGATAAATCTATCGTAATATGACTGTACTTTACACAAGAAATATGACTGTACTTTAAACATGTGTCACTGTAGTGTTGTAATGGTGATATATCGATTGTAAAATGAGTAGTCTGTCTGTAACCATGGAGCACAAGTACACTGCTTGGTGGATGTGGCTGCCATTTCTCTGACAAATTCTTCAAATAAACTAAAGCCCCGTACACACGGTCGAGTAAAAGAGAACATGTTCTAAACGCTGACGGAATTCCTCGGAATTTCTGATAGAAAAAAATCCGATGTGGCATACACACGGTCGGAATTTCCAATGGAAAAAGTCTGTCTGACTTTTTCCATCAGAAATTCCGGGCTTCAGAGAATTCTTAACAATCATTAACAATTTATGTTGCTTACTATGTGGTGATATTGCTAGGTTTATTTATAAAGCCATTTTTGCAAAGCTGTATTATACGGTTTCAGTTTTAGCCATTGTCAGTGTAGAGTATGGTGGCCATGGCTTCCATGTAACAGGGCTTAGGGATGAACAGTTGACCCGGATGTATGAAGGAAAGAATTGCACGGTTTCACCAACTGTTTATAAAGCAACCCTGACACTTGTACAACATTTCAACCACAAGTACCCTTCAGAATATGTTTACTGACTGCAATCTTTGCTCTGTTGTAGAGATCGTGGCCCGAATTCACAGAAAGTGGACGCACATTTACGCCGGCGTAGCGCACACACAGTACGCTATGCCGGTGCAGCGCGGAGAGGCGTGCACTGTATTCAGCAAGCTATTGCTCACCAAGATACGCCAGCGTAGTGTATTTTCGAAGGCGCAGGCCAGCGTAAGTGGAAGTGGGAGTGACCCCATGCAAATGATGGTTTTACGCCCGACGTATCACAAACGCACATGCGCCATGATGTAGTCATGACATAGACGCATGAAACTGCACCCTTCTGCGCATGCTCACAACTACACCAGCACAACTGCCTAAGCTACGCCGGATCACTACGTACGCTGTGAACATAACGTACGCCCAATACACCGGCCTGTGTTCTCTGGGGCAGACCTTTGCATGTCTATTGCTGGGTTGCACCTCATCTATGGGGAATAACTTTACGCCGGACGTACACTTACACGCACCGCACATAGCCTGCCTTGGGCTCACATACATTCATGAATCGCCGTATTTCCCTCAAGCAACATGCGTCCAAACCATATTTGCGCCTACGCTACGCCGGCGTAAGCAAGATACGTCAGGGTAGGATGGCCTGTTTTTGGACGTATGTTGGTTTGTGAGTCTGGCGCACACATACGCCGGGCGCACATTTGCACTACGTCGGTGTAAAGTGATTTACGACGGCGTAAGTGCTTTGTGAATCTGGGCCCTTGTCTCCACCTGTCCTATAAACCCTAAAAAGTATTAAACCACACATGCCTTAGTAGCGTCCAAAAATGGATTTAGCATTCTGATGCTGAAATTATCCCTAGAAATAGGTAATTAAAAAGCAATATATGTTGTTAATGACTTCTCCTGAAGCTGAACCCCAGCGAGATTCAAAACTACCATTGCAGTGGGGCGTCCCCCGTCAATGCAAGGGTTAAAGTCTCCTTTTTGTCTAGATTGCCATTAAAAAGCAATTTCAGTTACCTTATCCCTTGTTCACGCAGGCTTCCTCCTCTCTAAATAACTAATCCCAGAAAGCCCCTTTGTTTTGCCGCATCTTCAAGGCTTCTGCAAGGGTAGTTTTGACATTTCACTGGAGTTCTGCTTTAAATTGGGGTATCTGTTACTCAATTTCACAAATGTCATGTCGTAAAGCGGAACTCCACCCTAAATCTAACTTGATCTCAATATTAATAACGCTCCTAATGCTTAATCGGATATTTACATATAAAAAAGTTTTACAATACCATCTAAACAAGATAGGCTTCCGGTCTGCAGCCCTCGGGTTTCCGTCAGGTTTTCTATTGTTTCCTGTCCCGCGCTGTGTCTTCTGGGAGCTTGTGTCATAGCTCCCTTATTATAATATTCGGCTCTGTTACAGGAAACATAGCGCGACTTCGTTTAGCAGGAAGTGACGCGGATGTAAACAAAGGAAGGAGGGCGGGCATTTGAAAAATCACCATTACAGCACAGATACTGACGCTGACGCCGCCGCCGCTCTCGAGTGCGCATGCGTGAGATCGAGCGGTGGATGCTGGGATTACAGCATCGCCGCATCCAGGAAGTCTCTGCTGTTGGGATTCATAATGCCCACAGTGAAGATGGCAACAGCTGACGCCAGAAAAATCTAACTTATTATTTCAGACAGCAAAAGATAGGGACGGACAGTAAACACCAGAAACGTGAGTTTTATTTAACAATGCCATGTACATCGGAGAACTGGAGAAAGTGCAGAGAAGGGCAACTAAACTGATAGGAGGCATGGAGGAGCTCAGCTATGAGGAAAGATTAGAAAAACTGAATTTATTTACTCTTGAGAAGAGGAGAATAAGGGGGGGATATGATCAACATGTACAAATATATGAGGTCCATATAGTGAACTTGGTGTTGAGTTATTCACTTTAAGGTCAACGCTGAGGACAAGGGGGCACTCTTTACGTCTGGAGGAAAAGAGATTTCACCTCCAAATATGGAAAGGTTTCTTCACAGTAAGAGCTGTGAAAATGTGGAACAGACTCCCTCCAGAGGTGGTTCTGGCCAGCTCAGTAGATTGCTTTAAGAAGGGCCTGGATTCTTTCCTAAATACACATAATATAACTGAGTACTAAGTTTTGTGGGTAAAGTTGATCCAGGGTAAATCCGATTGCCTCTCGGGGGATCAGGAAGGAATTTTTTCCCCTCCGGTAGCAAATTGGATCATGCTCTGCTGGTTTTTTTGCCTTCCTCTGGATCAACTGTGGGTATGGAGTTGGGTGTATGGGATGTACTGTGTTTTATTTTGTTTGTTTATTTTTTTATTTTTTATGGTTGAACTGGATGGACTTGTGTCTTTTTTCAACCTGACTAACTATGTAACTATGTAACTATGTACTGTTTAACTAACTCCCAAAAAAAGAAAAGGTTTGGCATTGGAGATCCGCTTTAAATGAGAAGCCCTCCTTGTCCATTGGATTTGTGATGGAAGTGATGAAAAATAACCTCTGTTTTAATAAAGCAGAAAATATTTTCAACATCAAATTCCCAAGAAATAAGACAACTGAGCCATAGTCTCTTGGCATTCCAAAAATGTTGATGATATACAGTAAAACCTTGGATTGCGAGCATAATTCGTTACGAAAGCATGCTTCTAATCCAAAACACTTGTATATCAGAGGAAATTTTCCCATAGGAAATAATGGAAACTGAAATGATTCGTTCCACAACCATTTATTCATAAGTCCTTCAGTTTATAGTCCATATAAAAAGATTATAGCAATGTGATAGATTGTGTAACCATAAAATGTCCATCCACAAATGGAAGCCTCCGCAAGGGAATTAGAAGCAAAATCCAGCAGGAGCTTCAGAGTATAAAATAGAAGAGAGGCACCTCTAAGGCCGCGTACACACGATCAGTCCATCCGATGAGAACGGTCCTAAGGACCGTTTTCATCGGTTAACCAATGAAGCTGACTGATGGTCTGATGTGCCTACACACCATCGGTTAATAAACCGATCGTGTTAGAACGCGGTTTAACACAATGACGTGCTGAAAAAAACGATGTTCAATGCTTCCAAGCATGCGTCGACTTGATTCTGAGCATGTGCGGCCTTTTAACCGATGCTTTTGTATACTAATGATCGGTTTTGACCCATCGGTCAGGCGTCCATCGGTCAAATTTTAAAGCAAGTTCTATTTTTTTTTTGACCGAAGGATAACTGACCGATGGGGCCCACACACGATCGGTTTGGACCAATGAAACGGTCCTTCAGTCTGTTTTCATCGGTTTTGACCGATCGTGTGTACGCGGCCTTAGTGTAGCAATATGGTTACATTTAATGAAGGTACAGCATTTAGAAACTCAAATGGTTGATGATTAACTACTTCAGACCCGCGCTATCGTCTAATGACGGCAACAGCACGGGTCTGAATATCCAACATGCCGTCTTTTAACGGCCGACCCTTTGGGAGTTCCCAGCACGCGCTGTAAAGCGCGCTGCGGGGAAGCCCTGTGTTGTCCGTGTCCCTTGGACACAGCCAATCACACATCGCGGCGAACGGCCAGTCAGAGTGGCCGTTTGCGATGCGATCTGTGCGGCGAATGAGAGATGATCTCGTATAGATCATCTCTCATTGCCGTTTTACACAGAGACAGCGTCCTGTCTCTGGAGAGGAGGAGACCGATCTGTGTTCCTTGTACATAGGGACACAGATCGGTCACCCCCCCAGTCACCCCCCCTCCCCTCACAGTTGGAACACACCTAGGACACACATTTAACCCCTTCCTCACCCCCTAGTGTTAACCCCTTCAAAGCCAGTCACATTTATACTGTAATTAGTGCATATTTATAGCACTGATCGCAGTATAAATGTGAATGGCGCCACAAATGTGTCAAAAGTGTCCGATGTGTCCACCATAACGTCGCAGTCCCAATAAAAATCGCAGATCGCCGCCATTTATAGTAAAAAAAATAATAAAAAATAATAATTATCTCCCCTATTTTGTAAGCGCTATAACTTTTGCACAAACCAGTCGCTTATTGCGATTTTTTTTTTTTTTTTTTTTTACCAAAGATATGTAGAAGAATACGTATCGCCCTAAACTTAGAAACATTTTTTTTTTTTTTTTTTAATTGGGATATTTATTATAGCAACAAGTAAAAATGTTTATATTTTTCTTCGAAATTGTCGCTTTTTTTTGTTTATAGCGCAAAAAATAAAAACCGCACAGGCGATCAAATACCACCAAAAGAAAGCTCTACTTGTGGGGGAAAAAAAGGACGTCAATTTTGTTTGGGAGCCACGTCGCACGACCGCGCAATTGTCAGTTAAAGCGACGCAGTGCCGGAAGCTGAAATTTCACCTGGGCAGGAGGGGGTGTAAGTGCCCAGTAAGCAAGTGGTTAAAAGAGGCACATCTAAGTATGCCGACATCCAGGGTAAAGCGATCCACATAGACCATTCTACTCACCGCTGGCTCTCACCGCTGTCACTCTGCAATTGTGATCGGGAAGACTACCCTCCAGTAGAGAGATCTGAAACCGCTCGTGGAAGAGAGGACATCAGTGGCGGTGCAGAGGATGGGCTATGTGGACAGTTTTACCCCCGGATGCCTGCATACTTAGATGGGCCTGTTTTATTCATTAATCATGTGAGTTTCTAAATGTTGTACCTTCCTTAAATGTAACCATTTTGCTAAACTTAGAGGTGCCTCTCTTCTCTTTTATACTCCGTTGTGACATGACACTACTCTTATATCAAGACATCGCTTGTATATCAAGTTAAAATGTATTAAAAACCAAGTTACTCTCAAACCAAGGTTTTACTGTACTTTCGTTTTATTGGAAGCCTAAAGTTTACTACTAATAACTCGAACTGTTGTTTTTGTGGTTGGGTAGATAAGGGGCACTTCCTTTTCAAAGCAAGTTGGGAAATATGTTTACCCCTGTTCCTACATGGAAGTATTTAAGTCAGCATTAATAAAGGCAGCAGATCTAGGATAATGATCCTACATATATGCTTTTCCCCACCCCAAACTCACTCATCCTTCTCTTTATGAACCTTGCTTTGTGCACTGGTCCAAATCATTTGGTGGAGGGGATTATGGTGTGAGGTTGTTTTTCAGGGGCTGGGCTTGGCCCCTCAGTTCCAGGGAAGGGAACTCTTAAGGCATCAGCATACCAAGACATTTTGGACAATTTTGTGCTCCCAACTTTGTGGGAACAGTTTGGGGATGGCTCCTTCCTGTTCGAACATGACTGCACACCAGTGCACAAAGGAAGGTCCATAATGGATGAACGAGTTTGGGGTGAAGGAACTTGACTGGCCTGCACAGAGTCCTGATCTCAACCCAAAAGAACATCTATGGGATGAATTAGAGTGGAAACTGCAAGCCAGGCCTTCTCATCCACATCAGTGCCTGACCTCACAAATGCGCTACTGGAAGAATGGTAAAACATTCCCATAGACACACTAAACTAAACCTTGTGGACAGTCTTCCCAGAAGAGTTGAAGCTGTTATAGCTGCAAAGGGTGGGCCAACTCAATATTGAACCCTACAGACGAAGGATGCCATTGAAGTTTATGTGCGTGTAAAGGCAGGTGTCCCATTACTTTTGACAATATAGTGTATATGGGCAGAATATATAGAAACAACGCCTCGCTGTGTAATATTAAATGTGTTGTAAGCATATTCTAGGTTATTTCACATAATACCTGTGGAACAACAAAGGTCCAGACCAGTTTGAAAGAAAAATATACTGAGCAAAATGCTATGATTGTACATTCTCCTGTAAGTATGTAGTGCAAGTGTCTGCCTGATTGGATACTAATTATTATATATTATTATTAAAGGGTTAATCAAGGGAAAAAATGTTTTCTTTAAAATAACAAACATGTCATACTTACCTCCACTGTGCAGTTTGTTTTGCACAGAGTGGCCCCGTTCCACGTCTTCTGGGGTCCCTCGGCGGCTGTCTCTGGTTCTCCCCGCAAGAACTCACCACATTCACGCGAGAGCTTGCATGATGATAATACCTTGGGTGCGCGCTCCAGTGATACAGCGAGCGCCCATAGCCGCTCACTGTATAACTCGGCCCTGCCCCTCGGCGCGCCATGTCACTGGATGTGATTGACAGCAGCTCTAGCCAATCAGCGGCAAGGCTGAGCGGCGAAGAGGATCTCGGGACCGAGCGCAGGACTTTCGAGAGGTTAGGTAAGTAAAACGGGGGCTCGTTGGGCTCTGGGCCGGCATCATCAGATGTTTTTTTTCATTTTTAATGCATAGATTGCATTAAGGTGACATTTTTTTTTCCCTTTACAACTCCTTTAAGTATGGTGAGTCTTCGTCATTGACCCAGAAGTATCATTAGCAAAAATAAAAAAGTGTACAAAACACACAGTACATACTGCTCTCCTCTAGGATGTGAAGAAGCAGCTAGTCCATATGAGTACAAAGGGCCAGATTCAGGTAGATGAGAGTATCTTTGCTCCAGAGTAACGCTTCTCATTTACGTTACTCTGAAGACCCTTTCGGCGCAAGTACTGTTATTCACATAGCAGTTGCGCGTAAACTTGCGCCAGAGTAACGATAATGCGCTGGCGTAACCCGACGCAAGGGGAAGTGGGTGTGATCATATGTAAATGATGGGCGGAGCCCAGTGCAGAGGCTTACGTTCAGCGCATCAACCACGGAGCATGCGCAGTGAGTGAGGCTCCACTCGCCCCCTTTGTGCGCATGCTCACAACTTCCGTCGGCACCACTTCACGGGAAACGTCAGCGCAATGCCTTCCGTTGGGCGTTTAAATGCGCCCGTAGAAGCGCCATTCCGGCACTAAAGTATATCCTGCTCCCCCTCCCCGCAGTGATGTTACTTTTGTTCTGAGATGGCTGCTCCCGTTCCCCGCAAACACACAGGAGAAAGCTGAACTTTAATGGCCAGGAGCTGTCAGCCGTCATCTCGGCTATGGAGACCTATGATGTCTTCCTCCATGGCTGTAAAATTTGACAGACAAGCATGGACAGAGGTGTTGTCCTGCAAGTGGGGGTGCTCAGCTAGCTCTTATCGTCGGTAACGCTGCTGTAGCTGCTCTCCTGCTGACCTGTGACCGTCTGGAGTAAAGATAAAGCAGCCTTTTGTAGAAATAACTTTGCGCCGGACGGACGAGATATGCGCGGCGCATGTAGCCAGCGTATGGTGCTAATCCGTTCGTGAATTGGGAAAAATCCCTCATTTGCATATTTGCAGGGGAAATCAATAGGCGCGACTGATGCGCCCAGCGAAATTAAGCGCTGACGATACTCTGGCGTCGGAACGTTCCGCCGGTCGCAAATGACCCGTTATTGGGCGCATCTAGTTTGGTGGGTACGGGCACATAGAAACGACGGCGCATCATCACAGTTACGCGGCGCATATCGAAATACTCCAGCGCAAGTGTTCCTGAATCTGGCCCAAAGTCTCTAGTGGAAGCAGAAATATGAAAAGAAGGATGAATAGGTGAGTAGGGATGAGCCGAACACCCCCCCGTTCGGTTCGCACCAGAACCTTCAAAAAAGGACCGAACGTTCGCGCGAACATTTAGAACCCCATTGACGTCTATGGGACTCGAACTTTCGAATTCAAAAGTGCTCATTTTAAAGCCTAATATGCAAGTTATTGTCGTATTTTTCATTTATTTATTTATTTTAATTTAAGAATCATTAAAATCACTGCCTACTGCATCGGGAGCAGTGATTTTAATGATGCTTAAATAAAAATAAAAAAAAAGGAAAAATTCCTTTAAATATTGTACCTGCTGGGTGTCTATACCTGTGATAACATCTTTAAATAGCACAATCACCTACCTGCCAGTAAATTAGAAAGAACTGATCTAGCTAAGCTATACAGTGTATAAATATATGTACAACACCTGGGATGTATATACATCCTCTACACATTAAGATTAACTGACTAGCCTGCCTGCCTGCCTGCCTGCCTGCTCTATCTACCTGCAAAAAATGACACTCTCTCTGTCTCTCTCTGTTAACTGCTGCAACACACTACACAAGGCCGCCCTGCAGCCTTTTATAGTGTGGGGCGTGTACTAAACCCCCTGAGCCATAATTGGCCAAAGCCACCCTGGCTTTGGCCAATTATGTCTCTCCGTTTTTTGCGTGCTGTGATTGGCTAAGCATGCGGGTCATAGTGCATGCTTGGCCAATAAGCGCACAATGCAGCAGTGAATTATGGGCCACTCGAATTTGGCGCGAACGGCCCATAACGTTCGAATTTCGACGAACGTTCGAACAGACGATGTTCGAGTCGAACATGCGTTCGGATCGAACGCCAAGCTCATCCCTATAGGTGAGAGATAATAGTGTGGTTCACCCCTGCAGCTCCTGTCCTAGATTTGGGTAGGATCACTTAATGAGTAGGAAATAAATATAAGAGCAGGACAATGAGGGTAATGCCAAGAAATAATCAAAACACAATTGGAAATGTGGGAAAGGGCCCCTAACCCAGGTTCACTGGTACCACATCCCTGTGATTACACAAAAGAAAAAATATAAGACCCTAACGCAAGAAAGCTACAGTATATGGGACTTTAAAGCTACCACGCCCTATTTTCAAATATCGTAACTTTTATTAATACATGACTAAAAAAATCATCATACTAACATTAAAATGCCCTAAGTAATGGGCATATAGAGGTACACAAAATAGAAATACAGCTGTTACATGGTGATCACATCATTGATTACACCTCTCTTTGATGGCTTTACCAAGTGTGATATGCGTAAGGAGCATTAAATGCTTATAACTTGTTCAACGTATTTCACGGGAAAACCACCTGCTTCTTCAGGAAGAAAGCAATAAATATATCTCTGAAAATATAAAATAATACATCAAAACAATGCAGACATTGAGACGCAACGTTGAGAGGCAAGCATGCTATTCACAAAGAATATGAGCTCAACGCTGCGTCGACGTAAGTCAAAGTAGATGGAAGTGGGTGTGATATATTAAAATGAAGCGTGACCCCATGCAAATGATGGGCTGAGCTTCAAAAAACGAACTGCAAATGCGTCGTCTTTTGGACGCATCCCAGTGCACATGCTCACAGTCACGTCGAAATAGCTGCCTAAGATGCGTCAATACACTGCCTACGACGTGAACGTAACCTACGCACAGCCCTATTCACGTAGTACTACGTAAACAATGTAAAATACGACGGCTGTTCCCTGGTCCATACCTTTGCATGGGTTGCGTCTCCTAAATGTGGAATAACTTTACGCCGGACGTAAGCCTTACGCAAACCGCGTATCTTTTCCGCCGGGCGCATCTACGTTCTTGAATCAACGTATCTCCCTCATTTACATATTTGCAATGGGGCGTCCAGCGTAACTATGCGCCCAAGATACGCCGGCGTAGGCAAGTTACGTCAGTGGACTGAAGCTGGATTTTAGGCGTATCTTAGTTAGGTGATTACGGCGCATAGATACAATGGCGCATCTTGACACTTACACGGCGTATATGGAGATACGTCGGCGTAAGTGCTACGAGAATCCGGGCCATAGTTTCTTATATGATAAAACAGAGAAGCAGAGGAACAAACTAAGCTGAGCTATAGCTAGTCTGCTAAAGTGGTAGTAAACTAATTTAAAAAAAGAAAACATTTCCTCTTGCAAGGCAATTTTATAATGTGCTAGTATGCATCACATACTAGCACATTATGTGAAACTTACCTTAAAACTAAGCCCTCCAGCGGTGCGCTGTCATTGCTGACACGGCTTCCATCTTCACCCGGCCTTCCTTCTGGGTTCGCAGGCTTCGGTCCTTTGAATGGAGGAGCGTGCGGGAGTCACTGTTCATGGCGCAGGGCTTTGAAGGAATGGCACAGGTATGCTGATCCTTCAGAGCGCATGTATCAATGACGTCACTGGCAGCTTTACAAGTAAATATCTCCTGAACGGTGCACGTTTAGGAGATATTTACTGTATCTATAGGTAGGGCTTTTTTTCCTCAAACAATAGGTGCTGGAACTTAACCACGACCCCACAACCCCCCCTACACAACCCTTCCAAATCACATCAAATAGTGGGTGGGGTCAGTTAAATTTTACGAACAGTAGGAGGGTCTTAAAGGGGCATTAAATGCCAGGATTGCATTACATACAGAGTGCAGAGCTGTCACTTGTAAACACAGAAACCAGACTTCTGTATTTACAAGTGATTGTTGTGAGCAGGCACCAAAGGGTCTGAGCCAGAGGTGGTAGGCTTACCCATAGGTAAAAATCAGCCAGAGTTGTTTATGCCCACTTTAAGTAAACAAATACACTGTATTACACCTCTACTCTCCAGACAGACAGTTGCCTTCATGTGGGCTCTAACCATAACATATTGCGGGTGACCAAAAACATATTGCCAGTGGCACAAGAGGAGAAAGAAGGGGCACTTACTAAACATATTTTCATTATATTTCATTATATTAAATTAGGGAATTATATTAAATTAGTGACAGTGACATTAACCCCATTACAACAGTATATTACGATATTCTGATGCCGTGTACACATGACCTATTTTCATGACGAGACAATTTTATTTTTTAAATTGGTCGTGAAAAAAAGTGAAACAGTGAACAGTGAAATTGCCATTAAAAAATTAGAACCTGCTCTATTTTATGTCGTCGATTTTCATGTCGTGAAAAACGGTCATGTGTACGCTTTAATAAGGTGGAGAAAAATGCTAATTTATGAAATGGGGAAATTAGCATAAGCAGCCCAAAGGGTGGCGCCATTCGAATAGAACTTCCCCTTTATAGTGACGTTGTATGTGTTGTACGTCACCGTGCTATTGTTCGAGCATTTTTTTTTTTTTACGATCGCGTGTATGCAAGGCAGGCTTGAGGAATCACGTAGAGAAAAACGAAAAAAAAAATTTCAATGACATAAATAACGGTCGTGTGTACGCGGCATTAGAATGGTGATCTAACACCCAATAAGTATCAAAATTCTTACTAAATGTAATTTGAAGGATTGAAAGGTAAATTTTTCCATATGTGTCAAAAGAATTGCATCGGCATATTAGCTGACAAGGGACTCCGCCCACTTTTTCAAATATAAAAAAAAAAAAAAGAAGGTGGAGCATTATGCCCGCCCCCCTCCCGACATCATCCAGGCATTTTGACACCTGTCATCCCTGGAGACATCACCGGTCTATCCCACATCACAGGCTGGTTTTGGTGTCTCACGTTGCTGCATGCTCGGCGGATGTACCTTGATGTCCCATATACTGTGTCCCTGCAGTCTGGCAGATTGGTGATTATTTAAACGTAAGTGTGCTGCTTTTTGATAAAGTTATTATTGCCAAGTATTAACCTCAGCGCCCTGCTCTTCTATTTTGTTCCTACAAATCTTCATGCTAACCAGGAACCTTGACTACATGACAAAAGCATGGACACCAGCGACAAACAACTAGCTTTTTCAGAAATAGTTGCCGTCATTCATTTTAGTACAGGTTTCCTTTAATGAATTTCATGGAAATGTACAGCAATGACCCCTTATCACAAGGAATTCCCAGCCTGACAGTGAAGGAGCAAACTGGCAACAACATAATGCCTATTATACATTTAATCTATTTAGCATAAACATGCAAATTATCTGCTTTTCTGCTATCTCTAGATATTAATAAGCCATTGATAGCTCCTGGCCATACTTTGTTTCTCTTCTGGTCAAATTGGCATACAGCCCCAACATTCTTAAATGGATCTGATCCCTATATGATGGCCCCAGGGCTTTTGTTCAATATGCTGGATTTTGCTCCCCACTTTTCCCTATACTAAGAAGCACAAGACAGCGGTGTTCCCTTTCAACACTTCTGTTCAGTTTAGCAATGGATCCCCTAGTATTGGCAATCAGTTCAAACCAGTAACAACCGGGTTCCTAAAAAAGTGGGACTTTAGAGCAGTGTTTCCCAACTCCAGTCCTCAAGGCACACCAACAGGTCATGTTTTCAGGATTTCCATTATTTTGCACAGGTGATTCGATCAGTTTCACTGCCTTAGTAATTACCACAGCTGTTTCAATTGAGGGAAATCCTGAAAACTTGACCTGTTGGTGTGCCTTGAGGACTGGAGTTGGGAAACACTGCTTTAGAGGACCATGAAGACTCAAAGAAATAGAAATTTTATATAAAAAATTACAAATTTATTACAGAGAGTAAATAACATGATACAAAAAATGAATAAAACAAAAACACATGGGCCCAGATTCACAGAGTGTGGGCGCACATTACGCTGCCGTAGTGCAAACGCTGTATGCCACGCCAACGTAGCGCGGAGAGGCAAGCATAGCATTCAGCAAGCCAGTGCTCCCAACGCTGCACCAGCGTGGCGTGGGTATCGAAGGCGCAGGCTGGTGTAGGTGGAAGTGGGCGTGACCCCATGCATATGATGGTCCGAGCATGGTGCAGTGTTTTACGCTTCGGCGTATCACGAACTGCGCCGTGACGTGGACGCATGCACAGCACCCTTATGCGCCTGCTCACAACCACGCCGGTGCAACTGCCTAAGCTACGCCGGATCACAACGTACGCCGTGAACTTAACATAGGCCCAGCCAGACACGTCCAACGCACAATACGCTGGCTTGTGTTCCCTGGTGCAGACCTTTGCATGTCTGTTGCCGGGTTGCACCTCATCTATGGGGAATAACTTTACGCCGGACGTACAACTTACGCGCACCTCACGTAGCATGCATCAGGCGCACTCACTTTTGTGAATCACCGTATTTCCCTCATTTGCATGTTTGAATGCCTAATCAATGGGAGCAGCAACATGCGTCCAGCTCATATGTGCGCCCACGCTACGCCGGCGTGTGCAAGCTACGTTGGCGTAGGGTGGCCAGTTTTTAGGCGTATGTTGGTTTGTGGGTCTGGCGCACAAATACGCCGGCGCACATTTGCACTTACGTCGCCGTAATGTGCTATACGTCGGCGTAAGTGCTTTGTGAATCTGGGCCCATGATGTAATAGAGCAGTCCAAAGACAGATAAATGGAAGAGGCCCAAACCAACGCGTTTCAACAAGTGAAGTAAGGGTCTCCTTCATGCAAAGGAAATCCGATGAGGACTTCTAGATAAATACAAACAATCTCATGCGTTACGTGTTTCCAACAATGGAGAGCATAAGCTCAACAAAAAAAGGGAAAAACTAGACGCCCAATTAACTTCAAGCAAGCCAGAGCACAGTGGAAATAAACCATGTCCATAAAGAACCCTCCCGCATCTAAGAACTGCCTCCTAAAAGGGGGGCCGGGGTGGTCACAGAGGACAAACCAACCACAGATCTATCACGTTTGTGGGTTAAGTCTTGCAATGCAAAAGTTCTTTCACATCAACTAGCAATGGCCACTAATGTTGAGATAAGGCTCTGCCGCAGATGAAACCATAGAAACATCACATAGTTAAAGGTTGGTGCCCCCTATATAAAGGAGCTGGCTAAATAACCAGCAGTCAAACCTAAAGGATGTCATATGTGCAGCAATGCTCTGTCTCCAGAGTGAAGCCAATAAAAATGCAAATTACCTGCTTTTCTGTTATTTCTAGATATTAAAAAGCCATTGATAGCTTCTCCTGGCCATACTTTGTTTCTCTTCTGGTCAAATGGGCATTCAGCCCCAACATTCTTAAATGGATCTGATCCCTATATCAGTGTTTTTCAACTCCAGTCCTCAAGGCACATCAACAGGTCAGGTTTTCAGGCTTTCCATTATTTTGCACAGGTGATTTGATCAGTTTCACTGCCTTAGTAATCACCACAGCATTTTCATCCGAGGGAAATCCTGAAAACTTGACCTGTTGGTGTGCCTCGAGGACTGGAGTTGAAAAACACTGCCCTATATGATGGCCCCAGGGCTTTTGTCCAATATGCTGGATTTTGCTCCCCACTTTTTCCCTATGCTATAAGAGGCATATGACAGGGGTATTCCTTTTCAACACTTCTGTTCACTTTAGCAATGGAGCCCCTAGTATTGGCAATCAGTTCAAACACTTACATGCAGGGTATAGAAGTTGCTAAATATCAATATAAACTCTTGCCTCTTTGCAAATTAAGTGGATCCTACCCTCTCCAATCCTACCATCTTGCTTGTGAATCTTATTAAAAACCTTAAACCAATATGCATTTTTCTCTGCAGGTCTCTGCATTAACAACTCCAAATCATTGGCCCTAAATGTCACATAAACAGAAACCCAGGTGAGAAACATAACAAAAACTTTCCCTATAGATGGGAAGAGGTCCAAATCTCTTACTTGGGTATTTTACTCCCACCCACCCACAAAGCCCTCTACACAGACACGTATTCCACCCTCCTCTGATAAATGAAGTTGACTTTAGAGTCTTGTATGAGATACCAGATATCGTAGCCCATCAGAATAGCAGCATTGAAAAATACGCTAATTTACAAACTATTACACCCTTTTAGAACACTTTCAATCCACATATTGTTACTGTTTGAAGTTCATATGGAGCAACTCCAGGCCAAGGGTCTCCCAAAAAATATTATTCCAACCTAAAACCAAAGGGGTCTTGGCTTTTCCACATACTATCAACACCTACCCCTCTTACCTCCGGCCATGCAACCACAAATGCCCCACTGTGAATTGGTATTGAAACTTCCCAAATAGCACTGCTAGAGATAAACAGTGTTTTATGGACACCTCCTCACTTATAAAAACATATAACAAATCCCGTACTTAACTTCCAAAACCCCTGACGCATAACTCTAACTTGGAAATGTGATACAGGAAACCCTGTAAAAGCAATGCAAAAGGTCCCAAATAAGGCACACAACCACATATGGCTCCCTGAACACCTCAGTTAACAAAGCAAACTACTATATATTGTACTACTCCATTGGTACATGGTGCCCCACAGATTGGAAAAGTTGGTGAGGGGCACCTGTGGTGGGTACACTTATGCACATATAGTGGGATTACCTTAGAATCAAAAGATTTTGGAACAGGGGTTTGCCATTTAGTGTACACAAATCTGGCCAAGAGTATCCCCAATAACCCATATAAAACCCTACTTAATAATCAATTTTGTGTATTTTGTTGGGAGGATAAGAATGGAAGAAGGTTAGGTGTTTTAGGCAGGACGGTAACAGAAATACAAGCACATTAAATAGTTTTTGTAGTTAAGTTTAACCCGAATGTATCCTCTCTATGCTGGCGCTGCAAATCTGCTCCCGGAACATTACTCCATATATGGTGGGAATGTAGTGACATCAGACCCTTCTGGGAAACGATCCACAAACTAATAACTGAGATTACTACATTTACACCAGATCTTACCGCCCAACAATACTTGTTGCATCACTCATCCTTACCTAACTCTATTTACAAAGATTCAATAATATTGCACCTCATCAATGCTGCAAGGCTTTGCATTCCAGCTAAATGGCTTCAACCTTGTCCAACACATAGCAAACATGGAGGATTTAATCCACCAATCTCATGATTCCTCCGAGAAATTCCATAGCAGATAGGCATGCTGGTCGCACTTTACGAAGTCTAGGGAATTTAGAGTTTTAATGGACGGCTAATGTTATCTTGAACCAATCCACCTTGTTTACTTATTTATACATCCATTTATTTCTTTATTTTTATTTTTTTTTTATTTTTTTTTTATTTTTATTTTTTTTTATATTATCTTCTTGATTCCAGCTATCTTACAGCTTTAGTGACTAATTGTATTGGTCTTTATTTACTAGAATTTTATACTCTTTACTGTTCTTATCTTTTAAGTGAATATCTAATGTTTCCTTGTCATATTCCACTTTGTTTAAGGTGTACGACAATGTCTTGTTTATACCTCTCCCCTTTTTAGGGCATGAATAATTTCCCATTGTACAATACAGCTTTACGTAAAAAACGTGTATTCAAATTGTTACATCAATATGTGATTGTAGGTTTTGAAAAACTAATAAAAATATTTGAACACAAATAGTTTTTGTAGTTAAAAAAAAAGCTTCCTTTTTACAAATGACCTCAGTGTTTAAAGTATATTTAAATGTTCTTACTAAAATCCCATATAAACTTTAACATGTTAATATAATTCCAGAAGTTGTTTTCAATTTTTTTTTCAGTATCTGGACAAAGAAATATGTATTTCAGCTTCCAAACACTGATTGGTGCTGCCCAAGATGGCACCACACCAAACAGTATTGTTTGGCAAGGGCACAGTAAGGACCCATGTCAATAGGCTTTTGTTCACGTCAAATATGTTTTGTATTCACAAACAATTTTAAATGATCTCAGAAGCTTCTCATACTGATGTCAAACTGATGCCAAAGCTTTTCTACACAGGCCCTTATGGTAATACCAATGTCCCCTTTCACACAAAAAACAAAATGTCCATCCTAGTGTGGAAGGTAAAATATCTCCAGCATGTAAAGCAAACAGCGCATATTCCTTCTAATTACAAAAAAATCCATGAACTATCCAGATCTGGAAAGACAAGACAAAATATCTTTACTATTGCAAAGTCATCTAGACATGTGCATACTGAAATATTTTGTTTCGGAATTTCGTTTTCATTACAAAAATGTATTTATTTAGTTACTCTTGAAATTCGTTTTTATCTATTTCATTTTTTCGTTAACAATTGCATTCGTCAGAAAATCTGAATTATTGGTAGAATCTGTAATTGAAGGCTTATTGTGTCTGTCGAATGTTCAAAGAAGATTGGATGGAGCAGCTAAACTGTACGATGCCGCAATTGTACATTTCCCGTCGAATGTTCCACCTACAAGCTATAGAAGAATTCTAAGAATTTTTCTATAGCCTATTGGCCGAGCATTTGACCGGAAATGTACGATTGCGGCGTCATACAGTTTAGCTGCTTGTCGAATCTTCTTAGAACTTTCGACAGACATCAAAAGCCTTCAATGACAGATTCAACATTTGTATGTTTTTCACTGCTTTGTCGAATCTTCGTCGTTCATGTTAAATTGTCTACCCCAACAGTCTAGCTATTTACTGCTCCTCCTCTTTGGTTACAACCAGCCAATAACATTCATCGTCATCATTATTTTTATTTTACTTCCCCCACCCAATTCCAGCAGCGATCTTTTCTCTCTATGTCGAATCTTTTCTCTCTATAATGTTGAATCTTTTCTCTCTATGTAGAATAATCTTGGACTAATAGAGTTAAGGTTAGGCACATTCGACCACAGGTTCAATAGATACAGATTGCTATATTCAGCATCATGTCGAATCTCCTATTTATATCGAACTATTGTCACGAAAATGAAAATAAAGCATTTGTTTATGTTGAATCTTTCGGTTTTCGGATTCTGCACTTTCATTATCGTTTGTTAAAACGATAACGAAAATCCCTGAAAAATACCGAAAATGAATGCACATATCGAAAGTCATCTTGCCAAACAGATATCTACATTTCTGCAGTGGCGGCCTGTCCATAGAGGACGCCCGGGCGCCGCCCCCCCTCCCCCAGTCAGTAAAAATGATTTAAACATGTCCCTTTAAGGAAAAAAATATCAAAAAAAGGTCCTTAGGTGCACTGTGTCCGAGCGCCGGGCACAGTGCAGTGTGGGTAGCGCCACATCTGTGCAATCACGGGATTGCAGACGAGGCGCTACATTGGCAGCAAAAAAATGCCTTTGTGGCGCTCTCCATCGCGCCACTTGCTTCCGGCGCGATGTACTGTATTGTTGTTATGGCTGGACGGGTTATTACGTCGGGACTCTCGAGCTCAGTGCGCCTGGTGGAACAGGTAAGCTGAGCTATGCTGCCTGCCATGCCAATCATGCCTGCAGTATTATTATATACGGCGGCATCAGCGGCACAATTCCCCCCCATGAACGGAACCCCCCCGCTAATATATAACATTGGGCGAAAGTAGCGGCCGTAGCGACCGTAACGGCACCCCTCCCGCTTATTCAAATGTTTTTTTTATTTATTTAATTGGTGGAAATAGCGGTAATGTAAAATTTGGCACTGTGATATGAAGGGATACTGCTTTATCAAGGGGGTTACTGTAATGTAAAGGATGGCTGTCATGTAAAGGGGCAACTTAATATGTAAAGGGTGTGGGGAATGCATTGAAAAGAGTGGCACTGTGTAAAGGGGTGGAGGGTGGGTACTGTGATGTATATGGAGGGAGTGTGATGCAAATCAGGACTGTAATGTGCTATAATGTAATTTAAATGGGGGCTGCAAAGTAAAGGGGTGGCTGTGATGTAAAAGGGGGTGCTGTGATGTAAAGAAAGCTGTAATTTAGAATGAGGGCTGTAATGTAAACAGGGGGAATGCAATATAAAGGGAGGACGCGTAGTGACGTCACCACGCACGGAGGAAGGGCTCCGATCTGTTTGCCGGCCGGCGATTGTTTTTATGCTTTTGAAATCTTGTCAAATTGTGAGTATCATTTTGTTTTAATAAATCCTCCTTGTTGAAACGGAATCACACTATTGGTCCATCCTTCTCTCTCCACTATATGGTTGATGTCCGTGAGTACCGCCAGCTTTGCTATCTGCTGGAAGTCGTGTCCAGGAACCATCTAGGATTTTAAAGGCCACGGCTGGGTTATAGCCAATTGCTACATTGAGCTTGCCCTCTGGTAAGCGGCCCCCCCTTATTTTGGTGAAGGGATCACTTTGATGCTGTCAGCTCGTCACTGTGGTGATGTGAACCATTAGGATTTTTCTTGAATTTCTGCTGTTCTAATTCCTGGGACTGGTTTCAATTATACTTGGACACAGAAGTTACATGGACTGTATGAACATCTGTGCTATTGCCCTAGAAGTACATTATGGGGGTACACATTATTCTACGTTTGCTCCGGTTTAGGACGATTTTTAATTTTAATTTAATTATTTTAATTATTTTTATGTAATATTACAATGTTAATCATTTAATTTACAGGAGAGTTTTTGTGTCATCACCCTACGAGGCCAGGTTTTGCCTTTACCCTATGGGAGATGCCCCGTGTTGTATACTAATTGTTTAGTTACAGAGGACTGTTGCCTAGCATTCCTCATTTAACTCATTTGTTTCATGAGCGCGGCTTTGCCAAACTGCAATATAAAGGGGGCCTGCCATGTAAAAGGGGGCAGTGTTGTATATTATGGTTGTATTGTAAAGGTGTACCATAATGTAAAGAGGAGCCCTGTGATGTATATAGAAGAACTGTGATGCGAATAGGGGACTGTTGCGTAAAGGGATGGCTCTGTGATGTAAAGGGAGCTATCGCAGTGGCGGCCCGCCCATAGGCGGGTGTGGCTTATGAGAAGTGGGAGGGACCAAATGTGGAGGTGCGGGGTCTTGCGCCCCCCCCATCCTAAAACTTCACCAGCCGCCACTGCATTTCTGTATAACAAAGAGTCCGTCTAATAACTGGCTAGACAAATTTGCTTTATAGGCAACAAAAGGAATTTTAATACATATTTTTAATTATAGCAATGTGTATGTTGTTGTTTGCAAATTTCTCCAAGCAAATCTCTATAGTACAACATGATTTCTTCATATCTCAATGGTTTAACAGGACATCTCCATAAAATGGGATCTGTTTGTCTGAAAACTAAGCCTAGTCATAAAATGTTGTATATGTACAGTTGAGGGTAGATGGCAACATATGAAAAGGGCTCAGAAATTCAGGGAAATATTGGTTGCATGGATATATTTTATGCAAGATCTGCCCCAATGAGTGTGCCCATTGTAATCCACTAAGTAGATAATTATAATTATGAGAGCAGAAGTCAAGCGTAATCTGTTTTCCAAGTTCTAAACAACTTATTTGGATATCTCCATACAGCACTGACTGTTAAATTTAGAGTAGTTACTATCTCTTGAGTTTCAGAAATTTGAGGCATGGGACCCGCATGATTCTACTAAATAGAAAGAGAGTGCTTCATAGTCATTTCCAGTAACATATCAATGTTTTTCCATCATAGAAAAAATGTTTCATTTTTTAAGCATTTATATAACCAAATGTTTATTGAAATTAATGGGAAATACGATACAACATGTTCCAGATATTTTCTTATTTAGCATTTTATGGTGGGAGTACTTGTAAATATTGCTTTAAAGCAAATCTGCCTTCATTTCAGGTTTCTAAAGGTAATAAACCTGAGTGAATGCACACAGCATAGGGTATCCACTATTACCTTTTATAGTTAAAAAGCCCTCTCTTGTGTGACTCTTTGATACTAGTTTAACTTTGTTGCTGGTGCCTGACTTTCCTGATTTCAAGGCTTAGCCCCATCAATAGGGATGGCTCCGATGTTCGTTTTTTCGTTTGTTCGTAGAACACGGGAAGTTCGCCCACTGAGGAGCGCCTCATAATGCACTGTGAGATCGCAGTGCATTGACGACTGCTGATTGGCCAAAGCATGGACCTTACCTGTATGCTTTGGCCAATCACAGTGCGATGTGCTGTGAGAGCCATGATTGGCCAAAGGCAGGATTCTTTTGGCCAATCATGGCTCAGGGGCTAAGCCCCGAAAGAACCGACATAACCGAAAGATCCGACATAAAAAATGCTTTATTTTCATCGTTCAATTCGACAAAGCATCAAAAATCGTCGTTCTGAATACAGTGAATAGGTAGATATTGAACGACGAAAATTCAAAAATTTTGGATGCTTTGTCGAATTTTCGTTGTTCAATTTCTACCTATTCACTGTATTCAGAACGACGATTTTCGATGCTTTGTCGAATTGAACGACGAAAATTCGACAAAGCATCGAAAATCGTAGTTTTCGGACGAAAACTTTCCCGACGAAAACGACGTAAATCAAAACGATTTTCGGGAGTAACTAAATAAATTTATTTTCCAAACGAAAAAACAAAACAAAATATTCCAGTCTGCACATGTCTAGTAGTTAGTGTGCAGTCAGTGAGTGCAATATACATATATATATATATATATATATATATATATATATATATATATATATATATATATATATAATGCAGTTAAGAGTATATAGTGCAGTGAGTGTAGTATATATAATACAGTGGAGAGTATATAGTACAGTCCATGTAGTATATATAATACAGTTCAGAGTATATAGTGCAGTCCGTGTAGTATATATAAAACAGTTCATAGTATATAGTGCAGTCCATGTAGTATATGTAACACCCTTTAGGTAGGTAGGTGCTAGAGGTAGGATTTTTAAAGGTTAGGTAGGTTAGGCAAGCCTGGCCTCCTTAAAAAGGAAGTAAATCCGGGTTTTACTTTCTCTTTTGCTGTGTGTAAACCCTGCAAGTGAAAAGCATAATGGACTAGTATGCATCGTATACTAGCTTATTATGACACTTACCTGCAAACAAAGCCTACACCGTCCACTGTGCATGGCGCATCCAACTTCGTCCGTCTTCTTTACGGGGCCACAGACTCCGACTCTGTGACTATCCAGAGCCGCGTGATGTCACGGCACACACAGTGATGTCACTTCACATGCACAGGAGCCGCCAGTCACGGCACACACTGGGAAAGAAACAGCACGGAGGTCCGTTTCTCCACAGCGCATGCGCCAATGACGACATCGGCGCACTACAAAAGTGAAATATCTTCTAAACAGGGAACGTTTAGGAGATATGTCCACTATCTATCAATATTTCCACCTTATAGGCTTACCTATAGATACAATTAAGACAAAAGGATTTACAACCACTTTAAATACCCAGGGTCAGCCCAGCTGGGGAGGAATTGTTCAGGATTCACCTCAAGAATTTCTTGGCTGATTATGAACTTTTAATTATTGACAGACTATATTTAAATACAGTGCCTTGCAAAAGTATTCGGCCCCCTTGAACTTTGCGACCTTTTGCCACATTTCAGGCTTCAAACATAAAGCTATAAAACTGTAATTTTTTGTGAAGAATCAACAACAAGTAGCGCCACCCTTTGCTGCGATTACAGCTGTAAGTCGCTTGGGGTATATCTCTATCAGTTTTGCATATCGAGAGACTGAAATTTTTGCCCATTCCTTCTTGCAAAACAGCTCGAGCTCAGTGAGGTTGAATGGAGAGTGTTTGTGAACAGCAGTTTTCAGTTCTTTCCACAGATTCTCGATTGGATTCAGGTCTGGACTTTGACTTGGCCATTCTATCACCTGGATATGTTTATTTGTGAACCATTCCATTGTAGATTTTGCTTTCCGTTTTGGATCATTGTCTTGCTGGAAGACAAATCTCCGTCCCAGTCTCAGGTCTTTTGCAGGCTCCATCAGGTTTTCTTCCAGAATGGTCCTGTATTTGGCTCCATCCATCTTCCCATCAATTTTAACCATCTTCCCTGTCCCTGCTGAAGAAAAGCAGGCCCAAACCATGATGCTGCCACCACCATGTTTGACAGTGGGGATGGTGTGTTCAGGGTGATGAGCTGTGTTGTTTTTACGCCAAAAATAACGTTTTGCATTGTTGCCAAAAGTTCGATTTTGGTTTCATCTGACCAGAGCACCTTCTTCCACATGTTTGGTGCGTCTCCCAGGTGGCTTGTGGCAAACTTTAAACAACACTTTTTATGGATATCTTTAAGAAATGGCATTCTTCTTGCCACTCTTCCATAAAGGCCAGATTTGTGCAGTATACGACTGATTGTTTTCCTATGGACAGAGTCTCCCACCTCAGCTGTAGATCTCGGCAGTTCATCCAGAGTGATCATGGGCCTCTTGGCTGCATCTCTGATCAGTCTTCTCCTTGTATGAGCTGAAAGTTTAGAGGGACGGCCAGGTCTTCGTAGATTTTCAGTGGTCTGATACTCCTTAAATTTCAATATTATCGCTTGCACAGTGCTCCTTGGGATGTTTAAAGCTTGGGAAATCTTTTTGTATCCAATTCAGGCTTTAAACTTCTCCACAACAGTATCTCGAACCAGCCTGGTGTGTTCCTTGTTCTTCATGATGCTCTCTGCACTTTAAAGGGACCTCTGAGACTATCACAGTGCAGGTGCATTTATACAGAGACTTGATTACACACAGGTGGGTTCTATTTATCATCATTAGTCATTTAGGTCAACATTGGATCATTCAGAGATCCTCACTGAACTTCTGGAGAGAGTTTGATGCACTGAAAGTAAAGGGCCTGAATAATTGTGCACACCCAATTTTTCAGTTTTTTATTTGTTAAAAAAGTTTGAAATATCCAATAAATTTCGTTCCACTTTATGATTCCACTTGTTGTTGATTCTTCAGAAAAAAATACAGTTTTATATCTTTATGTTTGAAGCCTTCCGAAATGTGGCAAAAGGTTGCAAAGTTCAAGGGGGCCGAATACTTTTGCAAGGCACTGTAAGTGCTGCACCTCTTTACTTATTCATTCTATTGTATCAAACAATATTGTGTCATTATTGAACACTAAGCGCAACAAATCTGTATTTTTTTTACTGTGTAAATACAACAAGATTAAACAAAAATGTCTTCATCTCAGGCTGCAAAGCAACACAATTTGATTATTTTAAAGGGGGCTATTCATTTCTGTACCCACTGTATGTTTTTTTTTTTTTGTCTGGATTTGATTATTTCCAGACTTGCTATTTGCACATCTAAGTGTCAATCTGCTTTTTGCTTGCGAAACACAATGCACCCAGAGGAAGGAGGTTCAGAGCTCTGAAACACATTAGCTTCCTGCATACCTTCAATTAGTATTCTATGTTTCCGAAGACCATTTTCTTTCCCTGTGTTTCTTCAGTATTTTGGACATTGGCTTTGTCTGTCTTATTTTAGTAGAGTGATATATTTCTTCTCAGTGGCAAATAAGGGCACTTACATTTCTAAGTTAAATGACAAGTTTGCAGGCTTAGCCCTGAAAACAGAGACGGCAGGCATTAGCAATAAAGTAAAACTAGTTTGAATTAAAGAGATTGTAAAGGTTTGCTTTTTATTTTCTAAATAGGTTCCTTTAAGCTAGTACATTGTTGGTTCACCTACCTTTTCCTTCGATTTCCCTTCCAACTGTTTTTTTTCTTTGTATGAAATTTCGCACTTCCTGTTCCTCCTCAGTAAGCTTGCCCCCATCATCCGAGCCATTCTGGCTGGGGGTTAATCAGCGGGCTTGCCCCCTCCCTTGGGACTACATCCCTACGAGGAGATGCTTTGTTCACAGCGTCTTCCCGCAGGGATGTAGTCCCAAGCAGGGGCATTGCTAGGTGCCAAAAAGACCAGGGGCTTAAGCCCAAAGCCAAGCTGGCACCGGGGGATGGGGGTGTGTGTATGTGTGTGTGTGTGTGTACACACTGACGTGTCCTGCATACACTGAACTGTCCTGCATACACTGAACTGTCCTGCATACACTGAACTGACCAGCATACACTGACCTGACCTGCATACACTGACCTGACCTGCATACACTGACCTGACCTGCATATACTGACCTGTCCTACATACACAATCACTGACTTACGTACACTAACACTGATCTACCTCAGCTGTGGTAGAGATGTAGCCAGATGACTCGAGGAGGCTCAGGAGCCGATTTGAGGAGGAGAGGAGAGCCGCTAAACGGAGAAGGGAGCTGGGATGTGAGGTGCGGCACTGGCGCGCCCAATGTGCCTGACCCTGTCATAAGTTGCAGCCAGGCTCAGGAGGAGCCGAGGAGGAGAGGAGAGCCGCTGAACTGAGCAAGGATGTGACATCATGGCACGCCGGGCGGAATTGTAATTCCCACCTTCTGAGCTTGCAGCGCCTATGATGGACGTCACACGTCCCGCAGTCCCGGATTGGACCAGTGGGACGTCCATCATAGGTGCTGCAGGTTCCGGAAGGCGGGACCTGCTGTGTCTCTCGGCCACTCTCTGCAACACGGCGCTCGCTCGGGGCTAGTAATTAACTTCTGCATGCCTGAGACTCTGGACTTTTCGGCTACACATTCGGGGCTCCAGCCTCCCCAGTCCACCCCTAATGACGCCCCTGGTCCCAAGGGAGGGGGCAATCATGCTGACTAATCCCCAGCCAGATTGGCTCGGATGATAGGGCAAGCTAATTAACCACTTCCCAACGGCCGTACGAATATATGCGGCTGTCGGGCGGTCCTGAATTGTGTAACTTGATTCTGCATAAAAACATTTAACAGTGTCATTCCATGAGCTTATCTACGAGGGCGCAATTAGGCGCAGGGCAGTGTATGAATTAGGTGGGGCAACTGGTGGCGAGTAACTCTTGAGGCTTGGCTAGTAGCTCAGGGCTTGAAATTTTGAGCCCTGTTAACAGCACTGCCCATCATTACAAAATACGCCCCCTTCTGTAGACATCCGCTCCTCGCACGTGCCCATCATGAAGAGATCTGCCCCATCGGGAGCGTGTGATGCAATGTCGGCTATTGTGCGCAGGCGCCATCTACAGCTGATCGTAAATTCTGATGTTCGGAGGCTTTCGGCTGCTCCGTACTGCGCAAGCGCTGCGCATTATTCGACAGGGGGCATTTCTCATCAGAACACCAGTTCACACAGGGGCGGCTTCAAAGTTGTCCGACTCTGAAGCCAGTGTGACAGTGTGATCTCAGTGCGGCTTGCAAGACGACTTCTGTATAGAAGTCAATGCAAGCCGCTCCAAAGTCACCCCAAAGTAGTATAGGAACCTTTTTCTAAGTCGGAGCGACTTGAGTCCCTCCTATTAGAACGGTTCAATTGCAATGCATGGAGCATGACTTGTCAGGCTAAGCCCCTGTGTGAACCGGCACTTACATTTAAGAAAAGAGATCAGTGTGAAAGTTATCATTCCTGTAATTAACTGTTACATTAGTGACAATAAATTATAATCAATTTCAACTTTTTTTCTCACTTTTGGTATTATAACCTCCCTGATGTTATGATTATGTCTGGAATTACGTACCAAAAGCGGTACAATTATTTTGCATGGAAATTCTGCGTTTTATATTGTAGGCCTGCAATTCTTAGGAATAACTCACTTAAATCTGTCCAAACAAGAGTCTAGTAGACATCCCGGGTATGTTAAAGTTTGAAACACAAAATCATAAATTATAATGTAATAAATAACTATAACAAATAATAATGTAATTATAATAAAAATTATTCAATAATGTAATCAAATCAAAAACACTGAAATTTGCTCAGTTGCAGAATTGTCGCTGTCATTACTTTTATTTTTTTATGATGCATTTCCCCACAAATCGCTGTCGCTCAATTCTGCAAGTGATTATAATTTATTATCGCTGTTTTCTAGCTGCTCTAAAATCACTTTTGACATAAAGGGACACTTTTGGTTGCTATGGACAATCTACAGTTTGCAGGCAGAAAGAACAGTTGCATGCAGGACACTAGGGACAAAGGGGGTGTGTACTTTTTACATACAGTACTGTAATCTATAAGATTACAGTATACTGTATGTACTGTGTTTGTTTACTTAACTTTTTTGAATTTGGCGCCGTTCTACGCCCCGTGTGCCGTAACGTCGCAGGGAGCGGAGATCGGCGGCACACGGCACTGTGTGAATCGAGCGAGGACCCACTTCGCTCACACAGCGCTGGATCCAGGGACAAGGTAAGTAACTTGTGCCTGGAGAAGGTAAGCCGGCGCGCGCTGCAGGCTCTGCATAGCTACCCCGAGAGTGACTCGGGGTTACCGATAATAGCATGGAAAAACCACCCCGATTCACGCTCGGGAATGCCGCTAAGGGGGTTAAAGCCCATCTCCAGGAAAAAAAATAGAATTTAAATAGTTCACTTACCTAACCGCTTGGTCTTGATTTTAAACACCTCTTCCCAAGCCATCCTGCAGTGTAATGGATCAAAACCATAGTTTGCTCAATGAGCAAATCTAATATCTTGCTCTGTGGACTAGAGATTTTTCCTTGCTGATTTTTCTCTTGGGCACTGGTCCCCTTATCACCCTTATGAGCTGTTCTGCCGCTGAAGCCTATGAGAGAGGACTTGGCCATTAGAAGAGTTGCTTCTACCAATATGAGGTGTGCACATCAAACAGGCAGTGATATGGACACCCAAAGTATTTAAACACAAGAAAAGATAAGTACTTCCCCTGTACAAGCTCACATATGAGAACAGGCAATGTCCGGCTAAATTTGATAAGGTGTGGGCTACATGGGTAAGGAGCCAGTGAGGTGGGGGACCAAATGATGATTTTTGGATGGGAGTTAATCAACCCCCCCTAGATGAGAATATTTTTGGGAATTATCAATAGTTGAGAGATTATAGAAATTATATTTTGTATGGATTGGTAGGTATGGATATTTCAAACTGATACTGTAACTAAGCTGTACTTGTCGGATTCTGACTATATTGTAATACTAGTTTGTTCAATAAAAACGTTTCTGTTAAAAAAAAAAACACAAGAAGAGAGAAGAATCATCATGTGACTGTGACTTTAGTTAATTAAAATGGACATTTGGACCTTTTTTTTCTTATCGGTAGTTAGTTAGAGGGTGGTGGGAAGAAGTGGTGGGAGGGTTGTTGCTAATATCCTGGAGTTGAGCTTTAAATAAACAGGCCTTGGTTTATGACTTGGATTCCCTACTTTATGTAGATTGAAAAATGTTAAAGGTTAACATTAAATTATATAGGACAAGGTTTATAGGGTTATTAGCTTAAAATGTATACTATATAATGACAACTGTTTTTTTTAACGTTGGTTAGAGTCGGGAAGGTTTAGGCCCTTTTTGTAGTTTTTATTGCTGTCTTTTACCCCTCTGACTGCCCTAGTGAACACTGGAACTGAGACAAAAGTGAGGAAAAAAAATCGGAATAGTTTGAATTGTTGCCAGTGCAGTGAGGGGAAATACAACAGATACAGTTTATCCGGAAAGTATTCACATCGCTTGACTTTTTCCACGTTTTGTTATGTTACAGCCTTATTTCAAAATGGATTAAATTCATTATTTTCCTCAAAATTCTACAAACAAAATTCTAACACCCCATCATGACAATGTGAAAGATGTTTGTTTGAAATCTTTGCTAATTTATAAAAAATACAAAAACGAAAAAAATAAAGTGAGGCGGCGTACACACGACCGAGGTTCTCACTGGAAACCAGCGAGAACCTCGCTGGAAGCTGCATTCCAGCGAGGACCTCGGCCGTGTGTACGCTCTCGGCGAGCATCCCGTCGGGAAGCCCGTCGAGCAGAAATAGAGAGCACGCTCTCTATTTGCTCGACGGCCCGCCTGGATGAATGGCTGGTTGCCATTCCCGACGGGCGGGTCACCGATTTCGACGGCCGGCAGAGAACCTCGACGGGCGGACCGATGTGTTCTGCCCGTCGAGGTTCTCTGCCGTGTGTACGCAGGGCCGGCCTTAGGCCTTTAGGCGCCCTGTGCGAGAAAGCTTTACAGCGCCCCCTAGTGGCCACGCCCCTCAGTAACCACACCCTTTCAGTGTCCACACCCATTTCTCCAATACCGGTTCCATTTAAAGCCTTACATTCTGTTAAGTTTCCAAAAAACTGATTACAAGCTATGATAAAAATACATTCACACGCTATAATAACACCACCTATACTGCAAATCACACGGTATAATAACACCACCTATACTGCAAATCACACGCTATAATAACGCCACCTATACTGCAAATCACACGCTATAATAACGCCACCTATACTGCAAATCACACGCTATAATAACACCACCTATACTGCAAATCACACGCTATAATAACACCACCTATACTGCAAATCACACGGTATAATAACACCACCTATACTGCAAATCACACGCTATAATAACGCCACCTATACTGCAAATCACACGCTATAATAACGCCACCTATACTGCAAATCACACGCTATAATAACACCACCTATACTGCAAATCACACGCTATAATAACACCACCTATACTGCAAATCACACGCTATAATAACGCCACCTATACTGCAAATCACACGCTATAATAACGCCACCTATACTGCAAATCACACGCTATAATAACACCACCTTCACTGCAAATCACACGCTATAATAACACCACCTATACTGCAAATCACACGCTATAATAACACCACCTATACTGCAAATCACACGCTATAATAACGCCACCTATACTGCAAATCACACGCTATAATAACGCCACCTATACTGCAAATCACACGCTATAATAACACCACCTATACTGCAAATCACACGGTATAATAACGCCACCTATACTGCAAATCACACGCTATAATAACACCACCTATACTGCAAATCACACGCTATAATAACATCACCTATACTGCAAATCACACGGTATAATAACGCCACCTATACTGCAAATCACACGCTATAATAACACCACCTATACTGCAAATCACACGCTATAATAACACCACCTATACTGCAAATCACACGCTATAATAACACCACCTATACTGCAAATCACACGCTATAATAACGTCACCTATACTGCAAATCACACGGTATAATAACGCCACCTATACTGCAAATCACACGGTATAATAACATCACCTATACTGCAAATCACACGGTATAATAACGCCACCTATACTGCAAATCACACGGTATAATAACGCCACCTATACTGCAAATCACACGGTATAATAACGCCACCTATACTGCAAATCACACGGTATAATAACATCACCTATACTGCAAATCACACGGTATAATAACGCCACCTATACTGCAAATCACACGGTATAATAACGCCACCTATACTGCAAATCACACGGTATAATAACATCACCTATACTGCAAATCACACGGTATAATAACGCCACCTATACTGCAAATCACACGCTATAATAACACCACCTATACTGCAAATCACACGGTATAATAACGCCACCTATACTGCAAATCACACGCTATAATAACACCACCTATACTGCAAATCACACGCTATAATAACACCACCTATACTGCAAATCACACGCTATAATAACACCACCTATACTGCAAATCACACGCTATAATAACGTCACCTATACTGCAAATCACACGGTATAATAACGCCACCTATACTGCAAATCACACGCTATAATAACGTCACCTATACTGCAAATCACACGGTATAATAACGCCACCTATACTGCAAATCACACGGTATAATAACATCACCTATACTGCAAATCACACGGTATAATAACGCCACCTATACTGCAAATCACACGGTATAATAACGCCACCTATACTGCAAATCACACGGTATAATAACGCCACCTATACTGCAAATCACACGGTATAATAACATCACCTATACTGCAAATCACACGGTATAATAACGCCACCTATACTGCAAATCACACGGTATAATAACGCCACCTATACTGCAAATCACACGCTATAATAACACCACCTATACTGCAAATCACACGCTATAATAACACCACCTATACTGCAAATCACACGCTATAATAACACCACCTATACTGCAAATCACACGCTATAATAACGTCACCTATACTGCAAATCACACGGTATAATAACGCCACCTATACTGCAAATCACACGCTATAATAACGTCACCTATACTGCAAATCACACGGTATAATAACGCCACCTATACTGCAAATCACACGGTATAATAACATCACCTATACTGCAAATCACACGGTATAATAACGCCACCTATACTGCAAATCACACGCTATAATAACGCCACCTATACTGCAAATCACACGCTATAATAACACCACCTATACTGCAAATCACACGCTATAATAACACCACCTATACTGCAAATCACACGCTATAATAACGCCACCTATACTGCAAATCACACGCTATAATAACGCCACCTATACTGCAAATCACACGCTATAATAACACCACCTACACTGCAAATCACACGCTATAATAACACCACCTATACTGCAAATCACACGCTATAATAACACCACCTATACTGCAAATCACACGCTATAATAACGCCACCTATACTGCAAATCACACGCTATAATAACGCCACCTATACTGCAAATCACACGCTATAATAACACCACCTATACTGCAAATCACACGGTATAATAACGCCACCTATACTGCAAATCACACGCTATAATAACACCACCTATACTGCAAATCACACGCTATAATAACACCACCTATACTGCAAATCACACGCTATAATAACATCACCTATACTGCAAATCACACGGTATAATAACGCCACCTATACTGCAAATCACACGCTATAATAACACCACCTATACTGCAAATCACACGCTATAATAACACCACCTATACTGCAAATCACACGCTATAATAACACCACCTATACTGCAAATCACACGCTATAATAACGTCACCTATACTGCAAATCACACGGTATAATAACGCCACCTATACTGCAAATCACACGGTATAATAACGCCACCTATACTGCAAATCACACGGTATAATAACATCACCTATACTGCAAATCACACGGTATAATAACGCCACCTATACTGCAAATCACACGCTATAATAACACCACCTATACTGCAAATCACACGGTATAATAACGCCACCTATACTGCAAATCACACGCTATAATAACACCACCTATACTGCAAATCACACGCTATAATAACACCACCTATACTGCAAATCACACGCTATAATAACGTCACCTATACTGCAAATCACACGGTATAATAACGCCACCTATACTGCAAATCACACGGTATAATAACGCCACCTATACTGCAAATCACACGGTATAATAACATCACCTATACTGCAAATCACACGGTATAATAACGCCACCTATACTGCAAATCACACGCTATAATAACACCACCTATACTGCAAATCACACGGTATAATAACGCCACCTATACTGCAAATCACACGCTATAATAACACCACCTATACTGCAAATCACACGCTATAATAACACCACCTATACTGCAAATCACACGCTATAATAACACCACCTATACTGCAAATCACACGCTATAATAACGTCACCTATACTGCAAATCACACGGTATAATAACGCCACCTATACTGCAAATCACACGCTATAATAACGTCACCTATACTGCAAATCACACGGTATAATAACGCCACCTATACTGCAAATCACACGGTATAATAACATCACCTATACTGCAAATCACACGGTATAATAACGCCACCTATACTGCAAATCACACGCTATAATAACGTCACCTATACTGCAAATCACACGCTATAATAACGCCACCTATACTGCAAATCACACGGTATAATAACGCCACCTATACTGCAAATCACACGGTATAATAACATCACCTATACTGCAAATCACACGGTATAATAACGCCACCTATACTGCAAATCACACGCTATAATAACACCACCTATACTGCAAATCACACGGTATAATAACGCCACCTATACTGCAAATCACACGCTATAATAACACCACCTATACTGCAAATCACACGCTATAATAACACCACCTATACTGCAAATCACACGCTATAATAACGTCACCTATACTGCAAATCACACGGTATAATAACGCCACCTATACTGCAAATCACACGGTATAATAACGCCACCTATACTGCAAATCACACGGTATAATAACATCACCTATACTGCAAATCACACGGTATAATAACGCCACCTATACTGCAAATCACACGCTATAATAACACCACCTATACTGCAAATCACACGGTATAATAACGCCACCTATACTGCAAATCACACGCTATAATAACACCACCTATACTGCAAATCACACGCTATAATAACACCACCTATACTGCAAATCACACGCTATAATAACACCACCTATACTGCAAATCACACGCTATAATAACGTCACCTATACTGCAAATCACACGGTATAATAACGCCACCTATACTGCAAATCACACGCTATAATAACGTCACCTATACTGCAAATCACACGGTATAATAACGCCACCTATACTGCAAATCACACGGTATAATAACATCACCTATACTGCAAATCACACGGTATAATAACGCCACCTATACTGCAAATCACACGCTATAATAACGTCACCTATACTGCAAATCACACGCTATAATAACGCCACCTATACTGCAAATCACACGGTATAATAACGCCACCTATACTGCAAATCACACGGTATAATAACGCCACCTATACTGCAAATCACACGGTATAATAACATCACCTATACTGCAAATCACACGGTATAATAACGCCACCTATACTGCAAATCACACGCTATAATAACACCACCTATACTGCAAATCACACGGTATAATAACGCCACCTATACTGCAAATCACACGCTATAATAACACCACCTATACTGCAAATCACATGCTATAATAACACCACCTATACTGCAAATCACACGCTATAATAACACCACCTATACTGCAAATCACACGCTATAATAACGTCACCTATACTGCAAATCACACGCTATAATAACGTCACCTATACTGCAAATCACACGGTATAATAACGCCACCTATACTGCAAATCACACGCTATAATAACGTCACCTATACTGCAAATCACACGCTATAATAACGTCACCTATACTGCAAATCACACGGTATAATAACATTACCTATACTGCAAATCACACGCTATAATAACACCACCTATACTGCAAATCACACGCTATAATACCACTACCTGTAAATTTACAATCAAATATCAAACATAATTACAATAAAGTATTTTTTAACTTTTGTATTTACTGTTCCTTTAAGAAACACCCTATTTAAATAATAAAAAATACAAAAACAGACATTTAGCAGTACACTGCACTTATAAAAAAAAAATGTACTTACAGAAAAAAGTTTTTACATCTGCTGCCTGCGTCTGCCTGCGTCTGTAGATTCTTGCCCTCCTTTGTCTTCTCAGTGCGCGTGGCATATGAGCCTCTCATAGCAAGGCAAGGACAGCCGCCATGCCGTCTTTCCGGCAGAATCCACCTGTGGCCTGCCAGGCGTACCTAGAGCATTTGGCACCCGGCAACAGATCCTATATCTGCCCCCCCACAGTAAAATGTAAAAACACCCCACTGTGCCCCCTGCATTCTTCAATATCTGTCACTACTGTGTACCTCCACAACTGCACCTCTGGACCCCTTTACATTACACAGCCCCCTGCACCCCTGGACCCCTTTACATTACACAGCACCCTGCACCTCTGGACCCCTTTACATTACACAGCACCCCATTACATTACACAGCACCCTGCATCACTAGACCCTTTTACATTTCACAGCACCCTGCACCTCTGGGCCCCTTTACATTACACAGCACCCTGCACCTCTGGGCCCCTTTACATTACACAGCACCCCATTACATTACACAGCACCCTGCATCACTAGACCCTTTTACATTTCACAGCACCCTGCACCTCTGGGCCCCTTTACATTACACAGCACCCTGCACCTCTGGGCCCCTTTACATTACACAGCACCCCTTTACATTACACAGCACCCTGCACCTCTGGGCCCCTTTACATTACACAGCACCCTGCACCTCTGGGCCCCTTTACATTACACAGCACCCTGCACCTCTGGGCCCCTTTACATTACACAGCACCCCTTTACATTACACAGCACCCTGCACCTCTGGGCCCCTTTACATTACACAGCACCCTGCACCTCTGGGCCACTTTACATTACACAGCCCCCTGCACCTCTGGACCCCTTTACATTACACAGCACCCTGCACCTCTGGGCCCCTTTACATTACACAGCACCCTGCACCTCTGGGCCCCTTTACATTACACAGCACCCTGCACCTCTGGGCCCCTTTTCATTACACAGCACCCTGCATCACTAGACCCTTTTACATTTCACAGCACCCTGCACCTCTGGGCCCCTTTACATTACACAGCACCCTGCACCTCTGGGCCCCTTTACATTACACAGCACCCCTTTACATTACACAGCACCCTGCACCTCTGGGCCCCTTTACATTAACACAGCACCCCATTACATTACACAGCACCCTGCACCTCTGGGCCCATTTACATTACACAGCACCCTGCACCTCTGGGCCCCTTTACATTACACAGCACCCTGCACCTCTGGGCCCCTTTACATTACACAGCACCCTGCACCTCTGGGCCCCTTTACATTACACAGCACCCTGCACCTCTGGGCCCCTTTACATTATACAGCACCCTGCACCTCTGGGCCCCTTTTCATTACACAGCACCCTGCACCTCTGGGCCCCTTTACATTACGCAGCACCCTGCACCTCTGGGCCCCTTTACATTACACAGCACCCCTTTACATTACACAGCACCCTGCACCTCTGGGCCCCTTTACATTACACAGCACCCTGCACCTCTGGGCCACTTTACATTACACAGCACCCCTTTACATTACACAGCACCCTGCACCTCTGGGCCCCTTTACATTACGCAGCACCCTGCACCTCTGGGCCCCTTTACATTACACAGCACCCCTTTACATTACACAGCACCCTGCACCTCTGGGCCCCTTTACATTACACAGCACCCAGCACCTCTGGGCCACTTTACATTACACAGCACCCTGCACCTCTGGGCCCCTTTACAGTACACAGCACCCTGCACCTCTGGGCCACTTTACATTACACAGAACCCTGCACCTCTGGGCCCCTTTACATTACACAGCACCCTGCACCTCTGGGCCCCTTTACATTACACAGCACCCTGCACCTCTGGGCCACTTTACATTACACAGCACCCCTTTACATTACACAGCACCCTACAGCTCTAGACACCTGTATGTTACACAGACACCCCCCTACAGTGCAGACCCCCCTTACAACACAGACCGTTTCTTATAATACAGAACCCCCTCTACAATACAGATTCACCCCTAAAGAGCAGACCCCCCTACAATACAAACCCACCTACAATACATAATCCCCCCTCCTACAATACAGACCCCTCTCCCTACAATACTGAACCCCCCTACAATACAGACCCCTCTCCCTACAATACTGAACCCCCCTCTCCCTACAATACAGACCCCCCCTACAATACAGACCCCCCTACAATACAGAACCCCCTCCCTACAATATAGATCCCCCTACAATATAGATCCCCCTACAATACCGAACCCCCCTACAGTGCCGACCCCCCCTACAATACAGAACCCCCCCTCCTACAATACAGAACCCCCCTACAATACCGAACCCCCCCTCTTACAATACAGACCCCCCTACAACAATACAGACCCCCCCTACAATACAAAACCCCCCCCTCCTACAATACAGAACCCCCCCTCCTACAATACCGAACCCCCCCACCTTACCGCCTCCCCCTACAATACAGAACCCCCCTCCTACAATACAGAACCCCCCCACAACACAGAACCCTCCCACAACACAGAACCCCCTCCTACAATACCGAACCCCCTCTACAGTGCCGACCCTCCCTACAATACAGAACCCCCCACCCCCCTTCAGACCTGTATAGCAGGCTCAGCTAATGTGCTTGCCGCGTGCTGCACACACACAGCACAGCACAGTATAGACAAGGGGGAGGCGGCTTCACTGCTCGGCTGCCTGTGACTGTGAGACAGGCAGCCGGGACTCAGACCTGCGGCGCTGCACAGGTAAGGGGGATGATTGCGGCCATGTCCCGAGTGTGCCGACGGCTCGCTCGGGTTCCTGCTTGCACCCCCGCAAAGCCAGGCGCCTGTCACCATGGAATGCCGCCCAAAGTCCTCTTCGGTCGCGCGGGGGGCGATATTAGCGATATATACGGGCGATATTAGAGAATTTGTGTCTGTCGATCGACAGGCGCCCATGTTGCTATGGCGCCCTGTGCGACCGCACATCCCGCACACCGCAAAGGCCGGCCCTGTGTGTACGCGGCCTAACATGTACATTAGTATTCACAGTCTTAGAGCAATACTTTGTTGAATCACCTTTGGCACCAATTACAGCCTCAAGTCTATTTGAGTATGATGCTAAAAGCTTGGCACACCTATTCTTGCAAAGTTTCTCCCATTCTTCTTTGCAGTACCTCTCAAAAGATCTCTCTAGAGATGATCAATCGGTTCAAGTCTGGGCTCTGGCTGGGCCACTCAAGGACAATTACAGAGTTGTCCCATAACCACTACTTTTTTGTCTTGGCTGGGTGGTTAGGGTTGTTGTCCTGTTGGAAAATTAACCCTCACCCCAGTCTGAGGTCCAGAGTGCTCTGGAGCAGGTTTTAATCAGGGATGTCTCTGTACATTGCTGTTTTTATCTTTACTTCATTACTAACCAATCTCCAAGTTCCTGCTGCTAAAAAAAAAAAAAAACGCATGATGCTACCACCACCATGCTTCACTGTAGGGATGGTATTGGCCAAGTGATGAGCAGTGCCTGGTTACCTCCAGACATGACGCTTGCCATTCAGGCCAAGCCGACCTTTGGTTGCAGGAAATACATTTGCACCGTCTATGGCCTTAAAGCGGAGGTCACATTTGCCACCTTTCAGGGGGGTGCAGATACCTGTATAATACAGGTATTTGCACACACTTCTGGGCATAGATAACCGCAGAATTTGCGGGTATCTACACCACTTCCCCCCCCCCATTGTCTTCTGGGAAACACACAGTTTCCAGAAGACAGTGGGGACCAGTGAAGATGTGCAGCGCGACTCGTGCATGCACAGTAGGGAACCGGGCAGTGAAGCCGCAACGCTTCACGTCTTGATTCCCTCACTGAGGATGGTGACGAGGGCAGCCGAGAGACGAGCGATTGCTTGTCTTCTGCTGCCGACATCGCGGGCACCCTGGACAGGAAGTGTCCATTTATTAAAAGTCAGCAGCTGCCGTATATTTGTAGCTGCTGGCTTTTAATATTTTTTGTTTAGGTGGACCTCCGCTTTAAGTTATGTTGGTGTTGATCCTTAAAGCGGGAGTTCACCCTAAAATATACCCTCTCCCATGTGATCCAGCATACTGGCGTCAACGCCAGTATGCTGTTTTTTTTTTTAAATCCCCCACTTACTGTGAAATCTTTCATCTTTATTTCTTTCCCCCGCGGTGGCTGGCGCCTATACAGCTTGTCAAAGCTTCCGAAAATACCCGATTTAGGACTCGGGTATTTGCGGCGCCTGCGCAGGCGCCGTATTTCTCCGAGTCCTATTTCGGCTTTTCGCCATTGGGCTCTGGGAAATACGGCGCATGCGCAGTCAGCTCCTAGGTCTGTGCGCAGGCGCCGCATTGCTCCGGAAATACCCGAGTCTTTTCGGAAACTGTGACGCGCTATACAAGCGCCATCCACCACAGGGGGAAAGAAATTAAAATTAAAGATTTCACAGTAAGTGGGGGATTTAAAAAAAAAAAAAACAGCATACTGGCGCTGACGCCAGTATGCTGGATCGCATGGGAGAGAGAATATTTAGGGTGAACCTCCTCTTTAATAGCTGAGATATAACTAGGCAATTGGTGCTTCAGGGTCCCATTTTTTTCCATGCTCATAATATGTGTTTACATTTTTAGTAATATATTTAATCTTATGCAATAATTGCTAATTCAACACATTCCTTACCAATGAGAGCTCTACTAGTGATGCTGCTGCTAATGTCTATTAAGGAGCTTTTCTAGTCTCCTAACCTCATCTAATAGCGTTATAGTCAGTGGTTCAGTTTTAAGTTTTATTGTCCTCTTACTGTACACATACCACACTGTCATCATGAGTGATACAACATATAAATGCTAAGATAAGGTGCATCCAAAGGTGTATTGAATGAATGTGCAAACAGTGCAGATAAGGTGACTCAGTGCATAAATAAAATCACAACGTAAAGATAATAATATATGCAGAGGACGCAGGATGGTGTTATGCGAGTTGCAGCTGTCTTTTATGTAATTTATTTGATTTGTTCTATAACATTTTATTGACGCTATTACACTATGGAGTCCACTCTGTTTTGATTGCATTTTGAGAGCCATCTACCCATGGAAACGCAGTACTTCTGTTGCTTAGAAGCCACTGCTGAGAGCTAGAGAGGCATGCTTGGAAGCCAGTTAGGAGCCGCCCGTTCAGACTAGAGGTTGCAGTGCCATTTAGGAGCTATTGCCATTGTAGACCTTATGAGGCTTTTATATAAGCCAGCTGAGGTGAGAGGCTGGGGGAAACAGGGGCACCTGGAGCACTCCGCACTTGGAAATTACTGTGGATTGAAGCCCTTTATACTCAACCATTACTGTGGATGTTGGAATAGTCTGCACGCTATTGGACCTTTTGTTGTTTATTGTGCACAGAGACTCACATTGCACACAGTGGGCCAGATTCTCAGAGGCGTTACGCCGGAGTATCTCAGATACCCCGTCGTATCGCCTTTTTTTTAGCCTCGTATCTATGCGCGTGATGCTTAGCATCACTTTTGCATAGATATGCTGCAACATCCGACAAGTGTAAAACCATTACACTTGCGGATCGTAGGTGTAATGACAACTCCGGCCACTAGGTGGCCTTTACGTTGTTTTCTCATTTGCATATGCAAATGAGGCTAGTACGCCGATTCCCGATCGCTTTTACGCCGCCCCGTCGTCGCGTATGTCGTTTTCGTCCGCGTAAGGTTACCCCAGATTCTATGTGGAGTAACCTTACGAAGTTCAGTCGGATGCCGTCGGGTGCAGTCGGATGCCATGTTAAGTATGGCGTCGGGTCAGCGTCGGCTTTTTCCGTCGCTTACGTCGGAAGATATGTCCGCTGGTTTGCCGTACTAACCAGTGGACATATCCAACGGACAGGTTTGTAGCGGACAAATTTCAAAGCATGCTTTGAAATTTGTCCGATGGACAAACCTGTCCGCTAGCCCGTACACACGATCGGATTTGTCTGCTGAAACGGTCCATCGGACCGTTTTCAGCGGACAAATTTGATTTTGTGTGTACGCGGCCTTAGGCTGCATTCACACCTTTGCGTAGGCGATTTGCGGTGTATTTGCGGTGACAAAACGCGTCGTTTTTAACCGCGTTATTTTTACATTGTATTGTCGGCTATGCGGAACGCCGAAGCCGCCCGATACGCACGTCGAAAAAGGGTCCGGGACTTGTTTGAAATTCGGCGTTTCGACGTTCTATCGACGTACGGCCTTCTGCGTTAGGAGATGTGAACAGTCTCCATAGAGAACAATGTATATTCGACCCTCCGGCGTATTGTAGCATCACGCAGGCGTAAAATTGCCTAGGTGTGAATGGAGCCTTATAGTTGTGGCAGCAGCTTATTTTTATTCATGTTAGATATTTAGTCCCTTTATATGGTTTGTCCATTAGTTCCCCATATTTATACTTAGGCCTTGTACACACGATAGGTTAAACAGAGGACAACGGTCTGATGGACCGTTTTCATCGGTCAAAACCAATCGTGTGTGGGCCCCATAGGTTACTTAACCATCGGTTAAAAAAAAGCCAACTTGCTTTAAATTTAACCGACGGATTCCTAACCGATAGGTCAAAACTGATTGTTTGTAGGCACCACCATCGGTTAAAAATCCACGCATGCTCAGAATCAAGTTGACGCATGCTTGGAAGCATTGAAACTTCATTTTTTTCAGCATGTCGTTGTGTTTTAGGTCACTGCGTTCTGACACGATCATTTTTTTAACCGATGATGTGTAGGCACATCAGACCATCAGTCAGCTTCATCGGTTAACCGATGACAACGGTCCATCAGACCATTCTCATCGGATGGACTCATCCTGTGTACAAGGCTTTAGAGTGGAGATGTGAACCGTCTCCATCAGTGGCGTAACCAGAGTTATGGGCGCCCGGGGCAGAACTTTTTTTCCGCCCCCCCCCCCCCGGCGCTAGCGCATAACCACATACGCCCAATCACAGGGCGCCATGCCATCAAATGCAGTCACTGTACCATGCCATCAATTGTCACCACTGTGCCACCAATTGTCACCACTGTGCCACCAATTGTCACCACTGTGCCATCAATCGTCACCACTGTGCCACCAATCGTCACCACTGTGCCACCAATCGTCACCACTGTGCCACCAATCGTCACCACTGTGCCACCAACTGTCACCACTGTGCCATCAATCGTCACCACTGTGCCATCAATCGTCACCACTGTGCCATCAATCGTCACCACTGTGCCACCAATTGTCACCACTGTGCCACCAATTGTCACTGTCCAGACATCTATCCACCTCGGAGCTTTATATTATAACCTGCTGGGACTTGTAGTTCTCCATCGTCTCCTGGGGCTCGGGTGCATGCAATCCACCATCTTTGTTCAGTTTTTCTTACTGCTGGGACTTGTAGTCCCATAGATGGTGGATCGCATGCACCTGAGCCCCAGGAGACGATGGAGAACTACAAGACCCAGCAGATTATAATATAAGGCTCCTAGGTGGATGGATGTCGATCCAAGTGTAATCCACATATCTCAAAAGTGATGGAGCGCATAGATACGAGGCTAAAAAAAAGGCGATACGACGGGGTATCTGAGATACTCCTGCTGGGACTTGTAGTTCTCCATCTTCTCCTGGGGTTTAGGTGCATGCAATTCACACCCATCCACCTCAGAGCCTTATTGTATGATACTGTATAACCTGCTGGGACTTGTAGTTCTCCAATCTCCATGAGCCCCAGGAGAAGATGAACTACAAGTCCCAGCAGTTTAACTAAAATGACAGGCTCTGAGGTGGATAGGTGGAGATCAGGCAGAGCACCCCTTTAGATTTACACCGACCCCCCCCCCCCACTTACCTTGCTGGAGATGGAGATGCCGCCGCGCTGTAAACACATGTTCCAGGCCAATCAGCGCGCCCTTCTGCCTGGTTGGCTGGTGTTTCCCGCCACTCCCACATCAAGGGAGACAGTGTACCAAGATGGCCGACAGCTCCAGAGCTAGGCCAAAGCCGCGGCCTTTCCTAAGGCGGCGGCGGCGCATTCCGCGGACGCCAGGATTTCGCCCCCCGCAATTTTTCGCCCAGTGCAGGAGCCCCCCCTGCCCCCCCCGCTACGCCAGTGGTCTCCATAGAGAATAATGCCGCTTACACACGGCAGAGAACCTCGATGGGCAGAACACATCGTTCCGCCCGTCTAGGTTCTCTGCCGGCCCTCAGATTCGGCGACCCGCCCGTCGGGAAAGGCAACCAGCCATTCATCCCGACGGGCCGTCGAGCAAATAGAGAACCTGTTCTCTATTTGCTCGTCGGGTTTCCCGACGGGCGGGGCTCGCTGAGAGCATACACACGGCCGAGGTTCTCGGCAGAATGCGGCTCCCAGCGAGGTTCTCGCTGGTTTCTGCCGAGAACCTCGGCCGTGTGTACGGGGCTTTAATAGTATTTTTTCTCCTCCAGTGTTTTTAAGCTTCAGCCCAGGTTCACACTGGGTACGATTTGGTTCGATTTGAGATGCGATTTCACATGTGAAATCGCATCTCAAATCGGCGGCATTTGCCGGCAATTGTCGGCAATGACACCGTCCTAATTGGTGCGACGCCGCATCTGCGGCGCTGTACCGATTTCAAAAAGTAGTTCCTGTACTACTTTTTGCGATTTGGGGCCGCGATTTACATTGACATCTGTGCAGAAACCTGCACAGATGTCTCTTAAATCGCGGCCGAAAATCGGGACTGCCAGCGGGAGTGAAATCGTGCGAGTCCAGCTGAAATTGCGCGATTTCACTCCCGCAGCTAGGGTTGCCACCTTTTCCTCAAGCCAAACCCGAACACGCCACTACATATGGTGGGTGTGGCCATATTGAGGGAGGGGCCTCACGAGGCATGATTAAATTAAACAGAATAATTATTTTACCTATAAAATATGCTTACTTTGCTGTGCCACAAGTAAGAGTCTCACTGACATGAATAAACCTTAGCACAATCATTTAAAAAAAATAAAACTCTTCCATTACTACAGAGGTAAGTGCAGTGGAGATCAGGGGCATTAGTTCACCTTTTAATTTTCATTAAGTACAGAGGGTATTACAGTATGTGCAGGGAGGGAGTGCAGAATTTACAACAGTATATACAAGAGTGTGGCGCGTATGTTGGTATGTGTAGGAAAGGAGTGCAAAGTGTAAGGCATTATGTACAGGAAATGAGTGCAGAGGGTAGGTATTACTTGCAGGAAAGGAGTGAAGAGGGTGTAACAGTGACCAGTATATGCAGTAGAGGAGTGTGGAGGGTATGATGGGAGCACTATGTACAGGAGAGGAGTGCGAGGGTATGATGGGGGCAGTATGAACAGGAGAGGAGTGTGGAGGGTATGACAGTGGGCAGTATGTACAGGAGAGGAGTGTGGAGGGTATGACAGTGGGCAGTATGTACAGGAGAGGAGTGTGGAGGGTATGACAGTGGGCAGTATGTACAGGAGAGGAGTGTGGAGGGTATGATGGGGGCAGTATGAACAGGAGAGGAGTGTGGAGGGTATGACAGTGGGCACTATGTACAGGAGAGGAGTGTGGAGGGTATGACAGTGGGCACTATGTACAGGAGAGGAGTGTGGAGGGTATGACAGTGGGCACAATGTATAGGAGTGGAAGGATGTTTAGGGACTGCGTAGTGGTTAAGCGGGTCATACATGAATTGAAATTACACCAATTATGCAGAGACCAGCCATAGTCGATCTATGTATGGGCTAGCTGGTTTTACACAAGTCAATCTATTAATTGACTTGAGTACAACCAGCCTGTTTTTCCAAAAACAATCAGTGCTGCCAGCTATAGATTGCAACACTGATCATTGTACTCACTGGCAGAACACAATACCACTACAGGAGTGATTCCCCCATCTACAGGTCAGCAGGTGAGAGGGTGTGTGGGGACAGGCTGGGGAGAGATACCAGTCAGTGGCTGGGTAGGCACTTGCTAGTATCAGAGCCAGATACACACAGGTTACATATGTCGCGATCGTTAGAGCGAGAGCAATAATTCTAGCACTAGATCTCCTCTGTAGCTCTAAACATGTAACCTAAAAAAATGTAAAGCATCGCTTAGGATACCAAAAAAAATCGTGCTAACTTTTTTTTTAATGAATGAAACAGTTTATTTCCAAAAAAAAAAACACGTTTGAAAAATTGCTGCGCAAATACAGTACCGTGCTAGAGCTGCACAATTAATCGTTAAAAAATTGTGATGTCGATTCAACCCCCCTGACATCTCCAATGCAGAGTTTGCTGATTCTTTCATATAACAAGTGGAGAGACTTTCAGCTGTCAAAAGAAAATATCTGGACAGTCTGCTAAGTTAGCAGGAAACATTGTAACTAACACTTTCTTCATAGATCAAAGGGATAAACTTCTGTGTGTAAAGAAAATATCCGGGCAGTCTGCCAAGTTTGTAAACAACATGAAACACTGTAACCAACTTCCTTTTTAGATCAAACTTCTGTGTGTAAATGCAAGAAATGTAACCACTTAAAGTCCAACACTTGTTAAACACTTGTTAAAAAGCAATATTTTTTGCTAGAAAATTACTAGAAAATTACTTGGAACCACCAAACATTATATATATATTAGCAGAGACAAAAATGGGAATTGCTGCAATATTTTATGTCACGCTGCATTTGCCCACTTCATTGAATAATAAAAACCATAAAAACAAAACAGTAAAGTTAGTCCATTTTTTTTTTTTTCATTTTAATGTGAAAGATGATGTTATGCCGTACGAATCGTGAGAGAATCGTCATCTATCTTCTAAGCAAAAAAATTGCAGTTGTCGTTTTGGCCAGAATCGTGCAGCTCTATGCCGTGCAACATAAAAAGTTGCAAAGACCACCATAGAGTAATTTTCTAGCAAAAAATGAATGATGATTTTTTTTTCTCAGTCTGCTGCAGTGTGTCAGCTTGTATTTATACTGGCCGCTCTGTATGTAGCTTCTGACAGGCTGTACAAGCACGCCCGTATCTCCAGAACCATAAATGATAGCCATCCCATATTTTGACCAGTTGTGGGGTAGGTCTTCAACTGACTACCCCCCAAATGTGGGGTTTCTGTGACCTCTGGTCATTGAGCTACAACCCCCGCTCCATCAGCCCCTCTGTTAATCCGGCCCTGTATGGAGGGGGGGGGGGCAGGACTGTATGTATGGCTGTGGATGGTATATGGAGGGGGGGCAGGACTGTATGTATGGCTGTGGATGGTATATGCAGGGGGGGCAGGACTGTATGTATGGCTGTGGATGGTATGGAGGGGGGGCAGAACTGTATATACGGCTGTGGATGGTAATGGTATATGCAGGGGGGGGGCAGAACTGTATGTTTAGTGTATGGTGGGGGTAGTGTATGGTCCGCCCATCCACCCACCTCCATGTGTATTCTGTAGCCAGTCAGAGAAGAGCTGAGCACTCTGTGTCCCATGTGTCCTCTTCCACTCTGCAGCACACAATGCAGACGGAGGCGCGCCGGAGGGAGGGAGGGGGAGGGGCTAGCACAGTGAGAAGTTGCACACATGTTTACAGCCCGGCCGGGGGGCTAACAGAGAGCACTGCTGCGGGCGGCACACCTTCTACTAACACTCAGGCAAACTGGTGGAGCCGGGGATGTGCAGCTCTGTTGCCCTGGGCCAGGATGGACAGCTAAAAAAAAAAAAAAAAAAAACCGGACAGGTGGCAACCCTACCCGCAGCCCAGTGTGAACCAGGGCTAAAGCAGATAATCGCTCGGGTGTGAATGGGGGATGCAAACAATACATTTAGATAAAAAACATCTTTATTGGTTTAGTAACACTTTAGGTTTTCCCCGTCCAACAAATACTTGTATCCAACAAAAATGATATACAATATTGCTGTGAACAGATACAAAACAGATGTGAAAGTCTCAGTAAAAGCCTCTAAATAAACGGCGACTGAGTGTTTCCTTATCTTCCCAAGATAGTCTATCATTCATACTGCATCACCAGAAACGAGCATGTGGTATATTCCTCTCGCACGTGATACATGCGATTAAAAGGGTGCTGCAATGACTCCAGACTGGACATGGTGTACAACTGGTTAAAATTTGCCACCAGCACACAAAACAAGTGTCTTAAATTGCAAAGCTCTTTAGTCTTGTATGACCACAAAGCTAGCTTGCTAGCGCTTTTCTATGTGATCTTACAAGAATAAAAAGCGTTTTTACAGCCACTTTTCTGAGCGTTTTTTGCAGCTTAAAAACAGCTCTCCATGTTAGTCTATGGCCTCATGCCCACCATGATGTTTTTGAGCTGTAGATGGCTGAGACGTTTTTAAGCTGCTAAAAAAAAACCCAGGGCCAGTGCGTTCTGAAGCTCCAGCAATAGAGCTGTAAAAACGCCAGACATTAAAAAACACGCAAAAAAGCTGCCGCGTCGTTTTTTTTCTAAAATAAACATGGACAGGCGTTTTTAAGCTGTAAAAATGGCTAAAGAAAGTCGCTGTAAGGCCGTGTACACACGGCAGAGAACCTCGACGGGCAGAACACATCGTTCCGCCCGTCGAGGTTCTCTGCCAGCCGTCGAAATCGGCGACCCGCCCGTCGGGAATGGCAACCAGCCATTCATCCAGGCGGGCCGTCGAGCAAAAAGAGAGCGTGCTCTCTTTTCGCTTGACGGGATTCCCGACGGTCGGGGCGGGCCAAAAGCGTACACATGGCCGAGGTCCTCGCTGGAATGCAGCTTCCAGCGAGGTTCTCGCTGGTTTCCAGCGAGAACCTCGGTCGTGTGTACGCCGCTTAAGGCTGCAATCACACCTTAGCATAGGCGATTTGCAGCGTTTAGTACTGCGATTTGCGGCGACAAATTGCGGCGTTTTGTACCGCAATTTGCAGCGACAAAACGCGTTGTTTTAAAACCGCGGTTTTGTACAGGTCATTGTCGGCTATCGAAAACGCCCAAGCCGGCCTTTACGCACGTCGAAAAAGGGTCTGGGACTTGTCTGAAATTCGGCGTTCTTTCGATGTACAACGTTTTGCGTTAGGCGATGTGAACCATCTCCATAGCGAATCATGTTATTGTTCCCCTCTAGCGTCTCTGAGCGTCGCGCTTCAGGCGACAAAACGCCTAGGTGTGAATGCAGCCTAAAAACGTCCATGGAAATGAAGCCTGAGGCCGGGTTCACACCTATGCAAATTGGTTGCAGCTTAAACCGCATCTAATACGCAGAACATTTCTAAATACATTGTTTCCAATGAGGCTGGTTCACATATGTGCGATGCATTCGCACTGCGCATTGCAGAAAAAACGCGTGCGGATTTTATGCCTTGCGATGCGGCTCAGGTGCGAATTCAGTCCCATTATCTTCTATGGGTACGCAGCTGATTCGCAGATGTGTTCAGTTCTGTCATTCAGCTCAATACATTTCTCCCCCACTCTCCTCTCACCCGTAACTTCTCCCAGGTCTCCAAATTCGAAGCTAAAACAACACTTCCCTTATCTATCTGCAGAGATTACAGAGCTGAAATTCGCAAGCCTGTTGGAGACTTATTTCAGCTAAAGTAGAGTAGCAAAGCCAGAGAGCCCTGGTCACAGCCACCCCATCACTGATTGTCAGCATATGCAGTTAGGACTGATATGGGAGGAGCATGGGTGTCCGCTCCATAGGGCAGGGGGGGGGCAACTGACCCCCCCTGGAAAATCGAGAAGGTGGAACCATCCCCTTAACTGGGGGCCGCGGGCTGTCTGAGCAGTCCTGGGCTGGATATCACACAGGCACAGCAAGCAGAGTGAAGCCGCCTCCCCCTCCAGTGTTGTGCCTGTGTCACGCTGATGGATGATCTGAGGTACTGAATGGGATGGGGGGAAGGAGGGTCTGTCTGTGCTGAAGGGGGGTTGTGCTGAATGGGGGGGGGGGTCCATCTGTGCTGAAGGGGGGTCTGTGCTTAAAGGGACACTAAAGTCAGGGCTTTTAAAAAAATAAAATAACAAACATGTTATACTTATCTCCACTGTGCAGTTTGTTTTGCACAGAGTGGCCCGGAAAGCTGTCCTCTGGGATCCCTCGGCGGCTGTCTGGGCTCCTCCTCGCAAAAGCTTTTCATCTTCATGCGAGGGCGCTCGCACGGTGGAAAGCTTTTGCGAGCGCGCTCCCGTGATACAGCGGCGGCCATAGCCGCCGACTGTATCACTCGGCTCCGCCCCCTGGCGCGCTGCGTCATCCGCTCTGATTGACAGCAGTGCTATCAATCCGCCCAGCCTAGCCAATCAACGGCCAGGCTGGGAACCGAAGAGGACGAAGTGGACGCGCCCGGGAGATTCGAACGGTCAGGTAAGTACAATGGGGGCTCGGGGGGGGGGGGGGTGGTGCTGTGAGATGTTTTTTTACCTTAATGCATAGGATGCATTAAGGTAAAAAAACTTGTACCTTTACAACCCCTTTAAAGAGTGTCCATCTGTGCTGAAGGGGGGTCTATACTGAATGGAGGGGTCTGTGCAGAATGGGGGGGTCTGTGCTGAAGCGGGGTACTGTGCTGAAGGGGGGGTCTATCAATGCTGGATGGAGGGGTCTGTGGAGAATGGGGGGGTGCCTGTGCTGAAGGGGGGTCCATCTGTGCTAAATGGAGGGGTCTGTGCAGAATTGGGGTCTGTGCTGAAGCGGGGGTCCATCTGTGCAGAATGGGGGAGTCTGTGCTGAAGGGGGGTCCATCTGTGCTGAATGGAGGGGTCTGAGCGGAATGGGGGGGTCTGTGCTGAAGGGGGGTCTGTACATTCTCTAAGCTATATTTATATGGGCATTGAGTGAAGCTGAATTATCTTAAGCGCTATTTCACACTGCCAGCTGGTCGCGTTATTGGTAAAGCGCAGCTAAAAAGCAGCACTTTAACATCGTTTTAGCTGTGCTATTTGGCCGCTAGCGGGGCGCTTTTAACCCCCGCAGGCATTAGAAGAAAGGGTTAAATGTATCGCCGCTGCCGAAGCGGCTTCCTCAGTGCTTCACTGTCTCCTTGTAGAAAAGTCATAATTAGAACAAATGGGTAGGGCACTGTACGTGATGCACGGGGGTTGCCTAGATGAAGGAATGCTTTGTGAATCAAAAACCTTTGCTTTTGCAGTGGGATGTTTGTATAATACCCTAATTCATTGGAGAACCCTTGGACCTATCCTGATAGCTTTCAGGGTAGTAAGCTACAATATAACCACTTGCCGACCAATCGCCATTATACAGTGGCAGGTCGGCACGATCCCTGCGAACCACCGTAGGTGTACATCGGTCACTTTAAGCAGGATAGCAGACGCACGGCCGCTGCGGGGGTGGCGAGCAATTTTTTTCTAAATTGTCACAACATTTTTAATCGCTGAGATGATCAAATATCACCAAAAGAAAGCTCTATTTGTGGGTAAAAATGGACGTCAATTTTGTTTGGGTGCAGTTGTGATTTAAAGTGACGCAGTGTCGAAACACAAAAAATAGCCTGGTCATTGGGCAGCCAATTCTTCAGGGGCTGAAGAGATAATAAATGTTTACTTTTGGGTTAATTCCGCTTTAACAGCATACAGAGGGACTTGAGCAATGTTAGACATAGGGAATGTAATAGATGAGTCAGAAATGGATTGCAGTAGGGAGAAGGGTGGTGAAATCCCCAGCTAGTCCTACTATTACTAGTCAAGTAGTTTGCAATTACTAGTCAAGTAGAAAGTAGGTTGGAAGAAAGGTGGATAAACTGACACATCTTTTTAAGAAACGTCCTCGGCTTTTACTCACTGACTCTCGTACATGTGCAGTAGGTGTGCCTGGATAAAACCAATAGGATCAAGGGGACTGACGGGTAATAATGGAAAGCTCAGTATGTTTTGAATAAAATTCGTCATGCCTACGATTACCGTTTGCCACTTTCAGTAAAATGTTTTTGGTATTGAGGTTTGTTTCACTATCATTCATGAAGAGATTTGTATCAAGGAAATCAAGTGTGGAAAAAGTGGTTTACACTCTTGGCAGCAGGCCATTTATTTAACGCCTAACAAAACTGCATGATGAAAATGGATTGTAGTTGCAAAAACAATATCTCTGGGTTTAATCGGAAGTCCCCCTAAAATTTGCTTTAAAGTGAACCTGTGCTTTGCCCTACTTGAGGCTGGAAGCAATGTCTCTGTGCTGAATAGGCAAAGTGTATTTTCATTATATACAGTGGCGGCTGGTGCTCAAAATCTTTGGGGGGAGGCACAAAGAAATGAGAAAAAAAACATCAGTTGCAGCCTCACTGTGCCCATCAATTGTCACCACTGTGCCATCAATTGTCACCACCGTGCGATCAAATGCAGCCACTGTGCCATCAAACGCAGCTACTGTGCCATCAATTGTTGCCACTGTGCCATCAAACGCAGCCACTGTGCCATCAAAAAATGCAGCCACTTTTTCATCAATTGTCGCCACTGTGCCATCAATTGTTACCACTGTGCCATAATTTGTCACCACTGTGCCCTCATACGCAGCCACTGTGCCATCAATTGTCACCACTGTGCCATCAATTGTCACCACTGTGCCATAATTTGTCACCACTGTGCCCTCATACGCAGCCACTGTGCCATCAATTGTCACCACTGTGCCATCAATTGTCACCACTGTGCCATCAATTGTCACCACTGTGCCCATCAATTTTCACCACTGTGTAATCAATTTTCACCACTGTGTCATCAATTTTCACCACTGTGTCATCAATTGTTGCCACTGTGCCATCAAACGCAGCCACTGTGCCATCAATTGTCACTACTGTGCCCATCAATTGCCACCATCTTGCCCCACGTAAAATGCCGGCAGTTTGCCTGATAAAATGCCGCCAGATTGCCCCATTAGATACCGCCAGTTTGCCCCCCGCTCGGCACTTACCTTTCTAGGATCAGCCATCCTCCTCCACTCCCTTGATTTCTTCTCCTGCCCTTGATGTCGCTTCAGCCAATCAGGTGGCCGGTAACCAGACAGGGTGAACCTGATTGTCTGAGACGCGTGTCAGTGTTAACCAGGGAAAACACACACCGTGCGCCCTCTGGTTAACTATTTTGAAGCCGATTAGAGCCCACAGGCTGTAATCGGGAAGCTGGCTCTGATAGACACTTCCAAAACACAAAACACACCCACCACTGTTATTCAGATGGCCGGCGCTCAATAGGGGGCCAGCCACCTGAATAGTGTATGAATAGTGCATGAATCTATGTATTGTTGAGTTACGGGTGCAGAACAGAGGGGGCGGTGCTCCTGCGCCCACTATGGACGCACCGCCACTGACTATATATACAGTCTATACAAACACATACACTATTACTAAAAGTATTGGGACGCCTGCCTTTACACACACATGAACTTTAATGGCAACCCAGTCTTCAAGCCAGGCGTCCCAATACTTTTAATAATATAGTGTATATATAAAGTTGTCAGCATGCTTCAAGCAGCTTTAAAAGCAGAAGTAAACTTTCCCTTCCACCAGCAAATAAACCTCAAACCCCAATGATATTTGTATTCAGCCTCTCTGGGTCAATACTTTGTAGAACCACCTTTCACTGCAATTACAGCTACAAGTCCTTTGGGGAAGTCTCTACCAGCTTTGCACATCTAGATTTTTGCCCATTCTTTGCAAATAGCTCAAGTTCTGTCAGATTGGTTGTAGAGCGTCTGTGAACAGCAATTTTCCATTCTAACACATGAATATGCTTTGATCTAAACCATTCCATTGTAGCTCTGGCTGTATGTTTAGGGTCGCGTGGAACCCCGCTTTAAGTCGGCCATAGATGGTGCAATGTTCCTGTCCTGCAGCTACAGGTTGCAGGAAAGAAAGTCTCTTGATTCCCTCCAGGGCCGTCTTTAATATTAATTGGACCCTGGGCAAATATTTTCTTGGGCCCCTCTTCCATGCAATTTTACTCTCCACCTACTCATAGACATAAAATAAATAGCAGCTAGACTCAAAATAAGTCAATCGCTGCTATTTGTAAGTCCATGAGGGACTCCAGACCCCAGTGAAGACCCATCACCCCCCCCCCCATAAGGGCTGATCCATTCTAACAGAGTGATGGCTACATTTTAGCAGTATTTCCCAGGGAGCAGACCTATATGGCAATGGGTGAGGCCCCGTACACACGTACTAGAACCTCGTCGGGCTAAACTCATCGTTCCGCCAGACGAGGTTCTCGGCCTGCCGTCGAGTTTATTGACCAGGCTGTTGAAAAAGGCGTCGAGCCATTAGTCCCGATGGCCCATCGAGGAAATAGAGAACCTGCTCTCTATTTTGGCTCGACGCCTTGCTCGACAGTTTTCTCGGCGAAAACGTACACACGGTCGAGCTTCTCGGCAGAATATGGATCCCAGCGAGCAGCTCGGACGTGTGTACGGGGCCTGAGTGTTTTTTATATAGTATGGCCTGTAGGGGGCGGTAACCTTTCTATAAAGGACAAGAAACACGTTAACCCTTCCAGCTCAGTTACCCACAGCTCAAAGGTCAACCTAAGGACAAAGTGCAACACATCATAACATTTTGCACCTGACTGTGCCAATTACCTTTAAGGCACAAGCACAGGCAGGAAAAACAGGAACATAGGAAGAAAAACACATTAACCCTTCTGTAGGCACAAGGGTCTGAAATCTGAAACCTAGGCAAATGTGAAAACACAGAACTAGTATAAATAGCCTCTGGTAATCACCTGCGCAGAAGCAGTAAGGCCTGGTTCACACCTATGCAGGTTGCAGGTTGCATATTCCAGGTGCATCTTGAATTTTTTTAATACACGTTTTTGATCCTTAAGTCTATGGAACCAAGAACCAAAAAAAAGTCCCTGGTCCCTTCCATAAAATGCACAGATATGAACGTGACCCATAGGAAACCATGTTAAATGGACTACAGTGTGTTTCTGCAAAATTAATAAAGGCACAAAAAAAATGCATAGGTGTGAACCAGGCCTTACACTGGTGCTACATAGGCAGGCATAGCTCCCAACTAGGGATGAGCTCTGCGTTCGATTCGAACTTATGTTCGACTTGAACATCGTCTGTTTGTACGTTCGTCGAAATTCGAACAAAACGTGTCGTTCGCGCCAAATTCGAGTGACGCGTCACGGCCCATAATTCACTGTGGCATTGCGCGCTGATGATTGGCCAAGCATGCACTAATGCTAGGCCAATCACAGCGCGCATGCTAGGCCAATCACAGCGCGCAAAAAACGGAGAGCCATAATTGGCCAAAGCCAGGGTGGCTTTGGCCAATTATGGCTCAGGGGGTTCAGTACATGCCCCACACTATAAAAGGCTGCCTGCAAGGCGGCCTCGTGTAGTGTGTTGTGGCGTTGTTAAAGAGATCAGTCCTATAGAGAGAGAGAGAAAAAGAGAGAGACAGTGGGCCAGATTCAGGTACAATTGCCCTGGTGCAGAGTATAAGAGATACACTACGCCGCCGTATTTTACCTGGCTCTACGACGAATTCAGGTAGATTTTGGCCCGTAAGGTACGGCGGCGTAGTGTATTTCTCGCGGCGGAATCGAAATACGCGATTAGGGGGCGTGAAGCATTTAAATAAGGCGCGTCCCCACGGCGATCGAACTGCGCATGCTCCGTTCTGAAATTTCCCGTCGTGCATTGCGCGAAATTACGTTGTTACGTCATTTTTTTTTTTAATAGCGTCGTTTACGTACATTCCTATTCCCGGACGACTTACGCAAAACATAAAAAAAATATTGAAATTCGACATGGGAACGACGGCCATACTTAACATGGGCCGTCTAACTATAGACCAGCTAATAGCTGGTATAACTTTACGCAGCAAAAAGATGACTACAGATGCCGTAAGAGATTGCGAAGGACGATCGTAACTTTGTGGATCGCCGGAAAAAGCTAATTTGCATACCCCGACGCGGAAAACGACCCGAACTCCACCCAGCGGACGCAAAAAGATTTCAGCGTAGATCCGAAGGCGTATGAAGACGTAAGCCTGTCAGATCGAAGCCCGAAGCCGTTGTATCATGGTTTGAGGATTCAAACTAATGATACGACGCGGGTAATTTGAAAGTACTCCGGTCTAACAGGGGATAGACCGGAGTAAGGGCTCTGTGAATCTGGCCCAGTGTCTTTATTACTAGATAGATAGATAGAGCAGGCAGGCAGGCTAGTCAGTTAAGTTAAATTTACAGTGTGTAGAGGATATATATACATCCCAGGAGTTGTACATATATTTATACACTGTATAGCTTAGCTAGATCAGTTCTTCCTAATTTACTGGCAGGCAGATGATTGTGCTATTTAAAGATGTTATCACAAGTATAGACACCCAGCAGGTACAATATTTAAAGGAATTTTTCATTTTTTTTATTTATTTAAGCATCATTAAAAATCACTGCTCCTGGAGCAGGGATTTTAATGATGCTTAAATAAAAAATAGAAAATAAAAATAAAAATTCCTTTAAATATTGTACCTGCTGGGTGTCTATAGTTTGCCTGTGAAAACGTCTTTGAGAACCCGGGTCTTGCCCGAGGGAACATGTATTAATGGTAAAAAAAAAATTCAGGAGTCCTGCTCCTGAAAAAAACAAGCGTTTTTAAAACTTTTTTCCATTGATAGATGTTCCCTGGGGCAAGACCCGGGTTCTCAAAGACGTTTTACAACAATGACTTGAATATTGGGCTTTAAAATGAGCACTTTTGAATTAGAACGTTCGAGTCCCTTAAACTTCAATGGGGCTCAAAATTTTCCCGCGAAAGTTCGGTCCGTTCGACGGTTCTGGTGCGAACCGAACACGGGGGTGTTCGGCTCATCCCTACTCCCAACTGTCCCTGATTTCGAGGGACTGTCCCTGATTTGAAGCAATGTCCCTCTGTCCCTCATTCCTCCTCCTTTGTCCCTAATCTTGGTCTGATCTATATAGATGTATATAAAATGTACTTTTTATCTATCAAAAAGTGTTTTCCAGCGCCAAACCTTTCATCAAATTGCTGCATTTGTAAACGCCAAAAGCCAATATAAAAGTATAGTAATGTTAAAGAAAAGCACCAATTCTTGTTTTTTTGTACAATTCTCCTTTAAGGAGGTGTGACAAGGGGTGTGCCCTATTCCTGCATACTTTTGCTGATAGGTGTACCTCATTCCCATCTCAAAAAGTTGGGAGATATGGGAAAGCAGTAGGAGCTTGCACACCTACTTGTTAGCATCCATTAGGACTTTAGGCAAGCTTGACAATGTATTATTTGTGCTCCTATAGAGTAATGAAACAGAAGTGACAATATTGAAGCAGATATGTTAGTACACAAAAATTTAAAGCGGAGGTCCACACAAAAGGTGAACCTCTGCTTTTCGGAACCCTCACCCCCTCCGGTGTGACATTTGGCACCTTCCAGGGGGGGGGGGGGTGCAGATACCTGTATAATACAGGTATTTGCACCCACTTCTGGGCATAGACTCCTGCAGAATCTGCGGGGTTCTACGTCACTTCCCATCCCCCTGCTGTCTTCTGGGAAACACACAGGTCCCAGAGGAGAGCGGGGACCAGTGAGGAATCGCAGCGAGACTCGCGCATGCGCAGTAGGGAATCAGAAAATAAAGCCGCAATGCTTCACTTCTTGATTCCCTCACTGAGGATGGAGGTGGGGCCAGCCAAGAGCCGAGTGATTGCTCGTCTTCAGCTGCCGACATCGCGGGCACCCTTTTTTTTAAGTTAGCAGTTGCAGTATTTGTAACTACTGCCTTTTTAATTTTTATTTTAGGCGAACCTTAGCTTTAACTAAATCTGGAGCTGATTGTAATATGTGCAGAATGACACTTTTGGCATTATTTGGTGCTCTGCAGTGTGTGAGCTCCTTTTATCAGCCTCTCTATACCATCATCAGCAAAGGCGGCTCTAAGCTTTGTGAGGCCTTAGGCAAAACTTGACATGGGGCCCCACTCTCGCCAATGATGGGAAAAATAATTCAAGTGCAAGAGCCTCTTCCCCACAACCCTGGACGGTGGTTTTGGGGGTCTGCGGGCAGGGGCCTTATTGGAATCTGGAAGCCCTCCAGATCCTGTTTTTTGATAACTAAGGGGCGGGGCCACCCAGTGATGTCACCTGGTGAACTCGGCCTCTTGTGACATCATTGACTGAGGGCATGCTGGGTCATTGACATCACAAGGGGTGGTATCACCGATAGGGTTGAGCGAACCCGAACTGTAAAGTTTGGGTTCGTACCAAACTTTATTTTTTTTTGGACCCGAACCCGAATAATTTGCTGAAAGTTCGGGTTCGGAGTTCGGCAATGTAATGGCAAACTGCACGGTAGCCAATCAACATTTGTTTTACTCGTGTGACCTAGAAGCCATCACAGCAATGCCTACTAAGTGCAGCATGTGACCCAGCATGTGACCCAGCCTCTATATAAGCTAGAGGCACACAGCAAAGCTCATCACTCTACTTTAGCTAGGGTAGGGAAATGCTGCAGCTGCTCTCAGGGACAGATTTAGATAGGATTTTCCTGCTTCAGAAATCGAATTACAATACTCAGCGATCGATCTACATAGCATTAGCTACATTCGGGAAAGGTTCCTGATTGTGCTTATAGGGAGAGAATTAGTTAGGAGGCAGTCCTACTTCACAAATCTAATTGCAGCAGCACTGCATATGTTCCTGTCAGATACTCTGCATATTTCACCATTACTGCATATGTTCCTGTCAGGTACTCTGCATATTACACCAGCACTGCATATGTTCCTGTAACATACTCTGCATTAGCTACTGTAGGGAAAGGTTCCTGATTGTGCTTATAGGGAGAGAATTAGTTAGGAGTCAGTCCTACTTCACAAATCTAATTGCACCAGAATAGTGTCCCATCATTGGTATCATTGGCAGGAATAGTGTACCATCATTTGTGTCAGTGGGAGAAATAGTGCTCCATCATTGGTATCAGTGGGAAAATAGTGTCCTATCATTGGCAGGAATAGTGTCCCATCATTAGTGTCAGTGGGAGAAATAGTGCCGCATCATTGTTATCAGTGGGAGGAATAGTGTCCCATCATTTGTGTCAGTGGGAGAAATAGTGTCCCATCATTAGTGTCAGTGGGAAAAATAGTGCCGCATCATTGGTATCAGTGGGAGGAATAGTGTCCCATCATTTGTGTCAGTGGGAGAAATAGTGTCCCATCATTGGTATCAGTGGGAGAAATAGTGCCCCATCATTGGTGTCAGTGGGAGGAATAGTGTCCCATCATTGGTATCAGTGGGAGGAATAGTGCCCCATCATTGGTATCAGTGGGAGGAATAGTGTCCCATCATTTGTGTCAGTGGGAGAAATAGTGTCCCATCATTTGTGTCAGTGGGCGGAATAGTATCCCATCATTGGTATCAGTGGGAGGAATAGTGCCCCATCATTGGTATCAGTGGGAGGAATAGTGTCCCATCATTGGTATCAGTGTGAGAAATAGTGCCCCATCATTGGTATCAGTGGGAGGAATAGTGTCCCACCATTGGTATCAGTGGGAGGAATAGTGCCCCATCATTGGTATCAGTGGGAGGAATAGTGTCCCATCATTTGTGTCAGTGGGAGAAATAGTGTCCCATCATTTGTGTCAGTGGGCGGAATAGTATCACATCATTGGTATCAGTGGGAGGAATAGTGTCACATCATTGGTATCAGTGGGAGGAATAGTGTCCCATCATTGGTATCAGTGGGAGGAATAGTGTCCCATCATTGGTGTCAGTGGGAGGAATAGTACACCATCATTGGTATCAGTGGGAGGAAAAGTGCCTCATCGCCCGTATCATTGGGAGGAATAGCGACTCATATCTGTAGGAGGAATTCCCAAGGCCGGATAAAGGCATGCAAAGGTCTGCATCCGGCCCTGGGGGCCGCAGTTTGGAGACCACTGCTTTAGGGGAAGGTTCCTGCTTGTCAATATTATTATTTATTTATTTTTTTATGGTATTTTAAGTTATTTCCCTATCCACATTTATTTTCAGAGTACTTGCCATGCTCTTACCGACATTTTGCTGCCATTTGCAGCCCTCTAGCCCTTTCCCTTAGTCCTTTAGAGACATTTTAGAAGTCAAAAGTCTGGGTCCCCATTGACTTCAATAGGGTTCGGGTTCGGGGTCAAGTTCGGGTCCTGAACCAGGACTTTTTTCCGAAGTTCGGCCGAACCCGCCAAACCCGAACATCCAGGTGTCCGCTCAACCCTAGTCACCGATATTCACTGGTTGTTAGGGGCACTGGTGGCCCCGCTCCTGAGTCAGGGCTCTTAAAGCTGCCTGAGCACAGCATTGTTAAAGGGGTTGTAAAGGTTTGTTTTTTATTTTCTAAATAGATTTCTTAAAGCTTGTGCATTGTTGGTTCACTTACCTTTTCCTTCAATTTCCCTTCTAAATGCTTTTTTTCTTTGCCTGAATTTTTCACTTCCTGTTTCTCCTCAGTAAACTTGCCACCACCATCTGAGAGGTGGTTAGTCAGTCAGAACAGGAAGTGAGAAATTCAGACAAAGAAAACAAAGAAAAAAAAACATTAGAAGGGAAATCGAAGGAAAAAGTAAGTGAACCAACAATGCACTAGCCTAAAGTAAAGTGACCAGAAATCCGGGACATATTTTTTCTTTAATAGTAATGGCAGCAATCAGCGACTCTCCGCCCCCCTCACAGCCTCTCAAGTCTTACTCTTCGGGGGCCCAGCTACTACTGGATGGGGAGCGGAGGAAGATCACTCTACCAGAGAAGGCAAGGAGTTAGACAGGTGGCTGGCCAGGATTTGAGCCAAGGGAGAAGAACATGCGAGTGAAGCTGAATGGGCATGCACCCAAAACTGAAGAAATATTCCCTCTGCTCCCACCAGCACATGATCATCATAAAGGGGCACAGATAATGGGAAAAATACAACCCCTCCTATGCTAGTAGGCACGGCGGAGCGGGGGTGTGCAATTCAAATTTTTTTATTTTAATTCTGCAGTGAGTGTCTTTGAAATTTCCCCTGCCCCCTATTAAATCCAACCTGGGGACAAAACCAGGGACTTGGTCCGGGGACAGTGTCCTCAATCCGGGGACTGTCTTTTGAAACTGGGGATGTCTGGTCACCCTAGCCCAGTGTTTCTCAACTCCAGTCCTCAAGGCCCCCCAACAGGTCAGGTTTTCAGGATTTCCATTATTTTGCACAGGTGATTTGATCAGTTTCACTGCCTTAGTAATTCCCACAGCCTTTTCATCTGAGGGAAATCCTGAAAACATGACCTGTTGGGGGGGGGGGGCTTGAGGACTGGAGTTGAGAAACACTGCCCTAGCCTAAAGGAACCTATTTAGAAAATTAAAAACAAACCTTTACAACCCCTTTAAAAACTGGGGTAATGCTTTGGTAAGTTAGGTGGCCGCGAGGCCCCTGTGGGAGCGAGGCCTTAGGCGACCACCTAGCTATGACTAAGCATCGGTTGTCGATGTGAAACGCGTCAGCTTTTGTTACCCCACTGTTTGCTGTTTTTGCTGTTTTAGTTTTTTGACTGGAATAAACAGGCACTATTTTTAAGTCTTTTCATCCATTGGAGTGCGGCTATCCATTTTTCTTTCCTTATATTAGGCGACCACCTAATTTGACCAATTTATCTGATGATTTATCTGATCATCAGATAAATGAAAGGGTCTTCCGTGAGCCTCCAACCTAAATAAATGATAGCAGTAGAATACTACAGAGCCTTGTTTCAGCTCTAAGCCGGCCTGGGGCTGCTGATGTCAAATCCAAGATGGCGGTTCCCAGCAGCAGTCTCAGGTCTCTTTAATATCATCAATATTTAGAGGGAGATTGAACAAGGCGGTCTTACATTTCCCGCTTTATAGGAAGACTTTTCCTGATATTAATAGGATGAGGATAGGGTCTCTTTAAATTTAGTACAGCTTTAGAAGTCCTATTTCAGAACCCTGACCTTGGAGAGAACTGTGCCTCTGGACATTCTGCACTTTGTTTTCCATTGGATCTTACAAAACAGTGTTTAAAAAAAGACAGCGAAGCTTGCAGAGCTGGATTTGGAAGCCTTTCTCATTCATTGTTGATGAGGATCAGGGAGAGCCCCGGGCACAGGCTGTGTAACGTATAGAACACACTGTATCTGGATATTCACAGCTTCTTATTTTCCTCAGCCCTGCGTAACTTCTTCATTGCCAGCTACATTAAATAATTTTGCACAGTCGCTGCCCAAATAAGAGCTAGATAAGTGATATAGACGAACCAGACCCCCCCACGTGGGCCTGCAGATGAGCCATGTATGACGCCTCCTCGCTCTGGCCACGCACAGTGTGGTTTATGACTTCCCTCTCCTCAGTCTCCTGGCAAGGATTTCAAGCATTGTGTAATTTTTCTTGGACTTTTCATTTGAACCACTCCTTCCAGAGCTTTCCGGAGCTTTCCAGAGCACTGACGTTGAGTTGCATGATGTCCCAAAGGTAGAGCTCTGTGTAGCACCTATTTACAGAGATGTGCCAGGTAAAGAGCCATGGCACAGGTGTATGTTATGGCATTAGACAGGGAAGGGGTTACATGATGCTTTGCTGAGTGTGCGGAGAATATTCGGTCTGAGTCATTCTGTAGAGAGTTGCTCTTCCTGCCGCGCCCCATGAGTCACCATCACCGCAATGTGTCAGAGGCCACAGAACAAAGAATGGCTGCACAAATCCAGAGGGATTCCCATTCACGGAATACATTACTGTATCATCGCTGCAAGTCAACCTAATATACAATACCAGTAATAATCCTGCTCTTATTGCTTTATTATCATCCGTATTGCAGCAAGAAAACACCGGCATGGTCTTCACTGCAACAACAAACTGTACTAAGCAAAAGAACATCTGTAATATAAATCTCATTGCTCCAATACATTGCACTGGCTGCTTCCCCCTCCCTCTATTTTCTTACTATTCCTCCATTTCCTTCACTGTTGTAGCCAGGTTCCAGCACCTTGTACCTTTGGACCGCTTTACATTACACAGCGCCCTGCACCTCTGGACCCCTCTACATTACACAGCACCCTGCACCTCTGCACCCCTTTACATTACACAGCACCCTGCACCTCTGCACCCCTTTACATTACACAGCACTCTGGACCCCATTACATTACACAGTACCCTGCACCTCTGGACCCCTTTACATTACACAGCACCTTGCACCTCTGGACCCCTTTACATTACACAGCACCCTGCACCTCTGGACCCCTTTACATTACACAGCACCTGCACCTCTGCACCCCTTTACATTACACAGCACCCTGCACCTCTGCACCCCTTTACATTACACAGCACCCTGCACCTCTGGACCCCATTACATTACACAGTACCCTGCACCTCTGGTCCCGTTTACATTACACAGCACCCTTCACCTCTGGACCCCTTTACAATACACAGCACCCTGCACCTCTGCACCCCTTTACATTACACAGCACCCTGCACCTCTGGACCCCATTACATTACACAGTACCCTGCACCTCTGGGCCCGTTTACATTACACAGCACCCTTCACCTCTGGACCCCTTTACAATACACAGCACCCTGCACCTCTGGACCCCTTTAAATTACACAGCACCCTGCACCTCTGGACCCCTTTACATTACACAGCACCCTGCACCTCTGGACTCCTTTACATTACACAGCACCCTGCACCTCTGAACCCCTTTACATTATACAGCACCTTGCACCTCTGGACCCCTTTACATTACACAGCAGCCTGGACCCCTTTACATTACATAGCACCGCACCTCTGGACCCTTTTACATTACACAGCACCCTGCACCTCTGGACCCTTTTACATTACACAGCACCCTGCACCTCTGGGCCCCTTTACATTACACAGCACCCTGCATCTCTGGACCGCTTTACATTACACAGCACTCTGCACCTCTGGGCTCCTTTACATTACACAGCACTCCTCTCCTCTGGGCCCCTTTACATTACACAGCACCCTGCACTCCTCACTTGAAAATTTCAGGGCGGGTCTTAAACAACACAGGGTGTGGCCGTGACAGGAAGGGGTGGGTCATATTTAAATTAGGGGGTGCACGAGTTTAGTCAGGCCTAGGGCAGCACAAAACCTAAATACACCTCTGCTTTACATTATACAGTACCTTGCACCTCTGGACCCCTTTACATTACACAGCACTCTGCACCTCTGGACCCCTTTGCATTACATAGCACCGCACCTCTGGACCCATTTACATTACACAGCCCCCCACAGTTTGTTACACAGATAGCCCCTAACAGTTCTGCATGTTACACTGGGGGGAGATGTGACATGAGGGCCGCCACGAACCACCGGGCATATGCCTGGTATGCCCTATGGCCAGTCTGGGCCTGGTTGTAGCCCTCTTTTGGAGGTGGATAGGGGCTTTAACAAATGCCCCTCCCCAAACAGGATATTGCACTAACTCTGTAGGTAAATAAGAGAACCAGAACTTTCACGTGGAAGCATGGGTTTCATACAGTGTTAATTTAGTGTTAATTTAGTCGACTAAAACGACTAAAACATTTTAGTCAACTAAATTAAATTACTAAAATACAAATAAAACTAAAATGGTATTTTGGTCAAAAGACTAACATGGGGCTAAAGCTAAAATTCCATTTTAGTCAAAATACTAAGACTAAAACTAAATTGAAATTTGACTTCAAAATGAACACTTGGCTGTAGTGCATGTTCATACCCAGGGCTGGACTGGGACAAAAATGTGGCCCTGGACTTCATCCAGACTGGCCCACTTTGACAGGTCTCTCCCATGGCGGCCGAACAACTCCCGCACCCCCCCCTGGCCACCCAAGTCCCCTCTTCCCCTTTAATAGCCACTAGCCATTCTACTTTATTAGAGTAGAACAGCTGGCACTGGTACTCTTATAGGCAGTACCAGTGGGGAAGCTAGACATTATTTCACCCGGGGCAAAGAATCAGTTCGGTGCCCCCCCCCCCCCTTATGGGACAAGATTAGGCAGAAGTGAGAAACTCCCAGGTCATAGCTGTTGAGTCAGCTGTCTGTCCCCTCCCCCATGCACCTCTGTCGTCGTCCCCTCCCCCATGCTCCTCTGTCATCGTCCCTGCTCCTCTGGTCCTCCAACTGCTTCTCTGTTCCCCCCCGGTGAGCGGAAGGGAGAGACAAAGGAGCTGACGGGGGTGGCGGTCTGCTGTCACTGAAGCCGGCCCACTGAGCCATCGGCCCACCGGGAAACTCCCTGTAGTCCCAATGGCCAGTCCATCCCTGTTCATACCTCAGTACCATAAATAATAACATATTCGATTTTTCACTCCTGGACATTGGAGAAATGTTAACTAATGCATTACAATTTAATTTTACCCATTCGATTTTAGTCAACTAAAATGTACTGGAGATTTAGTCGACTAAAATTAAAACAATTGCAGAAGACTACAATGGGACTAAAACTAAAATGCCATTTTAGTCCTAAGGCCTCGTACACAGGATCGGACATATCCGATGAAAACGGTCCGCGGACCATTTCCATCGGATATGTCCGATCGGGAGTTTGATCCGATGGCGTGTACACACCATCGGATCAAATTCCCCGCCGCCGGACGGCGCGGTGACGCGGCGGTGACGTTGACGCCGCCACGTCACCGCTACGTCACCGCACCAGGAAGTAAAACACTTCCGCGCATGCGCCGAATCCATTCGGCGGCGGCGGTGGGGGACGACATGTCTGCTGGTAAGTGTACTAACCAGCAGACATGTCGGGCGGACAGATTCCCACCGGATAGATTTCAAAGCATGCTTTGAAATCTGTCGGGTGGAGAAATCTGTCCGCTAGCCCATACACACGAGCGGAGATGTCTGCTGAAACGGTCCATCGGACCATTTTCAGCGGACATATCCCCTCGTGTGTACGAGGCCTAAGACAAATGCCGCGTACACACGATCATTTTTCTTCATGAACAAAACCAAGTTTTTCGGCATAAACGATCGTTTTAAAAAAATGCTCTAGCAAAGCGCAGTGACGTACAACACGTACGACGGCACTATAAAGGGGAAGTTCCATGCAGGTGACGCCACCCTTGGGGCTGCTTTAGCTTATTTCATGTTAGTAAAAGACGATTTGCGCTTTTCTGTCTGTTGCAGCGTAATGAATGTGCTTACTCCATTACTAATGGTAGTTTTACCAGAACGAGCGCTCCCCATCTCATACCTTGCTTCTGAGCATGCGTGGGTTTTTAACGTTGTTTTAGCCCACACAAAAATGCAGCATTTTTGAAAAAAAATGTTTTCGTTTTTCAGAACCCGAAAAATTATGTGAAGCCCACACACGATCATTTTAACAAGAAATGGTAAACCCCCTAAATGGGACTTTATATGCCATACACAGTTAAGTATAAAAAATATGTTTATTTGGACAAGCTATGCATGTTAGCACTTGGTGCAAACGCACTGTGTACACCTAAATACATAGAGACAACAAAGTGCAAATGAACAATGCAAAACCAATTAAAGACAGTGTGTGTGCCAATGAAGGCAAACAATTCACAAAACAACAAACAAACAAAACATATAAGCACTCTCCAATGGGTGAAGTAAAGTAGCCCGACGTGTTTCTGGTTTTATTCAAAAACCCTCACCAGGGACCACAGGAGCAGATTCGTTCAGATTACAATTCAATGGTGGAATGGGAGTGAGTCTCACCCAAGGTCGTTCAGGCTTGTTCCAAAATGGTGTGTCAGGGGGAAGTATGTGTCCAGCTGCGTAATGTCCTGCCCCAATTCCAAAACTTTTCCTGAGGCAGTTCCCCACGTTGGTCTAAGTAGACCGGGAAGATCTAGAAGCCTGCTGTGGCGTTATCCCAGTGTGGGATGCAGGCAGGGCCGATCCACCCTATAGGCTCACTATGCAAGCCGCTTAGGGCCCTGCAAAGCTGCGGAGGGCCCCCCAAATTACTAGAGGTCCCCTCCACTTCTCACTTTAATGTAAGATGTCATTTCCGACAGCAGAACACCCCCTCCCCCTGCTTCTCAACTTTAATCTTTAATGTGACATGTCACTGTCGGCACCCATCCACACTGGGATAACGCCACAACAGGCTTCTAGATCTTCCCGGTCTACTTAGACCAACGTGGGGAACTGCCTCAGGAAAAGTTTTGGAATTGGGGCAGGACATTACGTAGCTGGACACATACCAGCAGGTCCTGGGCCCTTTCAATTTCCGTCCTTCGGGCAGCTCGGGCTGGGTTGGATGCTCTAGTTTCATCCTCCTAGCTATTTGTGCATGTGAAATAATAACAATAGGACAGAGACTTGTCTATTACTAGGATTCTGAAACAAACTCAAGAAGCTGTGGGGCACCTGCAGTTAAGCTATTAGAACATAGGAATTTTTGCATAATATCCTCTTCTGGCCAGTGAGGATAATGTGAGAAGGGTTTTGGTATCGTGAGGATGATGTGAGAACAGTATTAGTGCAGTGAGGATGTTGTGAGAAGGGTATTGGTGCAGTGAGGATGGTGTGAGAAGGGTATTGGTGCAGTGAGGATGATGTGAGAAGGGTATTGCTGCAGTGAGGATGGTGTGAGAAGGGTATTGGTGCAGTGAGGATGGTGTGAGAAGGGTATTGGTGCAGTGAGGATGATGTGAGAAGGGTATTGGTGCAGTGAGGATGTTGTGATAAGGGTATTGGTGCAGTGAGGATGTTGTGATAAGGGTATTGGTGCAGTGAGGATGATGTGAGAAGGGTATTGGTGCAGTGAGGATGATGTGAGAATGGTATTGGTGCAGTGAGGATGATGTGAGAAGGGTATTGGTGTAGTGAGGATGTTGTGAGAATGGTATTGGTGCAGTGAGGATGGTGTGAGAAGGGTATTGGTGCAGTGAGGATGATGTGAGAAGGGTATTGGTGCAGTGAGGATGATGTGAGAAGGGTATTGGTGCAGTGAGGATGGTGTGAGAAGGGTATTGGTGCAGTGAGGATGATGTGAGAAGGGTATTGGTGCAGTGAGGATCATGTGAGAAGGGTATTAGTGCAGTGAGGATGTTGTGATAAGGGTATTGGTGCAGTGAGGATGATGTGAGAAGGGTATTGGTGCAGTGAGGATGATGTGAGAAGGGTATCGGTGCATTGAGGATGGTGTGAGAAGGGTATTGGTGCAGTGAGGATGATGTGAGAAGGGTATTGGTGCAGTGAGGATGTTGTGATAAGGGTATTGGTGCAGTGAGGATGATGTGAGAAGGGTATTGGTGCAGTGAGGATGATGTGAGAAGGGTATTGGTGCAGTGAGGATGATGTGAGAAGGGTATTGGTGCAGTGAGGATGATGTGAGAAGGGTATTGGTGCAGTGAGGATGATGTGAGAAGGGTATTGGTGCAGTGAGGATGATGTGAGAAGGGTATTGGTGCAGTGAGGATGATGTGAGAAGGGTATTGGTGCAGTGAGGATGATGTGAGAAGGGTATTGGTGCAGTGAGGATGATGTGAGAAGGGTATTGGTGCAGTGAGGATGTTGTGATAAGGGTATTGGTGCAGTGAGGATGATGTGAGAAGGGTATTGGTGCAGTGAGGATGATGTGAGAAGGGTATTGGTGCAGTGAGGATGATGTGAGAAGGGTATTGGTGCAGTGAGGATGATGTGAGAAGGGTATTGGTGCAGTGAGGATGATGTGAGAAGGGTATTGGTGCAGTGAGGATGATGTGAGAAGGGTATTGGTGCAGTGAGGATGATGTGAGAAGGGTTTTAGTGCAGTGAGGATGATGTGAGAAGGGTATTGGTGCAGTGAGGATGATGTGAGAAGGGTATTGGTGCAGTGAGGATGATGTGAGAAGGGTATTGGTGCAGTGAGGATGATGTGAGAAGGGTATTGGTGCAGTGAGGATGATGTGAGAAGGGTATTGGTGCAGTGAGGATAATGTGAGAAGGGTATTGGTGTAGTGTGCACAGGCCCGTCGCTACAGGACAGGCAAAACAAACAATTGCTTGGGGCCCGAGCTGGCCAGGGGCCCCCCGACTTCCCCTTCCCAGGCTATAGCATGGCCGAGCTCCTCTTCCTTCCTCCTGGAGTCATGTCAGTCCGGCCGGGTACTGCGCGTGGTACATGAGATTCAGTTTCCTGTTCCCGGCCGGACTGACAGGAAGTGCACACTGAGTGCTCACTTCCTTTCAGTCCAGCTGGGTACATAGAAAACGGAATCTCCTATACCGCGCGGTACCCGACCCATCGGACTGACAGGAGGAAGGGGAGCTCGGCCACGCTACAGCAGCAGCCTACAGGGAAGAAGGGGAGGTGAGAATAGAAAAACATAGGGTACTGGGACTGGGGAGGGCGGGAGGAGTAAGAACATGGGTGTAAAAAATTAGTGTAGTGCTAACGTAGGCTTTGCATGCGGGGGGGGGGGGATGCTTGGGATCCCCCAAATTCCTTCAAACGACCCTGAGTGTGCATGATGTGATGATGTGAGAATAGTATTAGTGCAGTGAGGATAATGTAAGAAGGGTATTAGTGCAGTGAGGATAATGTGAGAAGGGTATTGGTGCAGTGAGGATGATGTGAGAGTAGTATTGGTGCAATGAGGATGATGTGAGAAGGGTATTAGTGCAGTGAGGATGATGCGAGAATAGTATGCATTGAGGATGATGTGGGAACAGGGGAACAGCACCGCCAGAATGAGGATGATCTTTATCAGCGTTTCTCAAACTTTTTTAAGTCATGACAACCTTTAAAAGCATGTGAAATTATACCTTGTTTTTTCCAGATGTACTGGCCTTATTTGGTGATACATTTTACTGGATAACTCCTGATTATTTTTAACTGTTTCCCGCCCGAGCCACAGTAAAATAACACCTGAGCGAGAGCCCTATTGTTCTAGGTGGACATCACAACATCCACCCCTGAACGTGCCTCATGAAGGAATGGCAGGCCACGCTCTGGTGCAATCTGTATGCTTATTTATAGCAGTGAAATCATCAGGTCTTCCATACAGGTTTACGGACTCTGGCTTTGTGAGTGGCCAGAGCTGCGATGACGGCACCTGGGAGCCGCAGTTTACGGCACAGAACTCCTGAAAGAACAACCTGGGAGGCTGTTCCTTTAGAGCACAGGTGCTTATGATGACATCACTGGCCGCATCTGCAGTAAATATTCCCTAAATGGTGTACGTTTAGGAGACTTTAAGAACTAATCTGAATCTGTTGCATGCAAGGCCGGACGCCTGCTTTGCGGCCACTTTTGAGCTGTGGGTGCAACCGTCAGCCTATTTTAGGGCTGCCTGTAAATGGCTGTTATGGGCAGAGACGTCCCTACAAAATCTGGCTGCTGTCCGTCATGTCAACTGCGCATGCGTCGTTCTGAAGCTACCTGGGCTCGGCAAAGCCCGTATCACCATTTTCGGGCAGGCGGACGCATGCGTAGCGATTTAATGGAGCAGCACTCGTCTCAGTCTAGGCTGTGGCACGCGCCTCTCCACATCACGGCCTGGTAAAACCAAACCTCTCCGCAGTCTCTGACCAGCTTCTGTTACTCTCCTAAACCATGTCCACACAGCCTCTGACATCTCCTATACCATGTCCACACAGCCTATGACCACCTCCTATTACTCTCCTGCACCATGTCCACACAGCTTCTGACATCTCCTATACCATGTCCACACAGCCTATGACCACCTCCTATACCATGTCCACACAGCCTATGACCACCTCCTATTACTCTCTGTACCATGTCCACACAGCTTATGACCACCTCATATATCCAGTCCACACAGCATATGACCACCTCATGTACCATGTCTGCACTGCCTTTAACATCTCCAGTACCATGTACGCTCAGCCTCTGACATCTCCTGTACCATGTCCACACAGCCTATGACCACCTCCTATTACTTTCCTATACCATGTCCCCACAGCCTATGACCACCTCCTGTACCATGAGCACACAGCCTATGACCACCTCCTATTACTCTCCTGTACCATGTCCACACAGCTTCTGACATCCCCTATACCATGTCCACACAGCCTATGACCACCTCCTGTACCATGTCCACACAGCCTATGACCACCTCCTGTACCATGTCCACACAGCCTATGACCACCTCCTGTACCATGTCCACACAGCCTATGACCACCTCCTGTACCATGTCCACACAGCCTATGACCACCTCCTATTAATCTCCTCTACCATGTCCACACAGCCTCTGACATCTCCTATACCATGTCCACACAGCCTTTGACCACCTTATGTACCATGTTTACACAACTTATGACCACCTAATGTATCCTGTCCACATAGCTTATGACCACCTCATATATCCAGTCCACACAGCTTATGACCACCTCATGTACCATGTCCGCACTGCCTTTAACATCTCCAGTACCATGTACGCTCAGCCTCTGACATCTCCTGTACCATGTCTGCACAGCCTATGTCCACCTCATGTACCATGCCCGGACAGCCTATGACCACCTCCTGTACCATGCCCACATAGCCTGTGACTACCTCATGTACCATTTTCCGCTCTTCCGCATTTTAACCACTTATGCCCCGGACCATTGTGTTGCTAAAGGACCAGGCCCCTATTTGCGATTCGGCACTGCGTCGCTTTAACTGACAATTGCGCGGTGGTGCGACATGGCTCCCAAACAAAATTGGCGTTCTTTTTTTTCCCACAAGTAGAGCTTTCTTTTGGTGGTATTTGATCACCTCTGCGTTTTTTTAATTTTTTGCGCTATAAACAAAAATAGAATGAGAATTTTGAAAAAAAAAACAATATTTTTTACTTTTTGCTATAATTAATATCCCCCAAAAATATATAAAATACATTTTTTTCCTCAGTTTAGGTCGATACTTATGCCCCGTACACACCATCACTTTTTGTGATGAAAAAAAATGACATTTTTAAAAATGTCATTTAAAATGATGGTGTGTGGGCAAAATGTCATTTTATGTCTTCTGAAAAATGACCAAAAAAAAATTCGAACATGCTCGAATTTTTTATGTCATTTTTCAAAATGTCATTTTTTGTGTCATAAAAAATGATCGTGTGTGGGCAAAACTACGTAAAAAATGATGTTTTAAACCCGCACATGCCCAGAAGCAAGTTAGGAGACGGGAGGTAAAACTACCATTCATAATGGAGTAAGCACATTCATCACGCTGTAACAGACAAAAAAGCAGGAATCGGCTTTTACTAACAAGTAACCAGCTAAAAGCAGCCTCAAGGCAAATAGAACTTCCCCTTTAGAGTGCCATCACTTTGTTCATCATTTTCCAAAAATGATGGTGTGTACGCAACGTCATTTTTTAAAATGAAGTTTGAAAAATGTCATTTTTTTTCATGAAGAAAAATGACATTTTTTTTCATCACAAAAAGTGATCGTGTGTACGGGGCATTATTCTTCTACATATTTTTGGTAAAAAAATCACAATAAGCGTTTATTAATTGGTTTTCACAAAAGTAATAGCATCTACAAAATAGGGGATAGTTTTATGGCATTTTTATTATGTTTTTTTTTTTACTAGTAGTGGCGACGATCATCGATTTTATTCGTGACTGCGGCATTATGGCGAACACTTGGGACAATTGTCATTTTTACAGAAATCAGTGCTATAAAAATGCACCGATTACTGTGAAAATGACACTGGCAATGAAGGGGTTAAGTGTGCCTTAATGTGTGGAACAGACGATCAGTGACAGTCTCACTAGGAAGCACGGGGAGAGGTTTCTCTACACTTACCTCTCCCTGTTATTTAGTTCTGTGACTAGATTGTGGGACACCGGCGGTGATTGGGTCTGCGGGTCCCGCGGGCGCGGTCACGGAGCTCAGGACCGGGTCGCGAGCGTGCCGCTGGCGACGTGCGTGCGACCCACGGCTGGGATCTTAAAGGATACGTACCTGTATGGCCTTGTGCCCAGCCGTGCCATTCTATCGACATGTGAATCGTCTTGTGGCGGTCCTTAAGCGGTTAACATCTCCTGTACCATGTCTGCACAGCCTTTGTGATGTTATGCTGTTGGGCTGGTAAAATAATGCTATGGGGCTGGTATGAAATTATTTCCAGGGCTGGTTTTTATTCCTAGTCCAGCCCTGGTTGCACGTGTCAGTACAGCAGCCAAAACTGGGCCATGCCACCAGAAAAATGTCATTAGAGCCTTACTGAATTCCCCGCTTATGCCATGCGTTCTTATGTTAAATTAAGTTTTTTTTTTTTATGTCATTAAAAACTATCGTGTGTGGGCTTTAGAGCATTTTTCGGGATCTAAAAAATGGGCAAAAAAAAATTTGAACATGTTCTATTTTTTAAAGACGTTTTTAACGTTGTCGCTTTTCGGGTGGTAAAAAAGTGCTCGTTCTGGTAAAACTACCGTTCGTAATGGAGTAAGCACATTCATCACGCAGTAACAGACAGAAAAGCGCGAATCGTCTTTTACTAACACAAAATCAGCTAAAGCAGCCCCAAGGGTGGCGCCATCCGCATGGAACTTCCCCTTTTTAGTGCCGTCGTACGGGCATTTTTTTTTTTTTTCGATCGTGTGTAGGCAAGGCCGTTTGAATGATCAAGTTAAAAAAAACATTGTTTTTTCCAGAGCCTAAAAAACATCATTTTTTAGAACCCGAAAAATGATCGTGTGCAATACACCTTTTTCACGTAACCAGCACAGTTGTCACATTGTCCTCACTGTACCAGTAATTTTCTATAATTTGCAATTAATTGTATTAGCAAATTTTAAATAAAATGAGTAGCAGACTACAATTTGTGTTTTTCAGTTTCACAATCTCTGAGATGATTTCAGAATAGGGGGAAAAGGGGATTAGGCTGTTTTAAGGCTCCCCTTTTCCTCATGGGATTCCTGGCAGGAGACAGTTTTGAGGTTTCCCTGGGTTAGGTAGGCGGGAATCTCTTGGATTGGTTAAGCTCATTTAGTTGAGGCTGGGATAGGTCAATAGGTAGGTTAGGCGGGAAAGGTTAGGATTGGTTCAGGCAGTTCAGTTACTGGGGAGAGTCTTCAGGGTTCAGGATAGGTCAGCTAGGGTCATCTGACCTTCCAGAACTTTCCAGCTTGGGGGAAAATCCCTATTTAAAGAGTTGGTTCCGTTGGATCAGGGCCAGCCGTTCCAGGGGAGGACCAACAGCGGATCTCCCCATCCTACCTTCCCTTGTCGCGGCTATAGCTATGTGGTAAGTCCATTTTGCAGGTTGGAAAAAGGGGATAGTTTATTGAATAATTTAAGGCAATTCATGCAGCTTGAGTCTTATGCCGCGTACACACCATCACTTTATGTGATGGGAAAAAAACTACGTTTTTAAAAACGTCAATTTAAATGACCGTGTGTGGGGAAAAACGTTGTTTTATGTCTTGTGAAAAACGACAAAAAAAAATTGAAGCATGCTTCAATTTTTTGTGTCCTTTTTCAAAACGTCGGTTTTTGTTTCACAAAAAATCACCGTGTGTAGCAAAAAACTTTGTTTAAGCCCAGGTTCACACTGGGTACTATTTAGTTCGATTTGAGATGCGATTTCACATGTGAAATCGCATCTCAAATCGGCGGCAATTGCCGGCAATGACACCGTCCTAATCGGTGCGACTCTGCATCTGCGGCGCTGCACCGATTTCAAAAAGTAGTTCCTGTACTACTTTTTGCGATTTCAGGACGCGATTTACATTGACATCTGTGCAGAACCCTGCACAAATGTCTCCTAAATTGCGCCGAAATCGGAACTGCCAGAGGGAGTGAAATCGCGCGAGTTCAGCTGAAATCGCGCGATTTCACTCCCGCAGCCCAGTGTGAACCAGGGCTAAAACAATGTTTTTCAACCCGCGCATGGCCAGAAGCTAGTTATGAAGCGAGCTTCAATGGAAAAGAGTGGTGAACGTAACCTCGCTTTGCTAGAGCATTGTGAAAAAACGATGGTGTGTAGGCAACGTCGTTTTTGAAAATTGAAGTTTCAAAAATGTTGTTTTTTACTTCACAAAAAATGTTTTTTTTTTCATCACATAAAGTGATGGTGTGTACGCGGCATTAGTGGCTGAGCTGTAATTTTATTTGGTACAGTTGAGCGGTGGCCCTGTCTCGCGGGAGCACGTAGCACTACGTCCATGGGCGTCCGCTGAACTTTTTCCAGGGGGGGGCATAATTTTACAGTCACCTATGCTCCACTTCTTTGACAATGTCATGAAGGGCAGGGGCTTAGTCATTATCCCATAAAGCCTTCTCCCTTAACTTGTACTCAGAGTCCCCACTTGTAAGGTCACGGTGGTCTTCCTTCTCCCAAGTCCTGTTTCCACATGTCCCTTTGAAAATACATTACAGGCAGCAAAACAAACACGAGGGTGCACATACAGGAAGCAGCCAGAGGTGGCAGTAAAGAGCTCTGTAACTCAGTGACACTGATCTTGCAACAGCTGTGGAGCCAACTCGCACAAACACAGAGTCAGCACAGCTACAGATGCAAGCATGGCAGACCCTTGCCGATTCCAGGGGGGGTCACTGGCCCCCCCTTACTCCTATGAGCGGACGCCCATGACTACGTCCTCCCTTTAGAAACTTGTAGGGCGCGCGCGCGCCCCCCGAGTCCCGCGCGCGTGCCCGGCGGGTACGATCGCCACCGGGCACCCGCGATTGCTCGTTACAGAGCGGGGAACGGGAGCTGTGTGTGTAAACACACAGCTCTCGTTCCTGTCAGCGGGGGAAACGCTGATTTTCTGTTCATACAATGTATGAACAGAAGATCAGTGATTTCCCCTAGTGAGGCCACCCCCCCATACAGTTAGAACACACCCAGGAACACACTTAACCCCTTCCCTGCCCCCTAGTGTTAACCCCTTCACTGCCAATGGCATTTTTATAGTAATCCAATGCATTTTTATAGCATTGATCGCTATAAAAATGCCAATGGTCCCAAAAATGTGTCAAAAGTGTCCGATGTGTCCGCCATAATATCGCAGTACCGAAAAAAAACGCTGATCGCCGCCATTACTAGTAAAAAAAAAAATAATAAAAATGCCATAAAACTACCCCCTTTTTTGTAAACGCTATAAATTTAGCGCAAACCAATCAATGAACGCTAATTGCATTTTTTTTTATTAACTAAAAATATGTAGAAGAATACGTATCGGCCTAAACTGAGGAAAAAAAATTTTTTTATATCTTTTTTGGGGATATTTATTATAGCAAAATGTAAAAAATATTGCATTTTTTTCAAAATAGTCGCTCTATTTTTGTTTATAGCGCAAAAAATAAAAACTGCAGAGATGATCAAATACCACCAAAAGAGAGCTCTATTTGTGGGAAAAAAAGGACGCCAATTTTGTTTGGGAGCCACGTCGCACGACCGCGCAATTGTCTGTTAAAGCGACGCAGTGCCGAATCACAAAAAGTGCTCTGGTCGTTGGGCAGCAATATGGTCCGGGGCTAAAGTGGTTAAATAAAACCAATAGTTATAACGCGGTCATATTTTATCCAGAAAAAAAAATATATATATAAATATAATAAAAATATTTGAATTAAGATGAGTGTTTTATCTATAAATAATAAATTAAGTTATTCTTAAGTGTGTGTGGTCTCAAGTTATTGGTATGTTCAGGCATCCTGCCTATAATCCCATATTTTTGTAAAAATAAACATTTCTGTATCCTTCCAGTAGGCATGCAGACTTTCCTTATACTAATCATATTAAATAATTCCTTTTTTTTTTTTTTTATAATAACTCGTTTTACCAAGTGAGGTCAGCAATTACATCCTCCATATGTTCTTACTTTATTTAGGATTGGTTAAACCCACCTCTCCAGTTTGTGACAGACTGATTTCCGAATTTTTGTGGTCTTCAGAAACAAATTCCCACAAATCTCCATACTGTGTCTCTTCCCAGGGTTGCTGCCATGAGGGGATAGCCAATCAAATAGGATGTTGCAAGTAAAGCCTCCTTCACATCTGTATCTCATTGACAGGCCAACCCAGCAGATATTCTTTATGTGGCTGTCACTGGAGGCTCTTGACTTACTTACATACCTTATGTCATCCAAAGGAATGTGCAGAGTAAAAAATATCTGGGCAAAGCAGACCTTCACACAGAAAAACAACTTTGCACCTTGGTAACTCCTTCACAGCCAACTATTTTTTTTGTGATAATTTTTTTTTTTTTTAATTCCCGGTCCCTATCTTCTGTCTCCATTCTTACCTTTGCAAGGATTATGTTATCTCTTTCTGCTGTCTCCTGTGTGTCACAAATCCGAGAAGGCTTCAGCTAAAGCCTAGTACATACAATCAGAAAATCTGACGAAAAATATCTATTTCAAAGCGATCATATGATCAGCTGATCGTTAGTACACAGCTTTTCGAGAGCTGATCATGATAGTTCATCTGAAATTATCCGAAGGGACAAACATGAAAAGTTTTCTCGTATGATGCCAGATTGTACGTTGTTCGTTTAACTACTTCAGGCCCGCGCTATAGCCAAATGACGGCTACAGCGCGGACCTGAATTGCCAACAAGCCGTCAATTGACGGCCTCCCCTTTGGGCGTTCCCCGCACGCGCTCCAGAGCGCGCAGCGGGGGAAACTCTGTGTTGGCCGTGTCCCTTGGACACAGCCAATTACAGATCGCCGCAAACGGCCAATCAGAGTGGCCGTTTGCGATGCGATCTGTGCGGCCAATGAGAGATGATCTCATATGTAAACATATGAGATCTTCTCTCGTTGTCATTTTACACAGAGACAGCGTCCTGTCTCTGGAGAGGAGACCGATCTGTGTCCCTTGTACATAGGGACACAGATCGGTCACCCCCCTCCCCCTACAGTTAGAACACTATACAGGGAACATATTTAACCCCTTCCTCACCCCCTAGTGTTAACCCTTTCAATGCCAGTCACATTTATACAGTAATTAGTGCATATTTATAGCACTGATCGCAGTATAAATGTGAATGGCGCCAAAAATGTGTCAAAAGTGTCCGCCATAACGTCGCAGTCCCAATAAAAATCGCAGATCGCTGCCATTTCTAGTAAAAAAAATAAATAATAAGAAATAATAATTCTGTTCCCTATTTTGTAGGCTATAACTTTTGCGCAAACCAGACGCTTATTGCGATTTTTTTTTTTTTTTTACCAAAAATATGTAGAAGAATACATATCGTCCTAAACTGAGAAAAAAAATGTTTTTTTTTTTTTTAAATTGGGATATTTATTATAGCAACAAGTAAAAAAATATTGTATTTTTTTTTCAAAATTGTCGCTCTTTTTTGTTTATAGAAAAAATAAAATAAAAAACGCACAGGCGACCAAATACCACCAAAAGAAAGCTCTACTTGTGGGGAAAAAAGGACGTCAATTTTGTTTGGGAGCCACGTCACACTACTGCGCAATTGTCAGTTAAAGCGACGCAGTGTCAGAAGCTGAAATTTCACCTGGGCAGGAGGGGGGTATATGTGTCCAGTAAGCAAGTGGTTAATCGGTACAGTAAAAAAATACATTACAAAACAATATGGCTGCGTACACACGATCGGTCCAAACCGATGAAAACAGACTGAAGTTCAGTTTCATCGGTCCAAACCAACCGTGTGTACGGCCCATCAGTCTTTTGTCCTTCAGTCCAAAGTTTTAAAAATTGCTTTAAAATCGGACTGATGGACGCCTGACCATCGGTCCAAACCGATGGTTAGTACGCAAAAGCATCGGTTCAAAACCCGCGCATGCTCAGAATCAAGTCGACGCAAGCTTGGAATCAGACCATCAGTCTGTGAACCGATGAAAATGAACTTCAGCCAGTTTACATCGGTTTGGACTGATCGTGTGTACGCGGCCTAAAACACTTTCGAAGTTTTATTCTGTCGTATGGGAATTTTGGTAAGTTGAGTAACCTCTTTCATTTTCATTTGTCCAGTATTCTCCCCATGTGCACAAGGCTTAAAGGGGTTGTAAAGGTAAAACATTTTTCCCTAAATAGCTTCCTTTACCTTAGTGCAGTCCTCCTTCACTTACCTCATCCTTCCATTTTGCTTTTAAATGTCCTTATTTTTTCTGAGAAATCCTCACTTCCTGTTCTTCTGTCTGTAACTACACGCAGTAATGCGAGGCTTTCTTCCTGGTGTGGAGAAAGCCTCTTGAGGGGGGAGGGGGCGAGCAGGCAGGTCAGGACACTCTCTACTTTGCAGATAGAGAAAGGAGCTGTGTGTTAGTGGGCGTCCTGACACTCCTGCTCGCCCCCTCCCCCTCAAGAGGCTTTCTCCACACCAGGTAGAAAGCCTTGCATTACTGTGTGGAGTTACAGACAGAAGAACGGGAAGTGAGAATTTCTCAGAAGAAATAAGGACATTTAAAAGCAAAATCAAAGGATGAGGTAAGTGAAGGAGGACTGCACTAAGGTAAAGGAAGCTATTTAGGGATTTTTTTTTTTACCTTTACAACCCCTTTAAGGCATACACAGCACTCGAAGGAGGTGGACCTGGTGGCGGTACATCAACAGGGAGCCAGATGCAAGAACCTGGAGGAGACAACTGGCTCCTGATGGCATCAGAGAGGAAAATGGTGGCCAAAGACCTGGGCCCAGATTCAGAGAGAATTGGATTCTCGTAGCGTATCAGAAATACACTACGCCGCCGTTTTTTACCTGGCTCTACGTGGAATCCAGGTAGATTTTGTCCAGTAAACGACGGCGGCGTAGTGTATTTCTCCCGTCGCAATCCATCTACACGAGTAGGGGGCGTGAAGGATTTAAAATAGGCGCGTTCCCGCGGCGATCGAACTGCGCATGCTCCGTTCGCAAATTTCCCGCCGTGCATTGCGCGAAATCACGTCGTTACGTCATTCGTTGTTTGAGTAGCGTCGTTTACGGACATTTCTATTCCCGAATGAGTTACGTAAAAAAAAAAAAAAAAAAATTAAATTCGACGCGGGAACGACAGCCATACTTAACATGGGCTACGCACCGTTAGACCAGCAAAAAGCTGGTCTAACAGTACGTAAAAAAACCAGACGTAAGCGATTGCGAAGACCGCACGTATCTTCGTGGATCGCCGTAAAAACACATTTGCATATCCCGACGCATCAAAACTACGCGATCTCCTCCCAGCGGCCGCAAAAATATCGCAGCGTAGATCCGAAGGCTTACGAAGACGTAAGCCTCTCGGATCGAAGCCCGAAGCCGCCGTATCATGGTTTGAGGATTCAAACTAGTGATACGGCGCGCAAAATTTGAAATTACTCCTGTCTAACACCAGTTAGACAGGCGTAATTGCTTTATGAATCTGGGCCCTGGTGTGCAGCAGTGGACCATAGCAGATCAAAACTGGATTTGCTGGGCATGTGAGTATGTGTAAAAGAAAAGAAGGTATAGCAAGGTCCACCAGTGGGAGGTTCCCCCGTCGTCAGAGTACAATGATCAATACTGGCGGCTGTACCACCAACAGTGATCACACGGGAAAGACCCGACAGGCTGGTTGCACTGATGTCGATTGATAGATCAGCTTCAGTACAACCAGACTGCCCATAGGTGGATAGAAATGTGTCCGGTTCAGCAGGAACCATTCAAATTTTGATCCATAATGGCTGGCCTAAATGTAGCGATTGCACGCTGTTGTTACTATTCAAATTTATTTTAATTAAAAAGACGTGCACCCTTTTCTGTTCTATTCCAGTGCTGGACCCTACCAGATCTTCAGGAGCTGCAAGTCCCAGGTGATTTTCTCTCTTCCCTAAAGCTTGGATCATCTCATGGACTATGATGATTTGTTTGGCCACTACTCACAGTACTGTGTGCTACTTTTTTTTATATATTTTAGAAGGTTAAACGGTAAAGCTTTGTTGTTTAGTCCTGGGGAAGAACTAAAACCCCTGTCAGCTTTTCATTGCAATCCAGAGCTCAGTTGCATGTGTAGAAGACTTGAATCCCTAACAAGTATTGGGTGTGGCTACGTACAAAATCGGTGACTGTGCCACACATGTTCCATATCACGGAGCACACGGAGTGAGAGTAATAATGCTAGGGCCAACATTTATTGTTAACTCTAAACTGATGACAATTACATTTTTTTTTAACTTTATTGTCAATGGAGAAACCTTTTAGGTTTCTCTTATTGAGCCCTTGGGTATAGCTATGGCTCAGCTTAAAGTAGAACTAAAGGGAAAGATTTTAAAAATTTTCATAGACTAAGGGGGAGGGGGGATTATGACCCCTATCAGTTTGTTTTAGCCATTCGTTTCCCACTGGGGATTTTCACTTCACTTCCTGTCCCATAGCCAAAACAGGAAGTGAGAGGAAATCCCTCCAAAGTGAGGGAATCCTGGGTGTCTGTCCCAGTTGAAAGATTTCCCCTCTTTTCCTGTTCTGGTGTCCACCCAAAATCTTGAATTTTCTTTTACTTTCATTTTTGATGATAATGGTATACCAAATAATTACGGGGACACAGACACAAATAAATACCTGAAAAGTATTCTAATTCTCCACTCAATCCAAAACTAAAAAAAAAAAAAAGTTTTGCTTTCAGTTATACTATAAGCCAGTGGTCTTCAAACTGTGGCCCGGGAGCCAGATGTGGCCCTTTGCTTGCCTTTATCTGGCCCTTGGGGTAATCATCCTCCTAATGATACAAGACACTGTTCTGCCATCTGACATCAACAATGGGGCACCGTTTCTCCCAACGATACCAACAATGGGACACTATTCCTCCCAATGATACCAACAACGGGGCACTATACCATATGTGGTGATGTTTACTCCCATTAATGCCAGGAAAATGTCCATTCCCGCTGGCCACTAGTCCAGCCCCCATGAAGTCTCAAGGACAATAAACTGGCCCTTTGTTTAGAAAGTTTGGAGACCCCTGCTATAAGCTATAGGAAAAAAATGGATAGAAAACATGGACTTTATAGGCACCAGATATTAAAATAAATATTTTTATTACATAAATTCAATAGGTAATCAGATCAGGCTACCAGTGTGATCAAATGACCCAGACCAATGGAAGTATCACAGCAGCAGCTGATTGCTTGAAGGTTGATATGGTCAAGGTGATTGGCATAGGTCACCGTAGCTTGCTGAAGCTCAACATGTTTCATGAAAGATCACTTTCTCAGGTGTTTAGGTAAATTTTCTTGTAAATAAAATGACACGATAAGGTTCTCCAAGAATATTTTAATAGGTATAGTAATATGTGCAAAGATTTTTTTGGGTTGTGTATAGATACCAAGGCACCACAGAACATGCATGCCCAGGGTATCCAGTGTATATGGGGACATTATATATATATATATATATATATATATATATATATATATATATATATATATATATATATATATATATATATATATACATACCCACATGTGAGGAGCTTATCCATAATTCCAAAAGAAAAGATGTATACCGGTATGTAGTTTTTTAACCAAAGGACCTCTGACCCAGGGAAGGAAACAGACTCCTATATAGAGTAAAGTGATATCCAGAAAGGCTAAAAAAAAGGGGGGAGGCTTGCAATTACATACATTCAATTGTAGAACTTCAATCAATGATCAACCACTTAAGACCTGGACCAATATGCAGGTTAAGGACCTGGCCCCTTTTTGGGATCTGGCACTGCGTCGTTTCAACTGACAATTGCCCGATCGTGCGACGTGGCTCCCAAACAAAATTGGCCTTCTTTTTTTCCCACAAATAGAGCTTTCTTTTGGTGGTATTTAAACACCTCTGCGGTTTTTATTTTTTGCGCTATAAACAAACTATATTTTTTACTTTTTGCTATAATAAATATTCCCCAAATTATATAAAAAAACATGTTTTTTCCTCAGTTTAAGCCGATATGTATTCTTCTACATATTTTTGGTAAAAAAATCGCAATAAGCGTTTCTTGATTGGTTTGCGCGAAAGTTATAGCGTTTAAAAAATAGGGGATAGTTTTATGGCATTTTTATTACTTTTTTTTTTTTTTTTACTAGTAATGGATTTTTTTTCGTGACTGTGACATTATGGCGGACACTTTTGACACATTTTTGGGACCATTGTCATTTTCACTGCGAAAAGTGCTTTAAAAAATGCACTGATTACTGTGAAAATGACAATGGCAGTGAAGGGGTTAACCACTAGGAGGCGCTAAGGGGTTAAGTGTGCCATAAGGGAGTGATTCTTACTGTAGGGGGGCGGGGCTGGATGTGTGACAGTGAACAGACGATCAGTGACACTGCCACAGAGAAGAACGGGGAAGGTGTGTTTACACGTCCAGTCAGGATAACACAACCACTTCCCGGATGTCAATTTACTATTGACCAGTCAGGATAAGAGCCGGTTCATACTGGGGCGACTCGTCAGGTGGCTCAGCCGCCTGACAAATCGGGTCCCATTGAATGCAATGGGACCGCTCTAATAGAAACGACGCAAGTCGCTCCGTCTTATAAAGAGGTTCCTGTACAACTTCGGGGGCGGCTCGGGGCGACCTGCATTGACTTCTATACAGAAGTCGTTTTGCAGGTCGCCTCTGAAGTCGTCCTCAGGACGACTTGCAGAGCCGCCCCCGGAGTCGTGCCGCGGGAGTGTGAACCGGCTCTGACACAACCACTTCCCGGACGTCAATTTACTATTGACCAGTCAGGATAAGAGCCGGTTCACACTGGGGCGACTCGTCAGGTGGCTCAGCCGCCTGACAAATCGCGTCCCATTGAATGCAATGGGACCGCTCTAATAGGAACAACATAAGTCGCTCCGTCTTATAAAGAGGTTCCTGTACGACTTCGGGGGCGGCTCAGGGCGACCTGCATTGACTTCTATACAGAAGTCGTTTTGCAGGTCGCCTCTGAAGTCGTCCTCAGGACGACTTGCAGAGCCGCCCCCGGAGTCGTGCCGCGGGAGTGTGAACCGGCTCTGACACAACCACTTCCTGGACGTCAATTTACTATTGACCAGGCGGGAAGTGGTTAATAGCAAAATATATGTATAGTTTATACTATAAAAAAATGTGCTGTAGCGCCGCTAAAGTGTTTGGGTTTGACTTGAAGAAAAGCTGGGAACCCTAAGGCTGCATTCACACCTTTGCGTAGGCGATTTGCGGCGCCAAAAAAAATAGGCGTTTTGTCCCGCGATTTCGTATTTAACCGCGTTTTTTTTACATTCATTGTCGGCTATGCCGAACGCCGAAGCCGCCCGAAACGCGCGTCGAAAAAAGGGTCCGGGACTTGTTTGAAAGTCGTCATTCGGCGTTCTATCGTCGTACGGCGTTCTGCGTTAGGGGATGTGAACAGTCTCCATAGAGAACAATGCAATTTTGACCCTCTGGCGTATTGTAGCGTCGCGCTTCAGGCGTAAAAACGCCTAGGTGTGAATGGAACCTTACTGAAGTGTGTTTCTGCATAAATGCATAGGTGTGATGCAGACCTAAAGTCACATACTTCAATGCAGGGTGTGGGCCTTACATGTGTCTAACCACCTCTCCACCATCTGCTAAAGTTCAGTGCCAGGTGAACAGATATTTCCTGTTCACAAATCATCATGATAGATTGTCAGTTCTTTGGATCAGCACTGCGATCATGCAATCGCCATTTACATAATAAAAAAGAGAGAGATAGACGGCAGAGATTGGGACTGGCCTGGAGGCAGGGAGAGGCTCCCTCACGCCTTTTCCTAGTTTTCCTCCATCGATCATGGGTTGGGTCAGGCTGTTTATTATGTATCGCTTTCTTTCACAGCAGTGTGTTTGTGCTGTCTTCTCCCTTCCACTACCTAGCCCTCCATATTTCCTTATGCTTTATTTTTCCTGGCTATGTGTTCCTGTCCTCCCCCCATTCCCCCCATTCCCCTGTTATTGCTTCTCCTTTCTCCAGACCTCCTCCAAAATGATGGTTCTAATGTCAGTAAACAGCAGGCCAGATCTCTGTGGCCCGGAATACGCCCTCCTCTTCATTCTTTCTGTCCTTCTCCCCCTCTCTCCATGCCGTATCCCCGCCCTGTCTGCCCCCCTCCTTCTCCCTCTGTGTGTCTCTTGCTCTTGTAAACAGGCCTCTCCCACCTTGTGCTGAGCTGGGAATGTTCTCTTGGCTCCATCAGCTCAATAATTTGGCCTGAAACTGACTGAGCTGATCATAACAAGCTTGGCCCAGGCCGAGGAGGGAGGGAGGGGGACTGATATACAGGAAAACCGGCCTGAGAGGCAGATGAAAGGGAAAGGGAAGGAAAAAGAATCGCAAGAAGGTGTATTCTGAGCGTGCAAGTCAACATGTGAATGAATACAATTGTACAACATTTACATATTATAGACTTAAAGGGGTTGTAAAGGAAAAAAATTTTTTCCCTAAAAAGCTTCCCTTACTGTAGTGCAGTCCTCCTTCACTTACCTCATCCTTCTATTTTGCTTTTAAATCTCCTTATTTCTTCTGAGAAATGCTCACTTCCTGTTCTTCTGTCTGTAACTCCACACAGTAATGCAAGGCTTTCTCCCTGGTGTGGAGAAAGCCTCTTGACGGGGAGGGGGCGAGCAGGAGTGTAAGGACCCCCAAACAAATACACAGCTCCTTTCTCTATCTGCAAAGTAGAGAGTGTCCTGACTTGCCTGCTGGCCCCCTCCCCCCTCAAGAGGCTTTCTCCACACCAGGGAGAAAGCCTTGCATTACTGTGTGGAGTTACAGACAGAAGAACAGGAAGTGAGCATTTCTCAGAAGAAATAAGGACATTTAAAAGCAAAATGAAAGGATGAGGTAAGTGAAGGAGGACTGCACTAAGGCAAAGGAAGCTATTTAGGGGGGGGGGGGGAATTCCATGTAAGCAAGTGGTTAATCAATGGGTTTAGTTCTACTTTTATGATTGACTGCTGTTCAGGGGTTCTGGGCTCTGCATTTTCCTGAGAAAATGGCAGCCTTCAGCAAAAAATAAAATAAAAAAACAGAAGCAATGCTTGGGTCAATTTACAGCACACACACATTTTGGTAGCATAACTATTAGGTCCCTTTCACACTGGGGCTTTTTCAGGCGGTACAGCGCTAAAAATAGCGCTGCTATACCGCCTGAAAAAATCGTGCCCTGTAGTCTTCAGTGTGAAAGCCCGAAGGCTTTCACACTGAATCGGTGCGCTAGCAGGACCGCTCCAAAAGTCCTGTTAGCCGCATCTTTGGAGCGGTATAGGAGCGGGGTGTTTACCGCTCCTATACAGCTCCTTCCCATTGAAATCAATGGGAAACCGCGGTAATACCGCTCGCAATGCGCCTCTGCAGAGGAGCATTGCGGGCGGTATTAACCCCTTTTACGGCCGCTAGCGGGGGTTAATACCGCACCGCTAGCGGCTGAATACCACGGGGGTTAATACTGTACCGATAGCGACTGAATACCACGGGGGTTAATACTGTACCGATAGCGGCTGAATACCACGGGGGTTAATACTGTACCGATAGCGGCTGAATACCACGGTAAATACGACGGTATAGCGGAGCTAAAAATTGCGCTGCTATACCGTCACCGCGCCTCCCGCTGCAATGTGAAAGCAGCCTTAATGTGGATTGTATGTTCCACATACATACATTTTTATCAAGTTGTTATGGTTAAAGTTCTGCTTTAAGTCCTGGAGTGGCTGCTGCAGGGCAGAAGAGGGTTTAACTGACAACGGTTGGGCAATGGGAACTGGCAGGTGATGTCACAGGTTTCAGTGGATAGAAAGAAGATTGAAAATATGGGGTAGCCAAAATTTTGAAGTAGTTGTGGGCGTCCTCACATCCTCAATCAACTTTTCAAGCATGTGGGATTAGGGGTGAGGGGGGTGTATTTTAACAGTGGCCATAAAGTCCAGATATGTCTGTATTTATGTTAGATATCTTGTGCTATGGCACAGGCCTCCTCTATCTAGACTATGTGATTTACCTTATCTTGCCATTTCTTTAGGGTAGGGGGAATGGTGCTTTTCCAGTGTTGTGGCTACACTGAGCAGATGTACCGTCAGAGACATCTTGTGCTTTAACGGTAAAGCCGTATCACATAGAACAGGCATGTCCAAAGTCCGGCCCAGGGGCCAATTGCGGTCCCCGCTCCAGTTTAACGTGGCCCCCCTGGTAATTTGGATATATACTGTATTTATTGGCACTGCCTCGGAGGGGACAGGGAGAGGAGAAACGAATGCTGTCAAATTCTCAGTCTCCTGTTTACTCAGTGACATTCTGTAATAGGAAGCCCCGTCTGCTGGGCTGCCATTGGATGACTCCTCTGTCTATCATAGGAGGTGGGAGAAATTGTATTAGAGGCTGCTGTGTAAACAGGAGATTATCCTGTATGTAATCTGTTGGTGCTCATCCCGCCCCCCATTCATGCCAATGGAGAGGCTGCATTCATGGCAATGGTGAGGCTGCATTGATGGCAATGACCCTTATTTTGCTTCACAGTTTTTTATTTTCATATTTTTTTCCTGAAACTTCCCTCTTAAAGTGAAGATGTATGTTATACGCCGATAAATACGGTATATCCAAATAACACGCCCAAGCTCATCTCTTCACCACACACAGCCACAAAGGCAAGAGAATTCGTGTTGGGCAGTGTATTAGTTGCTTGAACTAACACACTTAGACCAAATTTTAATGGTTCATAGAATGTCAGGCAACATGGTCGGCCCTCACGAATGTTCACTTCATCAAATCTGGCCCTCTTTAACCACTTGCCTACTGTGCACCTACACCCCCTTCCTGCCCAGACAAAATTTAATCTTCCGGCACTGCGTCGCTATAACTGATATTTGCGCGGTCGTGCGACGTGGCTCCCAAACACAATTGGCGTCCTTTTTTTCCACAAATAGAGCTTTCTTTTGGTGGTATTTGATAATCTCTGTGGTTTTTATTTTTTGCGCTATAAACAAAAATAGAGCGACTATTTTGAAAAAAATTTAATATTTTTTAAATTTTGCTATAATAAATATCCCCAAAAAAGATATAAAAAACATTTTTTTTCCTCAGTTTAGGCCGATACGTATTCTTCTACATATTTTTCATAAAAAAAAATCGCAATTAGCGTTTATTGATTGGTTAGCGCAAAATTTATAGCGTTTACAAAAAAGGGGGTAGTTTTATGGCATTTTTATTAATATTTTTTTTTTACTAGTAATGGCGACGATCAGCGTTTTTTTTCGGTACTGCGATATTATGGCGGACACTTCGGACACCTTTGACACATTTTTGGGACCATTGGCATTTTTATAGCGATCAATGCTATAAAAATGCATTGGATTACTATAAAAATGCCATTGGCAGTGAAGGGGTTAACACTAGGGGGCAGGGAAGGGGTTAAGTGTGTTCCTATTTGTGTTCTAACTGTATGGGGGGTGAACTCACTAGGGGAAATCACTGATCTTCTGTTCATACATTGTATGAACAGAAAATCAGCGTTTCCCCCGCTGACAGGAACGAGAGGTATGTGTTTACACACAAAGCTCCCGTTCCCCGCTCTGTAACGAGCAATCGCGGGTGCCCGGCGGCTATCGTACCCGCCGGGCACGCGCGCGGGACTCTGGGGCATGCAGGGGGCGCGCGCGCCGGCCGCCGGCGACGCGCGCCCCCTAGTGGCCAAAAAGGAGAGGACGTAGAGCTACGTGCTCCCGCGAGACCGAGCCACTGTCCCGCAGTAATATGACGGTGGGCGGTCGGGAAGCAGTTAAATGCAAAAGTACATTCTTATTTAATGAGCATGTTGGTATTCCTAAGGGCTCTTTCACACATGTGGACCGTATGTCTGTTTTTCATCCATCCGTCTTCGGATGAAAAAGGGACAAACATTTATCCCTATGGGATTGCGGATGCCAGCGGATGAAAATCCGAACTCATCGGTCTCCGCTATGCTCCGTTTCTGCAGACGGAGGAAAATGCTATTTTTCCATCTGTCTGCGGATTGGATCAGATGAACACGGACAGACTGTCTGTGTTCATCCGATTCCCCCATAGAGGAGAGTTGCAATCTGACAGGGCGATTCCTGCACAGCGTGCGGGAACCGCCCTGTCATCTGCCGGCTCAGCAGGGATCAACGGAGCGATCCCCACTGAGCAAGCGGGTGTTAACCACTTGCTTACTGGGCACATATAAAGGGGCGGACTGACAACTCATGGGGCCCCCGGGCAATAGGAGATTATAGGCCCCAAAGCAATAGGAGATTATGGGGCCACACAGTATACACACACACACAAACAGTATACATACACAGTATACACAGACACACAATATACACACACAGAATATACATACACACATCGAAAAGGTACTGGAGAAGCGGAGCAGCTATAATCTTGTTTTTTTTTTAAAAACACAGATTTTTACATACTGTCCCTGGTTTTACTGAGACTGGCAACCCTGATGGGGCCCCCTAGTGGCATGGAGCCCTCGGGCAGTGCCGGAGTGCTCGAATGGTCAGTCCGCCCCTGCACACATACCCCCTTCCTGCCCAGGCGAAATTTCAGCTTTCGGCACTGTCACGCTTTAAATGAAAATTGCGCGGTCGTGCGACGTGGCTCCCAAACAAAATTGACGTCCTTTTTTTCTCACAAATAGAGTTTTCTTTTGTTGCTATTTGATTACCTTTTTTTGCACTATAAATAAATAAAAAAGAGCGACAATTTTGAAAAAAAACACAATATTTTTTACTTTTTGCTATAATAAATATCACAATTTTTTCCCTCAGTTTAGGCCGATATGTATTCTTCAACATATTTTGCAGGGAAAAAATCGCAATAAGCGCATAATGATTGGTTTGCGCAAAAGTTATAGCATCTACAAAATAGGGGATAGAATTCTGACTTTTTTTTTATTATTTTTATTTTACTAGTAATGGTGGCGATCTGCGATTTTTGGCAGGACTGCGATATTATGGCGAACACATCGGACACTTTTGACACTTTTTTGGGACCATTCACATTTATACAGCGAACAGTGCTATAAATGTGCACTGATTACTGTATAAATGTGACTGGCAGGGAAGGGGTTAACAATAGGGGGCGAAGAAGGGGTTAAATGTGTACCCTGGGAGTGATTCTTACTGTGGGGGAGGGGACTGACAGGGGGAGGTGACTGATCTGTGTCCCAATGTACAAGGCATTGGTCTCCTCTTCCGGGCAGGACATGGATCTCTGTGTTTACACACAAAGCTTCACGTCCCTGCTCTGCCACTGCCGATCGCGGGTATAGGATGACCACATGTTCCAGATTGCCCGGGACAGTCCCGCATTTTGAAAGTCTGTCCCGGGCACCTTAATTCCAGTGTCCCGGAATGAAACTGACACAGCCACTCCCCAAGCCTAACTAATGCCCCCAAAAAAGGCCGCCACATCACCGCTTTACTCACTAACAGTACTTGTCCTGGCCGGGAATGCCTAAAAGAGCACAGTCCCCGCCCCCTGCTTGTGATTGGAGGGATCATAAATCCCGCCTGTGCTGTGTTTCGTTACACCACAAGCTGATTTTTGGGAAGGGGATGTCCCTGAATGGTAGTTTGGAAATGTGAACACCCTATGCGGGTCGTAAAAAGACAGCCTCCCGGCATTGTAAAGCCACCTTACTATGGCCCGGGTCTGAAGAAGTTAAAGGAACGGATCCTCACGGGATCCCTACGTGTGAAAGGGCCCTTAGTTATTTGAGGTCATCTTCCCCTGTAGCGCTTATTTCGAAAGTTTCATAACTTGATCCTTTTCCAAAAAGTTACTTGTGGGTCAAGAACACTATTTCTATTCATTAGTTTGGCACTTTAACATTTTAGGAAATCCACTGTCCCTTATTTAATTGAGATATTCAACATTTAGAATGACACAAATTGGAATTTGAGAACAAAATGTGTAGGATTAGTAAAGTACCATAATCGCAGTAAACATAATTACTTGTAACACAAGCCTCTCTCTCACCCTTACTAGTTTTGTTCTCAACTTTCAAAAGCCAGTTCACGGTTCACTGTGATCAGAATAGTACAACATAAATTCAACCCGGTTGCCATGAGTACTGTACTTTTATAGACACAGTCTGAGTAATACATTTGTGCCTTTTTTCCACTGAAGTGGTTGGTTTGCAAAGCCTGCATGAACATGAAATATGTTCTGTTGATTATCAAACACATATTTGAAATGGAATACCTTGTAGGTTTACATTCTTCCTCGTTTTTTCGTTTTTTTTGCTTTTATTTATAGTTGGTGATCCTGCCTGTTCTATGGTGACAACACTGTGGTGTGTCAATAGGGATGCAGCGTTGTCACCCTAGGAAGGTTCAACAAGCACCTCCCTTCCTCCTCTTTAGTGGTGAAGCCTCGTACACACGCTCGGTTTTCTTGGCAAGAAAACTGCAGAGTAAACCGTGCATGTGCACGAGGCTTTCAGGTTTCTCGTCAAGAAAACTGCCCAAAATCTTGACGAGAAAAATAGAGAACCTGCTCTCTATTTTCTCGTCGTAATTCTCGCCAGTGTTTTCCTGCCGAGAAACCCGAGTGTGTATACTTACTTGTCGCCGTAGAAACCTGCGCATGCTCGAAATGACGTTGACGCATGCGCAGTAGCTTCCTAGGCATATATAGGGTGTAGCAAGATGGCGGCGACGACATCGAATGTGACGAGCGCATGCTTGTCATAGTCGATGACGTCACCGCTTTTGTTCCATTTAAAAGAACAGCGTTTTTTTTGAATGGAGTGTCTGTACACTCGGCCGGCAAGAGATTCTTGCCAAGGATCTCATCGGGAAAAACAACATTTTTTTCCTAACGAGCTTCTAGGCCGTGTGTACAGGGCTTCAGAGATGCCAGGATGTTATCTACCGACTGTCTAAATCAGTGTTTCTCAACTCCAGACCTCAAGGCGCCCCAACAGGTCATGTTTTCAGGCTTCCCATTATTTTGCCCGGGTGATTTGATCAGCTTCACTGCCTTAGTAATTACCACACTCGTTTTATCTAAAGAAAATCCTGAAAACCTGACTTGTTGGGGCGCCTTGAGGACTGGCGTTGAGAAACACTGGTCTAAATGAACAGGGGTTATGCACTTATTGAGCACATACTGTAAACACATCAGCTTCTGGAAGGTTTAGGCCGGGTTCACACCTATGCAAATTGGTTGCGGCTTAAACCGCATGTAATACGCAGAACATTTTTAAATACATTGTTTTCAATGAGGCTGGTTCACATATGTGCGATGCATTCGCACTGCGCATTGCCGGAAATCCGTATGCGTTGTGGAGGCCTTGCGGCGGTGCGGCTCAGGTGCGAATTCAGTCCCATTATCTTCTATGGGTACGCAGCTGATTCGCAGATGTGTTCAGTTCTCTTCAGGAATTTCTCTCATTCAGCTCAATACATTTCTCCCCCACTCTCCTCTCACTCAGAACTTCCCCCAGGTCTCCAAATTCGCAGCAAAAACTGAGCTAATCTGCTGAACACTTCCCTTATCTTTGCAGAGACATTACAGAGCTGAAATTCACACCGCACAAGTGTGAACCCAGCCTTACCCCCCTTCATGACCAGGCAATTTTTTGCAATACGGCACTGCGTTACTTTAATGCCTTGTACACAGGAATTTCTGATGGACTAAAATCTGATGGGATTTTTTGGCAGAATTCCGATCAAGCTGTCTTACGATCATGTGATTGCATATGATTTATACATTTTAATAAAAGAGATTGTTGTACCCATTGAGAGTTTATTTTCTTGGCTGCATTTATGTGGATTCCAGTCTGCAAGACTTGGTTACAGTGTCTAAAGATCCAGTCAAGAGTAGAGCAGTTGTCTAATAGGTAGAGCTCTAAGTGCTCTAAGTCTGTTTGGGGGCAGGGCCGTTTATAATATTGATTGGACCCCAAGCAATTTCGCTCTCCACCTACTCTGAGACATACTATAACTAGCAGCTAGACTCAAAACACCCACTTACTGGCTGTTAGAGGTTACAGCACACATTATGGATCACTGATTATTTGCTAGAGGTTACAGCACATGATTTCTTCTTGTTGCTAGAGATTATTGTACATCAATACTGTTCACTGCTTGGTTGCTAGAGGTTACTGGACATCCTTACCACTGGCTTATTAGTTGCTAGAGGTTACTAGACACTATTACTGCTTACTGATTGGTTGCTAGAGGTCACTGCATATCCCTACTGCTCAATTATTGGTTGCAAGAGGTTAGTGCACAGCATTACTGCTCATTGGTTGACTGCTAAAGGTTAAGGCACATCATCTCCTCACTGCCTGCACACCATGGACTGGGGAGGGGACCCATCAAAAGACAGAAAACTCCTAGGATTCCTGGGATCAGTGGCAATGCTGTGGGAGGGGGGGTGTGATCGGTGGCAATCCTGGGGTGTTAATGAGATCAGTGGCAGTGGTGGGGGAATGGCATTAGTTAGGAGGCAGTACACTGTGTCAAATTCTGAATCATGTAGAGCAGGGCTCTCCAAACTTTCAAAGCAAAGGGCCAGTTTACTGTCCTTAAGACTTTAGGGGGGCCGGACTATGCCCAGTGAGAAGAAAAAATGCCCCGGCATTAGTCCCCCATTATTATTTTATTTTAATGTGAGAAATAGTGACCCATTCTTGATATCAATGAGGAGAATAGTACTCCATTGATGGTGTCAGTAGCAGTAGAGGAAATGGTGCTCCATCATTGGTGTCAGTTGGTGGAATATTGCCCCAAGGGCCAGATAAAGGTAAGGAAAGGGCCACATCTGGCTCCTGGGCCGCAGTTTGGAGACCACTGATGTAGAGCAAAGCTGGAAAGTCATTAGACAGCTTCATAATGCACATTAATAATTATCTGAAAGCTATCAGATGGTGCACCAACACATACAGACCTCAGGTTGTGCAGACATTCACTTAAAAATAACCAAAAATGATAATTCAGACTGGTGCAGAATTTTTGCTATATATTTAAATATAGGTCTATTTTAAAGAATCCAAACAATTTAGTAAGGGTGAGGTACAAGAGCGCTCTCAGGATAACAGTCTCTTTATTTACAGCATGCAAAGGCTAAAAACAATTAAAATACATTTGGCTAATGGCCGTTTCTCATGCAGTGAGCACACTTTCCCAAGGCGTTTGGATTGAGAAAGCATTCTCACCACATGCGAATGGTTGTTGGCCAGATGTCTTTTGTTATTAGCCTTTGCATGCTATGAATAAAGAGAGTGTTTGACCATAAGTGATCATGAGCCTCATCATTGCCTTATTGTTTCTTATTGCTTAGATACTCTATCTGATACACCTGCCTGTAGAAGTACTTCTATTGTATTCTATGGGTCTTTGCACATTATGACGACTACAGGCATTTTCTGACATGGACATTCAGAGGCAGGAAAAAAACCCTTCTCAATCATGTTTTCTGGGGAAGTTTAGGAGCTCAAAAAATGTCAATCGCTCCTAAATGCCTACTATCTCTTGTGAACATCAAGTTTTTTATTTGGGAGTTTTTATTAGGGAGTTCCACCCTAAAGTGATATCCTTTCCCACTTTTGGGAGCCTGTGACGTCACCACGGGGCTCCCTACTTCTCCCCCAGCTGCCGGGCCAATAGCAGAGGGGAGCGGGGCCTGCATGTGCAGTAGGGTTCCCGGCATGAAGCCAAAAGGCTACACTGCCGGGTTCCCTTACCCGCAATGACGGTGGCAGCACCCGACAGCTGATAGAAAAATCACCTGTGGTGCCGACATTGAGGGACTCCATGACAAGTTAGTGTCCTATTATTAAAAGCCATGTGTAGCTGCTGACTTTTAACCTTTTTTTTGGGCCGGAACACTGCTTTAAGTGCAAAAAAGGCATGTAAACTTAGACGCTCATAAACTCGCCTAAACTTTGTACAATATGCTTTTAATTCGCATTTTTCATGCCATGTTTTTCCAGCTGAAACGCTGACGTACTTTCCTGCTCCTAGTGTGCATGGAGCCATAGCAACCCATGTTTAAAATGTCAGTTTTGCCACATTTACATGGTGTTTTGCCATGTTTGCGTTTTTTTTTTATTAAAATAGCCAAAAACGAAAAACCCATGTAACCGAAACGCGACTAAGCGTGAGTTACTGCGTTTAGCTGCGTTTGGTGCTTGAAATGCCTCTAAACTCAGCTTCTGAACCCTTTTTGCGTTCCAAAAAAGCCTCTAAACTCAACTGCCTGTACTGATAAGATAACATACAGTCAGGTCCATAAATATTGGGACATCGACACAATTCTAATCTTTTTGGCTCTATACACCACCAAAATGGATTTGAAATTAAATGAACAAGATGTTCTTTAACTGCAGACTTTCAGCTTTAATTTGAGGGTATTTACATCCAAATTAGGTGAACGGTGTAGGAATTACAACAGTTTGTATATGTGCCTCCCACTTTTTAAGGGACCAAAAGTAATGGGACAATTGGCTGCTCAGCTATTCCATGGCCAGGTGTGTGTTATTCCCTCATTATCCCATTTACAAGCAGCAGATAAAAGGTCCAGAGTTAATTTCAAGTGTGCTATTTGCATTTGGAATCTGTTGCTGTCAACTCTCAATATGAGATTCAAAGGGCTGTCACTATCAGTAAAGCAAGCCATCATTAGGCTGAAAAAACAAAAGAAACCCATCAGAGAGATAGCAAAAACATTTGGTGTGGCCAAATCAACTGTTTGGAACAACCTTAAAAAGAAAGAACGCATCGGTGAGCTCAGCAACACCAAAAGACCCGGAACACCACGGAAAACAACTGTGGTGGATGACCGAAGAAGTCTTTCCCTGGTGACGAAAACACCCTTAACAACAGTTGGCCAGATCAAGAACACTCTCCAGGAGGTAGGTGTATGTGTGTCAAAGTCAACAATCAAGAGAAGACTTCACCAGAGGGAATATAGAGGGTTCACCACAAGATGTAAACCATTGGTGAGCTTCAAAAACAGGAAGGCCAGATTAGAGTTTGCCAAACAACATCTAAAAAAGCCTTCACAGTTCTGGAACAACATCCTATAGACAGATGAGACCAAGATCAACTTGTACCAGAGTGATGGGAAGAGAAGAGTATGGAGAAGGAAAGGAACTGCTCATGATCCAAAGCATACCACCTCATCAGTGAAGCATGGTGATGGTAGTGGCGTGGGCATGTATGGCTGCCAATGGAACTGGTTCTCTTGTATTTATTGATGATGTGACTACTGACAGAAGCAGCAGGATAATTTCTGAAGTGTTTCGGGCAATATTATTATCTGTTCATATTCGGTCTAATGCCGATCACTTTTTGTGATGAAAAAAAACGACGTTTTATGCGACGAAACAAAAATTTTCCAAAACGACATTGCATACACACCATCGTTTTTCCAAAATGCTCTAGCAAAGCGTGGTTAAGTACACCACGTTCGACAGCACTCTGTTCCATTGAAGCTCCGTCTCATAACTTGCTTCAACGTCGTTTTGCCCCCACACGATCACTTTTTATGACACAAAAAATGACATTTTGAAAAACGACACCAAAAATTCAAGCATGTTCGAATTTTTTTTTTGGTCGTTTTTTTTGAAGACATAAAACAACGTTTTGCCCACACACGATCATTTAAAATGACGTTTTTGAAAACGTCGTTTTTTTTCATCACAAAAAGTGATCGTGTGTACGCGGCATAATGCTTCAGATCTCATTGGACGGCACTTCACAGTGCAGATGGACAATGACCCGAAGCATACTGCGAAAGCAACCAGACAGTTTTTAAGGGAAAGAAGTGGAATGTTATGCAATGGCCAAGTCAATCACCTGATCTGAATCCGATTGAGCATGTCTTTCACATGCTGAAGACAAATACCCCAAGAACAAGCAGGAACTGAAGACAGTTGCAGTAGAGGCCTGGCAGAGCATTGCCAGGGATGAAACCCAGCGTCTGGTGATATCTATGCCTTCCACACTTCAGGCTGTAACTGACTGCAAAGGATTTGCAACCAAGTATTAAAAAGTGAAAGTTTGATTTATGATTGTTTATCTGTCCCATTACTTTTGGTCCCTTAAAAAGTGGGAGGCACAGATACAAACTGTTGTAATTCCTACACCAGTTACCTGATTTTGATGTAAATAGCCTGTAACTAAAGCTGAAAGGCTGCATTTAAAGCACATCTTGTTCGTTTCATTTCAAATCCATTGTGGTGGTGTATAGAGCCAAAGAGATTATAATTGTGTAGGTGTCCCAATATTTATGGACCCGACTGTAGAGGAGAGTTCAGGAGCAGCTGAAAAAATGCCCAACTGCTCCTAAACTTTTGTTTACCAGCAGCAGTGTACATGAGGCCTTAGATGAGCACTACAACCCATACCTGTGCATGTGTGTAAAATGGGGCGTTGATCCATTCCAGAAAACTGATGTTGATGGAAGCGGATGTAAATGGATATAAATGTATAATTGATATGCAGTGATTTTTGTTTTTCATCCGTCAATGGATGGCTGAAAAACGGACAAACAGTCCGCATATGTGAAAGGGGCCTTACTGTGCTTTTTCTGAAATGCAAACAGAAAAAATATAATTAAAGGGGTTGTAATGGTAAAAGTTTTTTCACCTTAATGTATTCTATGCATTAAGGTGAAAAAACTTCCAACTATACTGGCCACCCGTTATACTTACCTGACCCCTCGAAAGTCCCGCTCTCTGCCCCCAACATCCTTTTTGCCACTTAGCCTGGCCGCTGATTGGCTAGAGCGGATGGATTGAAAGCATTGTCAATCATATACAATGATGCAGTGCATCGGGGGGTGGGGCCGAGTGGCTATGGCCGCTTGCTGTATCACGGAGCGCGCCCGTAAGGACTCCACACAATGCGAGGGAGCTTGCATGAATGTGTGGAGTTCTTGCGGCGAGGACCAGAGACAGCCGCCGAGGGACAAAACGAGCTGCACAGTGGAGGTGAGTATAACCTTTTTGTTATTTAAAAAAAAATAAAAAAATTCTTTACAACCCCTTTAAGATTGTTCTACAAAATTGTAAGGGTGATGATGAAGCTGTTTAAGGTTAATTTAGGCCACAGCAAAAGTACCGTAAATATAATTGCTCAGAGTTTTGACAAGTTGTTGGAAAATATCTGGGTGACCCGGCCAATGCCTACATACAATTCTCTGCAATACAAAAATATATAATTAGGATTGTCCTGGAAAATTGTTAGGGTAATGATTGTGCTGTTTAAGGTTACGTTAGGGCATCTCTTTCTACAGCATAAGTACCTCTATTGTTCACTGAGTTTTGACAAGTTGTTGGAAAATATCTGGGTGTTGGGGCCAATACTTGCATACAATACATTCTAGCAAGAGTACAAACATTATCACACAGAGTTCCTAGATTATTGACTCCACATAAGACATACAATTGTGAGTATTAATCTGCACACCTACACAAAAAATAAATTTTACAGTTCTGTTATTGAAAGAGTGATGGGGCTAATATTTCCCTCTTTTTATTAGGAAGAGAGAAAATTGTGGTAGGCAATGCCCTCAGGGCCCAATGCACTTTTATTTTGCCCCATTGTTCAGGGAGACATACAGAATGACCATCTATGGATAATGTATGAAAAGTTTCTGTAATTGTGCATGTGTGGTCAGCTAATACTACTGGCCTGACACCGTATGTGCAGTGCAGAGACTAAAGCCCACCCTAACTGTATATTTGGTTATCATTTAAATATCATTTAAATAATACCCCCCCCCCCCCTTCTTTCAAATGAATTCTGATGTTATAATTGTTATTATTGTTATTCAGGATTTATATAGCGCCAACAGTTTGCACAGCACTTTACAACATGAGGGTAGACAGTACAGTTACAATACAATTCAATACAGAGGAATCAGAGGGCCCTGCTCGTTAGAGCTTACAATCTAGAAGGGAGGGTCAAGTGAAACAAAAGGTAATAACTGTGAGTGATGAACTGATGGAGACAATGAAATGACAGTTGTTAGGTGTGGGTAGGATAGGATTCTCTGAAGAGAAGGGTTTTCAGGGATCGTCTAAATGCTAATAGAGTAGGAAATAACAGGACAGGTTGGGCTAAGGAGTTCCATAGGATTGGAGAGGCTCTGGAAAAGTCCTGGAGTTGAGCAAAGAAGGAGGTGACAAGGGAGCTAGAGAGTCAGAGGTTTTGAGAGGAACGAAAAGAATGATTAGGTTGGTATTTAGAGACTAGGCTAGTGGTGTAGCTGAGGGCTAAATTGTGGATGGCTTTTTAAGTTGTTGTTAGTATTTTGAATTTGATTCATTGGGTGAGCTGGAGACAGTGGAGGGATTGATAGAGAAGAGTAGCAGACACAGAGAGATTGGTAAGGTGGATGAGTCTGACACCAGGATTCATGATGCATTGAAAGGGTGATAGCCTATGTAGAGGTAAGCCAATGAGTAGGGTGTTGCAGTAGTCAAGGCGAGAGATGACCAGGGAGTGAACTACTTATTTTGCATGTGTGTTGCAGCCCCATTCATTCTTTTGGAGGAGCTGTACTCTATGGTGGCCTCTAGCAACCAAAGAAGTTACATCTCCCACATAGGAATGCATGGGGTAGTGCGATGCATATTCAGCAAGAAGAAATGGGGTAAGACCATGCAAAGGGGATACCAATCTTATTGAGAAATCTCAACAAGGAAAAAATATAAAAATGACAGCGCTGTGCTCAGGTGTGTGTTAAATGAATCAATCCACTGTAGGTGTAACGTTGCGGATAGCCCAAAAAGCCTTTTGAGACTTTTCCGTCGCACCCACCCCCATTGCCATTCACCCCTTTTGTGGGGAACCCTGTCTTCAGCCCGGGACTCAGAGACCCTAGATTCCAGGATCTGAAAGGGAATGACCGATCCCAGGCCCGACCACCTTATAAACAGACAGTGGATGACCAGGCAACTAATCATGGACAACCCATCTCTGATGAGCCTTTCCTTCTGGCAAAAACTACAGCTAGCTCATTTCATTGGCTCTTCACCTTCCCCAGAACCCTTCAGGAGGACCCTTACTATTTTCGAGCTAATGTGTCTGGAACAGTCCCCTACGCGCCATGTGGTATCTCAGACCTACCAGTTACTACTGGCGCCACCCTTCGAATTTCAGACCTTCCTACATATCTAAGTGGGAGCAGGACTTGGGACTACAGTTCTCGGAAAGGCAAGTGGATTCTCTTCTCTTGTAAAACCTCTGTTTGTGCTAACCATCAGGAAGCAGGCTAGAAAATACTGACAAGTTGGTATTCTGAGGAGCATGTGGAGTTGCTGACTTAACTCTCCTGAGAGATGGGTATTGAGGAAAGGCTCCCCAGATGTGGTTATATATTTATATATATACACACACCAAACCAAAAGTGTCCCAAAATATAGTGTCAAAATAACAGTTTCTATCAAAAAAGTTTGTTAAATCTTGTTTCATCCCACATGTGTAAATGGCAATTTCTTCATAATGTAAACACCATGTCAAGTGATATATCCTCCACCTCTTATGATCGAGATCAATCACTGATATTAGTGGCTGGTGATGAGAAACCTTCAAACGCACTTTCCCCCTGAGCACGGCAAAATACTTTGCATACCCCGTAATTGATGATCTCAAATCTTTTCCATTGTAACTGATCAATCTGGACATCCAACGGGTAATTTTTCAAGGCGCAATCTGCAAATCCAAAAGCAGCCACTCCCAACTCTCCTCCACTGTTATATGATCGATCTCTCCAGAGAGATTTAACCTAACATAAAAAAGAAGCACAGCATAGCATAAAAGCCTTTAAAAAAGGTTCGCATTTTATTCAAACCACAGCACTCACCTTTAAAAGTGTCTCCTGACACTGATAAAACAGGCATAGGTTGTACGTGTCTATCCCAGAGCTCAAGATACCATGCAACAGGCATCCAATGTAGCGTGGTAACTATGCCTCCAACAGCACACCCTACGTATGTTTCGTCATTAGGATGTCCTCACGGGGCAGCAAAAAAAGGACCTAGCAGGAATGCTGCAATGGAGAAGAAAACAAGTATCTTATACTGCAGTCGGCACTTGGGGGGGGGGGGGCAATAATCAGAGGACAAGTGTACTAAGGAACAGTTGCCCTTAAAGGCAAAAAAATAAAAAATACATATCTGAAATAGATGCACACATAGATGCACAAACTCCCCAAAATCCTCTACCACCAATCCTCTTTCCCCATTCCCCTTCCCAACACAAATCCCCCTAAATCACCACTCCAAGCACCCCCCCCCCCAAATGTCCCTTCCTATAAAAGTTCTTATCCCCTGCTGCCCCCCAAATTCCCCCTTCAATTTTTTTTGTTAAAATGTCATTAAAAACGATTGTGTGCAGGCTCCTGAGCATTTTTCATGACGTGAAAAATGGGCATTAAAAAATTTAGAACATGCTCTATTTTTTCACGTCGTTTTTCCATCCAAATGGAACTTCCCATTTATAGTGCATCGTACATGTTTTTTTCGTGATCTTGTGTAGGCATGGCAGGCTTGACAATAATCAGGTCGAAAAAAACGTTGTTTTTTCTAGACCATTAAAAATGGTCATGTGTACACGGCATCAGGAGTTGGTAAAAATCTGCACAGTGTATGGCAAGCTCTACTCTCGGATCTCTACAACATACAAGCTGATCATTCTGATAACAACTAGGAGGTTTTTGAGATAAAACAATTAGTAAACAGAGGACCCCAGACAACTCTGACCAATAAAGAGCAAATAAGAGAAGCTCATTCACTTTCCTACCGAAGCTCCACATTTACAGGGAGCATTGAAAGGCCATCAAGATAAACGATAAGGTAATATTCTCTATATTACATATTATTAGGTTTACAAGAGCCAAAAATTATATAACCTGGCAACGATCTGCATGCAAAAACTGGATATTTAATATCAATTGGTCCTCAGACACATAGTTGTGCAGAATGATAAGAATGAAAGATAAGCAAAATAGTCTCCCTAGAAACTATTTTTAATTATTTTACCATACTGAAAACTATACACTTATTGCATCTGTCTTCCCAGCTAACATAATTCTGGGCTCAGAGCCTGGAAGATTTCTAACACAAATGGCTCTTTGCAGAGCCATTGTCAAGAAACTGATTGGACAAGTTGCTGGATCTAGTTGATGGAAAGCACAATTCTCTTGAGAGCTGGAAAGCCTATTACATAGAATTGCCGAACACTGGACCTTTTCAGTGCAGTATAAAATAATCTATTCTAAAACACTCTCTTGGATGATAGACTGTTTGGCCTACATGTAGATTCAAACATCTGTTATCATAGCCTTTCACTGTATAAAACAAGCAAAAAGTGCAATAATAAAAGAAAAGGTTCCTTTTAAATGAGTAGTTTAATCTCATAGAGAAGATGCACAGCCGTTTTTGCAATATTGGAGATAACTATTCCTGATCTCCAAAGGAAATTGGATAACAGGCTGAATCAACATTCGTTTGTGAATTTTTCAGAATTTTTTTTTGATTTGTTTGCCCTGTAAGAACCCATTCACACAGGGGCAACACGACTTTCAGCGCGGCTTTGGGAGGCAACTTGGATACGACTTAAGTATGAATCACAGCGCGACTTGGGGCGAATTCCAATGCAACTTAAGGTCGCCTCCAGGAGGGGAAACTTCATGCCAAATTTTAAATAAAAACCGGCATGGGTTTCCCTCCAAGAGCATACCAGGCCCTTAGGTTTAGTATGGATTTCAAGGGGAACCCCCTACGCCGAAAAAACAGCGTGGGGATCCCCCCAAAATCCATACCACACCCTTATCCAAGCACACAGGCCGGACGGGCAGGAAAGGGGGTGGGGACGAGTGAGCGCCCCTCCCTCCTGAACCGTATCAGGCGGCATGCCCTCAACATGGGGGGGTGGGTGCTTTGGGGTAGGGGGGCGTTCGGGCTGCGTGCTCGGATAAGGGTCTGGTATGGATTTTGGGGGGGACCCCCACGCCGTTTTTTTGACCTTAGGGCCTGGTATGCTCCTAGAGGGGAACCCATGCCAGTTTTTTTAGTTAAAATTTGCCGTGGAGTTCCCCTGTGGGAGGGAGGGGTTTACCTTAGAACTGGTTCACACTGGGGTGACTTCTTGTAAAGTTGCCTCACTGTGACGCGGATCCTACTTTGAGGCGACTTCCATTGAAATCAATGGGTACTACAAGTCAGATTGTAGTTGTAGTACAGGAACCTTTTTTTCAAGTCGGAGCAACTGCAGTAGTGTGCATTAAGATGGCTCAATTCACTTACATTAATTTCTTCATGCAGCGCGACTTGAGGCGACCTGGGGCGACCTGAAGTCGGATCCCAGTTCGCCCCTTTGTGAACTGGCTCTAAGTATAATAAAGAAAAAAAGGGATTTTTAAATACAGCTTACCTGTAAAATCCTTTTCTTGGAGTACATCACGGGACACAGAGCGGCATATTCATTACTATATGGGTTATATGGAGTACCTTCAGGTGTGGACACTGGCAATCTCAAACAAACAGGAAGTCCCTCCCTATATAACCCCCTCCCCTAGAGGGAGTCCCTCAGTTTTGTAGCAAGCAGTATGCCTCCCAAAATGTTCCCAAAAAGAGGGGTGGGAGCTCTGTGTCCCGTGATGTACTCCAAGAAAAGGATTTTACAGGTAAGCTGTATTTAAAAATCCCTTTTTCTTTCTCGTACATCACGGGACACAGAGCGGCATATTCATTACTATATGGGATGTCCGAAAGCAATGCTTTAATGAGGGGAGGGAGACATCTTCCAAAGAAGGATTTAATTTAGAGGTATACTCAAATACTAGTAAATCCAACTTAAACGAGAAATGTAAATCTCAAATCAAATCAAGGGAGCCCCCTCAGATCCTGAGGAGCTTGAATCGCGGCCTGTAGTACTGACTGCCCAAAGGCTGTATCCGCATTCCTTCTTACGTCCATTTGATAAAATTTTGTAAACATGTGGACTGACGACCACGTTGTTGCCTTGCATATTCGAGCCATAGAGATCTGATGATGATGTGCTGCCCAGGAGGTGCCCATGGCCCTGGTAGAATGGGCCTTTGCCGACAAAGGAGGAGGCAACCTCTTCAAACCGCAGGCCTGAACGATTAATTGTTTAATCCATCTTGCGATGGTGGATCAAGCAGCTGCCTGACCCATCTTGGGCCCTTCCGGTAAACCGAACACCACATCTGTTTTCCGAACCTTCTCTGTAGCTTTAAGATAGGCCTTTATGGCCCTGACAATATCCAACGTATGCAGCAACCCCTCCTTTCTAGAGGTGGGTTTTGGAAGAAGGATGGAAGTACCACATCCTGGTTCAGGTGGAAACTGGATATAACCTTTGGTAGAAAGGAAGAATGAGGACGGAACCCCGCCCTATCCTTATGTAAAATGAGATATGGTTCCTTACAAGATAAGGCTGCCAATTCCGATACTCTCCTGGCCGAAACTATGGTGATCAGAAATACCGACTTTCTAGTCAGTAAAACCAAGGTACCTCAGCCAACGGCTCAAGGGGTTGTTTCTGTAGAGTTGACAGAACAAGATTTAAGTCCCATGGACAAAGTGGTGATTTGACCGGAGGATTAACACGTAAGACTCCCTGTACGAAGATCTTAACCAGCGAGTGGGCGGCCAGCGGCCTCTGAAATCACACTGATAAGGCTGAAATCTGTCCCTAGATCTGGCTTAATGCCAGGCCTTTATCCACTCCTAGCTGGAGGAAACGTAATACTCTATCAATGGTATACTTGCGGGAAACCCATCTCTTAGCCTCACACCAGCCTACGTAGGCCCTCCAAACCCTGTAACAAAATTACCCTGGAGGCCGGCTTTCTAGCCTCAATGAGGGTAGGGATTACCTGCCTAGACAGACCTCTACCCCTGAGAATCAGGGATTCAGCCGCCAGGCCGTCAAATTTAGACGCCGTAATGCAGGGTGGAGGATCGGGCCTTGTGAGAGTAGGTCTGGCCCTAGAGGAAGAGTCCAAGGGCCTCCCGCTGCCAAATTCAGGACTAGTGAGTACCGTGCCCTCCGGTACCAAGCTGGGGCTACCAGGATAACCAGCCTGTGGTATGATCCTGCGCCGCAGGCGGGGTAGTAACTGCAGTGGGGGAAATGCATATAGAAGTTATGATTGATGCCAAGGGCAAACCAACACATCGGTTCCGCAGGCCATAGGGTCCCTTGTTCGAGACATGAACCTGTCTAGCTTCTTGTTGAATCCTGATGCCATGACCTCCACGTCTGGCACTCCCCACTTCTGGCAGATTGTCTGAAAAAACTTGTGGATGCAGAGACCACTCCCCCGGCGACAGGGTTTGGCGACTTAGGAAGTACGCCTGCAGGTTGTCCACCTCGGGAATGAATGTCGCCGATATGCAGGGTACATAAACCTCTGCCCACCGAAAAACCAAGCTCCTCTCACTCTGAGTGGCTTGACTCTTGGTTCCCCCTTGGTGGTTCACCTATATGCCACCGCTGTGGCCTTGTCTGAATGACTTCTCACCGAGGACCCCTGTAATCTGGATGTCTATGCCAGGAGGGCTAGCTGAGCCGCTCAGAACTCCCAGACCTTGATGGGCAGCTGCCCATCAAGGTCTGGGAGTTCTGAGCGGTCCGAGGGGTCCTCGGTGAGAAGTTCCCTGGCGCCTCTGCCCAAGTTCCCTGGCGAGTGAACTTGTTCAAGACCGCTCTCCAGCCTTCCAGACCACTGGGCAGAACCAAGCTGCTAGAATTGCTGCCTGTAGGACACGAGCGTGGAAGCGTGTGGTATTGCCTCGAACATGGCCATCACATACATAGGCGAATAGTTGGCTCTTTTTTGCTTAGAACCAACTGAATCAATCTCTTGATAGCCTCGACCTTTACCAGGGGCAGGAACATCCATCTTCTGTTCTGTGTCTAATCTCGTGCCGAGATATTCCAACTGCTTTGTAGGTTGAAATGCTGATCTTTCCCCGGTTTAGGACTCAGCCGAACCTCTCGAGGTACTGAACCATGAGGGCTACTACGCATTCCACCAAGGAAGCGAGTGATCTTATGATTAAGAGGTCGTCCAGGTATGCTAGGACCGAGATCCCTTGGATCCTTTGGACTGACTAGAATAGGAGCTAGGACCTTCGTGAATACCCGGGGGCCGTAGCCAGCCCGAAGGGGGGCGCCACAAATTGGAAGTGACGCTGTATCACTGCGAAGCGTAAAAACAAAAATATTTGATGTGGCTGAAAGACCTGGTACATGAAGGTAACCCTCCTTTATGTCTATAGAAGCCCGATCCTTCTGGAGTGTGGCGGCTGCTGGCCAAACGGATTCTATCCGGAAAGAGCGAACCCTTAGGTAAGCATTTAAACCTTTTAGGTCCAAAATTGGTCTGACATTGCCGATGAGCCTTGGTATGACAAACAGATTGGAATAGAAACCTAGCCCCTGTTCCTGGGCTGGTACCTCTACCATTATGCCCTGGTAAAGCAGGTGATCCAATGCTGCCCGCATTGAGGCCTTCCTTGTGGAGGAAATTTTTGAAATTCTAATCTGTAGCCTGCGGCCACAGATGATCGGACCCCCTCTGTCGGGGACCGATCCCCAGAGGCCTGTCCTTGCGATCCATTGTTAAAAGTTTGATCGCGCAGGAGGACCGTACTGCCTGAAATTTGAGGGCCCTGGAACCGGGGGGAGCTGCCCTTTTAAACGCAGGACCCCGGAACTTCCTTTGACTGGTAAAAGGGTACTTTTGCCACTTGAAACAGTCTGAATGTATTTATCCAGATCTTTCCATGGAAGGGCAAACCTGCCAGCAGTCTTTTACATGGGGCTCGGCCGCCCAGTTCTTCAACCAAAAGAGCCTTCTCATATGCACTAAAAATAGTGACAACGAGACGCCTGCTGGATGGAGTCCTTTTTATAGCCTCTACCGCAAAGCACAGAGCTCTGGGAATATCCAATAACTCCTCTGCCTATCGGGCAGGGATGTCTAAGCATCTGTTTTGTCTGGTTCCTTAATGCCTGAAAAAAACTCCAATTGTAGCCACTGCTGGCTGTAGCCAGGGATGCTGGAAAAAGTGTCTCTAAACGTTTATCGACCGGGACCTTAAACATTTGTATGTTTCCCCTTAGGCCAGTTAATGATTTATTCACCCATGAGATGGCTGCGTCCACCGTTGGGAGCGCCCCCTTTCTTTAGAAAAATGTCTTTTCCATAGGGTAAATAACAGAAAACCTTCCAGGTGGTCTCCCATCCAGGCACTAACCAGGCCCTACCCTGCTTAGCCTCCGAGATCAGACGAGATCGGGCGCTTTCCGGGAGATGCGGCCTCAAGGACCTCACGGGTAGTTGAAAAGCAGTGCCCGAACCGGGACCTGAACCCTGGACCCTCAGATCAAAAGTCCGATGCTCTACCAACTGAGCCATCCGGGCCCCTTTTAAAGAGCACTTGGTCAGGGGAAAGAGTGCCTGCAAGCACAAATATTTCCTGGCAGACGTGCATCAAGACTACCCTTTCGTCAGCTTTAGGCGGCAGAAAAAATTCTGTCCGGTCGTCCCAATCCTGGAAAAACCAATTCCTCTAACAGAGGATGGGCCAGAAAAGCTGCGTTGCTTAAAGGCGCTTTTAAAAGAACCCAAAGAGGATACCGCAGGAACCTGAGGCTCTGGAAATGGCAAATTGAATGCCAAGCGGACCATGTCTGTCAAAGACTGGACCCACAGACTCTCCGCCTGGGAGGCTGAAAACGATTCTACCGTGGTAGATCCTCTAGGTTCTGTCCCTTTTGGCGATGGGGATCTAGTCCGCTTCTTGCCAGAAAAAGAGCCAGCGATCATAGCTGTTAACCTCTTTTCTCTAGCCCCCCTAGGGTGACGGCTAGCATCTCCTCTGTGATAACACAGGGTTGGGCCGACCTGGGCCAGCCTCAGCACCAGACCCCCTTAATGGCTTATCCAGGGTGACCCCTATAGGAATAACCTGTGGGGAAAGTATTGGCATATTATCAGAACCAGAGGAGGAACCCCTTTGTCTCTGCCTTTTCTCTTTATTTTTTTATTTTTTGTATTTTGATCCTGAACCCTTGGAAGCCATAATACAAAACCGAAGGACTCCGCTTACAACAACAGACTGTTATAGCCAGGAGTACAAAAAAATAAGGTTTTAGGGGACAATAGGATCACTAATGCCCCAAAACCGGTGGGGCTCAGTATGTTTTCTTTTATATATTATTCACCACATACAGCCCCACCCCCAACATGTTTGCCAGCATTCAACCTGTTGCCAAGGGGATTTTGGCTTAACAAAAAGTATTGGAGCTGACTCCAGTATGTAGTACCCCTTCTCGCCACCGGGAGTCACTGTGCTGCCAGCTCTACGTCCTCTCTCTCTCCAGCTCAGCTCTGAACTGAGCTAAGAACGCGCCTGCTGTGTATAACAGCAATTAAAGGCACGCCCACTCTACACTGCAGTCACACTCCCCGCCCCCCCCCCCCTCCCGAACGGCGCGAACATTTTCTATATGCATGCGCGCGCGCGACTGTCGGGGGAGGAGAGCCCAGGAGGAGACGCACTCTGGAGCCCAGGAATGCAGGTTGGAGGACGCATCAGGCGGCAGATTTGAATCCCGGCAAGGTAAGGCTAACACAGGCCCCTAAGGAGTCCCTTTAGCCTAGAGACAGATCTTTTTTTTTTTTTTTTTTTTTTAAAAGATCTTCAACCAGCGAGCAGCAGGTAGCTAGCAAACATACATAGATAGGTAGGGGGATCAAGTTATGGGGGGAAACATTTCAGGGCATCCTGTCTATCAGACATAGTGACCATGGTGCCAATGCAGAGCATACTCAGGCTACCCCCCTTAAGATCTCCCCTGGAGAGCCTGCTGTCGAACCAAGTCCCGCAGGCTCCCCTCTTACCTGCTCCATGCCGCAGGACGTTTTGCAAAACGGTCCAATCTTCTCCCATCTCCGTGGGTAGCGTAGTAGACCTTCAGGCCCTGGGGTCCTATGAAGGTACCCACTGTCCTGGACCTATATAGCACCCTGGCAAACAGGAACTTATGGTCTTTACAAACTCCAAGTCCTGGGCCCAGGGTCCAGCCCTCCAAAGAGGAGCATTATAGGCAAAACCCCACGGTTTGGGGCCCGGGTACTGTCCACTTTGGCACTGAGGCTCCTTGGACAGATCCGGTTAGCCCGCCCTTAATCCCAAGGATGTGGAGCAAAGCTATTCCGTGACCAACACCTAAGACAATGGCGAAAAAACTGAGGGACTCCCTCTAGGGGAGGGGGTTATATAGGGAGGGACTTCCTGTTTGTTTGAGATTGCCAGTGTCCACACCTGAAGGTACTCCATATAACCCATATAGTAATGAATATGCCGCTCTGTGTCCCGTGATGTACGAGAAAGAAATATGTATTAAATTATTTAAACATAATAAATCCTATTTACAACAAAATAATTTTACATTGATTTATACAGCTGTTAAGAGCTGAAAAATATATGAAATTACCGTACTTACACATCAAATGTATTCAAAGAGACAGTCTCCCCTTGCCGTGGATAGAATCATGCTATGTATGAAAATACATTGCATATAGAGGGGTGGTGTGGAGAGAGGGGGCGGTGCCCGGGCGCTCCTAATGGATGGGCCGCCGCTGCTCTAAAAAGAAGTTGGGCCAAAGCAGCAAAATAAAAGGGAATTTGGAGCTTTGGAGGTGGCTGAACACAATAAATTTAACAATACTTACGCACATGAATAGTATATTTTTTACTCACTACCTCTGCTGGCAGTCTGTTCCAAACATCCACAGTGTCTGCATCCCTTTACAGTAGAAGTACAGGAGATGTCTAAAACTTGTATCTTAGTGCAAACTTCTGAGAAAATCAGTAAGCCAATCACACAAGCAGGGGCATATGGACAGGGCTGGACTGGGACAAAAATTTGGCCCTGGACTTCATCCAGACTGGCCCACTTTGACAGGTCTCTCCCATGGCGTCCGGACAACTCGCGGCCCGGCCACCCGAGCCCCCTCTCCCCCTTCACTTGTCACTAGCCATTCTACTTTATTAGAGTAGAACGGCTGGTACTTGTACTCTTATAGGCAGTACCAGTGGGGAAGCTAGACATTATTTCACCCGGGGCAAAGAATCAGTTTGTTGCCCCCCTTATGGGACAAGATTAGACAGAAGTGAGAAACTTCCAGGCCATAGCTGTTTAGTTAGCTGTCTGTCCCCTCCCCCATGCTCCTCTGTCGCCCCCCTGCTCCTCTGGTCCTCCTCCTGCTTCTCTGTTACCCCCAGGTGAGCGCTACAGAAAGGGAGAGACAGAGGGGGGTGATGGTCTGCTGTTACTGAAGCCGGCCCATTGAGCCATCGGCCCACCGGGAAACTCCCTGTAGTCCCAATGGCCAGTCCATCCCTGCATATGGAATGCCCCAAGGTTGGATTATTGCATTGAATTCTACAGAGAATTACAATTGTTGCAGAATGAAAAGGAAAGGTCATTTTTAATAGCATTAAAGTGATCGTAAATAACAAACAGGTTATACTTACCTGCCCTGTGCAGTTGGTTTTGCACAGTGCCCAGAGAGTGACCCAGATCCTCCTCTTCTCAGGGTCCCTCTTCTGTGCTCCTGGCCCCTCCCTCCTGTTGAAAGCCCCCAGAGCAAGTAGCTTGCTCTGGGGACACCCAAGACGGGTCACAGTTCCATCTTGGAGATTCTGGTGTGCTGATGACATTTCCTGTTCATTCAGAAACGGAGCCGCAAACCAAGCCCTGTGCCCTCTCTCTCCTAATTGGCTGACTGACTTTGATTGACAGCAGCAGGAGCCAATCATGCTGTCTCAGTCAATGAGGATGGAAGTCCTGGGCAGCTGAGACACTCAACAACATTGCTGAATAAAGATGGGCTCAGGTAAGTATTGGTGGCTGTTACACACAGAAAGTTTTTTTTATCCTAATGCATAGAATGCATTAAGATAAAAAAAATAAAAAAAACGTCTGCCTTTACAATCCTTTTAAGTTATAACATGGCTTGTCTAGCAATTGTACACATTATATTTGCTATTGCTTTTATTTGCTATATTTTTTACCCTTCGGTCTCTCATCATATGCTTTAGATATCCAGTTTACTTACTTTGGCATGCCACCTCTATCCTTTGCATTGGCTCTTGAAATCAAAGAGGACTCAAAACCCACAGTTATCTGAACAAGCAAGTCTTGGAACACATATACCTGTCTCATAAACATACAGTACATGCTTCACCCTACCCACAATTTCCCAAAAAGCATTGTGTTTATACATGATTAAAGGCCTTTTAAACCACAGTTTTTGAACTGCATTAAACTGCTTGCTTTCACCAATATACATTATGTAATGTTACCAGGATCACTCTTGCATGGGAATTTATATTACAAACAAGCTTAAAGTTTAAAGTGGATGTAAACATAATTTTATTTCCCCTAAATTAAAAAACACATTTATACTTACCTGCCCTGCAGAGTGTCCCGAGCCTCCTTTTCAGGGCTCCTAATAAGGCAGCACACCCTCCTGTATTGGGCCCCATCAGTTCAAAAGGCAGGACCAGGCACCTACCAACTAGGAGCGATGGTTGGACTGCCTTATTGCTAACTCTGACAGCTTTTCCTATATATTGGTAACTGCCCCCCTACCCCATCACTGTACAGGGGCCTCCCTGTGTGCCCCCCTCCTCTGCAGTGTTGCCGGCTTTCCTCCACTTCTTTACCCCCAGCAGCTGCTGAAGGCCACTCAGGGGAAGGTCACAGGATGGGTGTGGGGGGGCAGTGCGCTAAATATGCCCTATTTCCTGAATGAACACAGTGAGCGATTGGTTCCGATCACTGACTGTGTATATTCATCACCAAAGCATAGACAATTGTGTTTACTATACTTCAGTTTTTGAATAAACTTGAAGCTTGAGAGCACTTCTCATTCATTCTAAGGCTGCAACGAAAGGGTCTTCAGAATCTATTTCCTTAGTCCCTTTCTCTATCTATATGTGAGACGTCAGAGCTCTGTATAGATCCCTGATATTTCAGCAAAGGCCCCCCCAACAGATCTGTTAAAAAAATGCAAAAATTAAAAGGAGGGGGGATCTGTTGGGTAGGCTGCAATGCAAGGGCAGATCCAGAGTCTAGTCTCGAAAGGGGCACTGCCGACGATCGACAGTGGCACCGCTGATCTGGTGATGAGCAGGGCCGGACTGGGAATAAAAATCAGCCCTGAAAAAAAATTCATACCAGCCCCATAGCATTTTTATACCGGCCCAACAGCACAACGTCATTATTTTCTTGTTCATGAAAGGGAAAACCATGCATTTTAAGTGTATTATATATATATAGAGAAGACAGATATGAAAGCACTAGTTAATAGTGCTAAAATGGGTCAATCAACAAGGGGGACCCCAGGAACTCTGCGAACGTGGGGGGTGACTCTGTTGGTCAGAGACCACCTTCCACAGAAAGAATACACTAAAGGGGGGGTTTACTAATATAGGGAGAAACCTTTATATCAGTGCCTCATTACATTGTTGTATTCACTTCCCCTTTACGTGAGTGACACCCCCCCCCCCTCAGACTGGCCTAGTGGTGCTGTCACTGACCTCCTCTCAGATGCACAATGCAGGGCTCAGTCAGTCGGCTTCAGCTTGGTGGCTCTGGTTTTATTCTATAGTCTGCTCTCCACATCCACACACCTCTGACTTCTCCCATGACCCCCATTCTGGCAGCTCTCCCTCACTTGACTCCTCTTCAGACTCCCTCAGAGACTGCAGACATGATATAAGACAAGAGATGGTCAGAGACTGCAGACATGGTACAAGCGATTGTCAGAGACTGAAGACATAGTACAAGAGATGGTCAGAGACTGCAGACATGGTACAAGAGATGGTCAGAGACTGCAGACATGATACAGGAGATGGTCAGAGAATGCAGACATAATACAGGAGATGGTCAGAGACTGCAGACATGGTACAAGAGATGATCAGAGACTGCAGACATGGTACAAGAGATGGTCAGAGACTGCAGACATGGTACAAGAGATGGTCAGAGACTGCAGACATGGTACAAGAGATGGTCAGAGAATGCAGACATAATACAGGAGATGGTCAGAGACTGCAGACATGGTACAAGAGATGGTCAGAGACTGCAGACATGGTACAAGGGATGGTCAGAGACTGCAGACGTGGTACAAGAGATGGTCAGAGACTGAAGACATGGTAAAAGAGATGGTCAGAGACTGAAGGCATGGTACAAGAGATCAATGCAGCCTCATCAGTGCCCATCATTGCAGCCCCACTGTACATATGAATGCAGGCCCACTGTATATATGAACGCAGCCCCACTTTTGTATATGAATGCATTCCACGTTTGTATATGAATGCAACCCCAATTTTCTATATGAATGCAACCGCACTTTTGTATATAAATGCAACCCCACGTTTGTATATAAATGTAGTCCCACTTTTGTATATAAATGCAGCCCCACTTTTGTATATAAATGCAGTCCCAGTTTTGTATATAAATGCAACCGCACTGTATATATAAATTCAGTCCCACTTTTGTATATAAATACAGGCCCACTTTTGTATATTAATGCTGTCCCACTTTTGTATATAAATCCAGGCCCACTTTTGTATATAAATGCAGTCCCACTTTTGTATATGAATGCAGTCCCACTGTGCATGGCATTGCCTCGATCACACACAGCAGGTATCTCCTATGAATGCAGTCCCACTTTTGTTTATTAATGCAGTCCCACTTTTGTATAATAATGCAGTTCCACTTTTGTCTATGAATGCAGTCCCACGTTTGTCTATGAATGCAGTCCCACTTTTGTCTATGAATGCAGACCCACTTTTGTCTATGAATGCAGTCCCACTTTGTCTATGAATGCAGTCCCACTGTGCATGGCACTCACCATGGCATTGCCTCGATCACACACAGCAGGTATCTCCTCTCCCAACGTGTGTCATGGAACAAACAGGAGCTGTAGGTCTGTGTTCGGCAGGGCAGTGTACCCTAGCAAGGTCCCCCCTTAGACGGGCTTGTGTGAAAGAGAAAACACTGATTCAATCAGTGTTCCATCTCCATCTACTATCACACGAGCAGGTCTAGCACAGGCAGCACAGCTGAACACAGATCCAGCTCTTACACACAGCCAGAGATGCCCGGTGTATATGTGACACACAGGAGAGAGGGGGAGCGCTGCAGTCAGCTACTGCTCAAAGCAGCCTCAGGACTGGCATGAGAGAGGGAGAGAGAGTGAGAGACTTGGCAGCTGCAGGCACCACAAAGCAGTTTAAAAAAAAAGTTTTTTTTTTAAAGCCAATGTGACATGATTGTCTCATGGGGGGGGGGCAATTTCCCTGTTGCCCCCCCCCTGGATCCGCTGTTGCTGCAAGGGGCCCCGAGATTTCTAACAGCAGTCCTGGCTGCAGCAGACGGGCAGGCACAGTGGTGAATTGAGAATGGACTCAGGTAAGTGATGAAGGTGAAGCTGCTATTTAAAGTATTTTTTTTTTTTATCATAATGCAGAGAATGCATTAGAGCCCTTTTACACTGGCAGCGCCCGAAAAACGCTGGTAAAGCTAAAACTAGCAGCTTTTTCCCAGCAGTTTTCGAGCTCTAGCGGGGCGCTTTTAAAGGGTTAAAAGTGCCCACAAAGCGTCGGTGCCAAGACGCTTTGCAGGCGCTTCCCATTGATTTAAATGGGAGGGGGCGATTTAGCAGCGGTGTATTCACTGCTTCTAAAGCGCTGCAAAGAAGCTGCTTGCAAGTGCAGCACCTCAGTGTGAAAGCACTCGGGCTTTCACATTGGGATTGTAGATGAGACTTCTTTCAGTCGCTTTTTTTAGTGCCTGAAAAACGCCCCAGTATGAAAGGGGTCTTAAGGTAAGAACTTTCGCCTTTAGAACACTTTAACCACTTAAGAACTGAGCCTCTTTCTGAGATTTGGTGTTAAAAACATTTTTTTTTGCTAGAAAATTACTTAGAACCCCCAAACATTATATATATATACATATATATATATATATATATATATATATATATATATATATATATAACATTTCTAACACTCTAGAGAATAAAATGGCGGTCGTTGTAATACTTTCTATCACACCGTATTTGCGCAGCGGCCTTACAAGCGCACTTTTTTGGGAAAAAATACACTTTTTTTTATTAAAAAATAAGTCAACAGGAAAGTCAGCCCAATTATTTTTTATAATGTTACGCTGAGTAAATTGATACCCAACATGTCACACTTCAAAATTGCGCCCGCTCGTGGAATGGCAATAAACTTTTACCCATAAAATCTCTATAGGTGACATTAATAAAATTCTACAGGTTGCATTTTTCGAGTTACAGAGGAGGTCTAGGCTAAAATATTTGCACTCGCTCTAACGATCGCGGTGATACCTCACTTGTGTGGTTTGAACACCGTTTTCATATGCGTACGCTGCTCACATATGGGTTTGCTTCTGCACGCAAGCTCGGCAGGACGGGGCGCGCTTCAATTTTATTTTTTTATTTATTTTACCTTTTACCGTTAGTTTAACACTTTTCTTTTAAAAAAAAAAAATGGTGTCAGTTCTATTCCTATTACAAGGAATGTAAACATCCTTTGTAATAGAAAAAAAGCACGACAGGACCTTTTAAATATGAGATCTGGGGTCAAAAAATCTCAGATCTCATTTTTACACTAAAATGCAATAAAAAAAATAAAATAAAATGCAAATCAATCGTAGAGATTACTTTTATCTGAAAGCAGACTGTTCGCTGAAGAGTATACCGGGGTTATGGTAGCTAGCTGCTGCCATAACAATGATATGCCTCTTCAAGGTACCGACGTATTATGACGGCGGCGGTCCAGAAGTGGTTAAAGTGTATTTATAGCATTTCTTTTCATCTTGGATAGAGTAGAAAAGAGTAAAAACTCCTGACTGGTTTTGCCAATAAAAAAATGTTTCTTCCTGTCCTAGAGACGCAATAGAAACTTAGAGGAAACCTCACAACTGTCTTAATACAATTATCTTTGGAGCAGGCGTCTCCATTTTAAAGATTTCTCTTTACCTCTTGTTCTAGGGAAAACACTAAGGGCCAGATTCAGGTAGATGGGCGCATCTTTAATCTGGAGTAACGTTTCTCATTTACGTTACTCTGGCGAAATTTTAGGAGCAAGTGCTGTTATTCATGAAGCACTTGCTCCTAAAGTTGCGGCAGTGTATCGAAAATGAGCCGGCGTTATTCAAATTGGGCGGGTACGGGGCGTGTATTATTAAAACTAGGCGCGATCCCGCGGCGAACGTACTGCACATGCGTCGACTGTCAATGCATCCCAGTGCGCATGCTCACAACTTCCGTCGGCACCACTTCCTTGGAAACGACAGCGCAATGTGTTCCGTTGGACTTTTAAATGCGCCCGTAGATGCGCCATTCCGGCACTAAAGTATATCCTGCTCCCCCTCCCCGCAGTGATGTTACTTTTGTTCTGAGAGGGCTGCTCCCGTTCCCCGCAAACACAGGAGAAAGCTGAACTTTAAAGGCCAGGAGCTGTCAGCTGTCATCTCGGCTATGGAGACCTATGATGTCTTCCTCCATGGCTGTAAAAGTTGACAGACAAGCAGGGACAGAGGTGTTGTCCTACAAGTGGGGGTGCTCAGCTAGCTCTTATCGTCGGTAACGCTGCTGTAGCTGCTCTCCTGCTGACCTGTGGCCATCTGGAGTAAAGATAAAGCAGCCTTTTGTAGAAATAACTTTGCGCCGGACGGACGAGATACGCGCGGCGCATGTAGCCAGCGTATGGTGCTAATCCGTTCGTGAATTGGGAAAAATCCCTCATTTGCATATTTGCAGGGGAAATCAATAGGCGCGACTGATGCGCCAAGCGAGATTATGCGCTGACGATACTCTGGCGTCGGAAAGTTAAGCCGGTCGGGGAAAGCCCGTTTTCTGTCGCATCTAGGTTGGTGGGTACGGCCGCATAGATACTACGGCGCATCTTCACAGTTACGCGGCGCATATCGAAATACTCCAGCGCAAGTCTTGCTGAATCTGGCCCTAAAATGTTGGATTTCCCCTGACTTTTTGTCTTGTGTCAACAATAGACGGAAGGGCAAACCAAGTGGTGAATTTCCCCAATGGGGACAGAAACAGTAATTAAAAACTTGACAGAGGGTCTGACCCCTTCTCATTCTATCCCAACACAGTTTTAAATGTTAATAATAATATTAATCTTTTAACTTGCCAGATCCATGAATTAGTAAATATAAGTAGCCTCTTGCCGATTGCATAACGCATATATATGCAGCAACAGAATAAATGGGCTTTAATGCCCATATGCTCCCATGGCAGTGTATGTTTGTATGCTAAAATTATAGTCATTCACTCCCAGCACATTGACCAAGCTGTTGCTGACAGCGCTCGGTTACTGCTTCTGATTGGGAACCAGCGAGGCAGGCTCCTAAAATGGGTGTCCGCAGGTAGGAGCAAGGGGGGTCAAGTGCCCCTCCCTGGAATCAGGGATCGGATGGGGGTGCGGGCAGCTCGCACCCAGGTGACACCCGCCAGAGAGCCACGTTGCCCGACGCCACCAGAGAGAGAGCCACGCTGCTTGGCGCCACCAGAGAGAGAGTCACGCTGCCCGGCCCCACCAGAGAGAGAGCCACACTGCCCGGCGCCAACAGAGAGAGAACCACACTGCTCGGCGCCACCAGAGAGAGAGCCACGCTGCCTGGCACCTCCAGAGAGAGAGCGCCATGCTGCTTGGCACCACCAGAGAGAGAGAGCTACGCTGCCGAGTCCCACCAGAGAGAGAGAGAGCTACGCTGCCCAGTGCCACCAGAGAGAGAGCCACACCACCCAGTGCCACCAGAGAGAGAGCCACACTGCCCAGTGCCACCAGAGAATGAGCCGCACTGCCCAGCGTCACCAGAGAAAGACTGAGCCACTGCCAGGATACAGAAATGCTACACTACTGACCAGAGTCGCCCCCGGGGAACCCAGAGTGAGCGATCGTCCAGCCAGAGGGATCACTGCTGTAGTTTAGCTGGGTCTGGTAAGAGGACCCGTTGGCCATTATACATTACTTATCCTGGAGACTGTACTACATCTGCAGTCTCTGACCATTAAAATGTGATTATGAATGTCGAAAAAGGGGTGGCGCACGGGTGACCCTAAAATGATGCCCGCCCCCCCTGAAAAAAGTTCTGCGGACGCCCATGGCTCCTGATCATGTGACTGCTCTGAATCTGAATCTTTGAATTATTATGCATTTGTATGGAATTATGCATCTTCAACTTTCTGCTGGTTCCTGGAGCAGTGGTATTGCTGATAGATGTTTAAAATACGGAGAACTATAATAACAATAACTCATAAATTATGTTTTAGGTTGTGATCACTTATATGGAAACAACTGTTCAGATTTTTCCTTCCTCTAGAAAGGAAGTCATAATGGAAACTTGTTTAATGTCTTCCATATGAAAACGGAAAGGAACAGTCTGCATGAAAAGGAACGTGCATTTATGAAAAAATTATTCAGTTACAAGAAGACCATTCATATTAATAATGTTAGCTGTTTCTTCACCAATAAAGTAAATGATGTCACCAAAACATAATTTTGGGAGCATCTGAGATTATAAAATGATGCGCCTTCTTTACATTGTGAAGAAGCATTTTCAGGAGTATTTTTCAAGCCAAAACATTTCTTTGTCTTACTGTGGAAGGGATAGAACATCTATCAGGATTTTTTTTTTTCAAGCATTAAAAAAGTGTTTTATTTTTGATCTTATGCTTACAAATGATAATACTAATGATAACATCCATAAGAGATATTATAGAACTATAATAGATACAATGCCTTGAAAAAGTATTCATACCCCTTGAAATATTCAACATTTCTGTCATGTTTCAACCAAAAAAACGTAAATGTATTTTATTGGGATTTTATGTGATCGACCGACACAAAGTGACACATAATTGTGAAGTGGAAGGAAAATGATTAATGGTTTAATTTTTTTGTTTTACAAATAAATATCTGAAAAGTGTTGCATGCATTTGTATTTAGCCCCCCTTAGTCAATTCTTTGTAGAACCAACTTTCGCTGCAATTACAGCTACAGGCATTTTTGAGGATGTCTCTACCAGCTTTGTACATCTAGAGAGTGACATTGCCCATTCTTCTGTGCAAAATAGCATCTGTGAACAGCAATTTTCAAGTCTTGCCACAGATTCTCATTTGGATTTATGTCTGGACTTTGACTGAGTCATTCTAACACATGAATATGTTTTGATCCAAACCATTCCATCATAGGTGTGCGCAGCCTATTGTATTAGGGTGTGCACCCCAAAGATCAAACACACACTACCGATCACTCACCATGTTCATTCAGAAAGATAAGAGGCTGATAAATACATATTTACCAGCCCCTTCCCTCATTCATCCTAAAACATCCCTGCAGCAACACCCGGCAGGAGAGAAGAGGAGGGAAGCCGGTAGTGCTGTAGAGGGAAGGAGGGGGCAGGGCAGTAGGGGGAATCTTTGCTGCACAGGGTAATTAGTGTGTGACTGGGCACACCCAGCACACCCTGAGCACACGCCTATGCATTCCATTGTAGCTCTGGCTGTATGTTTAGGGCAGTGTTTCTCAACTCCAGTCCTCAAGGCCCCCCAACAGGTCAGGTTTTCAGGATTTCCATTATTTTGCACAGGTAATTTAATCAGTTTCACTGCCTTAGTAATTCCCACAGCCTTTTCATCTGAGAGAAATCCTGAAAAGATGACCTGTTGGGGGGGCTTGAGGACTGGAGTTGAGAAACACTGGTTTAGGGTCTTTGTCCTGCTGGAAGGTAAACATCCTCCCCAGTCTCAAGTCTTTTGCAGACTTTAACAGGTTTTCTTCTAAGATTGCCTTGTATTTGGCTCCATCCATCTTCCCATCAACTCTGACCAGCTGTATACTTTTTGGCTTTTTAGCTTTTGGGATCTTCTGCATTTTTTGCATTGTAATGTTACGGATAATTGATTCCACCTTAAACCAGGTGGAATCGATTATTTTCAACAAGGTAAAGAAGACGCACTCATCTTACAAGTGTCTAAATCACAGGCCCTTCAGGCCTGTCTGAGGCCTACTTTCATAAAAAAAAATATATGGCAAAAGTAATCTGTGCAGAGGTCTTAAGATTGTAAAAATTAGGGTTGTCCAGATACCGATACTAGTATCGGTATCGGGACCGATACCGAGTATTTGCGGGAGTACTTGTACTCGGGCAAATGCTCTCGATGCCTAAATAGAATACTTTTTTTGTATTTATCAACATGTTCTGTGAAAATTCTTTGAGTTTTTTACTACTGCGTGACAACCAAATAAAACATTTTTACTAATTTGTATTCTTTTATAATGTCTTGAGTTAGAGTTCTTCATAATTCTAAAAAAAATATCCTTAGTCTGTATTGTGGCTTGAAAACTGTCACATGACATTTAAAAAAAGTATCGGTATTCGGTATCGGCGAGTACTTGAAAAAAAGTATCGGTACTTGTACTCGGTCCTAAAAAAGTGGTATCAGGACAACCCTAGTAAAAATAGCACTTTATATACAAAGTTTGCCATGCACAGATAAAATCGTCATCTCAGAAATGTTACAATTTATGTATCAGATCCAAATGTTGCTCTTTTTCAAACTCAGAGCACAAATAAAAGATCTACTGTATGTTCAACTATATCAGAAAACCTTTGTGCAGACCACTTTTTCTGGATTATCATTTATTTTCTCAAGTAGGAATGTTCCTCAAGGTGGCATCAATTTTTTTCTTCGATTACAGTTAGGCCGCGTACAGACGATGAGACATGTCCGCTCAAACATGTCCGACGGACCGTTTCCAGCGGACATGTCTAATCGGATTTTGGTCCGATGGCGTGTACACACCATCGGACGAAAATCCCCACGGGCTGAGGACGCGGTGATGTGGCGGTGACATTGACGCCGCCACGTCACCACTCCAGGAAGTAAAATAGTTCCACGCATGCGTCGAATCCATTCGACACATGCGGGAGATTTCTGTCCGCTGGTTAGGCGTACTAACCAGCGGACATGTCAGCACGGACATGTTTGTAGCGGACAAATTTCAAAGCATTCTTTAAATTTGTCCGCTAAGTCGTACACACGATCGGATATGTCCGCTGAAACTGGTCGGCGGACTAGTTTCAGCAGATAAATTTGATTGTGTGTACGCGGCCTTACAGTATTTTGACTATCTTTTCACCAGTCTTTCTATTTCACAATGTTTTTTACTTGCAGTCAGTAAAATGTTATAAGGTGGTCTGGGTATTATTATTTTACTGTAATGATCAGTGGCCACCCATGTTTATGATTTATTCAGGATTTTATTATTGCGGTATGAATAACTCTGTAAGCTTTTTTGCCAAACCTTTTAGAGTACCAAATAGCAGACTCCATCAGACTGTAATAAAATGATTTTGCAATACTAAATAATATGTTCATTATAACTTGATCCTGCAAAAATAATCAGTATTGTATGATACATTTGTTCCCAGCTCTATGCTTTAACACTTAACTCCCCTAATTCTTACACTTAATCTAACCCCTAAACTAAGCCTTTAAAGTGTATGTATAGCCAAAAATTTCTTTGGATAGAATATGGAAAAACACCTGCCAGTTTTGTTTTTGCTGTCTGAGTATCTGTTTGGAGTTTTCTTTTCACTTTTTATCCCAAGCATGCAACAGGTAATAATTAGGGATACACCCCCTTTTTTTTTTTTTTAAAGAAGTGCCAATAAATGTTTTTTAGTACTCGCTGATATAAATTACTGATACCTAGCACAACTGTTTTGTTTACACTTCAGCAGTCAGCAATGGTACAAAGCGTTGAAAAAAAGAGAGCTTTTTTTCAATGTGAAATGTGTAAATATATGTGTAGCTCCCTGATGGTTGGCAGGGTTGCTAACACATTTAGCTTGCTAGGTGGTAACTAGCCTGGCTGATTGATAGGGGATTCGCAGGCTTTTTCCTAACTCTGGATTTGATGCACCTATCTCTTCTGTCACTAGGTGGCATTGTTGCCTGTGGAATTAGTGAATTCAGACTAGGAGTGGATGGGTTGTCTCAGCCAATTGGCAGGGATTTCTTTAGTCCCTTGGCCTGCTGGGAGAGCCTATTTTTTCGGGAGGAGTCAGATCATCGGGGTTATGTGCCACCTGGATGGCTGTCTGGGTGGCTGTGTTTTACAAGGCTCCGGGTTACTAGGCCAGAAGCCTGAGGCCTATCCCGGGAGCATCTGAGGCCTATCCAGGTTGGAGAGAAGCAGTGTGGCGTTTAGGCTTTCGGCTGGAAGCCCAACCAAGCTGCAGAGGCTCCACTAAATGGGGAAATGTATCGTTGCCAGCGGTAAGGGACAACCATTCCCGTTACCAGAGGAAAGTGAGAATCAAGGTCAAAGATAATGGAGACACAATCGCCATTAAGTGACAACCACTTCAGTTACCAGAGGCCAGTTATAGCAGAGCAACCTTATTCACTAGCCGGGAATGGTGAACAAGTGGGAAAACTTCTGCAGAGTTCCAAGCCAGGGACCCAGCAGGTTAGCAGGGGTGACGATGTAAAAAAATGAACGTGCAAAGCAAACAAATTATTATTTTTTAATTATTATTAGTTTATAAAATAGTTGTTATTAGTTTATAAAACAGAAGTGAACACAAATGTTGATTTAAACTTACTTGATCTGTAGCTAAAAAAACAGAAAGTTAAAAAAAGAAAGAATGTTTCTGTACATCTTCCGGTTTCAGCGCAGAGTTGATAAATATTGCCCTGCTTTTTTTTTTACAGCTCCAATTGCTGGAACTTCGTTACTCTTCAGCTGTCAACAGGGGAAACCCACTTCATTAAATTTCGGATGTCAGTAGGGGAATCCCGCCGATATTGTTATCAGTGCAACCCTAGTAATAATGGTCATCAGTCCAAATAGAGAGGTGAATCTACACAATAGAGAACACAGGCAGCAATAAAAACTTGACAGAGAATCTTACTGAAATAATAGTTAGAGATACACTTTAACAACTTTAAGACCAGGCCTTTTTTTATGACATTTCTTGTTTACAAGTCAAAATCAATATTTTTTGCTAGAAAATTACTTAGAACCCTCAAATATTATATATATTTTTAGAAGAGACCCTAGAAAATTAAATGTCTTTGATTGCAATATTTCATGTCACACTGTATTTGCGCAGCAGGCTTTCAAATGTTTCATTTTTTTGTATAATGTGAAATATGATGTTATACCGAGTAAATACATACCTAACATGTCATGCTTTAAAATTGCGCATGCTCGTGGAATGGCGACAAACTACGGTATTTAAAAATCTCCATGGGCGACACTTTAATTTTTTTTACAAGTTACCTGCTTAGATTTACAGAGCAGGTCTTGTTCCAGAATTATTGCTCTCACTCTAATGATTGCAGTGATACCTCACATGTGTGGTTTGAACATGTTTACATATGCAGGCACGACTTATGTATTCGTTCGCTTCTGCGCTCGAGCTAGGAGGGATGGAGCTCTTTAATTGTTATTTTTTCTTATTTATTTTACTTTTTATTTTTAAATTTTACACTGTCCCTTTAAGTTTTTTTATATGATCACTTCATCCCCCCCCCCCCCTTCCCCTTATGATTGCCATAACTGGACAGCGGTTACCTTTTCTTTTTCTTTTTTCTCTTTCTGTGGTATAATTTTCTGCATTATTACCTTCACCTATTTTCACTTCCCCCCTCTCCTCATATATCCCTCCTAATTTATCAATTTTCCCTCTCCCCTGTTCTTTCCCCTCCCCCTCCCTTTCCTTCCCACTCTTCTTTCCCTCTCCCCTTTCTTCCCCTTTTCTCATCCCCTTCCTTCTTTACATTGCTCTTCCCTTCCCCGTCCTCACTCCATACCCATCTCCAATCCCTATCCTACACCCCCCCATACCCTTTCCCTCACATGTCCACAATTTCTTTCCATCACCATGGTGTCCCAATCTAATGGTTAATTTCAAACATATTTACACATATGGAATATAAAAAGCCGCGCCCCACACAAATTAATCAAAATTAGTTACACCAATATCATTGATGTTAAACAAAAAATGACACTAAAGTCCATTGAAGTCCATAGTGGTAGAAATAAAAGTTCCCAGAAAACGATCCTCTGTAAAGTGTCACCAAGCGAACACACTCCAAAAGGTGCACCCACCACCGAGTGAATAAGCAGCTTACCAGAGGTCCGTCATAAGTCAGCGTCTGACTGTGACCCAGCCAACGGCCTTTAAATCCTTGTGGTTCCCAAGGTCAACCCGAATGGACCAGGACGGGACACTTCTTATACTCAGGATAAAGGAAAAGGCGCACATAGCATAATTCCGTTGGCGAAAATGTATTATAAAAAGTAAAAATGTACTTACACAGCACACATGTGTGCTGTGTAAGTACATTTTTACTTTTTATAATAAATTTTCGCCAACGGAATTATGCTATGTGCGCCTTTTCCTTTATCCTGAGTATAAGAAGTGTCCCGTCCTGGTCCATTTGGGTTGACCTTGGGAACCACAAGGATTTAAAGGCCGTTGGCTGGGTCACAGTCAGACGCTGACTTATGACGGACCTCTGGTAAGCTGCTTATTCACTCGGTGGTGGGTGCACCTTTTGGAGTGTGTTCGCTTGGTGACACTTTACAGAGGATCGTTTTCTGGGAACTTTTATTTCTACCACTATGGACTTCAATGGACTTTAGTGTCATTTTTTGTTTAACATCAATGATATTGGTGTAACTAATTTTGATTAATTTGTGTGGGGCGCGGCTTTTTATATTCCATTGTTTTCTGTATATCACACGCTTGCTGCAGCCTGTAGTCCTTGGGGGGGAGGTGTTTTATAGCGCGGTTTTCCTTTACCTTATATTTACACATATCTCTTTTCAACTCATTGTATCGGAGCCTGTCCTCTTAATCCCCCTTCGTGCGCTACAGGCGAACTGCCAGACGCAGCACCTGATTGTGTTGACCAACCCAGGTGAGCAATATTCCTCTTTGCCCTGATTGAATATACTGCTCATTTTCTACCAATTATTGACCTAATTTGTATTTTCTTGCTTGATGTTTATTATATATTTCACAAATATTTTTTAGACCCTCCTGAAGAAGCGGTTCTCACCGCGAAACCGGTCGAGGTCAATTGGCTCCACTCATTGAGACACAGATGGTTTTTTGCTATCTTAGATTGATCTGTGGGGTTTGTCCCTAAATGTTTGAATGTTTTTACATTGTTAACTGTTCTTTGTTAATAAATTTAATTTTTATATATTATTTTGGTGTCTACCAGTGCCTTGAAAATCCCATTTTTCCAAACACCAGACCCATGATTAATGCTAACTGGCCACAAGCAGACTTTGTGCATTTTATCAATTGAGTTTAAAATTTCTCCATCACTTCATTCCTATTACAAAAATATATAAACATCCCTTAAAAGAAATAAGCATAACACATCCTCTTTATTGAAAGATCTGGGGTCAAAAAGACCCCCGATCTCTCATTTACTTTTAAAAGCAAAAAAACAAACAAAATGTGTATATATATATATATATATATATATATATATATACCGTATATATATATATATATATATATATATATATATATATATATATTATTTATTAGGGCTGTGAAAAATAACTATTAATTAATCGATTGATCTTTAATTTTTTTGATTGATCAAAACATTTTTGATCGATCAAAATTCTTTTGATTGGTACTCAGCCTTCAGGGAGTTCCGTCTGAGATCCAGTGACGTCACTGACACCGACGGGGCTTGCCGTGTTCATCTGAAGGGCTCCTTTGTTGTGCCTTCATATCTGCATGCCGGCGGGACCTTACTATCTGCCACAGGCAAGGGCTATTACACTTCCCTCTATCACTTCCCTCCATCAACCTGCGATTCTACAACCATCCACTGGGAGTTGTGATAGTTCCCTTCATGGGACATCTACATGCCGACGGACTGATGTTAACCCTCCTCATCTGGATTCAGCAGTGGTATCATTGTACACATTTTTATACCAGTATCATACTTGGGTACATGTTTTTATGACTGCTTTTGCTACCGTTTGGTATTACTCGCACCATTTTTACAGTTTATGTAGTTACATCGATTTTATTTCCAGTGCAATATTCATTTGGTTACCTACTTGAAGACGATAAAAGTTTTAATGCTATTCCTATCGAGCGCTGCCTTTGTTTGTTTTTTGTATCCCGCTATCCATTTTTCCAGTGGTTGGTCGCTGCACTAGGAATCAGCCTGCAAGGAGATCAGCTAAAAGTAGTTGGATCTGTATGTGCGTTATAATTAATCGAAATTAGTCGATTAATCGATTTAAAAAAAAATCGATTAATCAAACACAAAAAAAGTAATCAGTAACAGCCCTAATATTTATAGTTAGGCGGTCGGCAAGTGATTACATTTACGCTTGCAGAGGTTACTGAAGCATAACCCTGTAAAAGAAGAGGAGAAATGTATAACTTTCAGCAGGCAGCAAGGGAAATCTTCACTCTCTTTATCGGCTATGGCACAGCCACTGAACTTTGTTTGTAAGTTGGCTAGCTTGTCCTCTGCTGTGTGCTGTGGTTTCTCCCACTCCCCTCTACATCAATACAGGATACACAGTGGGAGACACGGTATCTGACATACCCAGAATTGTTGATCATCAGGAGCCATAGCTCATAAAGAGAGTTATGGTTTCCATCACCAGAAAGGTAAATATTCCTCCTCCTATTCATGAGGTTATTTTTCTGTAAAGTATACCTGCTTGTGATAGTTTCACTCCCACCCAACACTTATACCTTAAGGTACACAGCTAAGACTTAATTTCCAAGGGCTCATTCACACTAGCGGTTGGGGGAGTAGTAAAAACCTCCAGTTGAGCTCTGCTTTTACCGGCCCCCCAACTGTTACCCCTTTTAGCTGCAGAGGCAGCGGCCGGATGTGTACACATGCTGTGGTCATGATGCATTTCTTTGCAGCTGTGGCAGAAATTATACACCCTGCTGCTTTGGTTGGTGAAGTGCCCATTGAATGCAAACCATTCAGGTGAAAGGGGCCGTTCGGCAAGTACTCTGCAACTACATGCAATGCATGTGGTTGTAGCACTAGTTTAGTGATCAAGGGATTATTGCAGGTAGACAGGAGGCAATACAACACCTCCTCGACACCTATCAAATGCTCCAAATGCAAATCGCTCTTCAGAGATCAAAGCTTGTGTGAATGAGCCCTTAAAGCAGGGGTCACAAACTGTTGCGGAACTACAAGTCCCATAAGGCATTGCAAGGCTGACAGTTACAAGCATGACTTCCACAGGCAGAAGCATGCTGGGACTTGTAGTTTCGCAACAGATGGAGGGCCACCAGTTTGAGACCCCTGCCTTAAATATTCCGTCAGTGGCGGCTGGTGATCAACATTTTTTGGGGGGGCGCAAACAAACGAAAAAAATAAAATAAACAACAATTGCAGCCTCACTGTGCCCAACAATTGCAGCCTCACTGTGCCCAACAATTGCAGCCACTGTGCCCATCAAACGCAGCCACTGTGCCCTACCATTGTCACCACTGTGCCCTGCCATTGTCACAACTGTGCCCTGTCATTGTACCACTGTGCCCTGCCATTGTCACCACTGTGCCCTGCCATTGTAGCCACTGTGCCCCGTAAAATGCCCCCCCCCCCGGCACTTACATGGGGTCAGCTGTGCTTCTTCTTCTGTCCCTCGATGTGTTCTTCCGCCCTCGTTGACGCTTCAGCCAATCAGGTTACCGGTAACCTGATTGGCTGAGACGCCTGTCACTCTTATCCAAGGAACGCACATACCGCGCATCCCGAAGATAAGCATCCGGAAGCCGACTACAGCCTGAGGGCTGTAATCGGAAAGCCTATGAGAGCGCTCACCAGTGGGCCGGCCATCTGAATATTCAGCGGCAATACATAGATTCATGCAATGTAATGCATGAATCTATGTATATTGTCAGTGGTGTGTGCGGTAGCCAGAGGGGGCGGCGCTCCAGCGCCCTCTATGGACGCACCGCCACTGTATCGCTTTCTTATAAACGAAACGTCACACCTACCTAACACCTAAATTAAGTTCTAACACTAACTGAACCCTATTGGGTGTACTCACCCTATCCTTTCTGTGTTGTGAAAACATGAGCAAAAGTCTTTGTATTTGTGCCTCTTATTCCGTGCAGATAGGTGAGTCCTGTATGTTATGTTCCTCCACCGTTTTCATTTGCTCTATGTTGATCACTGCTCACCTGTGATCATTGCTTTGATTTATAGCATTTTCATGCTGTTTACCACATGCTAAGTAACAAACTTCTAAGTCAGAACTGTAATTGTTAGCTGCAGAGTAGATCCTAAGGCAGCCAAGTTAACAAAACTCTGTTTGTTCTTAGTAAAAAATCTATTTTTGCCATGACATCAGTTTTAGGCATCTGTTATTGTTTAAACACACGAAAGTTTGGCAATCCAGACACAAAGACCGGGAATTTAGCACTGAAAACTTTCAGCTGCAATGCTTTTCAGCCTCAAACTCAGCGTCAAATTGTAGGTGGTGTTACTGATTTTTTAAAATAACATATAAAGCTAATTGCGCTAAAAATAAGTAATAATTAGAAATGTAGCACTACCCCCGAAGGAGCTGCTGGTTTGTTTTGGGTGGCATGTTACCTCATGGCTCCTCCACCGTCTAAGAGTGTATGGTGAATGTAGCAGTAACGGAATGTCCACGACAGGTGTCTTTTCTGTGCTCTTTATTACCCAGCCGGGTAAAAACAGTAAAACTGGTGGTGAAAGGTATAGTTGAAAGTAGAAGGAGATAGAAAAAGGAACCCACAGGGGTTCAAAGGAGCGCCATCTTTGCGACACAATGTGGCTCCGAATGTTATCGATCCGCCCAAACCTCTAGTATTTTTTCAATCTCTCAAAGGTTTCTTTCCCTGCCGCAAATGCAGCATTTGTAAAATTAATGCATTTAAAGATCGTAAATGTACTTCGTTTCAATCCTCGGTGACTACTAAAACTTTCGAGATAGAATCATTTATTACTTGCTCAACCAAGTATGTGGTCTACAAGATCCAGTGCCCATGCTCGAAACAATACATCGGCCGTACTAAAAGGGAGTTAAATATTCGGCTGAGCGAGCATGTTGGCAGGATCAAAAGTGGGTTTCCAAAACACAACCTCTCCAGACATTATGACAAGTATCATAATAGACAGATTAAAGGGACTAGTTTCTTTGCCATAGATAACATACGTCCGCACTGGAGAGGCACCAACATGGTACGAGCTATTTCCAGACTCGAAACTCGTTGGATTTTCTGTTTAAAATCTTTTATTCCGTTTGGTCTTAACGTTGATTGGGATATTAATTGTTTTCTAAATAATTCCTAATATAATCCTATTAGCCTATAGGTTCAATTTTCCTATTTTTAAAATTATATAAAAAAAAAAAAAAAAAAAATTAATATTTATTATTATTTTTTCATTATTTAGTAATTATTTTTATCATTGATTCAGTTCTGGATTTTTTACTTCATTCATTTGCTAATTTTTAGTCAATAGGTTTCTTTGTTTATTCATATAATGATGCACCCATGTATTGATCCATATAACTTTATGGCGAGTCACTCATGTGTTAAGATATGGTGATTCTGAAATTGAATTGAGATATTCATGTGTTGATTCATGCTGTCTTTCGATCCAAGCTTTTGTGTAAATCCGATACCTTTTCCTGTCACTGCTGAACTCTGCTGCGTTCTAGACGGTATTTTCGATTTGAAATCATCTTTACTTTGAAATATTCGTCGCTACTTTCGAATTTTACCTCTTTCGCTATTCGTTCCGTTTTTGCCCTTAGTTCATACAGCAGCTTTCCCTCTTTCAAAATGGAGTTCGGGGCTATTTAAACTCCGATTCGCCTTGTTGTCGACATCCGGCTAATCCCCCGTAGAAGTCCTATCGTGACGAAACGTACGTAGGGTGCCGTGACATCATCGCGTTCTGTCCTGTACGCAGGCTGAGTTTTTCCGGTCGACTAGCGAGAGGTATCGGATCTTGGATCAAAATTGTTATATGCCGTTCTTGGATCGAAATTGTTACATGCCGTTTTTTCATCGAATAGATGTAAGTGCATTATCTATTAAAGCTCTCCTTTGTTTATACGTTATACGCTATGAGAGTCTCCCTTTTTATTATTTATCATCCATGTACCCTTCCTGGAGCCATTGCTGAAAGTCAATTTGGATTCATGCTGTTTGGTTGTGGGGAGACCGGATGTCCCTGTGCTTCATAAGGCTGGTGCAAAACAGTCTTTCTTTGCGGTAAGCAGGCAATCTTACCACATATGTTTTATGGTGTTTTCTTTTTCTTCCTCATCTGAGTGTTATTGGAATATACCTGGCATTTTTTCTCTTTCTCTTCACATCACAATCTATGAAGAACTATCACTGGACTTTTTATTAGATCTCACAATGATCACTACTAGAGATTTCTAATTATTGTGATTTTTTGTTTTTATTTATTTTTTATTTATTTTTTATGTATTGGTAATCACCTTTAGTTATTATTCACTAATGATTAATATTTTTGTCTAGCTCAGCTCATTAATTTTTCACTATTGAGAATAATTCACTCCAGGAGCTCTTAATTGTAATTCCTGTATGCTGGTGATTTGACTGGTTTCTAGCAAAGTGTGTTTCACATTTTCCTTGATTGGACTTAGAAGTTTGTTTTCACATTGTTGTGTCATTGCAATTTCTCTATAATAATTTTAGCGCTGCATTCCTTTTTATTTTTTGAAAGTAGAAGGAGAACAGCAGATTCAGGCGTAGTAATAGGGAACAGTCCTGCTCCCACTTGTAACTCTTCTTGCACCACTCCTGCCTGAGTGGACTTAGTGTACCTGGACACGCCTCTCTCACTGACCTGACCTTAGAGGAAAAGTCTCTGCCACAGACCCTCCTTAGGATTGAGATAGCAGAGGTGATTCTCCTTAATGGAATTAGCCTGGATCTCCTTCAACAGCTTACAGGATACCGACTGATAGATGACCAACCTCTCAGAGTCTCAGAGATCCCCGGTTGTTTGTTGAGACCCTATTGGATCGCCAGCCTCTCATTGCCTCTCTTCAGCTTAAATGCTCCAGGCCAACATGGTCCCAGAACCAGGAAGACCGCGTGGCATGCGCACCTTGGCCTGGAAGCCCATTTTGCCGGGGCGCCGTGATGCAGTCACCCTAAAGGTGGGTGCCGCACTCGAAGAAGAACCCAGACCAATGGCGTCTGTCCCATAAATACCCTCCTCCCTTGTCAGGTCAGTTCCAAAATCTGAATCAAATCATCAATGCCAATGATGTCATTGTCTGCTGTCCCTGGATGGGAGATCGCCATACAGTGGGATCGCTGCATTAGATCTGTCCCCGCGCTAGCAGGTCGCTTTTAACCCAAAAAAGGGTCAAAAACACAATTTTTACGACGATTTCAAGCAGATTTAAAAGCGCTGCTCATTCATTCCAATGGGTAGGGCGCTTTGGGAGTGCTAAATACAGCGCTCCCAACTCGCCCCAAAGATGCTGCTTGCAGGACTTTTCTAAATGTCCCGCAAGCGCACCGCCCCAATGTGAAAAAACACACTGGAATGAATGGGAGGCAGTTTGTAGGTGCTTTTTAGGGGCTATTTCTAGACCTAAAGCGCCTGAAAACCACCCCAGTGTGAAAGGAGTCTAAGAGCAGCCTTTCCTTTAGTGACCCTTTAAGTTTAGCTTAAAGTATAACTATAGGCAAAACTTTTTTGTTTTGGATAGAGTCAGTTTATCTTTACATTTTTATTTTGTATTTTTTTATTATCATGTTGAAAAAGTAGAATACAAAGTTACATATACAAGTGAAGCCAGAACACTGGCAAACACGAGGCTCAGTGGACATAACAGAGCTAAGAAATGTCCAACGAATACAGTATCAGAAGTCAACCACACAATAATAAATAGGAACGGCTATCCTAAAGAAAAGAGCATTAGTATCACATCTATCGCATATTCACACAAGAGTTCATAGTGGTTGAAATTCAGTACCATGAAGAAAAAAAAACGAAAATATAAAGCAATGCTTTCGAGGAGAAAAAAAGTAAAGGGGAAAAGACAAAAGGAAAAGGATAAAAAGAGAGAGGGGGAAACCTGCAGGAAAAAGGGCAAGGTACAGCAAGCGAGTACACAGTCACTAGATGCTTGGCAGATCTCTAAAGGTCAATCGGAACATAGTTCGCCCATGGGTTCCAGACCATTCCAAATTGTTTTAAAGTAACATTAAGTTTTCTGGCGAGATGTTTATTGGGAATAATCCAGGACACTTTACACTGGAACATATAGATTAAGACAGAAGTTTGTTTCTATGAGCAAACTATAGTTAGCTTAGCAGCCAAGAAGAGATCAGTCTATGTGATGGACGAAAGAGCTCCTCTACTGGTTCATTTAGCAAGGCCATTCGGGGAAGTTGAGGTACCGGGGCCCCTGAGACCTTCCTAATTAAGGCAAAAACCCTATTTCAGAAGCCTCGCAGTTTAGGGCATTCGCACCAATATGATACATGATGCAATGAGAGTGACAGCTGTGGATGCACAATGATCTCGTAAAGATCCTTGAAAGACGAGAAGGTACCAGATACCATTTGGTCATTACTTTTCACATTCGCTTCCACCAACAAAATATTCAAGATACCCTTATGGGCTGAATGAAAACAGGTGTGCTAATGTTCTGAGTCCCTCTCTGAAACCAAATCTGAGTCCCAGGCCTGCATATAAGGCAATTTGGCAGCGGCGTCCAGTAAAAGCCTGTAAATGACCGAAATCCCCCTTTTCTGATCTGCATCCTGCATGCATCATTTTTCATAAGAAGACAACTTGGGATCCAAGAGACCCTTTGGTCCTAAACACTGTAGGAAATTGGAACATTTGTCAGTTTTCATTGCTGTCTGTGCCCCTCTCTATTTTTCCTGTTTACCATTATCATTTAAAGTGAAAGTAAAAGAAAATCCCACATTTTGAGTTTTCCCCAGAAAAGTTAGAGGGCAGATATTCCAATGGGGACACTAGTTCTGGTGACTAGGGGGTCCCCAAGGAATTCCCTTTGTTTGAATGGTTTTCCTCACGCTTCCTGTTTTGCTTTTGGACAGGAAGTGAAGGGAAATCTGAATTCCCCCCCCCCCTGCTCTATTCAGAATAAAAAAAAAGTTTTGACTATAGTTCTACTTAAAGACTGAGGGCCAGCGTTTTTTAAGATATGCATTCATTTTAGTGGTCGGGTTTAGCTGACAATACACACTACAGTTTCATTGTTCAATATATTTTTTTGTCTCCTAACAGCTTGGTTTTGCAAAGGCTTAGCTGATTGGGGTAAGCCTGCGCTTTACATAGTTATAGTAAATTTTGTAGGACTGAAAGGAGATTGCAAAATTAGATAGTAAAGTGTATAGACAGCTTTAGGGTCTCAAGGTGAGGGGTCAGTTAAGAATCTGTTTAACAGGTAGCAAAACATTAAAGATTACCGTATTTATCGGGGTATAGCGCGCTCCCGCGTATAGTGCGCACCCCTAAAGTTGCCACCATTCCTGTGGAAAAAAAAGTTTTTTGTACTTACAATTTTGGTGTCTTGCGCGGCGTCCATCGGCGGCTTCGGGTGTCCTCTTCGTCCGGTCCGGCGTCCGTCTGCGGCTTCGGGTGTCCTCTTCGTCGGGTCCGGTGTCCTCTTCGGCGGGTCCGGCGTCCTCGCGGCGTCCTCCTCGCTTTCCCGCGCCGAGTTTCAAATACTCCGCCGGCATATACCGAGCGCAGTACACTCGGGTATAGTCGGGCAGACTCGGCTCCTCTCGCGCTGACGTCCTGGACGTACAGGACGTGAGCGCGAAAGGAGCCGAGCCTGCCCGACTATACACGAGTGTACTGCACTCGGTATATGCAAGCGCAGTACACTTGTGAATAGTCGGGCAGGCTCGGCTACTCTCGTGCTCACATCCTGTACGTCCAGGACGTCAGCGCGAGAGGAGCCGAGTCTGCCCGACTATACCCGAGTGTACTGCGCTCGGTATATGCCGGCGCAGTATTTGAAACTCGGCGCGGGAAAGCGGCTATCGGCGTATACCGCGCACCAGTGGCGGCTGGTGCTCAAAATTTTTGGGGGGGCGCAAACGGAAAAAAAAATATTGCAGCCTCACTGTGCCCATCACATGCAGCCACTGTGCCATGCCACCAAATGCAGCCATTGTGCCATCAATTGTCACCACTGTGCCATGCCATCAAACACAGAAACGGTGCCATCAATTGTCACCACTGTGCCATGCCATCAAATGCAGCCACTGTGCCATCAATTGTCACCACTGTGCCATGCCATCAAATGCAGCCACTGTGCCATCAATTGTTACCACTGTGCCATGTCATCATATGCAGTCACTGTGCCATCAATTGTCACCAACTGTGCTATGCCATCATATGCAGTCACTGTGCCATCAATTGTCACCACTTTTGTCACGCATTGTGCCATGCCATCAAACGCCGCCACTGTGCCATCAATTGTCACCACTGTGCCATGCCATCAAAAGCAGCTACTGTGTCCATCAATTGTCACCACTGTGCCATGCCACCAAACGCCACCACTGTGCCATCAATTGTCACCACTGTGCCATGCCATCAAACGCCACCACTGTGCCATCAATTGTCACCACTGTGCCATGCTATCATATGCAGTCACTGTGCCATCAATTGTCACCACTGTGCCATGCCATCATATTCAGTCACTGTGCCATCAATTGTCACCACTGTGCCCCATGCCACTGTGCTCATTGTCGCCTCTGTGCCCCATGCCACTGTGCCCCATGCTGCCACTGTGCCCCATGCTGCCACTGTGCCCCATGCTGCCACTGTGCCCCATGCTGCCCCTTTCCCTGTAAAAAAATCACTTACCTGACGCTTCCATGTCCTCCCTCGATGTCTTCTGCCGCCGTGGAGAAGCTTCAGCCAATCAGGTTCCTGAAAACCAGAATCCGGGAACCTGATTGGCTGAAACGGCTGTCAGTCTAATGCAAGGACCGCAGGTTGCCTGCGCTCCGAGCATAGACTTCCGAGAGCCGGAGGGCGGCACTGGAAAAGCCTATCAGAGCCGCTGGCTTTGATAGGCAGTTCCCCTCAGCCAACCAGCTGCCGCTATTCGGGTAACCGGCGTCCCATGTCCGGTTATACGAATAGACCACCGGGGGGAATAAAATGGTTCATTGGGAGAGATTCACCTGTCAACACTGTCTGTGTTGATGGGGGAATCAAGCAAATTTGTTTCTCACAACCCATGGTTGCAGGAAAGAAATTCGCTCTATGTATGGCCTGCCTTAGTTTCACATCTTTTGGTACTGCTAGCCCTATGATAACTACAGCATCAGCTATCAGTGAGTTATTTATGTGAATAAAGATGGAGAGGTTCAGAAGAGACAAGCCAACATAAAAATAACATAACAAGTACTAACACTTCTTAGAACTCGTTCACATAAACAGCCAGGAAGCTGGGAAAAGAAGGCAGTTGAGCCGTCCACCTAAATACAGAAATACAGCCACTCAAGGCTGTACACATGTCATGACTGTGATGCCTTGCATTAGTCATGAAAACTGGTCGTGTGTATGCTCCCTAGCAGTTTTCTCAACGAAAAAACTGCCCGCAAAAAAATTGAATCCAGCTCTCTTTTTTCTCGTTGTGTTTCCCATCAGTCTTTTTCTTGTTGAGAAAAATAGTTGTGTGTATGCTTTTCCGAGGGAAAAAAAACGAGTATGCTCATGTAGCGCTACCCCATTCAGGAGCCACTGGTTGTCTTGGGATCAGCATATTAAGTTACCTGGTAGTGTGTCTAGGGGTAGTAGCAGTGAGTAGTAGCAGTGAGCAAATGTCCAGTCACCTAGTGGGTTTTTCAAATGCTTTATTCCAAGGCCCAACATGGCCAACATCAACAGGAGGTAGCATAGAAAAGGTTGATGAAGCAATAAAGAACGTTGGGGTATCAGGCCTGGATATGAAACAGAGCAATCCTGCTCTCAGTAGTAGTAGATACAATTCGTCGCCACTCTAGCCAGAGTGGGTGAAGTGCCCCTAGACAGACCTTTGTCACAAGCCTGGCAGCCGAAGTGTCACTTTTAAGTTGCTGGGAGGAACAGGCCTCTGTTACAGGCCTGGCTCGGGCCTCTGCCACAGGCCTAGTACTTCAGAACTTCAAAGAACTAATTAGATTTGAGCGAATCCTCCCGGTAAATGCAACGAAGGATCACTGACGGAAAGCTGTCATGTACCTGTCGAATCCTGGTGACCGGATCCCCGGGTTCTCCTCAAGCCGATCCCCCACCGAACGGCATACAGCCTGGGATCTTTTCAGTATGGGTGGGGACCCAGTAAGTCACTGGGGCCCCCTCCAACATCTGTATGGGTCTCCATGGAGCATGCAGCTCCGGCCAGGTGGGCCATGCAGACGGGGTCCATGGATGCACGCACCCTGAAGGTGGATGCTGCACCTGGAACGTGGACCCCGCGCAGAGAACCAAGAATCATGACGCCGACAGATATACCCCTCCCCAGCATGCCCAGCGAGGGAAAAACTCCTCTAATTGGCTGCTGGGGAAAAGTGGCATTGCCAGAACCCCTCTAGCGCCAACTGTCTCCCAGGGGTGGGATCGCACCCCTGGAACGCAGACTGACCCACAGGACAGTTCCAGAATAACAGTAGCCTGTAATTCAACAAATTATGAATGGGAGCAAAATAACTCTCCCAATTACCCACTAACTTTAGTGCCCGTGCTGAAAGTAAGGGGGCGCTACACTCAGAATCAAGTATGCAGCCCAAAAGCAGCCCAAAGAGTGGCGCCATTTGAAAGGAACTTCCCCTTTATAGTCCCGTTGTACGCGTTGTACGTCACCACACGTTTTTTTTGCATGAACGTGTGTATGCAAGTCAGGCTGGAGAGGAATCACGTTGGGAAAAACGTTGTTTTTTTTTCTGCCAAGAAAAATGGTTGTGTGTACGAGGCATCATGCTTTGCTTTGCAGCTGCAGTAAAAAAAAAGCTGCAGACGGTTCCACCACCAAACTCCAAGTGAATGGGTCTGTGCCATAACTGCAATGCAACCGCATACATTGCACACAGTTGCGGTGCAGTGGGCCAACACTTCACCTCCCTCCGGATGTCAAAAGCCTCTGAGAAGCAATCCATTAATTTTTCAGAGGGGTGGCAATAATAGTCACACATTTCAATGAGCCCTTACTATGCTGCTTTAAACAGTAACCACAGCAACTTAGTGCAAAATTCAGCTCTGGTAGAATTCACTTCATTGGTCAGCTGCAACAGCTTCAATAGAATATACATATAGCAGAAAATATGCTTAAGCTTTAAGCTATTCTCAGTATAAAATCCTTTCTCCCCATTTTTCTCCTGCCAAACCTTATGTAACAGTATGGGACTGGCCATTTGGCAGTGTGAGGAGTGATGTCAGCGGCTGTTTCTGACTCTCCAGAGTCATCTTATTTTGCATCTGCCACGGAAGAGGCCAGAGGACCACTTTTTCTGTTTAACATATTATCCTGTATTATTTTACAAATTGGTTCATGTTATTTTTGTGCATCATGAGCTATGTAATCCCTGGCTTAAAGGAGAGTCCATCCTTATACTGTTTTTGAGTTTTAAATAGAATAGAGAAGGGTTCTGCAGTGAGACCCCATTGGAAAGGTTTCGGCACACGCCAGTGACACATGTAGCATGCTGACACACAGGATATCAACAAGACAGGAAGTAAGAAAATCTTCTCAATGGTTCTCGTAACCTTCTCCGCTTTACAATCAATCATTTTTGGGGGGTTTTAGATGGGACAGAAAGCATTTCTTTTGGCCCAGTGGCAGTGAACAGAGTGTGAACCTCTGCAGCAGACACACAAAACCATCAACAGTTCTAACCCATTTCTACCCTTTCCAGAACAATAGACTCCGACAAGACTTTGGTGGAACTGACCTTCAACCACAAGAAATCGGATTTTCACCATTGTCACACAAATCCATCCAAATCAATCTTTCTTTTCTTTTTTTCAAATCATTTATTTTTATTTTTATATCCAAGGTCACAAAGAGGAATTATGATAACAAAAGAAATAAGTACATAGTCATATACATATTGTCCCTCTGGACAGAAAGAAACAACCAGGGACGGCATGTCTATATCTCTCCTTTCCCCTAGTATTATACTAGTAAACAGAATATCTTAAACCTTCTTATCCATATCTATAAATTGGCTTTACTGTTCTCCTTCACCTAGAACTAGAGTTGTCCCGATACCGATACTAGTATCGGTATCGGGACCGATACCAAGCATTTGCCCGAGTACTTGTACTCGGGAAAATGCTCCCGATGCTTCACCCGATACTTGTCCTGTGCCCTTCTCCAGCCCCCCTCTGTTTTGCTGAAGTCTCTCTCCCTCTGTGCTCCCCGCCGTGTTTTCCTTCTCCTCCGTGTCCCCCGCTGTTTCCTTCTCTCCTCTGTGTCCCCCGCTGTTTCCATATCTCCTCCGTGTCCCCCGCTGTTTCCTTCTCTCCTCTGTGTCCCCCGCTGTTTCCTTCTCTCCTCTGTGTCCCCCGCTGTTTCCTTCTCTCCCCATGCCCCCCGCTGTTTCCTTCTCTCCTCCGTGTCCCCTGCTGTTTCCTTCTCTCCCCCGTGCCCCCCCCTGCTGTTTCCTTCTCTTCTCCATGTCCCCTGCTGTTTCCTTCTCGCCTCCATGTCCCCCGCTGTTTTCTTCTCTCCTCCATGTCCCCCGCTGTTTCCTTCTCTCCCCCGTGCCCCCCTGCTGTTTCCTTCTCTCCCCCGTGTCCCCCTGGAACTGTTAGATTGGATAGCGGCGGTAGGAGCTGGTAAACCCGGCTCCTTACTGTTCCGAATGGACATAGTCAGTGATGACTCTGTCCATTCACAGAACTGAAACATTGTAAACTGTGTAAAATTACAATGTTTCAGTTTATGAATGAAGAGAAGACGCTGTCTTCTCTCCATTCATTTTCAGCGAAGCTTAGGCTGCTGAGAAAGGGACAGTTGAATCTGTTTCCCTATTCCTTTTCTCTGTCTCAAAGGGGAGATGTCAGAGGTCTGTTAAGACCCCTGATATCTCACCAAAGCCCCACCAACAGGGCTGATAAAAAAAAAATTGCAATAAATAATTTAAAAAATGTAAATAGTAATAAAAAATGTAAAAACACACTGACAATCCACTACCACCCCCTCTAAAAATAAAAAACGCCACTGTAAAAAAAAGTAAAAAAAGTAAAAAAAAAACAAGATAAAAAAAAACGCCACTGTCACATGACATTAAAAAAAGTATCGGTATTCGGTATCGGGGAGTATCGGTACTTGTACTCGGTCTTAAAAAAGTAGTATCGGGACAACCCTACCTAGAACCTCTTGTTCCCTTGTCCTTATTTATACCCGTCCCTCCCCTACCAAAAAATTAAAAAAAGCCGGACCCCCCCCTCCCAACCCCTTTGCCTCCCCCCAATAACCCTTACTCAAGAGATGGTGGTACGAACTTCTTGTTTCTATTACTCCCATCCCTATACGCTCTCCCCCCACGGGCAGGGATGTATTCTGGCCTAGGCCGACAAGGCCCAGGCCTAGGGCGGCACTTTGCAGGGGGGCGGCCGGCCGGTCCTCTTCCCACGGCGTCCCTCTTACCTCTTCCTACGGCGTCCCTCTGTCCGCCACCTATGGCAATCCTCTGCCCTTCTCCCAGGGCATCCCTCTGTCCTCTTCCCATAAATATGACAGGGGTGTGGCTTTGACATGATGGCGTGGGTCATATTTAAATTAGGGGGTGCGCAAGTTTAGTCAGGCCTAGGGCAGCACAAAACCTAAATACATCTTTGGTAAGGTTATTCCACTATTAGCAGCATTTATCAAGTGACACAGCACTGATTTTTTATATGTCCGCACCGGAAACTGTGAGCTATGGAGCAAGAAAAAAGCCGGGTCATCTGGTATATGGAACTCTGTAAGTTTTTGGGATAAATCAATCTTTCTACTAAAGCATCATGCGCACGATCGGACAAATCTGTGGATTTTTGTCCAAAGGGCGTTGGCCGTGAAATTGGTATGCATACAGATGGCCCAACATTTTAAGCCAACATACCCCAAACCACGTGGTTTTTCAGCCCTTTACCGCCACCCTTTGGGCAACTTCTGCTATTGTTGTCTGATGTTTAGCATTGATTCAGAGCATGCGTGTTTGTACTTTGGATTTAAGTCCGACGGATTTGTGTACACATGATCGGAGAACGTAACAAATTTATTGTCAAACAGTTGGTGAGCATTAACAGCCAACATTTGTTGTCGTTAATTCCGCCAACAATTGTCTGATGGAGCATACAAAACGGTCAGATTATCCCACACAACATGTCCAGCAGACAATTATTGTCGTAAAATCCGATCATGTGTACGGGCCTTATGGCAGACAAGCAGGCCCGGACTGGCCATAGGGCATACCGGGCAAGGGCGAATGGCCCTCGCGGCCCGGGGGCCGATTGCGGCCCTCGCGGCCCACGAATGGCCCCCGGCGGCTATTGAGCCTCAATGTGCCTATCAAATGCAGCCACTGGGCCCATCAAATGCTGCTACTGTGCCATCAATTGTCATCACTGTGCCATGCCATCAAACGCAGCCACTGTGCCATCAATTGTCACCACTGTGCCATGCCATCAAACAGAGCCACTGTGCCACCAATTGTCATCACTGTGCCATGCCAACAAATGCAGCCACTGTGCCATCAATTGTCACCACTGTGCCATTCTATCAAACACAGTCACTGTGGCATCAATTGTCACCACTGTGCCATGCCATCAAATGCAGCCACTGTGCCATGCCATCAAACGCAGCCACTGTGCCCTTTAATTGTCACCACTGTGCCAATTGATGCCACTGTGCCCTTTAATTGTTGCCACTGTGCCCATTGTCGCCACTGTGCCCATTGATGCCACTGTGCCTATTGTCTATCTATCTATCTATCTATCTATCTATCTATCTATCTATCTATCTATCTATCTATCTTTCTATCTATCTATCTATCTTTCTATCTATCTATCTACCTATCTTCCTTCCTTCTCTTCTTTTTTTCTATCTTTAGCTATCTTCCTTCCTTACTATATTCTATCTATCTATCTATCTATCTATCTATCTATCTATCTATCTATCTATCTATCTATCTATCTATCTATCTATCTATCTATCTATCTTCCTTCCTTTATCTACCTTTCTTTCTGTATCTATCTCCCTTCCTTCCCTTCTTTCTTTCTATCTTTATCTTTCTTTCTTTATCTATCTATCTATCTATCTATCTATCTATCTATCTATCTATCTATCTATCTATCTATCTATCTATCCATCTTCCCTTCTATCTTTATCTATCTTTCTATCTTCCTTCCTTCCCTTCCTTCTTTCTATATTTCTTTATATATCTTCTATCTATCTATCTATCTATCTATCTATCTATCTATCTATCTATCTATCTATCTATCTATCTATCTTCCTTCCCTTCTTTCTATATTTATCTATCTTTATTTCTTTTTCGATCTCCATTCCCTTCTTTCTTTCTATCTATCTTTATCTATCTTCCCTTCTTGCTTTCTATCTTTATCTATCTTTCTTTCTCTATCTATCTATCTTCCTTCCCTTCTTTCTTTCTATATTATTCATTCTTTCTTTATCCATCTTCCTTCCTTTCTATCTATCTATATCTATTTATCTATCTTTCCTTCCTTCCTTCCTTCCTTCCTTCCTTCCTTCCTTCCTTCCTTCCTTCCTTCCTTCCTTCCTTCCTTCCTTCCTTCCTTCCTTCATCTATCTATCTTCCTTCCTCCCCTTCTTTCTTTCTATCTTTTATTTTTGTTTATCCCCCTCCCCCTGGGCTGCTCAGTCTAAAATGCCCGGGCCTATTTTTGTCCCAGTCCGGGCCTGCAGACAAGTCCTAATTTTCAACAAAGAACTCTTTTTGTCAGAATAGAATCAAAAACCTTATATAACACATAAATACATATAAGTTAACAGGGAGGGAGCTTAGCAACAAATTCCAACCTAAAACATTTTTGGGTGAAAAACACAAAAGCACAAAACCAAACAAAAGCGGTTAGGCACAGAAACAGGGTAATTTCCATGTAAAGCTAGAAACAGAGAAAGAGTTAAGCTAAACTAAATATGGCATTCTGTGAAATTCAAGCACACTACAAGCACTTAAGAGATATGAAGCTATGAAAATGAAAAAAACTATTGGAATCTGAAAATCTCAAGAGAGAAATCTTCTGGGAATGCTGGTAACAACCCAACACAGCAAACTACTTGAATAATCTTTATACAAAGTTCCTAGAGAATGGCTCATCTTTGCTAATGCTGGAAAAACTGATAAAACCTTATCTTAATTTAATGTATTCTGCTTTCATACATTCTAATTCACAAATTACAACTTACTAACAGTAAATATAATTATTTTTTGAGGGCTCATTCACACCAGAAAAGGCTGGCGACTCTGTTTGCTCCTAAATAAAGTACTTTATTACTGCAAGGTACAGAGTATATGCTAATATGTGAGTATATGATATACAATTAGGGTCGCCACCTCATCCCTTTAAACCTGAACGCCTATTGATTACACAAGTTCTGTGGCTGATTAAGGGGGCAATTAAATGCACTTAGTGCAGGGGTGTCCAAACTTTTTTTCGGAGAGGGCCAGATTTGATGAAGTGAACATGCGCGAGGGCCGACCATTTTGCCTGACATCCTGTGAACCATTAAAATTCGATCTTAGGCCACGTACACACGATCAGACCGGTCCGATGAACCTGTTTTCATCGGACCAGGCTGAAGTGGTCTGATGGTCTGATTTGTGTACACACCATCGGACCAAAAATCCGATCAGACCAGAACGCGGTGACGTAGAACACAACAATGTGCTGAAAAAACGAACTTCAATGCTTCCAAGCATGCGTCGACTTGATTCTGAGCATGCGCAGCTTTTTGGTCCGATGCTTTTGCGTACTAACAATCGAATCTGTCCGGCGGACAGGTGTCCGTCAGACAGATTTTAAAGCAATTCGATGGGCCGTACACACCATCGAATTGGTCCGATGAAACTGGTCTGCAGACCAGTTTCATCGGACTGGTCTGATCGTGTGTACGCGGCCTAAGTGTGTTCGTTCGAGTACTAATACACTACCCAACAAGAATTCTCTTGCCTTTGTGGCTGTGTGTGGTAAAGAAATGAGCTCAGGCGTGTTCTTTGGATATACCATATTTATCGGCGTATAACACGCACCTACCTTTTAAAAAATCTTACATTTTAAATAAACAACTGTGAATTAAAATAAGGGTCACTACCCATCAATACAGCCTCACAAGTGCCATAAATGCAGCACTCCCGTTGTCCTGAATGCAGCACCCCTCGATGTCCTGAATGCAGCACTCCCGTTGTCCTGAATGCAGGACCCCCCTTGCCATGAATGCAGCACCCCGCTTGCCCTGAATGCAGCACCCCCTTGCCATGAATGCAGACTCACCATTCATTCATCTGCAGCATTGGAGGAGACAGGGAGGAGGGCGGGACGAGCGCCAAAAGACATACAGGAGAATTTCCTGTTTTATCGGCCGCCTCTTTAATCGAAAGTCCCACCTCCTGTGATGGACAGAACAGTCGTCCAATGGCAGCGCAGGAGATGGGACTTCCTTTTACACAGGTCGCCGTATAAACAGGAAGTACTCCTGTATGCACGGCGCTCATCCTGCCTCCTCCAAGGCAGTTAGCATGTATTTATTTTGTGGCCCTTGGCGCTCAGGGATTCATTGGGGGCCACAAAAGACATACATGTCAAAATAACTTTGGACATGCCTGGCTTACCTTACTTGCATTAAATTAGCTTTAGAACCTGTGTAATTATTAAGGATGAGCTCAGGCTTGTTCGCAACCAGCAAGTGCAGAGACTGCCAAGAACTTGGCACTGTGCTGTGCTAATCGCAGGCAGTGAGACATTTCCCAATCTCTGCAGCGATAGATCGGGAAATGTGTCACTGCCTGCAAATTAGCGCAGCGCAGTGCCGACTTCCTGGCGACTCTGCACGTGTGGGTTGCGAACATGCCTGAGCTCATTCCTAGTAATTACACTACATTTGGTGCGATCAAGTGTCATTTTAGCCCATTGAAAAAAATAAGCTGAAAATCTCTACACTGAATTGCTGAACACAATCTGTGCTCCTGTACGATTCAGGTGTGAACCAGCACTAAACAAGTTTATCACAAAATGATACATTTGAAATGAAGGTGGCATAGTGCAGAGCAGTGCCGATCCTGACCTCCTTGGGGCCCTAAGCAAAATTCTGCTAAGGGGCCCTCTACCTGACTGGTGATGCCGTCACCCATAACTCTTCACAAATCCCTCTGGATAGCGCCCGACCACATAAGAGGGACAGACCTAGAGTGGTGATAGGGTGACCTGTGGCCCCCAGATTTTAGTATTGCCTCACCAGGAGTCAGAACTAGTACCACAGTATGAGTACACAATGCTCTGCCTGACCTGACCTCCCTGGGGCCCCAAGCAAAATGACATGTCACATTAAAGTTAAGAAGCACAGGGGTGGGGGGTTGCTGCCGAAAATGACATCTTACATTAAAGTGAGAAGCGGGGGGTACTGACTTCTCACCAGGCAAGGCCTCTAGTAATTTGGGGGGCCCTCCGCAGCTTTGCGGGGCCCTAAGCGGCTTGCATAGTGAGCCTATAGGGCGGATCGGCCCTGGTGCAGAGTAATGTTTTTCGTCTGTGCTTAAAGGGGTTTGTAAATGTACAATTTTTTTCCCCTAAATAGCTTCCTTTACCTTAGTGCAGTCCTCCTTCACTTACACCATCCTTCCATTTTGCTTTTAAATGTCCTTATTTCTTCTGAGAAATCCTCACTTCTTGTTCTTTTGTCTGTAACTCCACACAGTAATGTAAGGCTTTCACCCTGGTGTGGAGTGTCGTGCTCACCCCCTCCCTAGGACTACAAGAGAGTCAGGACGCCCACTAACACACAGCTCCTTTCTCTATCTGCAACGTAGAGAGCATCCTGACTCTCCTGTTGTCCAGGGGAGGGGGCGAGCATGACACTCCACACCAGGGAGAAAGCCTTGGCGTTACAGACAGAACAGGAAGGGAGGATTTCTTAGAAGAAATAAGGACATTTAAAAGCAAAATGGAAGGATCAGGTAAGTGAAGGGGGAGTGCACTACGGTAAAGGAAGCTATTTCGGGGGAAAAAATTGTACCTTTACAACCCCTTTAAGTACAATAATATGTTCATTCCAAATAAAATACCCAGTAAATATTGTTTATAAGGAAATCATTCTCCACTATACAAATATAAAATTGATGTAGAATTACTTATATAAAATCCCTGGTGATCCTGCCAGTGACTTCCTCTTTTTTCAGCAAGGTGACAACCCTGAATGGCCTGCAGTGTATTCATTACAGTGTTGTCACCCTGCTCAATGCTGCACCACTATGTATGCTGGGGAGGAAGGATATCAGCTTTGTCACCACTGATTACCATTACTCTCCCTGTCAATAACTGCAGGACCATAAGGAAGGAAGTGACACATGGCACCTTTCTGAACCCCGCTTCCTGGTACCAACTAAATAACATCCTCAGTGACCTCTCTGATAATGTTACAGGGGCAAAACCATTGTATTTCTTTACTTGTGGATAAGGCACATAAAAAAGCAGATTGGCATTTACTGGGGGAGCTGCCAGTGAGAGAAGATTTTACCAACATCCAACCATCATCAACTTGCAAACATGAAAATGTTTAGAAAAAATCCTCTAAATGTAAGGTCAAAAGAAGACCATCTACAAGCCCATTGCAGTCAAAGCTTGTACTACCCTGTTTCAAATGATATCATATTGAAAATAATCAGATTTTGTTTTACATCCTCACGCCGATCCACGAAAGTACGTACTCCCGGCGCATTTTTTTGTCCGGCGTAAAGTTACCCCTCATATATGAAGCGTACGTAATGTTAAGTATAGACGTCGGGACAGCGTAGAATTTTCCGTCGTTTGCGTAAAACGTTCGCGAATAGGGCTTTGCGTAAGTTACGTTCACGTCGAAAGCATTGACTATTTGCGACGTGATTTCGCAGTTGAAAAAAAACTTCATTACGTGGGGTCACTAATAATTTACATAAAACACGCCCACCTCTTCCACATTTGAATTAGGCGCGCTTACGCCGGCCCATTTACGCTACGCCGCCGTAACTTAGGACGCAAGTGCTTTGTGGATGCGGCACTTGCCATTCTAACTTACGGCGGCGTAGCGTAAATTCTATACGCTACGCCGGCACACAGTTACGCCGGTCTTTGTGGATCTGGCCCTTTGTGTATATATAATAAAGATTATGATGTATTTTATGTAACAATTTGTGCGATGTGGTTTTTGGCACCTAAAAAAAATCCTTATTCAGATAAAAGATGTTTAAATGAATGGTATGATTACAGGGTCTCTTTAAGACATTCCAGAAAGTTCTATTAACACAGATTTTAAATGCCAAGTTTTAACTATTTTGTAACAAAGTATTCACCACAAGCACATAGTATTCCTAAACAATTATGAAAATGTCTGATAAGTATGAAGGAAAGATTAACTGCTACAAAAACATTGACTGCTACTAACAAAACAAACAAAAAAAAATCCCTAGCCGTAGGGCTAGGGATGAGCTTCGAGTTCGAGTCGAACATTGGCTGATTGCCAGTTCGCCGAACAGCGAACAATTTGCGGCAAAATCAAAAAGCCCTGTAAAAGTCTATGGCAGAATTCTAAAGTGCTAACTTTAGGTTCATTTTCAAGTTATTGTCCTAAAAACTGTTTGGGGACCTGGGTCCTGCCCCTGGGGACATGTATCAATGCAAAAAAAAGTTTAAAAAATGTCAGTTTTTTCGGGAGCAGTGATTTTAAAAATGCTTAAAGTGAAACAATAGTGAAATATTCCTTTAAATTTCATACCTGGGGGGGTGTATAGAATGCCTGTGAAGCAGCGCATGTTTCCCGTGCTTAGAACTGTCTCTGCACAAAGTGTAATTTCTGAAGGCGATTCAGTTCGCATGCGTAGCGCTATACAAGTTATTCACTCAATCACTGAAGGAAAAAAAGTAATTTGAAAATAACTTGCGGCAATAATATATTGTCGGCTCCCGGCAATTCAGAGAAAAGTCATTCATACAAAAAAAATACGTGGGGGTCCCCCCAAATTCAATTACCACGCCCTTCAGGGCTGGTATGGATATTAAGGGGAACTCCACCCCAAATAAAAAAAATGGCGTGGAGTTCCCCCAAAAATCCACACCAGACCCCTTATCCGAGCACGCAACCTTGCCGGCCCCAGGAAAAGAGGGGGGACGAGATCTAGCAAAGCCCTGTAAAAGTCTATGGGTGAATTCAAAAGTACTAGTTTTAGGTTAATTTTCAAGTTATTGTCCTAAAAAGTGTTTGGGGACCTGGGTCCTGCCCAAGTTTTAAAAAAGGCCGTTTTTGGGGGGCAAGGGTTTTTAATAATGCTTAACCACTTTAAGAGTTTGTAAAGGAAATGTTTTTTTTATCTTAATAGCTTTCTTTACCTGCAGTGCTGTTTTCATGTCCTCATTGTTCGTTTTTGCTCTCAAGTTGCTGTAATCCTTCTCTGTTCTCCACACTTCCTGGTTGTCTGTTTCCTTATAACCACAGTACTGTGAGCTTTCTCTATGTGGTCACTAATCAAGGAGGTGTGATTACTGTGTGTCTAAAACCCCTCAGCACCAATCACTTTCGTTTTGCAAACCATCACTGCCCTCTATTGGCTCTGTGGCTCTGTACATCAGAGAACCAGGAAACAGCATGCAAAACGAAACTGAAACTGCAGGTACATTATATTATTTTTATCTCTTTTTAATTATTTTTAAAAAGAATCAGGTAACTATTATGTCTCTATACCCTGTAAACAGTCATTTCAGCAAAAAAACTTTTTCCTTTACAACTCCTTTAATTTTTGCTATAATAAATATCCCCCAAAAATATATATAAAAAAAAATTTCCTCAGTTTAGGCCGATACGTATTCTGTTACCTCTTTTTGGTAAAAAAATCGCAATAAGCGTTTATCGGTTGGTTTGCGCAAAATTTATAGCGTTTACAAAATAGGGGATAGTTTTGTTGCATTTCTATAAAAATATATGTTTTACTACTAATGGCGGCGATCAGCGATTTTTTTCGTGACTGCGACATTATGGCGGACACATTGGACAATTTTGGCACATTTTTGGGACCATTGTCATTTTCACAGCAAAAAATGCATTACAAATGCATTGTTTACTGTGAAAATTACAATTGCAGTTTGGGAGTTAACCACAAGGGGGCGCTAAAGGGGTTATGTGTGACCTCCCTGTCCCCTCCGAAGCTGCAAATGGGCATGGATCAGGCTGCACTGATGGCAATAGTGAGGCTGCATTCATGGCAATGGGGAGCCTGCATTAATGGGCACTGACCCTTATTTTGCTTTACAATTCTTTATTTAAAATAGTTTTTTTCCCCCCTGAAACTTTCCTCTTAAAGTGAAGGTGCGTGCTCTAGATCTAGATCTATCTAGATATCTATAGATAGATACAAATAACACGCCCAAGCTCAACTCTTCACCACACACAGCCACAAAGGCAGGAGAATTCTTGTTGGGCTGTGTATAAGTGCTCGAATAAACACACACCAAATTTTAATGGTTCAAAGAATGTCAGGCAAAAATAGTCGGCCCTCGCGCATGTTCACTTCATCAAATCTGGCCCTCTTTGAAAAAAGTTTGGACACCCCTGCCACATGTGATCCGGATAGGAACTGCACTGCATTCTTATTGATATCACATGCGATGCCTGTGTGGTGCGATTTGAGCCATTCATTTGGATGGCTTAAATCACACCAAACCCACACACAAAAGGTGCAGGACCCTTTTTTTCCCCACACTGGAATGGGATCACATGGGTGTACATGCCTAGGTGATCTGATTCTGTCAATTGACTGCGTTTTGAGAACCGTTTTGGAGTGTCATTAACTTAACATTGACATCCCTGCGGTTCGCATTAATGTCGTGCAAATTCAATGGAATTCAATGCGTTTACCATACCGCATATATGTTAAGCCTAAACGTGGATCAGTTAAAACAGGGGTGGCCAACCAGTGGCCCGGGGGCCACATGTGGCCCGCGGAGCCCTCTGATGTGGCCCGCGACCTCCTGCTCTGGAATAGTGGGTTGGAAAGCCCAGATCGCAGGTTGCCGACCCGCCATACCGCAGCATCAGTGTTGTGAATGAAGCTGGTGGTAGAGGAAGAGCCCCATAAGCCAAAGCTTCCTCTACAGCGCCGGCTTTTGCCACAGGCGGAGTCTATGGCAAAGTTCAGCTAACCCGCAGGATAGACACAGGTGCACTACGCTGCGAGCAAACCACAGAACATCAGTGTGAAAGCAGTCTTAGGCCCCTTTCACAAGATCAGCCCGACCAAATGGGACCCTCAATTCACCTGTATAGAGCGACAGATGTCTATTTCCGCCCACCTACCTCCAATCTGAACAACAGAAGGGAGTTCGTACCCTTCTGTCTGGACAGATCGGAGGGCCATAGCGTAGCCGTGACCTGTCACCTGCCCGCTCCACTCATTGTGGCCCTTGACTGGTTGCTAAGTTATAATAACAATTTGTTCTTGCAATGACCGCAAGTAATACAGAATGACATTGCAGAAGAGAACACTGCTTTCATGTTACACCTGTTTCCTGTTGGATGGATTTTGATGGAACAGGCCACAACTTACACGTAAATGGCCTTGGAAGTAAGCCCAGAATTTTTTTTTGATTAGGCAACTGATGATTTTTTTTTTCTGCCATTAGAAGACAACTAGTCCCTGCATAAGAAAATATGACACCGTTGCAAGAAAAAGTATGTGAACCCTGATATGGATATGGATTTCTGCACAAATTGGTCATAAAATGTGATCTGATGTTCATTTAAATCACAGAAATAGACAATCACAGTCTGCTGAAACTAATAACACACAAATAATTAAATGTTACCATGTTTTTATTGAACACACCATGTAAACATTCACAGTCCAGGTGGAAAAAGTATGTGTACCCTTGGATTTAATAACTGGTTGAACCTCCTTTGGCAGCAATAACTTCAACCAAACGTTTCCTGTAGTTGCAGATCAGACGTGCACAACGATCAGGAGTAATTCTTGACCATTCATCTTTACAGAACTGTTTCAGTACAGCAATATTCTTGGGATGTCTGGTGTGAATTCGCTTTCTTGAGGTCATGCCACAGCATCTCAATTGGGTTGAGGTCAGGACTCTGACTGGGCCACTCCAGAAGGCGTATTTTCTTCTGTTTAAGCCATTCTGTTGTTGATTTACTTCTATGCTTTGGGTCGTTGTCCTGTTGCAACACCAATCTTCTGTTGAGCTTCAGCTGGTGGACAGATGGCCTTAAAGGGGTTGTAAAGGTAAACTTTTTTTTTTACCTTAATGCATCCTATGCATTTAGGTAAAAAAATCTCACAGCAAACCGAGTCCCCGTTTTACTTACCTGACCGTTCGAAACTCCCGGGCGCGTCCACGTCATCCTCTTCGGTTCCCAGCCTGGCCATTGATTGGATTGATAGCAGCGCAGCCAATGGGCTGGCCATGCTGTCAATCACAGCTGATCACGCGGTGCGCCGGGGGGCGGAGCCGAGTGATAGAGTCAGAGGCTATGGCCGCCGCTGTATCACGAGAGCGCGCTCGCAAAATCTTTCCACCGTGCGAGAGCCCTCGCATGAAGATAGAAAGCTTTTGCAAGGAGGAGCCTAGACAGCCGCCGAGGGACCCCAGAAGACAGCTTTCCGGGCCACTCTGTGCAAAACAAACTGCAGTATAACATGTTTGTTGTTTTAAAAAAAAAAATCCTGACTTTAGTGTCGCTTTAAGTTCTCCTGCAAAATGTCTTGATAAACTTGGGAATTCATTTTTTCTTCGATGATAGCAATCTTTCCAGGCCCTGAAGCAGCCCCAAACTATGATGCCCCCATCACCATACTTCACAGTTGGGATTAGGTTTTGATGTTGGTTTGCTGTGCCTCTTTTTCTCCACACATAGTGTTTTGTGTTTCTTCCAAACAACTCAACTTTGGTTTCATCTGTCCACAAAATATTTTGCCAGTACTGCTGTGGAACATCCAGGTGCTCTTGTGCAAACTGTAAACGTGAAGCAATGTTTTTTTTGGACAGCAGTGGCTTCCTCTTTGGTATCCTCCCATGAAATCCATTCTTGTTTAGTGTTTTACTGTGTTAGGCCTTGTACACACGACGGGAAATATCCGCTGTAAACGGTCCCCGGACCGTTTACAGCGTATATTTGCGCCGGGATGTTTTGATCCGATGGCTGTACACACCATCGGATCAAATTCCCCGCCGGCGGACAGCGCGGTGACGCGGCGGTGACGTTGACGCCGCCACGTGACCGCCACGTCACCGCACCAGGAAGTAAACACTTCCGTGCGCATGCGTCGGATCCATTCATAGGATACGACGCATGTGCGGCAAGATATGTCCGCTGGTTTGCCGTACTAACCAGCGGACATATCTGCCAGCCAGCTATCCGGCGGAAATATTTCAAAGCATGCTTTGGAATTTTTCCGCCGGATGAATCCGGCAAAAAGCGTCCGTTTGCCCCTACACACGAGGGGATTTTTCCGTCGGACCATCTTCAGCGGATTTATTCCCTCGTGTGTACAAGGCTTTAGAGTAGAGTTAGGCCGCGTACACACGATCAGACTGGTCTGATGAAACTGGTCTGCAGACCAGTTTCATCGGACCAGTTCGATGGTGTGTACGGCCCATCAGACCGTTGTCCGTCGACCAAAGTTTTAAAACATCCTTTAAAACCTGTCCGATGGAAACATGCCTGTCGGACAGGTTCGATGGTTAGTACACAAAAGCATCGGACCAAAAACCTGCGCATGCTCAGAATCAAGTCGATGCATGCTTGGAAGCATTGAACTCCGTTTTTTCATCACGTCATTGTGTTCTACGTCACCGCATTCTGGTCTGATCGAATTTTGGTCCGATGGTGTGTACCCACATCAGACCATCAGACAAGTTCAGAGTTGTCTGATGAAAACAGTCCGTCGGACAAGTTTCATCAGACCGGTCTGATCGTGTGTACATGGCCTTAGTGTTAGAGTATCATAGATTCGCTAACAGGAATGTTAGCATATGCCAGAGACTTTTGTAGGTCTTTAGCTGACACTCTAGGATTCGTCTTCACCTCATTGAGTAGTCTGTGCTGTGCTCTTGCAGTCATCTGTACAGGACGGCCACTCCTAGGGAGTAGCAGCAGTGCTGAACTTTCTCCATGTATAGACAATTTGTCTTACCATGGACTGATGAACAGCAAGGCTTTTGGAGATACTTTTATAACCCTTTCCAGCTTTATGCAAGTCAACAATTCTTAATTGTAGGTCTTCTGAGAGCTCTTATGTGCAAGGCATCATTCACATCAGGCAATGCTTCTTGTGAAAAGCAAACCCAGAACTGGTTACAGGGCAGCTGTAACCAACACCTCCAATCTCATTTATTGATTGGACTCCAGTTGGCTGAAACCTTACTCCAATTAGCTCTTGGAGATGTCATTAGTCTAGGAGTTCACATACTTTTTCAACCTGCACTGTGAATCTTTACATAGTATGTTCAATAAAAACATGGTAACATTTAATTATTTGTGTGTTATTAGTTTAAGCAGACTGTGATTGTCTATTGTTGTGACTTAGATAAAGATCAGATCACATTTTATGACCATGTTTGTGCAGAAATCCATATCATTCCAAAAGGGTTCACATACTTTTTCTTGCAACTGTATATGGAAGAGACAATACAATCACGTAACCACTTGAGTGGTTTTGTGGTTAAATTAGACACTTACCAAACTATATTGCTATAGTTTTTAGTGGACCTTTTGTCTATGTAGTAAACTGATAATGGACATGTGAAAATAACAGAATGATAATGATACTAATGATTTTACACAGGACCAATAATTTAGTAAATCGCTGTTTGAATAAAGACATTTCTAGAATAAGATCCACGATGGGGCAAATGTCACCTTTTGGTTTGAGAGCTGTGAAAGGGTTTTGATAAAATCACACTTCCTGTACCCAGGCATTTGAAATACTTGTGTATCTGTTCTGTTGTCTGCAAAGCCTAAAAGACACCCTGCCCCACTTTAGAAGGTCCCATGCCAAAGAGAATTTAGAAGACCAGGGTTTGCAGCTGAACTGGCTTCCTGTCTTTTGTATGGTTTTAGAGTTTGAAGTCTGTAAACAATGAAAAAATCGTCTCAGTTTGAAGCCTAGGCTTTCTCTGTGAAGCAGATTAGTACAATGTAGTTTCAAGGAGACTTTGACCCTTAAAGAACATACTCAGCAGAGGCGTATCTAGAGAAAATGGCGCCTATGGCACCTATGGCAAGCACTAAAACTGCGCCCTTGTCAAAACATTTGAAACCCATCTTTCAGATAATCAGGGACACGGCGGGGACCGAGAGGGACACTGGGGACCACTGGCGGCTGGTGCTGAACATTTTTGGGGGGCGCAAACAAACTGAAAAAAAAATCAATACAATTGCAGCCACTGTGCCCATAAAACGCAGCCACTACCCTATGTGGATCCAGTCTGGCCAGTCATCGGCCGTCTTAGGTGCACCTGTCACTCTCCTCCCCAAGCAGAAGGATAAATATTAGCAATTGCTGTGCCAGAGCCGCGCTTCAGCAGGGTGGGCGCGGTTTCGGGAGCTACATTAGTGCGGGAGGTGGCCGCGGGAGGACGGGTGGGGGTTTTTTCATGCAAGGGGGTGGCTTTTTTTCCGCCCCCCTCCCCATGGCACCTGCCATGACTGCCATACCCTAGATACGGCACTGATACTCAGAAGTAGGGTTATCCCAATACAGATACTAGTATCGATATCGGGACCGATACTGAGCATTTGCGCAAGTACTTGTACTCGCGCAAATGCTCCCGATACTTCCCCCCGAGAGCGGGTGGAGAGGGGGCGGAAAGCGAGTGGAGAGGGGGCAGAAAGCGGAGCAGAGCAGTCCTCGGGTATGGAGGAGAGGAGAGCTGCTGCCGCCTATTCCCCAAAGAGAAAGCCAAGCCCCCCCGCCGCTGCTGGGGAACATAACAGCTTTCATTTAAATAGCTGTGTGTTCCCCACCACGTCTCGTCATATATAGCCCCCTCCCCCTTGTCCAGGCACTTTGATAGACAGATCACCCATCCCAGGATTGGACGGGTGATCTGTCTATCAAAGTGCCCGGGCAAGGGGGAGTGTCTATATATGACGCGGCGTGGAAAAAACTGCCATTCAAATGAAAGCTGTTATGTTTCCCAAGCTAATCAACTAGACGGCAGCGGGGGGGGCTTGGCTTTCTCTTTTGGGACACAAGGCTGCATTTAGGGACATGGCTGCATTTGGGGACACATGGCTGCATTTTAAAAAAAAGTATAGGTATCGGCGAGTACATGAAAAAAAGTAGTGGTACTTGTACTTGGTCCTAAAAAAGTGGTATTGGGACAACCCTACTCAGAAGATCATGTTTACTGATAGGAGACTCATTTGGTAAATAAGATGAGAGACAACCACTAACCCGTCTGATGGTAGCGTAGCTTTAATCACTCTACAAATAGGGGATCAGTGTGAATAGAATCTCTTTTTATGAGTCTAAAATCAGAGCCATGGCAGGTTACAATAAAGGTTCTGCAATAGAAAACAAGGTTTTTGAAAAAATCGTCAAACCTTCATCTATGGGATCCTTAAACATGGTCTTTTGTAAATAGCCGCCATGGCGAGAAGATGCTGCCTCATACTGCATGGCAGGAACAGAGTGCAGAATGCGTACACAATACTCCACCTAATGACTAGTGATGAGCGGAATACGCCATATTCGATTTCGTGATATTTCGCGAATATATAGAAGAATATTCGCAAATATTCGTTAATATCGAATATTCGTGATATTTTATCAAAAAAAAAAAAAATTGCGAAATTTCGCTAGTGCGAATGCAAAATTGATTGCGAAATTCTCGTCAACACGCGAAAACGGAGATCATTTCCTGGATTACTAAACTAGTAGGCACTAAACACTAACTCTACTTACACAAACTTATATGACTAAACTACAGCTATTTTTTTTTTTTTTATATATATACACAAAACACAGAAGGGCAGAGAAAGTATTCGCGAATATTCGTTAATATCGAATATTCGTGATATTTTATCAAAAAAAATTTTTTAGCGAAATTTCGCTAGTGCGAATGCGAAATTTATTGCGAAATTCTCGTCAACACGCGGAAACGAAGATCATTTCCTGGATTACTAAACTAATAGGCACTAAACACTAACTCTACTTACACAAACGTATATGACTAAACTAAAGCTAATTTTTGTCTTTTTTTTTATACACAAAACACAGAAGGGCAGAGAACGCATTCGCGAATATTCGTAATACGAATATTCGCATTGCGAATATTCGGCAACATAAAAGGATCGCCTCAGCTACTCGGCCCAGGGTCTCTAATCATACCAGCAATGCTTTCAGACGTCGATGGAGATCACTAGGATGTGATCTGTTTTAAAAATAAATTTGAAAAAATACGAATATTCGCAATAGCGAATATTTACTGCGATATTTGATTTTTTCGCGAATACTCGAATATGCAATATTCGTAACGAATATTCGCAATGCGAATATTCGTGAGCAACACTACTAATGACACAGCATTCAGTTTCTCAGTGTTTTAAGAAGTAACTCCTTATGCTCAGCCCATATAGCCTACTCATAAATCAGTCTTCAGAGACAGGATCACATTAGAGGCTGTACCACCGCTCTAGACCTGGGAAGAACTCTGTGGCTAACCAACACAGTACACAAAGGTCTGGAAAGGGCCATAATGCAGAGCCCAGTGCTCAAAGGTCACATTCCAGGAAAGTTCTGCTATTGTTCATTCAAGCAAGCTACATTTACGCTCCAAAGCTGTGCTGAGGATATGCTGATCTGGATGGTTGCATAAAGAGACTAGCTCGAGCAGCATGTAGCGATGTCTTGACTGAAGAAAAAAAAAAATCTTGAGAAAGATGAAATATGGCTAACAAAATGGTTATTTATTTCTAAGTATAAAGGTGCCCATTCTCCTAGAACACTAACAATATTGAGACATGCTGGGAGTGGACGGGTGGTCGCCGTTTTTATGTTTGCCAGTGCCCAGCTATCTTTCTACACGGCTGGTTTGATTGTTTGTGATGAGGCAAAAAGAAGGCTTTTGAAGATGGACTTTTAGGGGTTAAGCTGCCACCCCCCAACTGTTTAGTTCATCCAACCCAGTGAGTAATGGTTCCACTGTGTGCAGATGCACTAGGTGATTTGCTAAGTACATTGCCATGTTCTATTCGGATACTTTGCATTGCAGTCATCCAAACAGCCTAATAGATCCCTCAGAGGGTTCTTTCCTCAGACCTTTTGATGAATAAAGCCCTCTATGTATCTTATAGTATTTTTCTGGATTCCAACTGTGAACATGTTGGGGACGCCTGATTTTCACATGTGATTAGAGCATAAGGCATCTTCTGTCTGGCTATTATCCAGGCCTTTATACATTCCAACAGTTCTATGTCAGCCCTAAACACCTCCTTTCCTGACTTTGTTTACTTTGCAAGACAGCAACATGTGTTCTGATACAGATGAGATCACTTTCATCAAAAAAATATATATATTGTTGTCTTGTTAAAAAGACTAGCTAGATTGCTACAGCATTTGTGCATCGGAGAAAAAAAAAGATGAAAGGGAAAGATAACATCTGAACACATTTCACCTTTCACATAAAATAGACGGTATTTGAGCATGTATTTATGTTGTACTAAAAATAAAAATACATGTTTTTTAAGAAGAGCTGCTTGATTTATGTTGAGGCATTGCCTGGGTTAAAAAATTCTGTTCTTGTTCACGCCATCGCCACCTATGGTGTGGGTTGCAGAAGAGCCTCCCTCCCCGCTGCAGGCATGTCGATTTTGGGGACATGGTGTTCTTGCACTGGGCACTTTACAAGCTTGCTTTGTAATCTTATGTTTATTCTTAAAGTGGATTTTTTTTTTTGATGTCACAATGTAGAGTATAAGATTTCCTATCATCTGTGCCCAGTCTTGCCACACAGAGTTAATCCAGATCTGAGAAATCCTCTTTAATGTTCAGTGAAAATGAACAGCCTTCCAGATAAAAACTTGCCAAATTATAAAGTCCGTTTTCTCTCTTCTTGCTTTGAGTGACAGGTTATTTACAAATATAGTTAGGACATGTTTATCATATGTTGTGTTTTGTTTATCATAACATGAGGTGATATAACATCATAACACATCCTAGTAATATACAATGAACTTTGGATCATCTCTTGTTATGATAAACATGTCTAGGCTAGATTTGTAAATAACCTGTTACTGAAAGCAAAAACAGAGAAACGGACTTTATAATTTGGCAGGTTTTTATCTGGAATTCTGTTAATTTGCACTGAACTTTAAAAGAGGATTACTCAGCGCTGGATTAACTCTGTGTGGCAAGACTGGGCACAGATGATAGGAAATCTTATACTCTACATTGTTACATCCACTTTAAAACCAATAAACATATTGAAACAAAAAATACTGTATAGTAGTTTCATACACAGAAGCATAGCTCCCAACTGTCCCTCATTTAGAGGGACTGTCCCTAATTTGAGACCAAATCCCTCTTTTCCCCCTGCAGCTTCAGTTGTCCCTTTTTTGGTCTAATGTGTACATCTCCATGCAAAATGTAGTATTTCACTACCAAAAATGTTAAACATGAGTCATTTTTGTTTTCGTTCAACCAGTGGATTGAACAGAAAAAATTACTTGACTTCCCAATCCACACACTCGATGTAGATAGGAGACTCCTCCCCTACTAAGCTATTATGTTCTGACAGCGGGGAAATTTCTCCGCCGTTAGAATAAACTGATAAGCGCTGCCAGTACTGGCTATAGCCTGATTGTGTGGACATTTTCCAACAGGCTGATTGTACAGAAGTCAGTCAGTACAACCAGCCTGCCCATATATGGATCAAAATTCATATAGTCTCTGCTAAACCGGCTGAGTTACAATCCATGTATGGCCAGCTTTATGTTGCACTAAAGTTTATATCCAGCCCTTATATTACTGTACAGTAAATCCTTGGTTTGAGAGTAACTTGGTTTGAGAGCGTTTTGCAAGACAAGCAACATTTTTAAATACATTTCGACTTGATATACAAGCGATGTCTTGATATAAGAGTAGCATTTATGTCACACCTGAATATAAAATAGAGGAGAGGCGTCTCTAAGTATAGAAATCTGGTTACATTTAATGAAGGTACAACATGATGGTCTATGTGGATCCCTTTCTCCCCGGATGCCTGCATTCTTAGATGGGCCTCTTTTAATCATCAACTATGTGAGTTGCTAAATGTTTTACCTTCATTAAATGTAACCATATTGCTACACTTAGAGGCGCCTCTCTTCTCTTTTATACTCTGTGGCTCCTGCTGGATTTTGCTTCTAATCCGCTTGGGGAGGCTTCCATTTGTGGATGGACATTTATTGGTTACACAACCTGGTAACATTGCTATAATCTTTTTATATGGACTATAAACTGAAATACTTATGAATAAATGGTTGTGGAACAAATCATTTGAGTTTCCATTATTTCTTATGGGAAAATTAGCTTTGAAATACAAATGCTTTGGATTACAAGCATGCTTCCGGAACGAATAATGCTCGCAATCCAAGGTTTTACTGTATTTGCTATTTTGCCTACAGGCCTACATGGTGTGTGCTAAAAAAAAAAAAAAAAAAAAAAGTCTCTCTTCTTTCAAAAAGTTGGAACCCAAATATATGCACATCTAATAGAAGACTAATAATGCGTACAGGCCCACATTATGTATAACACACTTTAAAGCCCAACTTAAAGCGGATCTCCACCCTAAAGTGAAGATCCGCTGATCGGAACCCTCCCCCCCCTCCGGTATCACAATTGACACCTTTCAGGGGGGAGGGGGGTGCAGATACCTGTCTAAAGACAGGTATCTGCAACCACTTCCGGCCCGCAGTCTCGGGCAAAAGACTGGTTTTTTGGCGACATCCCGTCGCCCCCCCGTTGTGTGCTGGGAACTCTCAGCTCCCAGCACACAGCGGGAGCCAATCGCCGGGCGCAGCGCGACTCGCGCATGCGCCGTAGGGAACCGGGCAGTGAAGCCGCAGCGCTTCACTTCCTGGTTCCCTCACCGTGGATGGAGGGGGGAGCAGCAGGGTGACGAGCGATCGCTCATCCTCTGCTGCGGACGCCGCTGGACTCCAGGACAGGTAAGTGTCCTAATATTAAAAGTCAGCAGCTGCAGTATTTGTTGCTGCTGGCTTTTAATATTTTTTTCTAGTGAACCATCCGCTTTAAGCCACAGCTTTTGTTTTGTTTGAAGGGGGGCACCCCAACACACCTTGCAAACACACTAAAATAAGTAAGCATTGCAGTAAACCCCAATTCACAGATGGGAATTATCAGGAACATGCTGGGGGCAGATGCTACTTAAGGCAGCCATGTTTTCTGCCCTCTCCCCCCCCCCCTCCACCAGGCAGCAAAGATGCTTGTGTGTGTTTGTGCATGCCCACACAAACATGTGTTGGCATGTGCCATGTGTCAATGCATTGTACTGTGTGTGTTAATGCCCAGGAGCATTGGGGTTAACTGCATGCTGTGGTGCATCAGCCAGAGGGAAGGTTACATCCAGCTAGAAGGGTATATAAGTGTAGGAAGTAGTGGCCAGTATTGGGATGGAAGCCACAGGAAGTAGAGAATCTCTATAGATACTATGTTGGGTTCAGTTTACCCGGAGTTTAGACCCGGGTTAAGGCCGCGTACACACGACCGAGAAACTCGACGGGGGGAAACACATCGTTTCCCCGTCGAGTTCCTTGTTCGGCTGTCAAAAAACTTGTCGAGCCAAATTTTCCCATTGCCCGTCGAGGAAATAGAGAACATGCTCTCTTTTTGGCTCGACGAGTTCCTCGTCAGTTTTCTTGGCGAAAAGTGTACACACGACCAGAATACGTCTCCCATCAAGTTTCTTGCTGAATTCTGCCGAGGAAACCGGTCGTGTGTACGCGGCCTTAGGGAAAGTGAGAGACTGGGAGCCAATTATGTGGAAGGTGAACAAACTAAAGTTATGTGCATCATTGTACTAGTTAAATCATTGCCATTGCCCAGACCACCTCAGAGAGACTGTTGCTGCAAGCAATGTGATTACTGTAAAGTGGGTTCTGCCATGTTATTATGAAACAAATTGGATCCCGTGAAGTTGTATCGTAACTCTTAAGTCTGTGCCTGGAGGTGTTGAATACTGAACTGTGTGAGATGTATCATTAAGAACTACTTCAGTCAACAAGTGTCATACAGAACTACTCCAGTTAACAAGTTAGTTTATTCTGCAGAGTCCTTGTCTATTTAATAAATTAAGACAAGTTCATGTGTACAGAAGGAAGGACCAGTCCGGAATGGGTACGGTATTGGCCAGTGAAAGAGGGTTTCAATTGGAAAGGGGGCTTGGTGTATGTCCAAATATGCCCTTCTCAGCGTTGAGTCCCTATTCTATGGCCATTATGGTACAGAACTTTCATAATGACAAGGCCTGGACCAAGAAGGAAGAAAGGCCTTGTATGTGTATGGTGTTTCCCTTCTAAACCTATGGGTTGGATCAAGACAAGTATGCCGTGCTAAAGAACTGTTGGGGGGAATTTAGTGTTCTGCACTGTTAGACTCAAAATGGTGTGTAGTCTGGTGCTGAGATGGATAGGAACAGACCCATGCAAATGACTAAAAGGGAGTCCTTTTGGTGTGGGGCCTGGCAGGATGATTTAACATATGGCTATATTCATGTGATAACTGACACTAATTATGTTTTGTAGTGGGGCAGGTGGCACGTACAGTTCTCCCTTCTACAACACACACACAGGCAGTCAGTTTCCTGCAGTGGCCAGCAGCAATGTGCTCATTCTCATTTACACTGTTTTACCAGGCTCAGCGTTACTGAGCTGCACTGACAACCAGGGTTCAGTATGGGCACTCCCCATGGGTTTTGATGACTCTGGTGAGTGATGACACACCAGGATTCCCTCACTTTGAAGGGATTTCTTTTCATTTCATGTTGTGGTTATGGGACAGGAAGTAAAGGGAAAATCTCCCCAATGGGGAACTGACGTGGGTTATAACTCCCCTTAATCTATCCAATGTGAAAAAAAAATTATACTGGTTCCTGGTTCACGCAATGATCAGCTGTGATTGGTCACAGCTGATCACATGATAAGAAGCCTCCATCAGAGGCTTCATATGTCCATGACGATCGGAGGTGCAGTATGTCAGACTGACACACAGCACCTCCGATGGCGGTATGGAGCCTTTGACGGAGGCTTCTTACCACGTGAACAGCTGTGACCAATCACAGATGATCATGGTGTGAACCAGGAAGTGACAGTAAACAGCTTTCCTCGGTGCTCGCTGACAAGGAGAGCCAATCGGCATCTCTCCCTGTCAGGGGGGGGGTCTGCGCTGATAATCAGCTGCCAATCAATGCCTATCAGCTGCCAGCCTGTGCCCCATAAAGAACGCATTTCAGTGCCCATAAATGTTCCAATCAGTGCCCATAAATGTGCCAATCAGTGTCCCATTAGTAATATCCAGGGGCAGACTGACCATTGAGTCACTCGGGCACCCCATGCCACTAGGGGGCCCCATCAGGGTTGCCAGGCTCAGTAAAACCAGGGACAGTATGTACAAATCTGTGTTTTTTTACATCTGTCCCTGATATGTCTGAAACTGACATGTTTTTGATGTGAAAATCCAGAGATTTTATCTGCCCTGCCTCTGCACTGCCTCCTGGCCATCTGTAAGCCCTGGGGCCCCATAATCTTCTATTGCCCGGGGGCCCCATGAGTTGTCAGTCCGCCCCTGGTAATGTCTGTCAGTGCCCTTCAGATGCCACTCGGTAATGCCTGTCAGTTGCTCCTCATCAGTGCTGCCTATCAGTGCCCATCAATGCCACCTATCAGTGCTGCCTATTAGTGCCCATCAGTTTTTTTTTTGCTTAGAAAAAAATAAAAACCCCAGTGGTGATCAAATACCACCAAAGAAAGCTCTATTTGTGGGAAGAAAATTATAAAAATGTAGTTTGGTCACAGTGTTGCATGACCGCACAATTGTCATTCAAAGTGCGACAGCGCTAAAAGCTGAAAATTGTCCTGGGCAGGAAGGGATGGAAGTGCCTGGCATTGAAGTAGTTAAAGTAACAATGTCACTAAAGGCCACAAAGGACTAGTCAGAGGGCTGTATGCGCACCGAAATTTGTCAAGCCTGCTGTAGGTATTACAGTGCCTTGAAAAAGTATTTATACCCCTTGAAATTTTCCACATTTTGTCATGTTACAACTAAAAACATGAATGTATTACTGTATAAATACAATTTTATGTTGTATTCCTTTGTAATAAATTACAGATTTTTTTTTTTTTGATAATTGTTTTTTTATGTCCAATTTATTTTTATTTTTTTACAGCTGTTTTAAAGTATTATTGTCAAACTAAATACAATTTTTTTGTTTGTAGTGTCAGTCTTGAACTGTATAAATTGTTCCATGCTTATCTGTTACTATAGTTACCCAGTCAAAAATAGATTTTACAGAATCTTCCTGTTGCTGATATGTGGTGCTGTAGATGTTATCACTGGAACAATTTCTTCTGCAAATGACATTTAATTTAATTTCCTCACAACTAACACGAGACATGCACGTCTGTTTATATCTGTTTTTTCTTACAGGACTAGGTGTGATTTCAGCCTACAACTCTTCCCATCACCGATACTAATATACGAATGGTAAGGTTAAAGGGTCACTAAAGGAAAAAAATTTTTTTGCTGAAATGACTGTTTACAGGGTATAGAGACATACAAGTTAACTGATTCCTTTTCAAAATGATTAAAAATAGATAAAAATCAATCATATAATGTGCCTGCAGGTTAGTTTCACTTTTGAACTGGCTTCATGTTTCTGCAAAGTAGAAATAGACACACAGAACAAAAACAAACAAATCCAGGGCAGTGTTTTGTTTCTAAAATGAATCTGAAAGTTTTAGACACACAGTAATGACAGCTTAAACCATCGTGAGAAAGCTCCCAGTATGGTGGTTATAAGGAAACAGACAAGCAGGAAGTGTGGAGAACAGAGCAGGATTACAGCAACTTCAAAGCAAAAACGAACAATAAGGACATGAAACCAGTACTGCAGTAAGGTAAAGGAAGCTATGTAGCTAAAAAAAAAATCCTTTAGTGATCCTTTAAGCTGCTAAAACTTGTATATAGGAAATACAGTACTGCAAAAAATAAATAAAAAAATGGGCCTTTTACAAAACTGTACAATGCAAAGACAACTTAAATAGGAATGATACATTTTATACTTCTTGTTGCTCCCCCAAATCTTACTCTATAGAAGCTGTAGTCTTCATGATGATAGTCAACAAGCCAGAACTAACTTCATGTAGTAATTCAGTTGTTCAGGGTATATAGTTGGTCCAAGAGATAAAGGAATTCTTTGCATAACTCAACCCACTATGACCCAACCTGCTTCAATACAGGGCATTTTCACCCCCTTCCTGCCCAGACCACTTTTTAGTTTTCAGCACTGTAGCACTTTGAATGACAATTGCGCGTCATGCAAAACTGTACCCAAATGACATTTATAGGTTTTTTAGAGCAATAGAGCTTTTTTTTGGTGGTATTTGATCACCTCTGCCGTTTTTTTTTGTTTTTTTTTTGAGCTATAAACAAAAGAAGAGCGGCAATTTTGAAAAAAACACAATGACCCGGATTCACATACATCGGTGCATATTTATGCTACCGTAGCGTATCTCTTTTACGCTACGCTGGCGCAGCGCGGAGAGGCAAGCATGGAATTCACAAAGCAAATGCTCCCAACTCTGCGCCGGCGTAGCGTGTATTTCGTAGGCACAAGCCGGCGTAAGAGGGCTGGAAGTGGGCGTGATCCATGTTAATGAAGCGTGACCCCATGCAAATGATGGGCCGGGCGCCAGACAAGTTCTTAAAATGAACTGCTCATGTGTCGGGACATGGACGTATCCCCATGCGCATGCGTACAACCACGTCGGAACAACTGCCTAAGATACGCCGGATCACTTTGTACGCCGTGAACGTAACCTTCGCCCAGCCAGACCCACATCGGCCCATATTCACAGACGTCCAACGTAAAATATGTATGCTTGCGTTCCCTGGTCCATACCTTTGCATGGGTTGCGCCTCATCTATGGGGAATAACTTTACACCGAGCGTAAAACTTACGCAAACCGCGTAAATCATGCGCCGGGCGCAAGTACGTACGTGAATCGACGTATCTCCCTCATTTGCATATTTGAATCGAAAATCAATGGGAGCACCACATGCGTCCAGCGTAAATATACGCCCACTCTACGTCGGCGTAGGCAAGTTACGTTGGTGGGATGAAGTCTGTTTTTAGGTGTATGTAAGTTTGTGGGTTCGGCGCACAGATATGATGGCGCATATTTGTACTAACGCGGCGTATCTGGAGATACGTCGGCGTAAGTGCTTTGTGAATTTCGGGCCATTATTTTTTAATTTTTGCTATAATACCTATATCAATTTTTTTTTTTTAAAAAGGGATTTTTACAAAGTCTACAAAATAGGGAATAGAATTATGGCATCTTTTTTTTTTTTACTAGTAATGGCAGTGATTTATACAACGATCAGAGCTAAAAAATAGCCATTGTTTACTGTGTAAATGTGACTGGAAGGGAAGGGTTTAACACTAATGGGCGATCAAGGGGTTAAATGTGTGTCCTAGGGAGTGATTCTAACTGTAAGGGGAGAAGGCCGATCGGTGTTCCTCTGTACTGGGAACACACCATCAGTCTCCTCTTACCTGACAGGACATAGATCTGTGTGCTTACACACACAGATCCATGGTCCTGCTGTGTTTACGGGCAATAGCGGGTGCCCGGCGGACATCGCGGCTGCCGGGCACGCGCACTGGATTTTGCTTAGTGTGAAAAGGGGTATCGGAGCCCTATTGCACCCTAATGTAGATACATTGGGCCAGATTCTCATATATTTTCGGCGGCGTAGCGTAAGGCATTTACACTACGCCGCCGCTGCGTACTAGAGCAAGTGCTTTATTCTCAAAGCACTTGCTCCGTAGTTTTCGCCGGCGTCTCGTAAATCGCCAAGCGTAAACCCGCGCAATTCAAATGGGGCGGCTTGTATTTAAATTAAGCGCGCCCCCGCGTCGAACGAACTGCGCATGCGCCGGCCGGGGAAAAAGCCCAGTGCGCATGCTCCAGCTCACGTCGGGAAACGTCGTTGAAACCGACGTCAAAACAACGTGAGCGTCATTTACGCAAGTCCCTATTCGCGAACGAGTTAGTAAAACGACGTAAGCGACGGAAAAAGCCGACGCTGACCCGACGCCATACTTAACATGGCGTCCGACGGCACCCGACGGAACTTCGTAAGGTTACTCCACATAGAAGCTGGGGTAACCTTACGAGTCTGTAAACGACGTACGCGACGACGGGGCGGCGTAAAAGCATTCGGGAATCGCCGTACTAGCCTCATTTGCATATGCAAATGAAAAAACAACATGAAGGCCACCTAGTGGCCGGAGTTGTCATTACACCTACGATCCGAAAATGTAATGCTTTCACACTTGTCGTATGTAGAAGCGTATCTATGCAAAAGTGATGCTAAGCATCACTCGCATAGATACGAGGACAAAAAAAAGGCGATACGACGGGGTATCTGAGATACTCCGTCGTAACGCCTCTGAGAATCTGGCCCATTCTGTTTTTGGAAGAATTTTCAGTCGTTCATATTTTTTTATTTAAAATTTAGATATGAGGAGGGGGTTCAATAACGTACTTTACGTATCTTATTAGCTTATCTAGTAAAACATATGAGGTGTATATATATATATACACACAGTGGGCCAGATTCTCAGAGGCGATACGACAGTGTATCTCAGATACACCGTTGTATCTCAATGGGTATCTAATGTGTGTGATTCTTAGAATCACTTACGCATAGATACACTAAAAATCCGACAGGTGTAAAAGAATTATACCGTCGGATCGTAGATGTAATGACAACGACGGCCGCTAGGTGGCCATAACGTTGTTTTCTCATTTGCCTATGCAAATGAGCCTAATACGCCGATTCCCAAACGTTTTTACGTCGCCCCGTCGTAGTTTACGTAGTTTCCGTAAGGTTTGCGCAGCATAAAGATAAAGCAGCCCGAAGGTGGCGCATCCTATGTTAAGTATTGCCGTCATTCCCACGTCGCCATTTGAAAATTTTACGTTGTTTGCGTAAGACGTTCGTGAATGGGGCTGGACGCCATTTACGTACACGTCTAAAACAATGACGTCCTTGCGACGTCATTTTGCGCAATGCACATCGGGAAGTTTTTTAAATGCTCTACGCCCCCTACCCGGCTCATTTGAATTACGCTGACTTGCGCCGGGGGATTTTCGCTACGCTGCCGCAACTTTACAGGTAATTGCTTTGTGAATAAAGCACTTGCTCTAGTACGTTGCGGCGGCGTAGTGTAAATGGCTAACGCTACGCTGCCGGGGATTCTTTGAGAATCTGGCCCAGTATGTATAACGGTATATCTATATCTATCTATCTCTATATCAGTATATACAGACAGCGTTAGTACTAACTAAGGTTATATAAGGCTTTTTTTTTCCAGTTTGTTTACAAGAGATGAGCATGGGAGGAAAGAAGGTTAAATGTGAAATCCAATTATAGGCAAGTATTTGAAGTTGACATAAGCAAGATGTTCCCATTATGAAGATAAGGGGTAGATCAGATAGAGATATGAGTTGGGTGTGACAAATGGGGAGGAAAAAGGGAGGAATGGAGCAGAGGGGAAAGGAAAAAAGAGGAGTGAGAGTAAAAGCTAGAAAAAATAAATGGGGACCATTCCCTTGGTAGTGCGGAGGTTCCAACAAGAGTTTTACCTTCCTTCGAGAATATCAAGGCAGTAGAACCAGGTTTCCTATACATTCCCTGTTTGTTTTTTCGAGAAAGAACCAGGTCTTCCATATTCTGATATCCTCCACCTTTTGTAGGCACATGGAGATTGAGGGGGTTAGACTCTTCATTTTAGAGAAATACAGGCTTTAGCTACATTCAGGAGGTGTCATAGTATGGAGCTCTTGTATGTTTAATGGGAATCAAGGTCTGGTGTAGCAGGAAGAATGCTGAACAATAAGGTATGGTAAAATCTGTGAATTTTTGAGAAATCTCCCTGACCTTGTTCTAGAAGGGTCTCAATTACAGGCAGGACTAGAAAATGTGTAAGGTCGAACCCATGTCTTTATTGTATCTTCAACAAATGTCAGTAAAACTTGGGGATTGTTTATAAAGTACTGTAGTATCTTGAAATTATTTTCTTGGTGTCAAATGAAGATGGGAGACTTTAGGGCTAAATATAGGATCTTTTGTGAAAATTGTGGGGAAAAGCACATTATTAGGTCTTGTTCCCATTTGGTTAGGACGGGGGTGTTGTAATCCTCTTGAGGTGCAGGATTAAGACAGTAAATAATGGAAAGGGAGTGACTAATGGGGTTCTGTTCAGAACTGAGCTTTTCGAGGTGGGTCAGGGTCTCTAGAATTCTAAGGGACGGGGTAGAGAAATGTTGTAATTGTGAGGCTCTCCAGGTGCCCAACTGAAAAGGGCCTGTAAAATCCTCATTTTAACGAAGGCCAGGTTGCCTAGGATAGGATAAAAAGGGGAATGGATAGTAGAGAATTTGTATTTCAAGTAAGTTTGTGTACAGTATTTAAGAGTGGATCGAAGAGTGGAAAAAAAGTCCAATAACACACCAATGTAGACATTGTAGGCCTTTTTCAGGTGTGGAGAAAGCCTCTTGATGGAGGAGGGGGCAAGCAGGAGGGTCAGGATGCTCTCTACTTTGCAGATAGAGAAAAAGGCTGTATGTTAGTGGGTGTCCTGACACTCCTGCTCACCCCCTCCCCCCAAACCTCCTTTCTTGGATCCCTCAGTGGTCCTCCTGGCTCCTCCTCTCTAGGTAGTGCCCCCATAGGAAGCCACTTCCCATTGGGGCACGTGTGCAGGCTCACTCCCGAGCCCCGCTGCTGCGTCCATTGACAAAGAGCGGGACTCGGCCCCTCGTCACTGGCTTTGATTGACAGCAGTGGGAGACAATGGCTGCCGCTGCCTTAGCAAAGCCTGTGAGACCTGGAAGTGAGGTGTGAGAAGAGTGAGAAGAACTGCAGACGTCCGCAGTGCTCCATCGAATAAGAGCTCAGGTAAGTAAAGGGGAGTAAGTGGCCAATACTGATGCTTAAACATTTTTTACCTTAATGCAATAAATGCATTAAGGTAAAAAATGTTTAGGGTTTAGAACCACTGGAGTGCCCACTGTATTATATTGACATTATATTGCATTGTTATGGTAACAGCTAGCTGCCATTACCCCAGTATTTTTTTATAGAGTGGGCGATCTTCTTTCACATAAAAGTGATTCCGATAGTAAATTCGCTACGGGATCACTTTTATAGGCTGCGGGAAAGGTGCCCCCCGTTCCGCAACTTCCCGGTCGATTCGTCCCCCTGAAGCAATGGGCAGGAAGTAGAGTGAGGGCAAGATGGTCCCCACTCGACTCTATGCCCTTGGAAGACCGGAATGATGTCTGACTTAAGTTCCGTCTGACGCCGGAAGGGACAATTTTTTTTTTTAGTAAATGTAAAATGACTTTGAAAAAATCATGTTACAGTTGCCAGTTTGCTTATGTTAGCTCTCAAGTCCTCAAATGGTCCTCCTCCAGACCCTGTACTTTCTGCTTTCAAGCAATGCATCAAGCTGCTTCCCAAAATCAGCATAAGGAAAAGGGGGTGCACTGTGATGTAAGGGAGAGTGGGGGACTCAACTTCTGATGGTGGGGTGGCTCTTGACATCTAATATATGGGGAGAGGATGCGCTGGACATCTAATCTTACAGATACAACCGGCCCTTTTGAGGGCAATCTTAATGCTAATGCGACCCATAAAAAAAATTGAGTTTGGCACCCCTGTCATAGATTATCCCAGTGGCGGCTGGTGCTCATCATTTTTGGGGGGGCGCAAACAAACAAAAAAAACATCAATTGCAGCCTCACTGTGCCCATCAATTGTTGCCACTTTGCCATCAAACGCAGCCATTGTGCCATCAATTGTCGCCACTGTGCCTATCAATTGCCGCCAGTTTGCCCTGTAAAATGCCGCCAGATTGCCCCTAAAAATGCTGCCAGACTGCCCCAAAATACCGCCAGATTGCCCCCCACCCGACACTTACCATTCTCGGGTCAGCCATCCTCCTCCACGATCCCTCGATGTCTACTCCTGCCCTCACTGTTGCTTCCTTGGCAGATAAGAGGGTAGGAGGGTTTAGTTCTGCTTTAAGGCCTGGTATTTGAAATCTCTTTTTACCAGCTTTGGCTTAATATACCAGTACAAGAAGAAAACCACCTGGACAAAGTGATTATCTCACTGATGGTGACCTAGAGTTTCAGCAGATTTTATGAATAGAGAAGAAGTGGGATTTGTCTGGAACCTCTGGACGGCAGGGGATGCCCAGCATGGCCGCTGATAGGGGGGAACCGCCAGTCCTTCTGTAGGGGGCCCGGGCACACAGGGTGGCCCAAACACCAGAGTAAGGAGGGGCAATTACAGAATGCAGCTGAAAACTATCCCGCTGACTTTTAACTGTTGGAAGGAGAATCACAGACACAACCGCCGGCTTCCTTGTCCTGTAAAAAAAAAAAAATAATAATAATTTGTAAATTTTTAAAGTTAAATTATTTATTTATTTTAAAAATTATAAAATATTTTTGTTCAAAAATTTTAAAAACGATTTAAAAAAAAGGGCTAATTCACACAGGTTCTCTGTTATCTGTTTTTCTGCTAAGAATGATTTTAGTATATTTATTGTGAAAATGTTTTTTTATATATATATTTGAGGGGGGGGGCCCTGCCAGGTAGGCTGTACGGGGCCCCGTGATTTCTAACAGCAGCCCTGATGCCCAGCATTAGAAGATCTGGAAGGCATCTAAGTGTCAAGCCTGAGGATTGTTTATAATAAAGAACCATTTGACAGAGAGGTCCTAATTAAGGGGGGATGTTTTGGCCAGTGCCAGGTCTGATAGCCTGAAGGTTTAACTCCATTCAGGAATCACATGCTGTTCTCCAATGTGCCTGTGTGACTCACACACAGTGTGTTACTGAGTAACGCAAACACACTCCCCCAGCTGTGTGACAAGAGGTTCCCTAAAATGATGTATCATAAGATGACTGGGGATTCCTGAATGCACACACACAAATATATATATATATGTATACACACCCTCTGCGCAGCTGGTTACTATGGCAGCGGCTCAAAATACGGAAAAATACTTCCTGGCCAAGTAGGGACACAGAGGAAGGAACTCAGAATAAGACGGAGGATGATAATAGCAACAACTACTGATCACTTTGGAACATAGCAACAAGAACACATCAAATCCTGTGCTTGGTTTTCAGAATACCTAGAAATAACACATTGAGCTTTCACTTTACTTTTTACTCAGTACAGTATATAAAGTTCTTTATCTGTCATGGCAGGCTGGGGCAGGAAGCTGAGAATGGGTTCTGTTTCCTCCCCTCACACTGTGCGATTTTCGGTATGTTCTTTGCCAACATCCACATGAAACAGATGTGCTGCAGTGGCTCAGTGACCTGGCTTGCTGCACAAGAAAAAGGTGATGTTATACCATGCTTTATATCCAGCAATAAAACGATTGACTTCTGCTGAAAATGAGTTTGTGTAACTCGGTGTAAAAAAGGCAGCAATGGATTTCGTCTGACCCTCCCCCACCAAGGTCTTTTTATGGCAGACCATAGAGTTCCATGGGTACACAGTGCAGCTTAAGGAGACCCTAAAGATAATTTGCAAACAAAGATTTGTATCTCCCCTTTAAGACAGAGAAAGGGACTAAGGACACAGATTCCCCAGTCCCTTTCTCTGCAGGCTCAGCTAAGAATGGAGAGAAGCTGACTCTGTCCATTCGGAAAAGGTAGGAGCCATGTTTAGCCCACAAATTGAGGGGGGAGAGCGGCACAGACGGGGGAGAGGACTGCACGGACGGGGGGAGAGAAGAGCAGCACAGAGGGGGGGAGAGAGAAGAGCGGCACAGACAGGGGGAGAGAAGAGCGGCACGGACGGGGGGAGAGAATACTGCATGGAGCACGGGGGGAGGAAAGACTGCACGGAGCAGGGGGAGGAAAGACTGCACGGAGCAGGGGGAGGAAAGACTGCATGGAGCACAGGAGAGGAGGAAAGACTGCATGGAGCACGGTGGGGAGGAAAGACTGCACGGAGCACAGGAGGGGAGGAAAGACTGCACGGAGCACGGGGGGGGAGGAAAGACTGCACGGAGCACGGGGGGAGGAAAGATTGCACGGAGCGGAGGGAAGGAAAGATTGCACAGAGCGGAGGGAAGGAAAGACTGCATGGAGCACGGGGGGAGGAAAGACTGCACGGAGCACAGGAGGGGAGGAAAGACTGCACGGAGCACGGGAGGGGAGGAAAGACTGCATGGAGCACAGTGGGAGGAAAGACTGCACAGAGCATGGGAGGGGAGGAAAGACTGCACAGAGCACGGGAGGGGAGGAAAGACTTCACGGAGCACGGGAGGGGAGGAAAGACTTCACGGAGCACGGGAGGGGAGGAAAGACTGCACGGAGCACGGGAGGGGAGGAAAGACTGCACAGAGCACAGGAGGGGAGGAAAGACTGCACGGAGCACGGGGGAGAAGACTTGCAACTCCCCTGCCTGCCCAGGTATCGGGTGAGGCATCAGAGCATTTCCCCGAAGGTCCAAGTACTTGGGGAAATGGGGAAATGCTCGGTATCGATACCGATACTAGTATCGGTATTGGGACATCCCTAATTTGTACGTTTATTTATTTATTACAGGTACTTATATAGCACCATAAATGTATGCAGTGCTTCACAAGTGCCTTGAAAAAGTATTAATACCGCTTGAAATTTTCCACATTTTGTCATGTTACAGCCAAAAAATTTAAATGCCACATAATTGTGAAGTGGAAGGAAAATAATAAATGTTTTTTCAAATTTTTTACAAATAAATATCTGAAAAGTGTGGCATCCATTTGTATTCTGATGTCCCCTACCGTATAAGGTGACTGGGCGTATAAGATGACCCACTAATTTTCCAGCTAAAATTTTGGTTTTGGGATATACTCGCAATATAAGACGACTCCCTTCCCCCCTCACTGTGCCATTGCCTCACCTCACTGTGCCATTGCCTCACCTCACTGTGCCATTACCTCACCGTGCCATTGCCTCACCTCACTGCGACATTGCCTCACCTCAATGTGCCATTGCCTCACCGTGCCATTGCCTCACCTCACTGTGACATTGCCTCACCGTGCCATTGCCTCACCTCACTTTGACGATCTCCATACCTTATCCCTGGCAGAGTCAGTCAGACCTCAGCCTCAAATAAGAGGACGTCCGTGATAGCCCGAACACTGAACACAAGCTCTGCTGGGAAACTGAGGAGGTGGCGCGGTTTTTAAAAAATGGATGCCTGCAGTCTGACTGCTCTGTATCCGGCTTATAAGACGACCCCCGATTTTTGAGGCATATTTTTAAGTATAAAAGGTCATCTTATACGCCGGAAAATACGGTAACTAAAATCTAGTGGAACCAATTGCCTTTAGAAGTCACCTCATTGGTAAATAGGGTTCACCTGTGTGTAATTTAATCTCAGTATAAATACAGCTGTTCTGTGAAGCCCTCTGAGGTTTGTTAGGGAACCTTAGTGAACAAAAATAGAAAAAAATAAATTAAAGATGTTCTAATCAACCCCAAAATAGTGAAACATATGTGAGTTATGTGAAAAATAAAGTTCAATTTTGAAAAAACCTGTAAACATTAAGTGACTAAAAATTGTAATTTCCAAACAAAGATGAAGTCTATCCATATGCAAGCTTCTTAAAGTCCATTTGTGAATAAAGGCTCATCAAACACTGGTGCTTATAAGAGAACCGTGATTCCCCATGACAGAGGATCAGTGAAAGCATGTAATTAACACAGCCTGTGTTCCAAACGCCTCAAACCTGCTTCACCGCTGATCGAATCCCTCTATGGACATTCAGACTCATAGGCAGATAGCGTGGCATGTAAAAAACATGAAGGCGCCAATAGTGTAAAACCTTAAGATTTATTTTATAAATAGTAAAAAACACACTTCCAAGTGAACTTGAATATGAAGGCCGAGTTATGAAGAAAAAAAAATCTTTGCCTAAAATGAATGTCTGCAAGGTAGACAGACAGATTAGTGCAGGAATGGGCAAACTACGGCCCGGCGGACCTTTTAATTCGGCCCCCCACCTGCGATCTCGTCATGCCGCGATCGCCGCTAATTGAGGGAGCGGCTTTGCAGCCTATGCTTCGAGGGGGCTGGAGCGAGGCGAGCTGCCTGCCGGCCGGGATGTATAGGTTTCATGGAGCCGCCGTCAGCTGTGCGGGGTCGGGGATGATATAAAAAGAGAGCGCAGATAGGCTGCCGGCGCTCCGCCTCCGGCCGCCTCTCGCCCCGGGGGATTGGAGGAATTCCTCTGAGAGGGCGGTGCCACCTACATCGCTGCCATGGGGAGACACAGGAAAGGAGCTGGCCGAAGGCTGCAGATAACACGGCGGTCACGTGATCACACATCGCGCGAACAGCAGGATATAGTAAGAGAGGCCAAAAATACTAATTTAAAACCATAATTTAAGACCATAATTTATATCCACTCTTATATCCAATTTTATATATGTGCCCATTATATAGTTTTTCAAATGCACTTAGGGGGCAGTGGCGGCTGGTGCTCAAATTTTGGGGGCGCAAACGAAGAAAAAAAATGCAGCCTTACTGTGCCCATCAAATGCCGCCACAGTGCCCATCAATTGTCACCACTGTGCCATGCCATCAAAAGCAATCACTGTGCCATCAATTGTCACCACTGTGCCATGCCAAATGCAGCCACTGTGCCATGCCATCAAACGCAGCCACTGTGCCATGCCATCAAGTGCAGCCACTGTGCCATCAATTGTAGTTTTGTAAAATAACTCTTTTTATGCTTTTCTACCTTAAATGAATCTAAACATTTAAGGGTACAAATATAAATGTAATTTATATTAATTCACACATACACACCGTCCATCTACTCTTGGTCCGGCCCCGGGTTCAATATATGAACCCATTGCGGCCCTCGAGTCAAAAAGTTTGCCCGCCCCTGGAATAGTGTAATGATTCTGTTAACCACTTAACGCCCGCCACACGACTATGTACGTCCACAGAATGGCACGTACAGGCAGATGGGCGTACATGTATGTCCCTGCCTTCTAGCGGGTCGGGGGTCCGATCGGGACCCCCTCCGCGGTGGGCGGCTTACCTTAGGGAGCGATCCGAGCTGAGGGAGCGGCTGCTCGATTCTGTCCACCCCCTCGTGATCGCTCCCAGCCAATCCAGAAACCCCCTGCTGTGTCACTTCCTCTGCCTGTATAATGTAAACACTGGCAGAGGAAGTGATGCAGCTCTCCTCTCGACGGTATTTTCAAACCGCCGAGAGGAGAGAAGACTCACAGTAAGTCGCACCTAACACTACACTGACACCAGTAAACATAGGCACATTTAACCCCTTGCGATCAGCACCCTGTCACTCTGTCACTGAATGCAGTGATCATACAGCACAAATCAACATATATCCTGCTGTGGCAGTTGTATACTGACAAGGTGGCACCAGCAGCTCCAGTGGCTGTCAGAATACCTGAAGGACCATTTTTCTCGCCAGGATACTGTATACTGACTTGTATACACACGTTCATGCAAAAAAACGTCCGACTAAAGCACGGTGACGTACAACATTTACGACGGGACTATAAAGGGGAAGTTCCTTTCAAATGGCGCCACCCTTTGGGCTGCTTTTGGGCTGCATACTTGATTCATCTGTGACCGTCAAGGAACGTAAGAGAAGTTGATTTGCCTATGATAACCCCTTCCTAACGTTTTTAGATCCATTTTCCTGATGCAGCTGCTACATATTATGTTTCTTTGATGCGTTTTAAACTTTTGAAGCTTATAAGTTCACATACACTTTAATTTTAAACATTTTTAAATAAATTCAGGTTCATTTTAATACATACTGTATATACAGATGACATTCTACAAGTCATTATCTAAATGAGAAAATAGTGACAAGAAAAGAAGTGACTGTGGAATCTCTTGCCCCGCCCCGCGTGCGATGTTCACATACTGTATCTGGCCCTGTGAATAAATATTTCACACTGAATGATATAATCTCTGGATAATTTGATCTGATGCTGTTCAAATTCTGTATGATCGCTAAACGGTCTTCAGCCTCTACAAACACGAATATGTAGCATGTTTGGGATGCCAATTGTACCTCAAAGAACACATTTCCAATTATAAAGCTTCATGTATCTTCTATTAGTCATGCATTCACACACACACGGGGTACAGTGTAGCATGTTCACTTAATTTCTTAGAAATGTGCGGAAAAACTTTGCTAAGCACACAACCTGATAAACAACCCTTGCTGCAAAAATAACTATAATTCTGGGGTCTGCTTGTAGGCAAGAGGATCTGCTGATAGGTAAAAAGTGCAGGTACCTAGAACAGGGCTGTCTTAATGAGAGGGCACACCTGGGCACTGCCCAGGGGCCTCAGCTGCATGGGGGGCCCTTGCACTTTTCCCAAAGCATTCGGTCCTTGAGCACACGTTTCCCCCGAAAGTGGGGGCCCCATGATGGCACTGAGAGTGATGGATACACATGGGATCTGGGTTGTAGAGGGGTCAGAGTGCTGGGGAAATAGTTGAGATGTAAATACTCAAACTGAAGCCAAACTCTACCGCACACTGTAGTTACAGCAAAATAAGTATTCTCTTTTGGGATAAAGGTTTTACATGAATAAATAAAAGCTGCCATTGGAAGCACCTTGTCAGTGGTAAAAGGTTTGTCTTAAAGTGGATGTAAAGCCACTCTCATCCTTTCTAAACTATTGCCATAGTGCTGATCTATAAGGATATACATGACTCCTGCATGTATCCTTACCTGTCAAATGTTTCCCCTCTCTCTGTTATAAGAACTGAAAAACTGCAAATTCTGTGGGTGGATCTGTTGTCTGGAGCTCTATGGGTGGAGTCGTGATGTCAGTGGACTCCCGCCCTCCTCTACACTCCCCTTAGGCCGCGTACACACGATCGAACATGTCCGCTGAAACTGGTCCGCAGACCAGTTTCCGCGGACATGTCCGATCGTGTGTACGGCCTAGCGGATAGGTTTCCAGCGGACAAAAGTTTTAAAACATGCTTTAAAACTTGTCCGCTGGAAACCTGTCTGTCGGACATGTCCGCTGGTTAGTACGCCTAACCAGCGATCCGAAATCTGAATGGGTCGACGCATGCGTGGAAGCATTTAACTTCCTGGTTTGCGGACGTCGTGGCGTCATTGTCACCGCGCTGTCTGTCCGTGGGTATTTTGGTTTGATCGTGTGTACACACCATCAGACCAAAAGATCCCCGGAGACATGTCCAATGAAAACGAACCGCGGACCGTTTTCATCGGACATGTCTTCTCGTGTGTACGCGGCCTTACACTAAATTCTGCTATGATCCCTAATCCAGAAAAGTAACCACATGACTTCAGAAAAGAAGTGGGGGTGGGAATTAAAAAATATCCAGGCTAGTGCATGAGATATGTAAATAACCTGTCGCTCACAGCAAGGAGGCAGGACGGACTAAGATTTTTCTCTGTAAGTCTGTTTTATTTCACTGAACAATAAAAGAGGATTGCTCAGAGCTGGATTAACACTGTGTGGCAAAACTGGGCACAGATGATAGGAAATATTGTACTTTACATTGTGACAGCAAAGAATTTTTTTTTTTAACGGGTTTACATCCACTTTAATCCAATCAGGAGGGGGTGGGGGCGGGGCACACAGTACCCAGTTCAACAGAAAGCCCACATAGCAAGCAGCTTGCTATAGTGGGCACTTGGCGGGGGGAGGAGCCAGAAGCACTGGTAGGGGGAACGAGAAGATAAGGATCTGAGCAAAACCATTGAACAGAGCAGGTAAGTAGAACATGTTTTCTATCAAAAAAATGGTTTAAATCACTTTAACTGGTAAAAAACTGCAAGCAGTTAGCTTTTCATTGCAGAAGAGACATGCTATGTCTTACCTGCAATAACAAACATTTACCTGCCTGTTTGCAGTCTTCTATTGAATGTAAACTGAGCTGTGCATGTGCATCTCAGCATGCATTCCTAGCACACTCCGGCTGCGCCAGAAAGATGGACTCCTGTGTTCATGCACAAGATGATGTCATTGCCCCAATTGCCAATCAAGAGGCCAAAAACCCAGCAGTAGCCAGGGAGAAGATGACAGCGGTCAGTGAGGGATGTAATGTAACTGGAAGGTGAGTATTTCTTGGGGTTTGCATGGAGAGACATAATAGTTCTTGGGGGTTGAATGGTCCCAAAAATGTGTCAGGCCTTGTACACATGAGGCAATTCATTTGTTCAAATCGGTCGGACCGACCGATTTGAACAAATCTGTCTGCTTGGATTTTGGTTTGCTCGCGTGTACACACGAGCAAACCAAAATCCCCACCAGCAGACAGCGCGCTGACGTGCCGGTGACGTGGCGGTGACGTTGACGCCGCCACGTCACCGCACCAGGAAGTAAACCACTTCCGCGCATGCGTCGAAACCATTCGGCGCGTGTGCGAGAAGACATGTCTGCTGGTTAGCGTACTAACCAGCAGACATGTCGGGTGGACGGGTTCCCAGCCGACGGATTGGTAAGCATGCTTTCCAATCTGTCGGGTGGCCAAATCCGTCTGCTCGCCCGTACACACGATCGAATCTGTCTGCTGGGACGGTCTAGCAGACCGTTTCCAGCAGACAGATTTGATCGTGTGTACGAGGCCTCAAAAGTGTCCGATGTGTCTGCCGCAATATCGCAGTCCTGACAAAATTCGCAGATCGCCGTTTGGCTCCCAAACAAAATTGACGTCCTTTTTTCCCCACAAGTAGAGCTTTTATTTGGTGGTATTTGATCACCTCTGCGGTTTTTATTTTTTGCGATATAAACAAAAAAGTGCGACAATTTTGAAAAAAAAAAATACAGTATTGTTGCTATAATAAATAGCCCAATTTAAAAAAAAAAAAACATATTTTTTCTCAGTCTAGGCCGATATGTATTCTACATTTTTGGTAAAAAAAAAACGCAATAAGCGACTGGTTTGCGCAAAAGTTATAGCCCTACAAAATAGGGGACAGATTTTTTTTTTATTATTTTTTTTTACTAGTAATGGCGGAGATCTGCGATTTTTATTGGGACTCCGACATTATGGCGGATACATCGGACACTTTTGACACATTTTTTGGCACCATTCACATTTATACTGCGATCAGTGCTATAAATATGCACTAATTACTGTATAAATGTGACTGGCATTGAAGGGGTTAACGCTAGGGGGGTGAGGAAGGGGTTAAATGTGTACCCTGCATATTGTTCTAACTGTAGGTGGAGGGGGGTGACTGGGGGAGGTGACCGATCTGTGTCACTATGTACAAGGGACACAGATCGGTCTCCTCTCTCCCTGACAGTGACAGGACGCTGTGTGAGCCGGCAATGAGAGATGATGTCATATGTTTACATTTGAGATCATCTCTCATTGGCCGCACAGATCGCATAGCAAACGGACACTCTGATTGCCCGTTCGCCGCGATCTGTGATTGGCTGTGTCCAAGGGACACGGCCAGCTTAGAATTTCCCGGGGAACGCGCAAAGGGGCGGACGTCAAAAGACGACCTGTTGGATTTTCAGGTCCGCGCTGTAGCCGAATGACGGCTACAGCGCGGGCCTCAAGTGGTTAAGTACCCCCAACAGGCCATGTTTGCAGGTTTTCCTTTATCCTGCACAGGTGCTGTAAATCAGAGTCAATGGCTTGGTATTCTGGACAGCTATTTTATCTAAGAGAAATTCCCAAAACATGGCCTGTTGGGGGTACTTGAGGTTAAGGTTGAGAACCACTGGTCTAAGCCAAGGTACTGATTAACATTACATGTAATTAAACACATCATTTATTATTACATTTACTAGGCCCATTTGGCTATTTGTGAACACAATTTATTATTGTATAATTTCCCCATTTATGTAGAGTTAATGTGCCTGACATTTTTCAGTTGCATAGGTTTCCTTTGATTTTGTCATGTGTGTTTTAAGTATTTAATTTAGAGATTTGGGTGCAGCTTGGGCAATTATGTTATTGTGTGGTCATCAAAAAATACAGAAGAGCTGTCATGTATGCATGACATGGTGAATACATGTGTAAAGTAATATGTATAATATTTAGAGTATAATTACCATGTTTTAATCAGATTATGTAATAACAGTCAGCAATATCTTAATTGTTAAGTACGGTACTTTTCAAAGGATTCTTATTACGTGTGCAAATGTTTATATAGCTGCTATATAGCACACACTTGGCAGTATGGGTCAGCTTGAGTAACCTGTGAATCAGGCCACCAAACAGGATCCCAAAATACATTTTTATGGCCATCAGAATGTTAATGTTCTTTTGAGGGTGGTTCCAATGCTAAATGTAATATTTCTAGCCTTACAGGTTCACTTTTATATGCTTTTGGGCTCATGCACAGGGGAGGTTTAGCTCATACAGTGGCATTTTTTGGACGCAAGAGTGCAATGTACAGCATGCTGACATCAGCCTGTCAAAATCAATGACTCGCTGAGTTCCTGCATTCATGGCAGTGCTGGGACAAGGTCATCTAGCGCCCAGGGCAAAGATGCCAAACTGCGTTCCCCCCTTCCCTTAGGGTTAGGGTAGGGCGCCCCCATCCAAGCAATAAATCATTGCACCCAGGGCTGCCGACCCTCATGAGCACCCCTTGTCCCGGCCCTGGTTCATGGAATATGTCTCTGTAAGATGCGTCTCTAAGTACTAATCAAAACAGCATTCATCAGCGTACAGTTGTCATGTGTTTCAGCCTGATATTGATTTTGACAAGCTAATGGAAGCAGTTGTACTATGTACCTGGGTCTCCCTCCCAACCAAAAACATCAGGGGCCAGATTCACAGAGCCCTTACACTCTCAATCTCGCGTTAGACCGGAGTACTTTCAAATTACACGCGTCGTTTCATTAGTCTGAATCCTCACACCATGAAACGACGGCTTCGGGCTTCAATCCGACTGGCTTACGTGTTCGTGCGCCTTCGGATCTACGCTGCAATAATTTTGCGGCCGCTGGGTGGAGTTCCCGTTGTTTTCCGCGTCGGGGTATGCAAATGAGCATTTTCAGACGATCTACAAAGTTACGAGCGTCGTTCGCAATCTCTTACGGCATCTGTAGTCATCTTTTTGCCGCGTAAAGTTATTCCAGCTTTTATCTGGTCTAGTATTAGATAGCCCATGTTAAGTATGGTCGTCGTTCCCGCTTTGAATTTCAACATCTTTTTTTAATTTTTTACGTAAGTCGTCCAGGAATAGGAATGTACGTAAACGACGCTACTCAAACAAAAAATTACGTAACAATGTTATTTCGCACAATGCACGGCGGGTAATTTCTGAACGAAGCATGCGCAGTTCGATCGCCGCGGGGACGCGCCTAATTTAAATGCTTCACGCCCCCTAATCGCGTATTTCGATTCCGCCGCGAGAAATACACTACGCCGCCGTACCTTACGGGCCGTAATCTACCTGAATTCGTCGTAGAGCCAGGTAAAATACGGCGGCGTAGTGTATCTCTGATACTCTGTGCCAATGTAATTGTACCTGAATCTGGCCGAAGGTTTTTTACACTGTATGAGCCAAATTGCTCATGTACATGAGCCCTTATGCCCCATAACACGGCTGGGTTTCCCATCGGGAAAACTGTAGGGAGAGCTTTTGGCCGGGAATCCCGGCCGTGTGTATGCTTTCTCGCAGTTTTCCTGACAGTAAAACTGCCATGAATCCCGGCAGGAAAATAGAGAACCTGCTCTCTATTTTCCCGCCAGAATTCCCGGCGGTTTTAAACCCGGCAGTTTTCCTATGGGGAAACACTGCGAGCGAGTATACACACGGCGGCCGGGATTCCTGGCCAAAGCTCTCCTGCAATTTTCCCGACGGGAAACCCGGCCGCCTGTACACAGGGAAACTTACTGAGCAGGTTCTCAGGTTTCGGCTGACTTTTTACTGCAGAGAAAACCGAGCGTGTGTACAGGGCTTTACTGTGTGTTTATTTCATCTTCCGTAAATAAATATCACATTGGCACAAAAATAATTATATCATGTTATTAATGCCAAAGCAATTAACCTTGTAGTATTTTATGATCTTTTGCAGGGTTTTCAAACATATGTGTAAATGTCAGTTTAGAAAGACCAGCATACCAGTTATCACGCCTTAAAATTTTCCCTAAATTCTGCCTGGAGACCAATATGAGATGACAACTGAGAAAAGTGTGCAGTGAAGGTAAAAATACAGCTTGATGAAAAACAGAGTAACAATAGTTTGACTTTGCCACTTTGCTCATTTATCATTATTGTTATTCAGTATTTATATAGTGCCATCAGTTTTCTCAGCACTTTACAAAATTAAGGCAGACATTACAGTTACAATACAATATGGTACAAGAGGAATCAGAGGGCCCTGTTTCTTAGAGTTTACAATCTAAGATTTAATTGAGGAAAGAAGAACAATAGCGCTGGACTCATTGTGTTATCTTATTGGTAATGCTATTTTAAAGTATTGATGTTGATATAAATAATCTAGTTTCCTGGCAGGTGGCTTCTGCGCCTTATGGGATCTCCATGGTGTAATTGGCTTTTAATGTAATGAAACAATAATGGAAACTGAAGTGCTAAACCACTGCTAAGAGGTCCAAATACAATTTTATTTCCAATAAAAGTCAAAGGGTCAACCAAAAGGTATCCAACGTGTTTTGAGGATCCAACCCCCCCCCCCTCCCTTTTCAACAGTGCTAGCCCTAATGACAGTCTACTGACTGGAATGGTACCAGCTGATTGGAGAAAAGCCAATGTAGCACCAATATTTAAAAAGGGCCCAAAATACATCCCTGGGAATTACAGACCAGTTAGCCTGACATCAATAGTATGTAAGCTCTTGGAGGGGATGATAAGGGACTATATACAAGATTTTAGTAATGAGAATGGCATTCTCCGTCTGAATTCCATACATACGATAGAATTTTTTTTCATCAAAAAAAAAGAGAACATGTCAGACTTTCCGACAGAAAAAGTCAGATGGGGCATACACACGAATATCCGATGAAAAAATTCCGTCTGACTTTTTCTATTTGAAATTCCGACCGCGTGTAAGCGGCATTACAGTGTGGCTACCACCTCCCTCCTGCTCATTTTTGTCTAGGGATTAAAAATCATATTTTTTCACCTTATCCCTTTTACCCCTGACAGCTGGTGCTTTCCTCTAATCCAGCCTTTTGCAAATCTTTTCAGCATGGAGAAACCCTTGAAATAACTTTCTTGCCTCAGGGAACCCATAAAAATTACCATATCTACAACTCCTGATACATTAGTATGATGGTCAGTGGAAAGAATGCCCCTTACACTTGTTGTCATTGAAAAGAGGTACCCCCTTACAGATAGCTAAAAAAGGTCAATGGCGTCACTGGAAGCTTATCTGAGTCTGAAACTGGTCATTGTTCAAGGAACCCCTAACAACTTCTGGAGGAAACTTAGGGATCCATGGAACCCTGGTTGAGAAACCCTGCTCTAATCTCAGATGTTTTATGGCATGAACAGGCCCTCAGCATCATCATTTATAAGCAGGGCCGTTTGAAGGAATTAGGGGGCCCCAAGCAAAATGAACATGGAGGCCCCCCCGCACTTCCTGTCAGTCCAGCCGGGAACAGGACACTGAATCTCCTGTACCGGTACTCAGCCGGACTGACAGGAGGAGCTCGGCCATGCTACAGCATGGGAAGGGGAAGTTGGGGTCCCCCGGCCAGCCCGGGGGCCCCAAACAATTGTTTGCCTTGCCTGTCCTGTAGGGACGGGCCTGTTTATAAGGCAAAGCTCCTGATCAGAGTGCAATCGGGAAACAGAGTGCCAAAGACTAGGAGCTCCAGGGGGCCTGGCAGTGGTATCCTGGGCAAAAACAAGCATTTTGCTGTGCAGGGGAAGCTCCATTGCAAGGGTAAGTTTTTAAATTTCTCTGGAGCTCAAATTTAATGATTTATAGTTTTCAACTATTTTTTAGTCCTGGAAAAGAGTTATTTGAGACATCCTGAACTGAGTTCATAGGAATGGAAAAAAATAAATCATGAGTTATTTTCATGAATATTGAAAAGGAATTCTAACTATGAAATTGTAAGTAATAAGGAGGAAAAATTAGCTCAAAACTCATGACTTTTTTAATGCTGAGATGGCTGATTCATGAGCACTTTGTATGCAGTCATTCTAACTAATAACTCAATTACCAATAAAGACAAGTTAAAAAAAAGTAGTTAGAATCATGTTACAACAAAACATGTATCTTTGGATGGGTGTTGGGTGCAACAACACATCAGTGAACTGTGAGTTTTAAATTAAGGTATTTTAAATAAAGTTTTTAATACCTGGTACTTTACATTATTGACTATTTTTCAATAACTTACGTTAAATATGTTATGTATGTCAGTTAATTTATTAGGTTAACCACTTAAGACCCGGACCAAAATGTAGGTAAAGGACCTTGCCCCTTTTTGCGATTCGGCACTGCTTTGTTTTAACTGACAATTGCGCGGTCGTGCGACGTGGCTCCCAAACAAAATTGACGTCCTTTTTTCCCCACAAATAGAGCTTTCTTTTGGTGGTATTTGATCACCTCTGCGGTTTTTATTTTTTGCGCTATTAACAAAAATAGAGCGACAATTTAAAAAAAAATTCAATATTTTTTACTTTTTGCTATAATAAATATCCCCCAAAAATATATAAAAAAACATTTTTTTTCCTCAGTTTAGGCCGATACGTATTCTTCTATGTATTTTTGGTAAAAAAAATCGCAATAAGTGTTTATCTGTCGGTTTTCGCAAAATTTATAGCGTTTACAAAATAAGGGATAGTTTTATTGCATTTTTATTAATTATTTTTTTTTTACTACTAATAGCGGCGATCAGCGATTTTTTTCGTGACTGCGACAATATGGCGGACACTTCGGACAATTTTGACACATTTTTGGGACAATTGTCATTTTCACAGCAAAAAATGCATTTAAATTGCATTGTTTATTGTGGAAATGACAGCTGCAGTTTGGGAGTTAACCACAGGTGGCGCTGTAGGGGATGTGTGACCTAGTGTGTTTGTTTACAACTGTAGGGGGGTGTGGCTGTAGGTGTGATGTCATCGATCGCGTCCCCCTATTACAGGGATGACGCGATCGATGCTGCGGCCACAGAGAAGCATGGGGAAGCCGTGTGTACACACGGCTCTCCCCGTTCTTCCGCTCCAGGGACGGATCGCCGCACTCCAGCGGCGATCGGGTCCGCGAATCCCGCGGTCCCGGAGCTTCGGACCGGGTCGCGGGCGCGCGCCCGCGGGCGCGCGCCCGTGACCCACGGCTGGGTACTAAAATCAACGTATATATACGTTGATGTGCCCAGCCGTGCCATTCTGCCGACGTAAATGTGCAGTAGGCGGTCCTTAAGTGGTTAATGTATTTGGTGTACAATTCCCATGTAATATAAAGGGTCCTAAAGTGTATGTAATCCCTAACAACAATGAACTTATTTTGTTATTTGTTAAATATAACATTGAAGGTGCTATGTTATATCTGTTTGATGAGCACAAAAAAAATCTGTTAATCATGTTAGAAATTCAGAGCTGTTCTGTATCTGTATCTTTGGACACTTCCTGTGTTGTCTCAATGAGTGTAATTAGCTCTTCCAGTTCTTATCTTGGGACTACAGCATGACTGGGTCCAGTGTTAATTTTGTAGACTAAAACGGACTAAAACATTTTAGTGGACTAACTTAATACAATTTTAGTCGACTAAAATACGACTAAAACAATTGAGATGACAAAAATACGACTAAAATGGTATTTTAGTCAAAAGTCTAAAATGGGACTTAAATGGCATTTTAGTCAAAAGACTAAGGCCGGGTACACACGACCAGTCAAAACCAATGAAAACGGACTGAAGGTCTGTTTCATCGGTCCAAACCGATCGTGTGTGGGCCCCATCGGTCAGTTATCCTTCGGTCAAAAAAAAGGGAACTTGCTTTAAAATTTAACCGATGGACGCCAAACCGATAGGTCAAAACCGATCGTTAGTGAATGAATGAATGACTTGTATACCGCAACGCATGCGAACTGAATCGCCTCTAGCCAGTGTCTTCTTGGCTGGTGCGATTAGAATTCAAAAGCATCGGTTAAAAGCCGTGCATGCTCAGAATCAAGTCGACGCATGCTTGGAAGCATTAAACTACGTTTTTTTCAGCACGCCGTTGTGTTTTACGTCACTGCGTTCTGACACAATTTTTTTTTTAACTGATGGTGTGTAGGCACATCAGACCGTCAGTCAGCTTCATCGGTTAACCGATGAAAATGGTCCTTTGGATGCTGTCATTGGATGGACTGATCGTGTGTACGCGGCCTAAGACTAAAACTAAATTTAGTTTTAGGACGGCACTATAAAGGGGAAGTTCCATTCAGATGGTGTCACCCTTTGGGCTGCTTTTGCTGATTTTGTGTTATTAGAAGTTTGGTGAGAGACGATTCGCGCTTTTCAGTCTTCGTGCTTTTCAGTCTGTTACAGCGTGACGAATCTCCATTACCAATGCTAGTTTTACCAGAACGAGCGCTCCCCTCTCATAACTTGCTTCTGAGCATGCACAACGCAAAAAAATAGAGCACGTTCTAAATTTTTAATGCCCATTTTTCACGTCATGAAAAATGCTCTGGAGCCTACACACGATCGTTTTTATGACATAAAAACAAAAGACATTTTTCACGTCATGTACGCGGCATAAGACTAAGGCCTCGTACACACAATCAAATCTGTCTGCTGGAAACGGTCGGCCCGACCATCCCAGCAAACAGATTCGGCCTCTATAATCTGTCTGCATGTGGCAGGAGAGAGAAGGGGGGGGAGACTTCAGTCACAGACAGAGATAGATGGTAACCTCACTCACCCCTTGGCAGTCAGCACCTCTCATCCAGATGTATCTGAGGCTGCTGGACTTTAAATCTCTGGGGCACAGTGCCAGGGATTGGAGTGTGGGCAGACACAGAGGGGTATGGGTGTTTTTTTTGGGTGGGGGGTGGGGTATTGGTAGTGCTGGTTTTTGAGCAGTGTGAAAGAGTGTAACAGACTCTCAGCTTACACAATTAACTGCAGCCAGAAACCTGCTGGGAAGCCATTGTTCAGTCTAAATAATGGGCCAGATTCAGAAAGAACTTACATCGGCGTATCTGTTGATACGCCGCGTAAGTTCTAGGATGCGCCGGCGTATCTGTTTTCTGTATTCAGAAAGCAAAATATGCCGGAATTTTGCTAAGATACGAGCGGCGTAAGTCTCTTACGCCGTCGTATCCAAGTTGTATATCTAGGTGGCGCTTCCGTCGATTTACGCATTGAATATGGTAATGAGCTAGATACACCGATTCAGAAACGTACGTGCGCCCGGCACATTTTTTTACGTCGTTTACGTAAGGCTTTTTCCGGCGTAAAGTTACCCCTGCTATAGGAGGCGTAGCCAATGTTAACTATGGACGTCGGGACAGCGTTGAATTTTCCATCGTTTACGCCGTTTGCGTAAGTCGTTTGCGAATAGGGCTGGGCGTAAGTTACGTTCACATCGAAAGCATTGACTCTTTGCGACGTGATTTCGAGCATGTGCACTTGCATTCGTCCACGGACGACGCATGCGCCCTTCGTTTGGCGCGTTATTTTACGTGGGGTCACGAGTCATTAATATACAACACGCCCCCTCCCTGCCTATTTTGAATTACGCCCGGTTACACCGGCCCATTTACACTACGCCGCCGTAACTTAGAGCGCAAGTTCTTTCTGAATACGGGACCTGCCGCTCTCAGTTACGCGTTGTGTAAATGAGATACACTACGCCGCCGGCTTCATGTTTCTGTGAAGTAGAAAGAGACACACAGAACAAAAACAAACAAATCCAGGGCAGTGTTTTGTTTTTAAAATGAATCTGATTGGTTCTGGGAAGTTTTAGACACACAGTAATGACAGCTTAGACCACCGTGAGAAAGCTCCCAGTACTGTGGTTATAAGGAAACAGACAAGCAGGAAGTGTGGAGAACAGAGCTGGATTACAGCAACTTCAAAGCAAAAACGAACAATAAGGACATGAAACCAGTACTGCAGTAAGGTAAAGGAAGCTATTTAGTTAAAAAAAAAAAATCCTTTAGTGATTCTTTAAGGCCTGGTTCACACCTATGCATTTTTAGTGCATTTTCTGTTTTACAAAAACACACTACAGTCCATTTAACATGGTTTCCTATGGGTCACGTTTGCATCTGTGCATTTTATGGAAAGGGCCAGGGACTTTTTTCTGGTTTTTGGTTCCATAGACTTCAATGGATTAAGAAATGTGTATTAAAAACAAATGAAAAGTGCTCCTGGAATATGCAAACTGCAACCTACATAGATGTGAACCAGGCCTAAAAAAACACTGTGGCTAATTTTGACCAGTAGAGTACATTCATGTGGGCCATTAGCATTCCAGTGGCAAGAATTTGCGGATTCTTTCAGCTAAAATGACAGGTGTGTGCAAAGAGCTATCCTTGAGTATTCACAGCTACTCATACAGCCAGTGATCACCTGCAGTTAGGGACAGATGACCGTGGCTGGACCCAGTCTGTCTGCGTTTATAGCATGTATAGCTGCAGCCACTATCAGTCATTGCACTGTATTGACAGAGTGGCCACAGCTCTTTGCAGACGCCTGTCGGTCCAGCTGCAGGAATTCCTGTATTTTTGCTGCTGGGATTTGCACTGCTGCTCCCTTGTACTATCCTATGATTAGCCTTTATGTTGTGGAGATAGTAGAGTAGATCTGAGTCTGATGTTAAGCTGGGTTCACACTTATGCGATTCCAGACATCGCACGTGATTCGCACCGCATTTCTGTACACATCACATGCAATCTCTGTGCGATGCAAATTCAGCCATACAATTTGTATAGCTGAAATCGCATTTGCACCAAAATGGTCCGTACTGGAATCGGATCGCATGGGTGTTTAGACCCATGCGACCCGATTCCACAGCTCGCACTACATTCTTCAAACCGATTTGGGGGTGTCATTAAAGGGATAGTTCCCTCAAAAAACTTTTTTTTAACATTGATTGAGGCTCGTTTTGTCAAGGGGAATCGGGTGTTTTTTTTTTAGAAACGAAGCAGTACTTACCGTTTTAGAGATGCATCGTCTCCGACGCTTCCGGGTATGGTCTTCGGGTCTGGGCGTTCCTATTTGATTGACAGGCTTCCGACGGTCGGATACATCGCGTCACGATTTTCCGAAAGTAGCCGAACGACGGTGCGCAGGCGCAGTATAGAGCCGCACCGGCGCTCGGCTTCTTTCGGCTACTCGTATGCGACCGTCGGAAGCCTGTCGGAAGCCTGTCAATCAAATAGGCACGCCCAGACCAGACGATCATACCCGGAAGCGACGGAGACAATGCATCTCTAAAACGGTAAGTACTGCTTAGATTCTAAAAGAAAAACACCCGATTCCCCTTGACATAACGAGCCTCAATCAATGTTAAAAAAAGGTTTTTGGGGGAATTACCCCTTTAACTTTAGATTGACAACCGTAGAGATTCGCAGATGTCAGTGTAAACTGCCTGCGATTCAGATGCGATGCGGGAACCCGCACAGGAATCGCAGGGGTTCTGGCATTGCACAAGTGTGGACCAAGCCTTTTAGGCAAGAAAAACTAGGCAGGACTGACAGCAAGAACAAAATGTTATGTGTTGTCAGCACACAATAGAACTTAGGAGCCGAGTCCATTTCTGGCAGATCAACAGGTATTTTCCTAATCTGAAAGTTTAAAAAGAGCCACCACCTCCCAGTGACAGAAGTGAATAGTATAAAGATATAAAGCGATCAGTTTTCATTAAACAATGATAAAAAGTTCATAAAATATTGCTTGAAGTCCACCTTAAGCCTGGGTTCACAAGGCGGTTCAGACACTGCAGGGCCGATCCTAGGCTGGGTGCGCAGGGTGCATTGCACCCAGGTGCCTGCAGAGGTGGGGGTGCCGAAGATCTAACAAACTCTCTAACAGAAGCCCTCTCTCCATCACAGAGGCCCCCCTCCAGGTCCCAATAAAGTACTGTGCTTCTCTTCTTGTATTTTGTTTATTGTTAAAGCGGGGGGTTCGCCCAAATTTTTTTTTTAACATTACATTCAGCCGAGTTGTAAGAATGACATTAGGCAGTTTTTTTTTTATTTAACTGCCGTACATACCGTATTTTCACCGCGGCTTCCGGGTATGTAATCTGCGGAACTGGGCGTTCCTAATTGATTGACAGGCTTCCGACCCGCGCATACAGCGCGTCACGAGTTGCCGAAAGAAGCCGAACGTCGATGGGCAGGCGCCATATAGAGCCGACTCGCAGTCCGGCTTCTTTCAGCAACTCGTGACGCGCTGTATGCGCTGGTCAGAAGCGCTTTTAGCAGCTTCCATCCGACATGCAGAACTCAGATAGGTGTCTCCTCTCCAAACTACTAGCAGCTACAGCACAAGCATGGCTGACAACTCTTCAGGGTTCTAATTCCAGAAGGAAGAGTGTTGAAAACCTCACCCAGTTATTATATGTATATATCATAAACCATGTTTGGTATATATTAACCACTTCAGTCCCGGACCATTTGGGTGGTCAGAGACCAGGCGACTTTTTGCGATTCTGCACTGCGTTGCTTTAACTGACAATTACGCCGTCCTGCGACGTGGCTCCCAAAAAAAATTGGCGTCCTTTTTTTCCCACAAATAGAGCTTTCTTTTGGTGGTATTTGGTCACCTCTGCGTTTTTGTTTTTTTTTGCACTATAAACAAAAATTCAATATTTTTTACTTTTTGCTATAATAAATATCCCCAAAAAAGACATTTATTTTCCTCAGTTTAGACCGATATGAATTATTTTACCTATTTTCGGTAAAAAAAAAATCCAATAACCGTTTATTTATTGGTTTGCGCAAAAGTTATAGTGTTTACAAAATAGGGGGTTGTTTTATGGCATTTTTATTATTTATTTATTTTTTACCAGTAACGGCGGCGATTAGTGTATTTTTTCATTTACAAAATAGGGGATAGTTTTATGGCATTTTTATTCATTATTTTTTTAACTAGTAACGGCGGCGATTAGTGTTTTTTTTTGTGACTGTGACATTATGGCAGACACATCGGACACTTTTGACACATCTTTGGGACCACTGTCATTTTCACAGCGATCAGTGCTATAAAAATGCATTGTTTACTGTGAAAATTACACTGGCAGTGAAGGGGTTAACCACTAAGCGCCGTAGAAGTTAAAGGAGTTGTAAAGGAATTTTTTTTTTGCCTAAAATTAATGTCTGCAAGGTAGACAGACAGAATAGCGTAATGATTCTGTTAACAAACGAGTAAATACCTATTAAATTCCTTCATCTATATCACCTCCAGCGTTCTAGTTTCTGTTCTCTCATTCACTTCCTGGTTTGCATCATTTGTTCATGTAAGAACTACATTTCCCAGTGTGCATTGCGGCACGCCCAGTAATTCACACCTCCTTGAAGTCTCTAGCATGTACAGAGCATCCTGCCACACAGATGTAGTTCCCAGGAGGGGGCGAGCACATCACTGACCACCGCAGTAAAGTCTCCCTTCACGGTGGTCAGTAAAATCAGACAAGCGGGAAGTGAACAGAACAGAGAAGAAATGGAGCAACTTCTTAGCAAAAACGAACAATGAGGAAGTGAAAAGAGGAATGTCTGTGGGTAAATGATGCTTATTATGAAAATAAAAATTTTCCTTTACAACCCCTTTAAGTGTGCCCTGCATAGTGTTTCTTACTGTAGGGGGGATGGACTCTGTGTAACATGACACTGATCTCCGCTCAGAGTACACGGAGCCGAGGTCAGTGTCATTGTCACTTGGCAGAGCAGAGAGATGCTTGTTTACATTAGAATCTCCCCGCTCTATACCTCCGTGCAGGGCAGGACTTAGGGTGGTGGGGGCCCCTGGGCTTGAGTGTTGAAGGGGCCCCCTGGAGCCGAGAATTGGGGGCGGATCGAAGATATTGAGTGAGGGGGGGATCATAGTTGTTGAGCGGGGAGGGGTGCATTAAAGTTGTTGAGCGGGGGGGGCAAATTTAAGTTGTTAAATGGGCTTGAGCCACCTATTGGGCAGGGCCCATTGGCTTGAGCCCAGTCAAGCCCAATGGTAAGTCCGGCCCTGCCACTGTGAGACGATCGCGGGGACCCCCACGGCGATCGAGTCCGCGGGACCCGCGGTCCAAATCATGGGGAAGGCAGCAGGGTCACACCGCAGGCATTTAAACGCCCACGTACAGGTACGTGATTATGCCTGTCCGTGCCATTCTGCCGACGTATATATACCGCGGGCCGGTTAAGATACTCACTCATATGATATCTGATTTTAGTAAAACATTCAATTGGGAGTGGTTATGGCTCTCAACTCGACGCGTTTCATAGAAACAAGTTCCGTTTCTTCAGGAGTATGAATGAGGTGCATAATATAATCAAATCTACTGACAATGAGTATTTACAAAATGTTCCATGGGGTACTTAGAAAGTCACAAAGCTCAATCTTGTTGATATTGATGATGGATATTCCTGATTTTGTTGACGGCAGTTTATATCACATATGTGATTTTATAATTTGACCATAGTTAATTTGAGATTTCATATGTTTTAAACCACACACCATGTAAAAACTCCATGCTGTCCTTTCAGGGACAGCCATTCAGACCTTGTTATAATTGAAATAGACTATAAAGGTTACACAAGTGTTTTGCTTCAGTGGTAATGTAAACTGAAAATTCCGGTTTGGGTGAAATTATCCTTAATAAGTAACTTGATTTATTATCGATGTGATAAGGACTACAATACCAAAAGATAAATCTGGCTCTGTGGGATAAAAACTGTTTGAATTTAATTAAATCAGATTAAAACATTTTACTAGGTTCAGTAGTTTATAAATAGAGCCTGAAAAAAATCACACCATTATGCATGACTAGGACCAGCAAGAATTTATGATCCTTAAAGTGGAACTTTAGTCAGAAAATGAAGTCCTGCTAGATCACTTCAGGCTGGTCCTAGTGTAATGTATAACATTAACGCTATGAATAAGCACTAAGGTTTGGTGTGAAACGCGTCAGTGGTACCCCGTTTGCTGTGGCATGTATCCTGTGTGTTTTTTGATTTTACAATAAAAGAAATTAAAGGGTTTGTAAAGGAAAACATTTTTTTATCTTAATAGCTTCCTTTACCTTAATGCAGTGCTGTTTTCATGTCCTCATTGTTCATTTTTGCTCTCAAGTTGCTGTAATTCTTCTCTGATCTCCACACTTCCTGGTTGTCTCTTTCCTGTGAACCACTGTACTGGGAGCTTTCTCTTTGTGGTCACTAATCAAGGAGGTGTGATTACAATGGGGTAGATTCACATAGATCAGCGGATCTTTTGATCCGCGTGATCTATCTTTTTTACGATCCGCCTGCGCCAGTTTTTGAGGCAAGTGCTGTATTCAGAAAGCACTTGCCTCGTAAGTTGCCCTGGCGGATCGTAAATCCCCCGGCGGAATGCAAATTCCGCGGCTAGGGGGAGTTTACTATTTAAATCACGCGCATCCCCGCGCCGATCGTACTGCGCAAGCGCCGCCGGCTAAATTTCCCAGCGTGCATTGCTTTAAATGACGTCGCAAGGACGTCATTGTTTTCGACGTTAACGCAATTAACGTATGGCCGTATTCCCGAACGACTTACGTAAACGCCGTAAAAAATTCAAAATTTGGCGCGGGAACGACGCCCATACTTAACATAGGATACGCCGCACTTACCCCGCATATAGCAGGGCTAACTATCCGCCGGAAAAAGCCGAACGCAAACGACGTAAAAAAAAAGCGACGGCCGGGCGTTCGTTTCAGAATTGGCGCTTCTCCTCATTTGCATATTCGTCGCGTATAATAACAGAAGCGCCACCTAGCAGACGGCGGGAGATTGCAGCCTTAGATCCGACAGTGTAACTCACTTACACCAGTCGGCTCTAAGGGAGATCTATGCGGAACCTGATTCGAGGAATCAGCCGCATAGATCCGAGCGTCGGATCTCACAGATACGACGGTGTATCAGTAGATACACCATCGTATCTCTATGTGAATCTACCCCTGTGTGTCTAAAACCCCTCAGCACCAATCAGTTTTGTTTTACAAACCATCACTGTCCTGTATTGGCTCCTTACATCACAGAAGCATGAAACAGCATGCAAAAACAAAACTAGAAACTACAGGTACATTATATGATTGATTTGTATCTATTTTTAATCGTTTTTTAAAAGGAATTAGTTAACTATTATGTTTCTATACCCTGTAAACAGTCATTTCAACAAAAAATTTTTTTTTATTTACAACTCCTTTAATTTTTGGAGTGCGGCTGTCCAGAACATTTTCCCTTAATTTTGCATAAAACATTAAAGGGGTTGTAAACCCTTGTGTTTTTTTCACCTTTATGCATCCTATTGACCGGCCCCCCCAGCCCATTTTACTTACCTGAGCCCCATATTTCCCTAGGCAGGGACGCGGTGTCCCTCTCTGCACGGGGTCCTGGCTCTTGATTATATAGATTGATAGCAGCGCAGCCATTGGCTCCCGCTGCTGTTAATCAAATTCAATGACATGGGCGCTGGGGGGGTGGGGCTGCGTCCGGCATTTGTGTCTATGGACGCCGAATGCTGGACTTGGAAGCGCGCCCGCTCCTAAATCGCCCCTGCCCATTAAATTGCAGCGGCGCTTTGCGGCAGCTTCTAACACTTTATTCTAAAAGTGCCCCGCTAGCGCCCAAAAAGTACTAAACAAAGTAACTGTGTTTTACCGCCGACGCCCCCGCACTGGCAGTGTGAAAGAGCTCTTAAAGTGGATTTAAACCCTCTATCCTTTAAACACAAATACATTGCTTCTATTTGATCTGGAGATGCCATGTGATCAGTTATGACACCAACCATTGGATGGTTTGACTGTTTGGTTGAGGACACAGGCACATGTGAGCTGGCAATCCTGGGAATTTCAGGAATGTAACTGTTAAAGTGGAACTTTACCCATAGCAACTTATTAAAATAGTAAGCTCCATTCACAAAGCGGCATCTTACTGTATCCAAGTTTGTGGTAAGATGCCACAAAAAGTTTTTTTAGCATTCACCAAAAAACGCTACAAAAAAAATGCATTTGTTATTTTATGAATTCATGTAGTATTTTAGCAGTGAAAGCATGTGGTTATTTATGGCAGTTACTGACAAACCAGTAACTCTTAGGCCTCGTACACACGAGGGGATATGTCCGCTGAAAACGGTCCGATGGACCGTTTCAGCAGACATCTCCGCTCGTGTGTATGGGCTAGCGGACAGATTTCTCCACCCGACAGATTTCAAAGCATGCTTTGAAATCTATCCGGTGAGAATCTGTCCGCCCGACATGTCTGCTGGTTAGTACACTTACCAGCAGACATGTCGTCCCGCACCGCCGCCGCGCCGCCGCCGAATGTATTCGGCGCATGCGCGGAAGTGTTTTACTTCCTGGTGCGGTGACGTAGCGGTGACGTGGCGGCGTCAACGTCACCGCCGCGTCACCGCCACGTCACCGCGCCGTCCGGCGGCGGGGAATTTGATCCGATGGTGTGTACACGCCATCGGATCAAACTCCCGATCGGACATATCCGATGGAAATGGTCCGCGGACCGTTTTCATCGGATAAGTCCGATGGTGTGTACGAGGCCTTAGGCCTCGTACACACGAACAGACAGATTTGTTCAAATCCCCGCCAGCAGAGAGCGCGCTGACGTGTCGGTGACGTGGCAGTGACGTTGACGCCGCCACGTCACCGCACCAGGAAGTAAAACACTTCCGCGCATGCGCCGAATCCATTCGGCGGCGGTGCGGCGGCGGTGCGGGACGACATGTCTGCTGGTAAGTGTACTAACCAGCAGACATGTCGGGCGGACGGATTCCCACCCGATAGATTTCAAAGCATGCTTTGAAATCTGTCGGGTGGCCAAATCCGTCGGCTCGGCCGTACACACGATCGAATCTGTCTGCTGAAACGGTCCAGCGGACAGATTTGATCGTGTGTACGAGGCCTTAGGCTACTTTCACACTGAGGCGCTATGCAGGCGCTATAGCTCTACAAACAAGCGCCGCTGTTAGGAATCATGGGGCCCCATACAGCTTACCTGACAAGAGGGGGAGAAACCTGGGTGAGAGACATGGAGGGCATTGTTCTTCACCGATCCTCTTGTTGTCTGGGCACCTCTGTGTGCCGTAGCCCCCTACAGGAGGGCTGGTGGTCCCCCCCTATCAGCAGCCCTGGCTACAAATAGCCTCTGCAAAGTGCCCTGAAAGAGTGTCTCCTTTCACTAAAGTGTTAAATCCCACCGCCCCTGTCTCTTTTCCGGTCACTAGCGGGGGGTTAAAAGCACAGGCAGTGCACCCCATGTTGTAATAGAATGCAATGCACAGCAACGAGCAGGAAGGTGTTGTGGTTTGTTGTGGCATAAAAAGGGGCACATCCACTTTTGTGAAGGTGTATTGGCAGCAGGGACGGACTGACCATTGAGTCACTCGGGCACTGCCCGAGGGCCAATGCCACTGGGGGGCCCCATCAGGGATGCCAGGCCCAGTAGAACCAGGGACAGTATGTAAAAATCGATTTTTTTTACATCTGTCCCTGATATGTCCGAAACCGACATGCTTCTGATGTGAAAATCCCGAGATTTTAGCTGCCCTGCCTCTGCACTGCCTCCTGGCATTGTGGCCATCTGTAAGCCCAGGGGCCCCATAATCTTCTATTGCTCGGGGGCCCCATCAGTTGTCAGTCTGCCCCTATTAATTTGAATAGGCTGCCTTAACGCAACACCGTCAATGAGTCTACAAAGTCTAAATGATCCACCAAACAGTGATATTTCACCTATAAGTGAAGCCCGGGGAGAAGAATTATTCCTGACTTTTTATATCTATTGGGAAAGCTCAAGACACTATCTCCTGATCTCCCTGCTGTTGTTTTTGACTTCACACCCATCTTGGAGTTTTGTCTGTTCTCGCCCAGTGTACAATGTTCCCACTCCTTCTGCTGCCTTCTCCATTATATTAAATTAATATTAAACTCTGCAGTGTGAGTGGGAACCCTTCATAATGGCCATGGCAGATTTGCAAGTCTCTGGCTCAATACTCACATCTCATCATTTGAATCGTATAGGGAATTATTAGGTGGTTCAACACCAAAAACTGCTCTCTCACATAGATAGATTCATGCACTGCATAAATCTATCTATGATCTCCACTGCGGCTCTCTATTCACGTGCCCGGCCCCTTGTCGGGCGCCGGGCATATGAATTACAGTGGCATGTGTGTTTTGAAAGCACCGGATTAGAGCCACAGGCCCTAATAGGCTTCCTGATTAGAGCATGTGGGCTCTAATAGGCTTCCAAAAGGGTAAACAGCGGGCGCACTGATGTGCGTTGGCTAATTACTCAGTCTTGTGTTAGGGAACCAAATACATTGCTTCCCTAACACTGACCGGCCTCTCAGCCAATCAGGTGCACCGGGGTCTGGTTAACCTATCACCTGATTGGCTGAAACAACAGGCGCTGCTTTGGATGCCTGACGGGACATGAGGAGGGTGTGGAGAAGTGCCGGCCCTGAGGGAGACATGAAGGACCCCGCTCGTCACCGTCACCCGCTGCCCCACTAAGATAGGGTAAGTGCTGGGCAGACGGCAAGTGGTCACACTGACAGCATTTGATGGGGACACTGGCAGCATTTGGCACAGTGGCAGCATATGATGGGCACACTTGCAGCATTTAATGGGCACCCTGGCAGCATTTGATGGGCACCCTGGCAGCATTTGATGGGCACACTGGCAGCAATTGGCACAGTGGCAGCATATGATGGGCACAGTGGCTGTGTTTGATGGGCACAGTGGCTGCACTTCATGGATACAGTGCTGCGCTTGATGGGTACAGTGGCTGCGCTTGATAGTCACAGTGGCTGCAATTTATGGCACAGTGGCTGCGTATGATTGGCACAGTGGCTGCGTTTGATGGGCACTGGCTACGTTTGATGGCACAGTGGCGGCAATTGATGGGCACAGTAGCTGTGTTTGATGGGCACAGTGGCTGTAATTGATGTGTTTTTCAGTTTGTTTGCGCCCTCCCAAAAAATTTGAGCACCAGCCGCCACTGTTATTGTGTGTTTAGTCCAGGCATGTCCAAAGTCTGAATGAAAAAATGTACAAATACTGCGCAGTCAAAATAATTCAAAACAAATACTAATGCTGCAACTTAAAATGTGAGATACACACAAAATAAACATAAATACAAAAAAACAAGCTGCGCAAATATCATGAATGTCGTCCACTGAGTGGACAACCAATGATAGAGAGGATCTCCAAAGTGAATGTATGGCACAATCTATGTGAAAAAAACCTCCAACGTAAAAATAAGTCTCTATGACAAAAGAATTTAAAAGTGATCGTCTATCCCAAGATGTGCTGTTCCTCTATATGACATAGAGTCTATGTGAAACAAATGGCATCAAAAACACCCTGGAAAGGTGACCGGATAGTAAGGAACATCCTCCACCTACAGTTAGGCCTTGTACACACGAGGGAATGTATCCGCTGTAAACGGTCCCTGGACTGTTTACAGCGCATATTTACGCCGGGCTGTTTGATCCGATGGCTGTACACACCATCGGATCAAATTCACCGCCGGCGGACAGCGCGGTGACGCGGCGGTGACGTTGACGCCGCCACGTCACCGCCACGTCACCGCACCAGGAAGTAAACACTTCCGCGCGCATGCGTCGGATCCATTCACAGGATACGACGCATGTGCGGGCAGATATGTCCGCTGGTTTGCCGTACTAACCAGCGGACATATCCGACGGGCAGCTATCCGGCGGAAAAATTTCAAAGCATGCTCAGCCAAATCCAGCCAAAACAGTCCGTTTGCCCCTCCGTCAGACCATGTTCAGCGGAAAAATTCCCTCGTGTGTACAAGGCCTTAAGTGATTAGCAGTCTCTTACCAGATGGGAAGATCCCAATTAGAGATCTTCTGTAAGCCTGTGGCTATGAACCCAGCCTGAAGGTCTGTCTGGCAAGGATGTCCTCACCCCAAATCTCAGAAATCCTCCTGATGGCCAATTGCAGCCCGTGTTCCGGTTTAACCACTTAAGCCCCAGACCAATATGCTGCTAAATGCCCAAGGGTGTTTTTAAAATTCGGCACTGCGTCGCTTTAACAGACAAATGCGCGACGTGGCTCCCAAACAAAATTTGCTTCCTTTTCTTCCCACAAATAGAGCTTTCTTTTGATGGTATTTGATTGTCTCTGCGATTTTTATTTTTTTGCGATATAAACGGAAAAAGACCGAAATTTTTGAAAAAAAATGATATTTTCTACTTTTTGTTATAAGAAAAATCGAATAAACTAAATTTTTGTCAAACATTTAGGCCAAAATGTATTTAGCCACATGTCTTTAGTAATAAAAAATAGCAATAAAAAAAAACTAGCTACCTAGCGGCAACAGCGACACTAATACAGCGATCAGAAAAAGATTGCTTAGTGACACTGGCAATAGGGGGTGAAAGGGTTAACTAGGGCGGTGATCAAGGGGTTAAACCTTTATTGGGGGGGTACGGGGGCTACCCTGGACCTAACACTAACTGCCTGTCACTCTAAATGTCACACTGACACTAAATGCAGTGATCAGTAAATATATGATCACTGCTATTAGTGACACTGTGACAGGGGGCTGGGGGGGTGATCTGAAGGGGTTAAATGTGCCTATGTGTGTGGTGTCAGTGTAGTGTTGGTGCGACTTACTTGTGATGTCTTCTCTCCTCTCGCCGGATTGAAAATACCGCAGAGAGGAGAGCTGACATCAGTTCCTCTGCCAGTGTTTACAATACACAGGCAGAGGAAGTGCAGAGCAGGGAGGGAGCGGATTCGCTGGGAGCGATCCGGAGGGGGCGGACAAAAACGAACAGCCACCCCCTCATTCTGGATCACTCCCACGGAAATACCGACCGCCGCAAGTACCGGGGGGGGGGGTCCCGATCGGACCCCCGACCCACATCTAGGCAGGGACGTACAGGTAAGTCCATCTGCCTGTACGTGCCATTCTGCCGACGTATATGTACATGCGGCGGTCGTGAAGTGGTTAATATGGCTCCACTGGTAATTTGGATATATATATCTTTTGTGGCCCCCAACGAAACCCTGAGCGCCGTTCCATATTTATCGTTCAGTTCTGGCAGCCTCAGAGGGGGCGGGGAGGGAGCGGGACAAGCACCATCAGATTACATACAGGAGAATCTCCTGTTTACTTGGCGGCTTCTGTAGTAGGAAGTCCCGTCTCCTGGGCTGGCATTGGACAACTGTTGTGTCTATCATAGGTGGCGGGACTTTGCATTAAAGAGGCCATTGAGTAAACAGGAGATTTTCCTGTATGTAATCTGTTGCCGCTCGTCCCACCCCCCTCCCTGTGCCCTCCGAGGCTGCAGATAGGCATGAATCAGGCTGCACTGAGGCAATGGTGAGGCTGCATTCATGGCAATTGTGAGGCTGGATTCATGTCAATGGTGAGGCTGCATTCATGTCAATGGTAAGGCTGCATTCTTGTCAATAGTGAGGCTGCATTTAGAGGCTGCATTCATGGCAATGGTGAGGCTGCATTCAGGCACGAGTGAGGCTGCATTCATGGCACTTGTGAGGCTGCATTCATGGCACTTGTGAGGCTGCTATCATGTTACTTGTAAGGCTGCATTCATGTCAATGGTGAGGCTGCATTCACGGCAATGGTGAGGCTGCATTCATGGCAATGGTGAAGCTGCAGATGGGCACTGATTAGGCTGCATTGATGGGCATTGACCCCATATTTTGCTTCACAGTTCTTTATTTAAAATTGTATCTTTTTCCTGGAAATTCCCTCTTAAATGTGAAGGTGAGTGTTATACGCCAATAAATACGGTATATCCAAATAACACACTAGAGCTCATCCTTAAACTGTTCACCAACTGTTCAGACACAAAGGCAGTGTATTAGTTCATTTGCATTTCATTTTAATGGTTCAAAGAATGTCAGGCAAAATAGCCAACCCTCACGCATGTTCACTTTGTCAAATCTGACCCTCTTTGAAAAAAGTTTGGACACCCCTGGTAAGGTATAGTCTTTTGAACTGTTGTGTGAATGATATCACTAAAGAATTTCTGTGTTCTAAATCTAATCAGCGTCAGCTAAAAACCACAGAACTGGTAATCTTCAATCAAATGTCTAGTGCTTGTTTACAGTGCTCTATCACAGTTCATGCCTGGCCTTATCTCTTGTCCATAACAAAGACTGGATGATTTATTAAAGTGGGGCCCTCATCACCATTTGTATTTCAGTATCTCTGTCTTGCGTGCTGATAAACATTTACAAGTGCCACTATTTCCTGTGTATACATACAGCCACGCGCAGTGCTTTAAAATGAGAATCAGTAACAATGCCGTATAAAGAGGAATAAATCCCCAAACTTTTTGTGGAGTTCAGGCACACAGGTTTTATTCAGACACTTCTAAAGGGGTGTAGACAAAAATAATAAAATGTAATAATCAATCTTACAATTATTGCTATTAAAGGGCCAGTTCACCTAAGCTTATGTTTTCGTTTTTGGTAGATGCTTAAAGTCTGGGTTCACATATTTGCGGCTGTGTTTCCCAGCATGGGGCCTGGTCAGGGGCGATCCTGGGCAGGGTGCACAGGTTGCTTTGCACCCAGGCGCCTGCAGAGGTGGGGGCGCCGAAGTGTCAGAGTTTTCCCCTCCCTTCTTCTCTCCTTGTTTGTGTCCATTCAGAACTAGTGTTCTGAGCATAGGTGTGTGTCCGTCCAGAACTGATGTGTCTCTGACCATCTCCTGTACTATGTCTGTAGTCTCTGACCATCTCCTGTACTAAGTCTGCAGTCTCTGACCTTCCACTGTACTAAGTCTGCAGTCTCTGACCGCCTCCTGTACTAGGTCTGCAGTCTCTGACCATCTCCTGCATCATGTCTGTAGTATGTCTGGGGGTTCTTTCTAACAGACTCTCTAACAGAAGACCTCTCTATGTCCATCAGAGAGGCCCCCCTCCAGGTCCCAATAAAATACTCTGCTTCTCTTCCTGTATTTTGTTTATTGTTAAGAGATCATGTAAGGATCCCAGGTTAATGAAGACTTTGCCACAGAAACATTTGTAAAGGGGAGGAGTTAGTAAAAAGAAAATATTTCTGTGCCCAGGCGCCTGTGACCCTAGGATCGGCCCTGGGTCTGATGCATCCTTGTTCAGCGATTCAGGTGCGAATCAGGTCTGAATAATTGCCTGAATTTGCACCTGAACCCAAAGACCCAAAGACCTACAGGACCCTTTTGGAATACATACCACGACCGCTCCGGACCTGTGTGTGAGCTGGTTCCATTGCAACTCTGGCACACTTGCATGTCATGTGAATTGAGATGTGGGGAAACCCGCATTCCAATTCGTACATATGTGAACCCAGCCCCAGAGTTACAACACCTAACAGTTTCACCCACTGCCCCACAAAGACAGGGTAAGTGCTGGGCAGATGGCGGATGGCGAGCGGGCGCGGGTCACACTGGCAGAATTTGATTGGCACCCTGGCAGCATTTAATGGGCACCCTGGCAGCATTTGATGGGCACACTGGCAGCATTTGGCACAGTGGCAGCATATGATGGGCACAGTACAAAAGAGAAAACATTTGTAAAGGGGAGGAGTTAGTAAAATGACCACGCCCGTGTGGTGGCGCCAGAAATATTCCTGTACCCAGGCGCCTGTGACCCTAGGATCGGCCCTGGGTCTGATGCATCCTTGTTCACCGATTCAGGTGCGAATCAGGTCCGAATTATTGCCTGAATTTGCACCTGAACCCAAAGACCCAAAGACCTACAGGACCCTTTTGGAATACATACCACGACCGCTCCGGTCCTGTGTGTGAGCTGGTTCCATTGCAACTCTGGCACACTTGCATGTCATGTGAATTGAGATGTGGGGAAACCCGCATTCCAATTCGTACATATGTGAACCCAGCCCCAGAGTTACAACACTTAACAGTTTCACCCACTGCCCCACAAAGACAGGGTAAGTGCTGGGCAGATGGCGAGCGGGCAGGGGTCACACTGGCAGAATTTGATTGGCACCCTGGCAGCATTTAATGGGCACCCTGGCAGCATTTGATGGGCACACTGGCAGCATTTGGCACAGTGGCAGCATATGATGGGCACAGTACAAAAGAGAAAACATTTGTAAAGGGGAGGAGTTAGTAAAATGACCACGCCCGTGTGGTGGCGCCAGAAATATTTCTGTACCCAGGCGCCTGTGACCCTAGGATCGGCCCTGGGTCTGATGCATCCTTGTTCACCGATTCAGGTGCGAATCAGGTCCGAATTATTGCCTGAATTTGCACCTGAACCCAAACCGGGCAGGGGGTCACACTGGCAGAATTTGATTGGCACCCTGGCAGCATTTGATGGGCACACTGGCAGCATTTGGCACAGTGGCAGCATATGATGGGCACAGTACAAAAGAGAAAATACCGCTCTAATAATGTGTGAGAGGAGCAGCTAACACAGCAAGAAAGATCAATTTGCTAGAAATATTGTGGGAAAAGTGTAGCGCTAAAAATGATTTGAATTCCTAGTGATGAATTCATAAATAAAAAGATAGAATAAACAATAATCATATATAACACCACTTGTGACAATGAATAGTGTTACCATTAGTAATAGTCCATAAACATCCAATGAATGGATACTAGTGACAAGAAAACTGGACGAAAACTGCACTTCATGGGTACAGTGGCTGCGCTTGCTGGGTACAGTGGCTGCAATTTGTGGCACAGTGGCTGTGTTTCATTGGCACAGTGGCTGCGTTTGATGGCACAGTGGCGGCAATTGATGTTTTTTTTCAGTCTGTTTGCGCCCCCCCAAAAATGTTGAGCACCAGCCGTCACTGTTATTGTGTGTTTAGTCCAGGCATGTCCAAAGTCTGGCCCGCGGGCCAATTGCGGCCCGTGTTACGGTTTATATGGCTCCACTGGTAATTTGGATATATATATATCTTTTGTGGCCCTTTCTTGTCCATAAAAAAGACTGGATGATTTATTAAAGTGGGGCCCTCATCACCATTTGTATTTCAGTATCTCTGTCTTGCGTGCTGATAAACATTTACAAGGGCCACTATTTCCTGTGTATACATACAGCCACGCGCAGTGCTTTAAAATGAGAGTCGGTAACAATGCTGTGTAAAGAGGAATAAATCATCAAACTTTTTGTGGAGTTCAGGCACACAGGTTTTCTTCAGACATTTCTAATGCCGCGTACACACGGTCGTTTTTTGCGATGAAAAAAAACGACGTTTTTTAAAACGTCATTTAAATTGATCGTGTGTGGGCAAAACTTCGTTTTTTGTCTTAAAAAAAACGACCAAAAAAAAATTCCAACATGCTTGAATTTTTTGTGTCGTTTTTCAAAACTTCGTTTTTTGTTTCACAAAAAGTCACCGTGTGTAGCAAAAACGTCGTTTAAAACGACGTTTTTCAACCCGCGCATGCCCAGAAGCTAGTTATGAAGCAAGCTTCAATGGAAAAGTGTGGTGAACGTAACCTCGTTTTTTGTGAAAAAACGATGGTGTGTATGCAACATCGTCTTTGAAAAGTGACGTTTCAAAAACGTAGTTTTTTACTTCACAAAAAACGTCGTTTTTTTTCATCGCAAAAAACGACCGTGTGTACGCGGCATCAGGCTAGGTTCACACTATACTACATACGACTTTCATCCTACTTTGCTCTGCGACATCAGTCCTACATCCATCCGACTTTCATGAACAGGATACTACTTTGATCCAACTTTGTGATAGTCTGACTTATTCTTTGACCAATCAAAACAATCCCGTAGTAAGATAAATTCCTTTTACTATTGCTGTAATCACATGTCGGATGTCAAAGGTCAGATGGTAAGGACAAGGATCCTACTTTGATCCGACTTTCAATGATATTCAATGAGCTGAATTAGGATCAAAGTCGGACCAAAGTAGTACAGGGAGCATTTTCAAAGTCAGACCGACTAGTGTCGGATCAGTTAAGACGGCTCTCATAGGGAATCATTGATTATCACACATCATGCGACATGAGCTCCCAATGTCAGAGCGTTTGTCGGACCAGTTTGAACCCGGCCTACAGGGGTGTAGACAAAAATAATATAATGTAATAATCAATCTTACAATTATTGCTATTAAAGGGCCAGTACACCCAAAGCTTATGTTTTTCGTTTTTGGTAGATACTTAAAGTCTTGATTCACATATATGCGGCCACGTTTCCCAGCATGGGGTCTGGTGCATCCTTGTTCACTGGTTCAGGTGCAAATCAGGTCCGAATTTTTGCCTGAATTTGCACCTGAACCCAAAGACCCACAGGACCCTTTTGGAATGCGTACCGCTGCCGCTCCGGACCTGTGCGTGAGCTGGCTCCATTGCAACTCGGGCACACTTGCATGTCATGTGAATTTAGATGCAGGGAAACCCACATTCCAATTCGCACATATGTGAACCCAGCCCCAGAGTTACAACACAGAGTTACAGTTTCCTATATCTATTAAACTAGAAGTATGGGTTTAATTTTTATTTGCGATTCATACTTACCTCGGTGCATCTGTCCCCCACCATCTCTGCACTGAGAACTGAGTCACCGAACACCGCCGATGGTTCGGTTCTCACTCCTCCCCGTCCCCGAGAGGAAAGCTGCTAACTGTCAGTCAGCATCTATTCCTCTCTGCTTCTGTACGCTCATTAAAGCGCTGAGCCGTGGAGGGGCAGGGAGAGGCTGGGACAATTAGGGCAGCTAGCGGATCCCGACTGAATTGTGATGACGTGCTGCCCCCACTAAGGGATTTCTTTATTCGTACTGTGGATAGTTGGCTCCATTCGATTTTTCGCAATCAGCCTGGGGGCTGAATAAGAGAAGTCTATTGGCTAGATTCACGTAGAGCGGCGTAATTTTGTGCGGGTGTAGCGTATCTCAGATACGCTACGCTGCCGTAAATTAAAGAGGCAAGTGCTGTATTCACCAAGCTAAGTTACGGCGGCGTAGCGTAAATGTGTTTGATGTGGGCGTGTTTTATTTAAATTAAGTGTGACCCCACGTAAATTAAATTTTTTACTAAGGGCGCATGCGCCGTCTGTGGACGTATCCTAGTGCGCATGCTCCAAATTACGCCGCTAGGACTCATTGGTTTCGACGTGAACGTAATTTACTCCCAGCCTCATTCACGGATGAGTTACGCAAACAACGTAAAATTTGAAAAATTTGACGCGGCCCCGACGTCCATACTTAACATTGGCTGCACCATCTTGTTGCAGCTTTATCTTTACGCCTGAAAACGCGTTACGCAAACGGCGTATCTTTACTGCGACGACCGGGCGTACGCACCCCCCAGCACTGCACATTTATACAGTAATTAGTGCATTTTTATAGCACTGATCGCTGTATAAATGTGAATGGTCCCAAAATTGTGTCAAAAGTGTCCAATATGTCCGCCGCAATATCGCAGACCTGACAAAAAAAAATCGCAGATCTCCGCCATTACTAGTAAAAAATAAAAAATAAATCATAAATCTATCCCCTATTTTGTAGGCGCTATAACTTTTGCGCAAACCAATCAATAAACGCTTATTGCGATTTTTTTTAAGAAAAATATGTAGAAGAATACGTATCGGCTTAAACTGAGGGAAAACATTTTTTTTTTTTTAAATTGGGATATTATTATAACAAAAAGTAAAAAATATTGTGTTTTTTTTAAATATTTTTTCTGTTTATAGCGCAAAAAATAAAAATCGCAGAGATGATCAAATACCACCAAAAGAAAGCTCTTTTTGTGAGGAAAAAATTATAAAAATATATTTTGGGTACAGTGTTGTATGACCGCGCAATTGTCATTCAAAATGCGTCAGCGCTGAAAGCTGAAAATTGGTCTGGGCACGAAGGGGGTTTAAGTGCCCAGTAATGAAGTGGAGACAGTGCAGATTGTGAGTTACGACGGCGTATCTACTGATAGGGTTTATAAATGCAAAACGTGCCTGAAAAATGCATCAAACGCACCAACATAGATGTGAACCTAGACTTAAGGGCCGTTTTACCTGGGTGTTGAGTCTAGATACATCTGTCAGTTTTTCACACGGATCCAGAGTGAATTAAAATGTATGTCTATGGGGGGTGGGATGTAAAAGGATGATCATCCTCTATTGTATATGCTGCACTCATAACTCTAAATAGACTTAATTTATTTCATACACGTCATGTCAAAGAATGCATTATTCCAAAATGAAGGACTAATACAGTATATATTTACATGTATCATAGCATATTGTGAGATGAAAATTTGCTAAAATTGAGTTCTCATAATTATTATTTTATTTTTTTGGTTGCAATCTGGTCCTTCTTGTTATAGCTGCCAGTGTTAGTATGTCAGATCTTCATACATATTCTTCCAACCTCTTTATATGTATCCAAGTGTCAAATAGGGCGTCTCGCTGGGGAAGATTTAACTTACTCATCCTCATGGAGCTGTGTGTAATAATGAGCCTCAGGGATCAGAACGACCTGTAACTGCTATTGTGAGTTCAGAGCTTGCCAGACACGTCTGATGAGTTGACAGTACAGCTTTTGTGTACTTAGAAGAGTTCTAGATGTGAAAGTGGAATGGTAACTGTGGTGTCTGCACAGGAACAACCTAAACCAGATCACGCCAAAAAAATATTGTGATGGCTGGATGCTGATCATTCAGTATTCATGTTGGTGGTTTACATCTCTAAGACATCAGTAATAATATGCATTGATTTAACCACTTGGTACCTAGCCAATTCTGACACTTCGCTCCTACATGTAAAAATCATAATTTTATTTCTAGCAAATTACCCAGAACCCCCAAACATTATATATCGGTTTTTTTAGCAATGACCCGAGGGAATAAAATGGCGGTCGTCGCACAGTATTTTATTTGGGGTGTCGGGGTTCGTGGGCAGCTCCGCCTTCACACGATCTGTTCTTTGTCTTGAATACAGTCATAGGTGTGCGCAGCCTAATACATTAGGGTGTGCACCCTTAAGCTCAAACACACATGCATGTCTATGTATCTACATATATATGACCCTGGCACATTGATCTCCCTGCTGGCACAGTGAAAGAGAAGTGCATAAACACTTCTCTTATGGCAGAACTGGTAAGAGGGAGATCTTTCCCATGTTCCTGTTGCTACACAGAGCGATAAACACTAATGTGCATGGGGTGATTAGGGTGTGCCTGGGCACACCTGGCACACCCTGTGCGCACGCCTATGAATACAGTATATCTTCTGTCAGGTTACTATATCTTACGTGCTGATTTTATTTTTTATTTTTTTTTGTTTTACCACAACATCTGTGCAGTTTATAAGTGATGTCACTGATGTTATTGTTTACTGTGTGAAAATCGTAATAAAAATTATTGTTAAAAAAAAAAAAAACAGGAAAGTTAGCCCAATTTTTTTGCAGAATTTAAAAGATGATGTTACGTCGAGTAAATAGATATCTTAAATGTCACACTTTGAAATTGCGGCAAACATCAATACTTAAAAATCCCCATAAGCGACGCTTTAATTTTTTTTTTTAACATGTTGCCTGTTTAGAGTTACAGAGGAGGTCTAGTGTTAGAATTATTGCCGTCATTCTAGCGTTCGTGGCGGTACCTCACATGTGTGGTTTAAACATCGTTTACATATGTGGGCACGACCTACGTATACATTTGCTTCTCCACGTGGGGATGGGGGCGCTTTACATTTTTATTTATTGTTTATTTTACTTTAATTTTTCTATTTTAAAAATGTATTTTTCCTTTTTTTTTTAACCACTTGCCCCGGACCATATTGCTGGTCCACTTTTTGTGATTTGGCACTGCGTCGCTATAACTGACAATTGCGCAGTCGTGCGACGTTGCTCCCAAACAAAATTGGCGTCCTTTTTTCCCCACAAATAGAGCTTTCTTTTGGTGGTATTTGATCACCTCTGCGGTTTTTAGTTTTTGCGCTATAAACAAAAATAGAGCGACAATTTTGAAAAAAAAAATATTTTTTACTTTTTGCTATAATAAATATCCCCAAAAATATATAAAAAAACGATTTTTTCCTCAGTTTAGGCCGATACGTATTCTACTACATATTTTTCATAAAAAAATCACAATAAGCGTTTATTGATTGGTTTGCGCAAAAGTTATAGCGTTTACAAAATAGGGCATAGTTTTATGGCATTTTTATTGATTTTTTTTTTTTACTAGTAATGGTGCCGATTACTAGACATGTGCACACTGAAATATTTTGTTTTGGAATTTAGTTTTTGTCCGAAAATTTTTTTTATTTAGCTAATCCCGAAATTCGTTTTTATTTATTTCGTTTTTCGTTAAAAAAATCCAAATTAAAGCGGATCTCCACCCTAAAGTGAAGATCCGCTGATCCGAACACTCCCCCCCTCCGGTGTCACAATTGACACCTTTCAGGGGGGAGGGGGGTGCAGATAGACAGGTATCTGCACCCACTTCCGGCCCAGCATTCACGGGCAAAAGACGGGCATTTCATCACATCCCGTCTGTCCCCCGTTGTGTGCTGGGAACACTCGTCTCCCAGCACACAGCTGGAGCCAATCGACGGGCGCATCGCGACTCGCGCATGCGCCGTAGGGAACCGGGCAGTGAAGCCGCAGCACTTCACTTCCTGGTTCCCTCACCGTGGATGGAGCGGGGAACAGCAGAGAGACGAGCGATCGCTCATCCTCTGCTGCGGAAGGCGCTGGACTCCAGGACAGGTAAGTGTCCTAATATTAAAAGTCAGCAGCTGCAGTATTTGTTGCTGCTGGCTTTTAATATTTTTTGTTTTGTGAACCATCCGCTTTAAGGTTGAATCTGTCATTGAAGGCTTATGGTGTCTGTCGAATGTTCTAAGAAAAAAAAAAAAGATTCGACAGAATCTTTAAAAAAAAAAAAAAAAAAAAAGATTCGACGGAGCAACGAAACTGTACGATGCTGCATCGAATGTTCCGCCTACAAGCTATAGAAGAATTCTAATGTTGTATGACTAATAATAATTATATTTATTAATTATTATTACTAGTCAACCAACATTAGAATTCTTCTATAGCCTATGGGCCGAGCATTTGACCATAAATGTCTGCTTGCTGCGATTGTATGTTTTTAGCTACTTCATGGAATCTTCATGTCTCTCTATGTCGAATCTTTTCTCTCTATGTCAAATCTTTTCTCTTTATGTAGGATAATATTGGACTAATAGAGTTAAGGTTAAGCACATTCGACCGCAACAAAAACGAAAATAAAGCATTTGTTTATGTCGGATCTTTTGGTTTTCGTTTTCTGTGCTTTCGTTATCGTTTATTAAAACGATATTAGACCTCATGCACACTGGATGTTTATTCTGCTGCTCCTAAGGGCACCTGGCATTTTTTTTTTTCCTGCCTCTAAACACCCCTGCATGCTTACTTATTTGCCCATGCACACCTAGGCATTTAAAGGCAGGGGCGTTTAGAGACAGAAAATGACCCACCAGCAGGAGCAGCAGCAGCAGAGTTTTGGCAGAAAATCACTTGATGAACCCAAACGCGTGTAAACGTAAGTAAACGTGCCTAAACGATAGGTGCATTTAGCTCTAGATTGTTAATTTATTTAAATGGCCGGAACAAATTATTATGCATTTGTGCATACTGGTGTCACAAGTGTTGGCGTACATCCTCAGCACCTTGTACAAATCAATAATAGGCTGAAAGATGGCGCAGGAGTGTGCCAAATTTGTGACCCATGGGCAGAGATTTGCACTGAATTCTGTGAGTTCATGCCAAAATGTGTTTGTGTGCATGAGCCCTGTTTCTTTCATGACATGTACCGTGTTTCCCCAAAAATAAGACCGGGTCTTATATTAATTTTGGCTACAAAAATCACACTAGGGCTTATTTTCAGGGGATGTCTTTTTTATTTATGGTATGTACAATAATCTACATTTATTCAAATACAGTCATACATGTCATCATGACGATCTTAGAGTGGTTGCAACCCCAAAAAGAAAAAAAATATATCCTGATCCTTTAAAGCAGGAGTCTCCAAACTGCGGCCCTGGGGCTGAATGTGGCCCTTTGCTTGCCTTTATCTGGCCCTTGGAGAACGTTTCCTTCCATTAATACATGACACTATTCCTCCCTCTGATACCAATGATGGGGCATTATTTCTTCCATTGACGCCAACAATGAGGCACTATTAATCCCACTGACCCCAATGATGGGGCACTATTCCCCAAACTGACAAACTGACACCAACAATGTGGCACTATTAATCCCGCTGAAACCAATGATGGTGCACTATTTCTTCCTCTGACACCAATGATGGGGAACTACTAATCCCACTGACTCCAATGATGGCGCGCTATTCCTTAAACTGACACCAACATTGTGGACTATTAAAGGGGCTGTAAAGGTTCGATTTTTTTTTCACCTTAATGCATCCTATGCATTAAGGTGAAAAAAAAACCTGGCAATGACAGCCCCCCGGTTTTACTTACCTAAGACCCGATTTTCGTGGGCTTGTTTCCGCGGGCTCACGCTGCTGTGAATCATATGCAATGACGCAGCCCCCCCCACTCTGATCACTGCAGAGGAAGGGGCCGCTGACGTCGGAGAGGAGAAGATCTCCAGCCGGTCAGGTGAGCGCCCATTGGCACTGTAAGTGAGGTATTTTCCAAAACAAAGTTACAAAAGGAGACACACTGCACATTATATAATCTATTTACGAAACTGATTACATGTTTTTACGACAACTTTAACTAGGGCTTATTTTCGGGGTAGGGCTTATATTGCAGCCATCCCCGAAAATAAAGCTCGGACTTATTTTTTGGGGTAGGGATTATTTTGGGGGAAACAGGGTAAGTTTACATAAATGACATGACATGATTAACAATACTTCAGGTAAAATAATCTCAAATGAGACCTTCTGCATTTCTTCTAGCAGAATGTTAATTGTTGACTTGCACCACCAGCACATAAATTGTACTGATATCCTGCAGGCAATGCATGACATCACAATTCATATTGTCATTGAAGTTGCATTACAGGTACTGCCAATAATTGAAATGACCACATACCTTTAAACAAAAGACTGGAAAAACGTAGCTTTTCCTGCTGACCACATCGCTACACTCCGCTTTGATACTGAGAAATCTTTTACTGAGGTCTACAATCTCATGGGTCCCTGAAGATTTCAGTGGTTCCTTCTGCTGACCTCCACCTATTACAGGGTACAGTACTGAAATGAAGGTCAGCAGGAGGAAGCGCCTGAGACCTGCAGGCATCGAGCAGACCAACACTCTATTGAACAAGCCAGTTTCAGTGTAGACTTTACTAGAAACAGAGAAAAGTTCAGATGTGTGGGCAGCAGGAAGCCTAAGTATTTATAGACTTCTTTTACAGCTTTGCCTATTTATAATATTAACTATAGTGACACAAACACTTTAACACACATATTTGTGTTACTTGTGACTATTACGCAGAAGGTGTCATGTAGTCAGTAATATAACATTTTTTACTTTATAGCTACACCATAATACAGGGTCTGTCCACTAAAAACTTACATTTCTGTGTTTGGTAGATATTGAAGAGTCAAACCACCTGAGCTGGGGTATACAGTGAGGATCGAAAGTTTGGGCACCCCAGCTAAAAATTTGTATTAATGTGCATAACGAAGCCAAGGAAAGATGGAAAATCTCCAAAAGGTATCAAATTACAGATTAGACATTCTTATAATATGTCAAAAAAAGTTAGATTTTATTTCCATCATTTACACTTTCAAAATTACAGAAAACAAAAAAATGGCGTCTGCAAAAGTTTGGGCACCCTGCAGAGTTAATATCTTGTACTGCCCCCTTTGGCAAGTATCACAGCTTGTAAATTATTTTTGTAGCCAGCCAAGAGTCTTTCAATTCTTGTTTGATCTTTGCCCATTCTTCCCTACAAAAGTCTTCCAGTTCTTTGAGATTTCTGGGCTGTCTGTCACGCACTGCTCTTTTAAGTTCTATCTATAGATTTTCATTTATGTTGAGGTCAGGAGATTGTGAAGGCCATGGCAAACCTTCAGTTTATGCCTCTTGATGTAATCCCTCGTGGATTTTGAGGTGTGTTTAGGATCATTATCCATTTGTAGAAGCCATCCTCTTTAACTTCAGCTTTTTCACAGATGGCATCAAGTTACCATCCAAAATTTGCTGACATTTTATTGAATCCATTTTTTCTTCTACTCGTGAAATGTTCCCTGTGCCACTGGCTGCAATACAACCCCAAAGCATGATTGATCCACCCCCATGCTTAACAGTTGGACAGAGGTTATTTTCATTAAATTCTGTGCCCTTTCTTCTCCAAACGTACCTTTGCTCATTCCGGCCAAAAAATTCTATTTTAACCTCATCGGTCCACAGAACTTGTTTCCAAAATGCATCAGGCTTGTCTATATGTTCATTTTCAAAGTTCAAACGCTGATTTTTGTGGTGAGGACGTAGAAGAGGTTTTCTTCTGATGACTCTTCCATGAAGACCATATTTGTTCAAGTATCTCTTTATAGTGGAATAGTGTACCACAACTCCAGTGTCTGCCAGATCTTTCTGGAGGGATCGTGCAGTCAAACGTGGGTTTTGAATTGCTTTTCTCACAATCCTGTGAGCTGTTCTGTCTGATATTTTTCTTGGTCTTCCAGATCTTGCTTTAACTTCCACTGTTCCTGATGTCTGCCATTTCTTAATTACATTCCGAACAGAGGATATAGACAACAGAGGATATTGACATCTGAAAACGCTTTGCTATCTTCTTATAGCCTTCTCCAGCTTTGTGAGTGTCAACTATTTTCAGTTTCAGTTTTCTAGACAACTGCTTTAGAAGAACCCATGGTGCTGATTGTTGGGGCAAGGTCAGATGAGTCTGGGCATTTAAAACCTTTGAGATTGACATCACCTGGTCTTCCCAGACGATGATTGAGAACAATCCATGACACTGGCAGGTCTCAGCTTTGCAAAGGGGGCAGGGCATGCTATAAATTCTGCAGGGTGTCCAAACTTTTGCAGATGCCATTTTTTTGTTTTCTGTCATTTTGAAAGTGTAAATTATGGAAATAAAATCTAACTTTTTTTGACACCTTTAATAAGAATGTCTAATCTGTAATTTGATGCCTTTTGGAGATCTTTCCATCTTTCCTTGGCTTTATTATGCACATTAATACAAATTTTTACCTGGGGTGCCCAAACTTTCTATCCCCACTATAACTATGAAATATTGGGCCCCATAACAAAACTCTGATGGGGTCCCCCCTATCTCTCTGTAGCAGCTGGCAGTGCCAACTGTGATGCTCGGCTCTGCCATGCCCCCTCTCTCTCTTCATTGGCTAACTGGCAGTGATTGACAGCAGCGGGAGCCAATGGCGGGGAGGGGGGTGCAGATACCTGTATAATACAGGTATTTGCACCCACTTCCGGGAATAGACTCCTGCGGGAGTCACACCCCTTCCCGTCCCCCGCTGTCTTCTGGGAAACACACTGGTCTCAGGAGACAGCAGGGACTAGTGAGGAAGGGCCACGCCTCTCGTGCATGTGCAGTAGGGAACCGAGGATGGCGGAGGGGGCAGCCGAAAGACGAGCGATTGCTCGGCTTCGACTGCCGACATTGCAGGCACCCTGGACAGGTAAGTGTCTATTTATTAAAAGTTAGCAGCTGCAGAAATTGGGTGCAATCAAGATAACAAACACGCCACATATCACTGGTCATACAGATCTTTATATAATTGTAGTTACCAATTATACAATAATATTCCCTTGGTTACATAATTGTACACACCCACCATGTCCAACAAATGTTTCATTAGATAAGACTGGCGCATTTTTGATGCATAGAATGCATGAAGGTAAAAAACCTCCAGCTTTAAGGGCCAACCCCCTGCTGTCATATAGTGGCTGTAAATGGCTTATCATAAAGTGTGCCTAAATCAGGACAGGCAGCAAGACAGCAGTCAGTATAGTCACTACCCTACAAGGGACCAGTCCTTTGGATAAAAGTTATAGCGGTATCAGCAGTAATAATAATACTAACTATAAAAATACCAACTGTCCTGAAAAGTTTAAGCTAAGGAGCAACTCTGGGATTTCTTTTTTTTTTTTTCTTTCCAGTTTTTATTGGGTTGTATAGGAGGGACTTGCGGTGAGGTCAGTGGCTGGTGAGACACTGGCTAGTATCAGAGCCAGATACACACAGGTTACATACACCATGAAGGTTGGAGCGAGAACAATAATTCTAGCACCAGTCCTCCTCTGTAACTCTAAACTGGTAACCTCTATCATTTTTTTAAGCGTCACCCATGGAGATTTTTAAGCACTAAAGTTTGGCACCATTCCACAAGTGTGCGCAATTTAAAGTGTGACATGTTAGGTATCTTTTTACTCGGCGTAACATCATCTTACATAGTATACAAAAAAAATCGGCTAACTTTATTGTTTTTTTTTTACTTCATTAAAATTTTTATTCCCAAATAGAAAAATTGCTGCACAAATTCATGTAACATGAAAAGTTGCAACGACCACCATTTTATTCCCCAGGGCAGGGGTAGCGAATTCAAATTCAAGGAGGTCCGGTCACTAAAAAAAATGTTGTCCGCGGACCGAATTACATGTCTGTGCCATGACAGATTGTACGCATCTTCTTACCTTTTTTTGGCGCCAGCTGCATCTTTCTTACAGTTTCCTCCACACACTCTGGCAATAATCTGTAAATTTAAATGTCCCCAAAAGTGTTCCCCCTTACATCAGGTGCCCACCACAGTAATTAATTACATTGGATGCCTCCATCAGAATACCCCCATAAATCAGTTGCCACAGTCAGAGTACCCTCTTATATCAGGTGTCCCCATCAGTGTTCCCCTTAAATCAGGTTTCTTCAGCAGAAGGCCCCCTTACGTCTGGTGTCTCCCATCAGTGACGCCACCAAAATGCCCCTTTACATCAGGTGTCCCCATCACAGTGCCACTTTACATCGGGTGTTCCTATCAGAGTACCCCCTTACATCAGGTGTCCCCATTAGAGTTCCGCCCTTAACATAACATGTGCCCATCAATGTGCCCCCTTAACATATGTGCCCATCAGTGTGTCCCCCACTAACATATGTGCCCAACAGCATGCCCTTTTAACATAAATTGTGCCCATCAGCATGCCCCTTATTTTATGTTAAGGGGCACTCTGATTGGTACATTTATGTTAAAGGGAACAGAGTCACCGCTCCAGGCAATCTTGTAGGCAATTGAGGAACCTCTCAGGAAACCAAGGTACTGGCAATGCACAAGGCAAATGTAGAAAAATGGGAAAGAGATGGATAGCCGCACTCCAAGGAAACTATAAATAAGTTTGTCTTTATTGGTAAAAGATGGGCATGCAGAACAAAACACAGCCACAGGAAAGGACAGCCGACGCGTTTCACACGCTATCAGTGCTTAGCCATGACTAAGGTTTGTTTTTTATTTTCTAAATAGGTTCCTTTACATTGTTGGTTCACTTTTTTTTTCTGTGTCTGAATTTCTCACTTCCTTTTCCTTCTCAGCAAGCTGTTCTGGCTGACTAACCCCCATGGATGATGGGGGCAAGCCTCCTGAGGAGAAACAGGAAGTGAGAAATTTAGACTTAAAAAAAAAAAACGAGAAAAGGGAGGAAAAGGTAAGTGAACCAACAATGCACTAGCTTAAAGGAACCTATTTAGAAAATAAAGAACAAACCTTTACAACCCCTTTAAGGGGCATGGGCACATTTTGTTGTGCCCATCAGAGTACCCCTTAACATAAAATGAGCCCATCAGAGTGAACATTAACATAAAATAAGGGGCATGCTGATGGGCATATTTAATGTTAAGGGACACACTGATGGGCATATTTAATGTTAAGGGGAACACTGATGGGCATATTTAATGTTAAGGGACACACTGATGGGCATATTTAATGTTAAGGGGAACACTGATGGGCATATTTAATGTTAAGGGACACACTGATGGGCATATTTAATGTTAAGGGGCACTCTGATGGGCATATTTAATGTTAATGTTTCTGTTTGACAAACTCTATCAAATTTGAGAAACAGAGCAGCAAGAACCAGACGAATTTCGTAGCAGGTTGGTTGTACACAAGTTGATCTATCAGTGCTGCCGGATATAGCGTATGCTGATGTTATCTCCCCACTGCCACTGCTTAGCTGGGAGGGATTCCTCCATCCCCACCAGGTGCGTGGATGGGGGAATCAAATAATTTTCTTTTGTTCAACCCACTGGTTGTACAGGGAAAAAAATGACTCGCGTGTGGCCAGCCTTACTTTTATATGATATAGACAGCAATTACAGGGGGACCAGTGGTCAATGTAAAAGTTGGTGAGTTTGGCACCGTTGCCATTCACAGACGAGGCTTTTTGTGTCCTTGAAGGCTCTATGCATAAACAATGGAGGCTGGCATGCACATAAGGATGACAGGAAGACTTTGGAGAGTAAAAAAACAGCAATTAAGCATGTATATAAATGATGCTTCTACTTTTTCTGTAAACCTTATTTGGATTAATAACACGTTGAGGGAGATTTACTAAAACTGGTGCACACAGAATCTGGTGCAGCTGTGAATAGTAACCAATCAGCTTTTAGGGTGTATTGCCAAAGCTTAAAATTGTAGTAAATTGCAACAGTTAAAAAAAAAAAAACGCCTGTAAGATAACTGCATAATGTGCTAGTATACATGGCTAACTAGCACATTATCAAATATCTCAATCTTTACCTTTTTCGTCTTTCTTGCGGCCTCCGGCTGTATGAGTGGCCAGAGCTGCGATGACGTCACTCAGCTCAGATGAGTGATGAGCCCTCGGCTCCGGCACAAAGCTCTGATGGTCCAACATGGCATGGTAAATGGTGCAAGTTTAGGAGTCATTTTATCTACAGATAAGCCTTATTATAGGCTTACCTGTAGGTAAAAACCACAAAGCTGACTTTACTACCACTTTAATTGAACAAGCTGAAGTTTCCAGATTCTGTGTGCACCAGTTTTAGTAAATCACCTCCTTTAACCACTTCTGACGGCCGTACGACTATGTACGGCCGCAGGGTGGCTGTACTTCTCTGGGACGCCGCCCCTCTCCTCGTTCCCCGCGCGCGCTCCCGAGCACGCAGTTGGGAACTTCTGTGCTGGCCGTGTCCCTTGGACACAGCCAATCACAGATCGCGGTAAATAGCCAATCACAGCGTCTAGTTACAGCGCGATCTGTGCGGCCAATGAGAAATGATCTCAAATGTAAACATATGAGATCATCTCTCATTGCCGGCTAACACAGAGACAGCGTCCTGTCTCTGGAGAGGAGACCGATCTGTGTCCCTTGTACATAGGGACACAGATCAGTCACCTCCCCCAGTCACCCCCCTCCACCTACAGTTAGAACACTATGCAGGTAACACATTTAACCCCTTCCTCACCCCCTAGTGTTAACCCCTTCAATGCCAGTCACATTTATACAGTAATTAGTGCATACTTATAGCACTGATCGCAGTATAAATGTGAATGGCGGCAAAAATGTGTCCGATGTGTCCGCCATAATGTCGCAGTCCTAATAAAAATGGCAGATCGCCGCCATTACTAGTAAAAAAAATAAAATAAAATAAAATAATTCTGTCCCCTATTTTGTAGGCGCTATAACTTTTGCGCAAACCAGTCGCTTATTGCGATTCTTTTTACCAAAAATATGTAGAAGAATACGTATCGGCCTAGACTGAGAAAAAGATTTTTTTATTTTCTTGAAAAAAATTGGGCTATTTATTATAGCAACAAGTAAAAAATATTGTATTTTTTTTCAAAATTGACGCTCTTTTTTGTTTATAGCGCAAAAAATAAAAACCCCAGAGATGATCAAATACCACCAAAAGAAAGCTCTATTTGTGGGGAAAAAGGGACGTAAATTTTGTTTGGGAGCCACGTCGCACGACTGCGCAATTGTCAGTTAAAGCGACGCAGTGCCGGAAGCTGAAATTTCATCTGGTCAGGAAAGGGGTATATGTGCCCAGTATATATTCAGGGGTGTGCAGCATTTAATCCACAATTGGTACCGCCTTTCCTTTGCTATATGTGCCCAGTAAGCAAGTGGTTAATTTCCTAAATCTCCACCTTTGTTGTGATTGTAATAGATTCCCACATTGCTCTTACAATATCAGGGTTGATTCAGACCACCAGGTCTCCTCTACAGCTAAAATATTATAATTTAGGATGAAGGGACTCTTTAATATGCTTACAAGTAGAGGTGCACCGAATGGAAATGTTGGTGCCGAAAACAAAAAATATATATATGTTTTTATATATAATTGAATTATATTTCAATATATTCAATATATTCATGATATTTTTAATTAATATCATGAATTCAAATTCATTTGAATTTATTGTCGGACATTATTGGCACCTTTAGCGCAATAAAAGCTCAAGAAAAATGGATCCCTTTAAATTATATGTATTTTGTCACATTGGTCCTTTGTGCTTCCATTGTGGTGTTAAAAATCTCTTTTTGGTCAGTTAAAAAAAAACACACCTCCACGTTGAAATGCATTGAAAAGGCAGCAAGAGCGCATCAATAACCCACCCTGTGTTATGTTTTTAATGCGGTTTTTGAGTCACATGACCTATGAAAAACACACCATAGTTAAACTGTAGCAAAGTCACAGTAGAATCGCAGCAAAATCGTCTGCGTTTTCGGAGCCATTATTAACAACCTTTTCTCTTATCGTCAAAATGCTGATAACACCATTTTCGGCAGCTGAAATTTCAGTGCATTTCTACGTACTAGGAACTAATATTCGTAGTTGGGCAAAGCTTTATTATTTCTAGGAAGTTCAGCAGGGAACGGCCAAGAGTCGATCCATTTATGGGCAGGCTGATTGTACCCAAGTCGATCCATTAATCAACTTGGGTACAATTAGCATGACGAATTTCTAATCATTGCCAGTGGCTATAGTCACTAGCAATAATCATTGAAAACAGAATAGCTCCGCAGGAGGGATTCCCCCCATCAACACCGGCATCCATGGTGGAAGGAAATAAAATTAATTCATCTACGTCTACGGCCTGCCTTATCCAAGACAGCGATGTACAGAAATACAGATCTACTGGCATCTATGACCCTATCCAACAGCATTACATTTCTATTCTAGGACATGAATCCGAATACAAGTCCCATCATGCCTCTGCCTCTGTGTGTCATGCGTGTGGCTGTCAGAGTATTGCTATGCCTCATGGGACTTGTAGTTTTGCAACAGCTGGTCCGCTAATTGCATATCCCTGCTATACAGTATACTGTGACTACTTATTCAGTATGTCCTGTGGGTATACTGTCACACATTTCACAGAGCCTGTCTTCTGCGCTTCAGGAGGCAGAGGAAGTACAGAAATCATTTCTTACAGGTAGCATGGTACCATGGGATATGTAGTCATTAGGAATTAAAAATTAAACCGCAGAGGAGAAGCTGCAAAGCATACAGGGAATCCAGGAAGTTGTGGAAAGAGATGGCCAGCAGACAGGAAGCAATCACAACATGAAAGATGATTTTTCAAGTAAGCTTATATTGGATTGTCAATAATAAATGGGGCTTGTTTTATTATTATAATACATTATTTATATAGCGCCAATAGTTTACGCAGTGCGTCACAATTACAGTATAGTTCAATACAAATGGTACAGGAGGGCCCTGCTCTAGGAGCTTCCATTCTAAAGGGAGGGGGTGGTGATTGTAGGATGATCTTATCTGTATTACCTACTTAAAGTGGATGTCCCCCTGAAAGAAAATATTAAAAGCCAGCAGCTACAAATACTGCAGCTGCTGACTTTTAATATTAGGACACTTACCTGACCTGGAGTCCAGCGGCATCCGCAGCAGAGGACAAGCGATCGCTCGTCTCTCTGCTGCTCCCCCCTCCATCCACGGTGAGGGAACCAGGAAGTGAAGCGCTCCGGGCTTCACTGCCCGGTTCCCTACGGCGCATGCGCGAGTCGCGCTGCGCCCGCCGATTGGCTCCCGCTGTGTGCTGGGAGCTGAGTGTTCCCAGCACACAGCGGGAAAAACCCGTCTTTTGACCGAGACTGCGGGCCGGAAGTGGGTGCAAATACCTGTCTTTAGACAGGTATCTGCACCCCCCTTCCCCCTGAAAGGTGTCAAATGTGACATCGGAGGGGGGAGGGTTCCGATCAGCAGATCTTCACTTTAGGGTGGAGATCCGCTTTAATTCCATTTCTGGGACAGGGTCCGCTATTTGGATATATAGCAGCCATTTTAGTTGCATGCCTAAGATGTAACTTACATGTCTAAGTAGACTAACCAGACACATCAAAATGGTACCAGGCCTATTTAATATTTGGTGGTCATGGTGGGCATGTACAATTATTTAACCAAGAGAACTTTATTTTGTAATTTATTAACTACAATTATATAACTATCTGTAATGACCAGTGATATGTGGTGTGTTTGTTATCTTGGTTGCAGAGTAATTAAAGTGGTTCTAAATGCTCAAGGTTTTTTACCTTTATGCAGTAAAGTTAGGGTGACCACGTGTCCCGGATTGCCCGGGACAGTCCCACATTTTGCAGGTCTGTCCCGGGCACCTTTATTCCAGGACAATACAAACCCCCCCAGGAATGAAGCTGACCCCTCTATCTGTTGCCCCCAAAAAAGGCCACCACATCGCCGCTTTACTCCTGGCCAGGAATGTCTGGAGAGGCACAATCCCAGCCCCCTACTTGTGATTGGAGAAATCATAAATCCCACCTCTTTTGTCTAATCACAGCAGGACAATGTAAAGCCAGCGGTGGAACAAGGTAAAATGGGTCATGGCCAGTAAGGACAAGTGCTGTGAATGAGTAAAGTGGCGATGTGGCTGTCTTTTTTTGGGGCATGATCAGTTCTTCTGGGTAGAGCGCGCATCCGCTGCCCCAGCTGTGCTGTGATTCATTAAGGCACAAGCTGATTTGTGGGAAGAGGGTCCCTGAATGGGCATTTGGGAATGTGGTCACCCTAAGTACAGTATATGCTTGAAGGGAATAAACATTCTGGGCCAGATTCACATACACTTAATATTGCGTTGCGTAATCGAAATACTCTACACTGCCGTATTTTACCAGGCTCTACACCGAATTCTGGTAGATTTTTGCCCGTACGCTATGGCGGCGTAGTCTATTTCTCACAGCGTAATCGAAATACGCGATTAGGGGGCGTGAAGCATTTAAATTAAGCGTGTCCACTGCGCATGCTCCGTTCAGAAATTTCCTGCCGTGCATTGCGCGAAATCACGTCGTTACGTCATTCGTTGTTTGAGTAGCGTCGTTTACGAACATTCCTATTGCCAGACGACTTACGTAAAAAATAATAAAAGACGTCGGAAAACATAGAAATTCGACGCGGGAACGACGGCCATACTTAACATGGGCTGTCTAATATTAGAGCAGCAAAAAGCTGGTATAGTGTTACGCAAAAAAAAGATGACTAAAGGTGCCGTAAGAGATTGCGAATGAAGATCGTAATTTCGGGGATCGCCGGCAAAAGCTCATTTGCATCCCCCGACGCGGAAAACGACGGGAAGTCCACCCAGTGGCCGCAATTTTATTGCAGCGTAGATCCGAAGGCGTACGAACGCGTAATCCAGTCGAATTGAAGCCCGCAGCCGTCTATTCATGGTTTGAGGTTTTCGACTAGCTAAAAAACGTGCGTAATTTGAAATTACTCCAGTCTAACACCAGTTAGACAGGAGTAAGGGCTCTGTGAATCTGGCCCTCTGTGTGCAGCAGCCCCACCTAACACTTACCTGACCCCCATTGTGATCCAGTGATGTGCACAAGAGCGTCAGATCTCCAAGGACTCTCCCTTCTCATTGGCTGAGACAAAAAAATTGCCTTTAATATCACTTTAAAACCTACAGGATAATAAGCATTAGCTGGTGGTCCTATGTTGCACTGGCCACCCTGCATGTCTGATCAATGTGTGTTGTGATCTGGCTGCTGTTTATTTTGGCACAAAATCCTTTTATAATGACAATTGTTTGTATTGCTATTACAATGTTAAAGGAGTTGTAAAGGAATTTTTTTTTTTTGCTGAAATTCATGTTTACAGGCTATGGAGACACTATAGTTAACTGATTCCTTTTAAAATGATTAACAATAGATAAAAATCAATCATATAATGTGCCTGCAGTTTGGTTTAGTTTTTAAACTAGTTTCACACAGAACAAAAACAAACAAACACAGGGCAGTGTTTGTTTTTAAAATTAATCTGATTGGTTCTGAGGAGTTTTAGACACACAGTAATCACACCTCCTTGATCATGGACCACAGTGAAAAGCTCCCATGAGTTTTTTTCATAAGGAGCCAGACAAGCAGGACGTGTGGATATCAGAGAAGCATTACAGCAACTTCAAAGCAAAACAACGAACAATGAGGACATGAAACCAGGACTGCAGTAAGGTAAAGGAAGCTATTTAGCTAAAAAAAAATTGTTAGTGACCCTTTAATGTTATAAAATGAAGTGTATGCTGTGACTATAGAACTCCTATAAGTTCATTGCCCATTATGAACATGGGATTGTAAAATCGGTAGGCAACTCCAACAATCACAGGCAGATCCTTCTATCTGTCAGCACCACTTTTCTTGGATGTTTAATCTCACAGTGCTGCCACAGGGAGACAGAGAGTGTGAAAGCAGCAGTAGCTGCTTACATACATTCCACTGATGGCACATGCTGTTCGAAGGGCGCATAAAACAGCATTTGGATTTGTACTTTCCCTCTGAATGTTTCCAACAGCTTGTTTAGTGGAATAATAGACCAATTGTTGATAAAGAGAGTATGCAGAGAGCTTGGTGGGGCAAGTCAGGAGGAGGCAATTTCACAGATCATGTCAACTTTTTTTCTTATTTATGTTGTTAACATTCTAGAGTTAACTCAATATTTTATGTAATATCAGATACACCATCACAACACTTGTCACTTTACCTTTGTCCTTTTACATTCTTTATATTGTCATTGCTGGGGCATATGGCCAAAGAGGAATAAGGCTGGAATATTTGGGATAGTAGAGCAGATAAAATAATCGAGATGTGAGATTTTCACATTTTGTTAGATTTGAATTCTGTGTATGTTTTGAACAGACTATGGGCTAGATTCAGGTAGATCGGCGCATATTTATACCGGCGTAGCGCATCTCATTTGCGCTACGCCAACATAACTAAGAGAGGCAAGTACAGTAGTCACAAAGCACTTGCTCCTAACGTTGCGCCGGCATAACTTAATTTTGTTGGCGTAAGTGTAAGTGGGTGTGACCTTATGCAAATGATGTTCTGATCGTGGAGTAGTTATTTACGCCCAGCGTATCATGAACGGAGCATGAAGCAGTATGTGCGGTCCCCTGTGCGCATGCTCACAACTACGCCGGCCAACCGGCTTACGCCCAGCCTATAAATACGCCCAGACATGCGTCCGTCCGGCGCAAAAGTACATCCTGTTTCCCCCCCCCCCCCCTTAGGGAAGGTACTTTTGCATAGCAATGGCGGCTACTGCAACAAAGGACAGGAGGAAGAAGAATTTTACCCCGAAGAAGAGGGAGATAATAGTTGCTGGCATCGTGAAATATGATAAATATCTCCATGGTGCCCTCAGTCAGTAGACCAGCAAGGCAAGGAAAAATGAGATCCTGAGGGAGCTGACCCTGCAGGTCAGTGGTGAGGGCATTGCGACCAGGCGACCTTCAACCCGCCATTCCAGAGCAGGAGGTCGCGGGCCACATCAGAGGGCTCCGTGGGCCACATGTAGCCCCCGGGCCACTGGTTGGCCACCCCTGCAGTACAGATTCCCCCTCCAGGACAGAACCCCTCCTCCAGTACAGACCTCCTCCCTCCCCACCAGTACGAATCCAGTACAGATCCTCCCACCAGTACAGACCTCCTCCCTCCTCACCAATACGGAATCCTCCTCTGGTACAGAGCTCACCACCATACAGACCCTCTCCTTCCCCACTAGCACAGAATTTCCCTCTAGTAATGCGCCCCCCTCCAATACATACCTCCTCCCACCGATACAGACCCCCCTTCCCCTCTAGTACATACCTCCTCCCTCCAGTACAGACCCCTCCTTCCCCACCAGTACAAAATTCCTCCCTCCAGTACAGACCCCCCTTCCCCACCAGTACAGACCTCCTCCCTCCAATACAGACCCCTCCTTCCCCACCAGTACATAATTCCTCCCTCCAGTACAGACCCCCCTTCCCCACAAGTACAGAATTCCTCCCTCTAGTACAGACCTCTCCTTTCCCACCAGTACAGAATTCCTCCCTCCAGTACAGACCCCCCTTCCCCACCAGTCCAGAATTCCTCCCTCTAGTACAGACCCCCCCTTTCCCCACCAGTACACACCTCCTCCCTCCAGTACAGACCCCTCCTTTCCACCAGTACAGACCTCCTCCCTCCAGTACAGACCCCCCTTCCCCACCAGTCCAGAATTCCTCCCTCTAGTACAGACCCCCCCTTTCCCCACCAGTACACACCTCCTCCCTCCAGTACAGACCCCTCCTTTCCCACCAGTACAGAATTCCTCCCTCCAGTACAGACCCTCCTTCCCCACCAGTACAGACCTCCTCCCTCCAGTACAGACCCCTCCTTCCCCACCAGTACAGAACTCCTCTCTCCAGTACAGACCCCCCTTCCCCACCAGTACAGACCTCCTCCCTCCAGTACAGACCCCCCCTTCCCCACCAGTACAGAACTCCTCTCTCCAGTACAGACTCCCTCCCTCACAGCAGCATACAACTCTGCATGTTCTGTGCTAGCGCTGACCAATCAGAATTGCACTGCACCGTAACAAAAGTGCTGTACTGAGAAGAGGAGGGATTTTAAATCCCTGGACCACATGCATCTCATCACCCATGGATGTAAGTAAAGCGGAAACCAGGGAGTGGAGAGGGAGTAGTATTTTAGTTCACTTTTTCCTTTTTTCTGAATAGGTGAACCTTCCAAATTGCCGAAGTACCCAAAAACTTGCTAACAGAACCATGCTCAGAGGCAACTTATCAAAAGCTGTGATTTTTGTAGCATTGCATTACTGTAAAAAAAGAGAAAAAAAAACATAAAAAAAAAAAAAACAGAAGCACCTAGCAATAATTGCAATTTTTATTAATACATATTGTGAACTGAGTGTCTTCTAACTGGCATAGCGGAGAGGCCGCAAGAGAGAAAATGAGAATAACAGTACTCAAAGGCACCAATGAATTTGAATGTTTTATAAAAGACAATCATTTGTACTGTAGAGCACAGTAAACAGTAATATAATTCCAATTATATTAAGATATGCAGCTAGAAAAGCATTATCCACAAATAAGAAAATGGTTCTAATGGGATCGTAATGGAAGTGCATCCCGTGGACAGTGAAATCAGAATACTCTAGACAGGTATATACCCATTTAGAACACCAGATGAAAAGGAACCAATCTGGGAAGTATAATTTAGAAATCAGATAACAGTATATTTTGTGTCATATACACCACATATAATGTAGTTTGATTCTGGGATGTCAGCCAGCTTTCTACATATTCAGGTTCTTAATGACATACACAAAATAACATTGTAGCTAATAAGAAACTTTCAGCAAAAAGGAATAACAGATTTAAAACTCATAAAACAATGACCAATATACTGTAAACTAGCTGAATATTTAATAACAGTACCATGTGTAAACCGCTGTGTGAGCCAATGAGGAAAGAGAGAACTGGGAGAGCCACTGTTCTCATGTACTGTGCACATTGCTGGATCAAGATGGGGCTCAGGTAAGTATAAGGGGGTGAGCTGCACCCAAAAGGGTCACTAAAGGTAAAAAAAAAAAATTGGATTAAAATAACAAACATGTTATATATTTACCTCCACTCTGTAGTTAGTTTTACTTGTCCCCGATCCACATCTTCTGGGGTCCCTCGGCGGCTGTCTCTGATCTTCCCCACATGAACTACACACGTTCATGCGAGAGAGCTTGCATTGTGTGCAGTCTGTGCGGGCGCGCTCCCGTGATACAGCGAGCGGCCATAGCCGCTCACTGTATCACTCGGGCCCCGCCCCTCGGCAGGGGACGCGTGACTTGATGTGATTGACAGCAGTGCCAGCCAATGGCTGCACTGCTCTCATTCCATCCGCCCTAGCCAATCACCGGCCAGGCTGAGCGGCGAAGAGGATCTCGGGACCGAACACTGGATTTTTAAAGGGGTCAGTTAAGTATAATGGGGGGCCGGGGGGTATACTCTGAATTTTTTCACCTTAATGCATAGAATGCATTAAGGTGAAAAAACTTTTTCGTTTACAACTCCTTTAATGCATAGAATGGTAAAAAAAAAATGCATTAAAATACCAGTCTCCGCCATGTGTGTGAACAAGCCTTTAAAGTGGATCAGAACTCAAAAAGGTAAAGATTTTCTTTAATATAGAGAACATCTAGAAATGTTAATTGTTCCTAAGCTCTAAGGACCTGAAGAAGGAGGCCGTGCCTCCGAAACATGTTGTCCTACCAATCCTTCTGACAGACGGCTTGCTTGTTACTTCCTCCACATCGCAGCTGGGATTGACATCACGCGGCACCGGCGGGTCTGGGTGCAGGCACGGCTTCCTGAGCTGTTCAGCGGGACACTGCAGCTGGGGCTTTCATCCACCACTCGTTCCCCACAACATTGCGTGATATCCCAAGGGACAGGCCGTGAGAGGAGGCAAAATTGTGTCCATCATGTGAACTCCAAGTCTTCCGCTGTGAGTACAACTTTATTGTTTTTTGTGTTCCCCATTAAACGTTACTACACTAGGGCGGCTGTGCGCTATCCTTTCCTCTATTTTCCGCAGATTCCAGTCCATTTCCCAGTTGATATTAAAAGTAACTGCAACCCCTAGACTATGTGAACTATCAATACAGACTGCTTTCCAATCCATGAAGTATATGTGGGATCTGAGCTTTGGTTTTTGTGGTTTTTGATAATTGTTCCTAAGCACTACCCTGAAAATTGTACTTTTTGTCCTGAATTCCTCCTGAAAAATATCATCGCTCTCACAGGTATGTAAGGGCATGGCATGTACCTACAGCCTGTGTATCTGCACCGCTGCCTCTGACAGGAGTGTCGGGAGGTTTTGAGTGAGATTTGGTGATGTCATTACCATATTATTCATTGTTCTCCTTACTGGAGGCTCTGACATGAGGAAGTAAAATCCTGCTTATATCGAGATAGCTGTCTATATAGAGAAACAGTGTAGAACAAGGCAAAGTAAGTTAGTAATGGGGAAAGATAAGCTGAAGGAAGACCACAGGCAATACTGGCAACTTGTTTTTTGCTTAGCTTCCAGGGTTCAGTTTCTTTTTAACCAATCCCCTAAACATAAACCCCGTACTTACCTGAATGGCACTGAACTAGGGTTGCCACCTGTACGGGATTTACCTGCACAATCCGGGTTTTGAATCATCTGTCTGGGTTTCAGTCTGCCTGAAACCCAGACACATTATTCAGACTGGGCTGGGGCTCCCCAAGTAACCGAGATAGTCACACACAAATTTGTTGCCGTCCGGAAACTGCAAGCGTCTGTCTGGGGGCAGGTTCGGCATCACTGGGGGCGGGATGATGATGTTAGCAGGAGCAGTTTGGTCACGCCCACTGTTCGCTGCATAGTTACTAGTCTCCTTGGGGCACCCAAAGGTGTCTCAGGTCTTTTAGAATCCTATAGTATAAACTACAGAAAGTGTTCGGTTTTGGCTTGAAGAAAAGGTGGCAACCCTACACTAAACACTGGGTGTCAAATTCAACTGTTCTGCAATGGGATGGACCCCATATACACTGCATTTGTTACTTGACTATAAAGAAACAGGCTAATATATCAACTGAGGAGATTAGAAAACATGCCAGTTGAACCTTCTTCAGTAAAATCATTGGAGTTGATTTACTAAAACTGGGGCGTGGATAAGCTGGTGCAGCTCTGCAAAGAAACCAATCAGCTTCCAGGTTTTATTGTCAAAGCTTAACTGAACAATATGAAGTTAGAAGCTGGTTGGCTATAATGCACAGCTGTACAAGACTTTACACTTCCAGTTTTAGTAAATCAACCTGTTTGGGTTGGATTTTGCCAATAATTGCCATTACTTTCACTCAACGTAAAGATGCAGGAATTAGACCAAATCAACCCTTGCAGTAGGTGCAAGGTCTGGGTGTCTGGGAGCAGCAAATTTGCCTACCCGGACCTCTGCTCACCCGACAGCCAGCAGAACTCTCCTTTTCTTCCCTAGACTCCAGCAGGGGACTGTTCCTTTGCATCCTCATGTCCAGTGGAGATGACATCAGAGGACTTGAACTGCTGGAGCATCAAGGAAAACAGGCTGCAGGAACCAGCCTTATAGCCTGGAGGGACCTCGCAGAAGTGGAGGATTAGGTAAGTAAAAGTGCTTTTTGCAGTCCCCCTCCTTAGAGAGCCAGTCACAATCTCCTGCTATGCAAATTGGATGAAGAGAAATCCACAGCCAATTTACAATAGTGTGAACCCAGCCTTAAAAGTGACAGGTATTACGGGAAACTTCTCCCTGCACTCAGTGGCGGCTGGTGCTCAACATTTGGGGGGGGGGGGGGGCACAAACAAGCGAAAAACAAAACAACAAAAAACAATTGCAGCTTCATTGCAGCTACTGTGCCCATCAAACGCAGCCACTGTGCCCATCAAACGCAGCCACTGTGCCCATCAAAGGCAGCCACTGTGCCTATCAAAGGCAGCCACTGTGCCATCAAATGCAGCCATCAGTTGTCACCACTGTGCCATGCCATCAATTGTCACCACCAGGGCCGATCCTGGGCGGGTGCGCGGGGTGCTCTGCGCCCAGGCGCCATGGGGGGGGGGGGTGCGCCGGCCGCCGGCGTGTCAGACTGCTCCCCTCCCTCCTCTCCTTGTGTCACACACAGAGCCAGGAGAGTACTGAAGCTGGGGGTGACGGTCCCTGAAGAGAAGTTTCGCTGCTGCGGCCAGTGCTCTCATCTAGCTCGGCAGCACAGGTACAGTCTCACAAAGCGCAGTGCGCACCATGACAGGCAGACACAACCCCCCGCGATATGAGCTTTAGTGGCTGTTTCCAGTGGCGGAATTAATAGGATCTCCCTTGCTCCCTGGCATTCCGCTAGTGTGGGGGACTCCCGAGACCCCCCTGTCCCTTTGGGCTGGCTGGCAGCCATCTCCAACTATACAAGGGAGGGGGGGTGGGAGGGGCGATCGGCAGATCTGTGATGTCCGTGCAATGTCCCTTCAGCCAGCACAGTTCACTTCCCAAAAGTCAGTGTACACAATCAAGAGGGGAGGCGCCCCTGACCCGAGCAGACACCAAATTCAATGTATAAGTTTGTCCCTCTGCTTGTACACTCTGAGTCTCTTGCTCATACATGCTTGGGTCAGAGGCCCCTCCCCTCTCCATTGTATACACTGACACTTGCTGTGCTGGCTGGAGGGACATCGTGCAGATATCACAAAGTAAAGAATGTAGGGCTGCTACACTACTTCTTGCATTTTAAGACTTCTAGTGTAAGGTAAGCCCAACACTGCCCCCCACCTGTAAAACTGACCCCCCCACCTGTGACACTGGCTCCACCCACCTGTGACACTGGCTCCCCCCACCTGTGACACTGGCTCCCCCCACCTGTGACACTGGCTCCCCCCACCTGTGACACTGGCTCCCCCCACCTGTGACACTGACCACCCACCTGTGACACTTGCCCCCCACCCTTTGCCCCCGCCTGTGACACTGGCCCCCCCACCTGTGCCCCCACCTGTGACACTGCACTGCTCCCCCACCTGTGACACTGATCCCCTGCCTGTGACACTGGCCCCCCCACCTGCGCCCCCACCTGTGACACTACTCCCACTCCTGTGACACTGATCCCCCACCTGTGCCCCTGCCTGTGACACTGGCACCCCCACCTGTGCCCCCACCTGTGACACTGCTCCCCCACCTGTGACCCTGATCCCCACCTGTGCCCCCGCCTGTGACACTGATCCCCACCTGTGCCCCCGCCTGTGACACTGATCACCCACCTGTGCCCCTGGCACCCCCACCTGTGCCCCCACCTGTGACACTGCTCCCCCACATGTGACACTGATCCCACCTGTGCCCCCACCTGTGACACTGCCCCCCCACCTGTGCCCCCATCTGTGACACTGGCCCCTCCACCTGTGACACTGCTCCCCCACCTGTGACACTGGCTCCCCCACCTGTCCCCTTTGCACAATACCCGGTGTCATACTGCTCCCCTCCATCATTATGGCCCCTCGTCACACTGCCCCCTTCTGTGATTTTTACCCCCTCCTGTCACACTACCCTATCATACTGCCCCCTCTTGTTACACAGCCCCCCTCCTTTCACAGTGTGCCCTCATTACACTAGTAGGCTACAATTGGTGGGCACTTATAGGCTGCTAATTGGTGGGCATTGGTATACTGCAATTACTGGGCATTGGTATACTAGTAGGCTACAATTGGTGGACATGGGTAGGCTGCTATTGGTGGACACGGATAAGGCTGAAATTGGTGGGTACTGTTAAGGCTGCAATTAATGGGCACAGGTAAAGCTGCATTTGGTGGGCATTGATCGCTTGTATCATTTCTGCAGTCTCTGACCATCCCTTGTATCATTTCTGCAGTTTCTGACAGTCTCCTGTAGTATGTATGGGGGCTCTTTCTAACAGACTCAACAGAGGCCCTCTCTGTGTCCATTAGAGAGACCCCCCTCCAGGTCCCATTAGAGTACTCTGCTTCTCTCCCTGTATTTTGTTTAATGTTAAGACATTGTGGGAGGATCCCAGGCTAACTCCTTAGAGGAGCATCTCTGTGAGTCGTTGCCATAGAAAACATTTGTAAAAGGGAGGAGTTAGCAAGATGACCATGCCCATGTGGGGGGCGCTGGAAATATTTCTGCACCCAGGCATCTGTGACCCTAGGATCGGCCCTGGTCACCACTGTGCCATGCCATCAATTGTCGCCACTGTGCCATCAAACGCAGCCACTGTGCCATCAAACGCAGCCACTGTGCCATGCCATCAAACCCAGCCACTGTGCCATCAATAGTTACCACTGTTCCATCAATTGTCGCTACTGTGCCATCAATTGTCACCACTGTGCCATCAATTGTCACCACTGTGCCCATCAATTGTAGCCACTGTGCCCACATCATTTTTTGCCACTGTGCCCACATCAATTGTCGCCACTGGCATTATTCAATTTTGGTCAAAGCTGCAAAGTTTGCTTTTATCAACAGATGTCCCTTATTGGCATTGGCAGTTTTTTTTTAGAAAAGTCGGGTACACATGAAAGCCTCATACACACGGTCGGATTTCTATCGGACAAATCCATGGATTAGCTCCATCCTTTGGGTAACTTCTGCTAATGTTGTCTTATGGTTAGCATTGGTTCAGAGCATGCGTGTTTGTACTTTGGATTTTAGTCTGACGGACTTGTGTACACACGATCGGATAATATGATGGAACACATTTGTCGTCGGACAATTTGAGAGCATGGCTATCCAACATTTGTTGTCGGAAATTCCGACAACAATTGTCTGATGGAGCATTCAGACGGTCGGATTATCCGACAAAACCCTTCCATCACACAATTGTTGTCGGAATATCCGATCGTGTGTACGGGCCTTAACAGTTTTTTTCGGGTTTGCACAAAAAAAAAAAAACTAATAGCTCTGGTCATGCAAGGTTAGTTCAGTTAGACAGAGGGGTGGCCTCCCGCCTCCCGCCAAAACACTCTGATCAACGATATCTGCCATTGGTTGAGAGCGCTTATTAGGAGTCGGTGGGCTGCTGGTTTTCATGCATTCATGTCCGACAGAAGCAACCGACCAGTGGCGGTGCGTCCATAGAAAACAATACATAGACTCATGCATTGCATGAATCTATGTATTGTTGCCGGCGCCGCTGTCGTCCAATATTTAGATGGCCAGCCCCCTGGCGAGTGCCGGCCATCTAAATAACGGCAGCTGGTTGGCTGTGGAAGTGTCTATTAGAGCTAGTGGCTCTGATAGACTTTCCGATTACAGCCTGAGGGCTGTAATCGGCTTCCAAATTGTTAACCAGGGGACGCAGGGGGTCTGCGTTCCCTGGTTAACACTGACACACATCTCAGCCAATCAGGTTCACCAGATCTGGTTACCGGTAACCTGACTGCCTGAAGCGACATAGAGGGCGGGACTACATCGAGGGATAGTGGAGGAGGATGGCTGACTGAGAAAGGTAAGTGCTGGGTGGGGGGGGGGGCAATCTGGCGGTATTTTGGGGCAAACTGGTGGCATTTTAAGGGCCACAGTGGCTGAGTTTGGCATGGCACAGTGGCTGCATTTGGCATGGCACAGTGGCGACAATTGATGAGCACAGTGGCGACAATGGCATGGCACAGTGGCTGAGTTTGGCATGGCACAGTGGCGACAATTGATGGCACAGTGGTTGCGTTTGGCATGGCACAGTGGCGACAATTGATGGGCACAGTGGCGACAATGGAATGGCACAGTGGCAACAATTGATGGCATGGCAACAATTGATGGCACAGTGGCTGCGTTTTATGGCACGGCAAAGTGCCGACAATTGATGGGCACAGTGGCTGCGTTTGATGGCATGGCACAGTGGCTGCGTTTGATGGCATGGCACAGTGGTGACCATTTTTTGGCACAGTGGCTGTGTTTGATGGGCACAGTGGCTGCATTTGATGGGCACAGTGGCAGCAATTAATGGGCACAGTGGCGGCAATTGATGGGCACAGTGGCGGCAATTGATGGGCACAATGAGGCTGCAATTGATGTTTTATGGCAGGGGTCTCCAAACTTTTCAAACAAAAGGACCAGTTTATTGTCCTTCAAACTTTAGGAGGGCCGGAGAGTGTGGCCAGCAGGGGCAAAAATGTCACGGGCCTGGCATCAGTGAGAATAAATATGGCCTCAGGGTTGGTGGTCAAAGAGGAGGAGTATTGCCTCCTATTAGGAGGAGGAATAGTATCCCGTCATTGGTAGAAATAGTGCCCCATTGTTGGTGTCAATGGGAGGAATAGTGCCTCATATCAGTGGGAGAAATAGTACCCCAAGGGCCGGATAAAGGCTAGCAAAGGGTCAAATCTGGCCCTCGGGCTGCAGTTTGCAGACCCCTGTTTTATGGCACAGTGGCTGCGTTTAATGGGCACATTGGCTGCTTTTGTTTTTTTTTAGATTTAAGTCTTTTTTTTAAATTTAAAAATAAAATAATAATACATGTACAGGTAATACAACTAAACATATAATATACAACAATACAGTACATACTGTTGTGTGCCCCTTTAAACCTTGGTCATCGTCATCCGTACTTCCCAGCCCTATTTAAACCCTCCGACCACCAGGTTATCTGGGGGAAACAACGACACTACCTTAAACACGCACAAAAAAAAAAAAAAAAAGAGGGAGAACCACAAACCACAAAAAAAAAAAAAAAAGGAGGAAGACAAACAGAGAAATAATATATAATAATAATACATTGGCTGCATTTGATGGGCACAGTGGCGGCAATTGATGGGCACCGTGGCGGCAATTGATGGGCACAGTGAGGCTGCAATTGATGTTTTTTTTCGTTTGTTTGCGCCCCCCCCCTAAAAAAAAGCTCTAGCCACCACTGCGACTGACATACACATGGCCTGAATGTTGGAAGTTTTTTTTTGTTTTGTTTTTTGAGCTGCCCGTTGTTTTCCGACATTTGGCACGTGTATTAGTGGCTTAGTGGCCCGTGGCTTTGGTCAATGTCATGGCTGCCTTTTTCCCACTCACCTTTCTCCTCCAATAGCTAAACACAGCTGATCCAAGCATGCATGCTTATGTAAAAACAATTCATCAGAAAGCTCATTCAGGGATTTAAAATGTAAAGGTTTGAAAAAGAAAGGATCATACAACCCCATCCACCACTGAAGGTATGTGGAATAGTTTACTGAAGCCATTATTGCAGACATTTGGTAAACAGAAGAAAGAAGACAATTAGTAAATATAATGAAGCTTTAGGTAAACAGAAAGTCAGAGCAGCACTGTGAGCTGTGATGTAGAAGGTATGCACAGTCCTTGGTATCACTCGATCTCCATACAACAGAACTCCCCCCTGTGTATACAAGGCCTGAGATAAGGCAGACAATCAGGTAGGAAGGCTGCATGCTGTGTACGCAGAGCAGAGTGTTCTGCAGGCAGGCAGGCAGGCAGCATAGTCCTAGCCCAGGGCAGGGCAGGTTCAGCCTACTCTCCAGGATTGGACACAGACACACCCATAGAGTTCTGTATAGCAGCCCTACCCTGCTAGTGCTGATCACTTAGCTCTGCTTACCCAAGGCAGACCAGAGCTGCTGGCTCCCTGCACACATTGTGCCAGCACAGGACCACACAGGTAACCCCTTTCTTCCTTCTATATACTCTTCTTATGGACCTTCTGCATGCACACATCGTCCTCTCTACACAATATCCACAACTCCGCCATTGCTTGTGATACTTTACATCGACTTGGCAAACTTTTCTCGTGCGTAATACTTGGTACATAGAGGGGCTTGGCATTTCTGGAGGTTGGTATCAGTTTTATATTACTAAGGGAGCCACGAGTTCTTCTAGAGATTGTTGAAAATGACTTGTAGAGCTGATTGTTGGTGTTCTTCTAATGCCGATCATTCGTGATGTGCAGAGACACGTTTTATGAGCCTGTAGCGCAACACGTATACAGCTTCCCAGACACTTTGTATATTCTACCAGTGTGATCACCTCTGTGTATGGAAAGTATGATCACTTTGTATATACTACCAGTGTGATCCCCTCTGTGTATATGATCACTGTGTATATACTACCAGTGTGATCACCTCTGTGCATGGAAAGTACGATCACTTTGTATTACCAGTGTGATCACCTCTGTGTATATGATCACTATGTATGTGCTACCAGTGTGATCACCTCTGTGTATATGATCACTATGTATGTGCTACCAGTGTGATCACCTCGGTGTATATGATCACTATGTATGTACTACCAGTGTGATTACTTATGTGTACACCCTGTATGATCACATCTGTGTATAGCTAGTGTGACCACTTATGTGTACACCCAGTATGATCACTTTGTATGTAATACCAGTGTGATCACCTCCTGTGCATGGAAAGTATGATCACTTTCATGTGTACTACCAGTGTGATCACGTATATGCATAGCTAGTGTGATCACTTATGGGTACAACCAGTATGATCACATCTGTACATAGCTAGTGTGATCACTTATGTGTACACCCTGTATGATCACTTATGGGTACACCCAGTATGATCACATCTGTGCATAGCTAGTGTGATCACTTATGTGTACACCCTGTATGATCACTTTATGTGTACACCCAGTATGGTGTGCTCTGTACATAGACAGTATGTATGATCAATTTTGTGCATAGCTAGTGTTGTCACTTATGTGCATTTCCAGTCTGATCACCTCTGTGCACAGCCAGTGTGACCACAACCAGTGTGATATCCTAAGTACAAAGCATGTGTGATAAGTAACTTATGTGTACATTCAGTATGATTCTTCACTAGATGTAGTATCTGCTAGGTTTGCATAGGCATGTTTAACCAGGTATGCAAAACTCTTGTGGGTGTGTATACACTGCCTCTACTGTGTTCAGATTATAGAAGTAGTGTATAAGTAGGTGTATGTTCATATAGGTGTATATTATCTTCTATCTCCCTTTATTGTATGTAGTATTAGACATTTGAGGTTTTGCATGATCGCTGTTTGCTTTGGATGGAATTCCCTGGCTACTACAACACAGGCACCACACCCTCTCCTGCTGGAGATTTTGGAATGAGAGGCCACTTGTTGATCAGATGGGCATGTGGAGAAGCACTGTATGTGTATGGCAGGACACACACACTCTCCTTATATTTATATACATTATTTACAGTGTTAAACAGTTTTTCAGCCCCATCTGAAAGTATTGCATTATATATTTCTATGGAGAGCGTGTATATGTATATTACGAATTGTATAATACTTTGTGATGAGGAGGAGGCTGGGCAGCTGTTTGATATACTAATAGAATAAAAAATGGTTGCTACTATTATGCAAGTTCTGCCCATAGACGTGTAAACTTTGTATTTATTTCTAGTTGCTATTTATTAATATTATTAGAGAGAAAGTTGATGTTTTCATCATTTGTCAAACAGCTACAGTGTATCAGTTCTGCTGAAAAATACAAATCTCTGTTATTTATTTGCACTTGTTTCCAGAGATTGTAGCATTTTTTTATTTATTTTTTTGTAGTATATTTACAAAGTTGTGCACATATATGCTGTAATCTGCTATGCAGCATTTTGCTATGTAATGTATTCAGTGGTGTCATAATACTGGGGTGTACTTATGATTTGCCCTTGGAGGGGAGAGGCCGATCTCTTTCTGATTTGGAGAAACGTCACCCTTAAAGTTCTAGGCGTGAAGAGCTGTAATCGGAGGAAGGGTGCGGTGCCCACTTGGAAAGTGCCTGAGGACGTTTTTCTTTCACCTGGTTTTGGAAAAGTTGTGATCTAGATCAGTGTTTCTCAACTCCAGTCTTCAAGGCGCCCCGACAGGTCATGTTTTCAGGCTTTCCATTATTTTGCACAGGTGATTTGATCAGTTTCACAGCCTTATGGCCCATACACACGATCCGAGTATCGGACGAAAACGATCGTACGATGATGGATCGTACGATTTTCGGATCCTGTGTACACTACTTTCGAGAGCCGATCACGACCGTTCATCCGATATTATTTGATCGAACAAGCGCAAAAATTTTCCTCGTACGATGTCAGATCGTACGATTTTTGTTTAGTCAGCACAGTTGTCGTCCGACAATACAATACAAATACATTACAACACATGACATCACTTCCGATTTTTTTTTTCTGTTGTACGAGAATTTTCGTGACTTTAATAACCTATTTAATTTTACTTGCGACTATTAAGCTAAAAAAAGTCGTACGATATTCGGATCGTGTGTACGGGCCATTATGCTGGCCATACACTATACGAAAATCAGTCGTTCAGACAGTTCTTTCGTTTTTCGAACAGTTAATGGGCACAAAATCGATAACCGTTGGGATGTTTTTGAGCCGAAAAACGAAGGACACATTTGGAAATGTTCTGCCGAACGAACGATAAATCGGAAAGGTTAATGTGTTTCCCGTCCGAACGTTCTGCACTAGGTATATGTAAAATAAACAAACCAAATTCTTTTTATTTATGTCCACTGAACGATTTATCGGTCATTACATGATGGCACTATCGTTAGCGCTCACGACCGAACGTCGTTTTTCGAAAGTTCGTTCGGACGATTTTTCGTGGAGTCTATAGCCAGCATTAGTAGTTACCACAGCTGTTTCGTCTGAGGGTAATCCTGAAAACATGAACTGTTGGGGCGCCTTGAAGACTGGAATTGATCTAGAACAGGGGTCTCCAAACTGTGGCCCGAGGGCCAGATGTGGCCCTTTGCTAGCCTTTATGCGGCCTTTGGGGCACTGTTATGGGGCACTATTTCTTGTACCAATATCAATGATGGGATACTGTTCCTTCTACTGATAGGGGCCCTACTACTCCTCCTCCTCCTGACCACCAACCCTGAGGCCACATTTATTCTCACTGCGTTCAGGATTTTTTTTGCCCCCTGCCGCTGGCCACTATTCGGCCCTCCTAAAGTCTGAAGGACATTAAAGTGGCCCTTTGTTTGAAAAGTTTGGAGACCCCTGATCTAGAACATAACCTTGTTGGAAAACTTTTCAAAACGTTAAAAGCCGATGATTTAGACTCGAGAAGGTCTAATGCAAACATTTTTAGGAAAGCATTTTTATAAAAGTTAACGAATGCATGGATCAGATCTTGAGTGTTTTTAGGTCATCACCAAGGTGAAATGATTCTCTGTTGCTAAAAAGATGTGGAAAAATCAATGACTTTTCTCCTTTTAGCGGTTTTCTTAAAGACAGATGTTGGAAAATGTCTGGCCTTAAAAAAAAAAAAAAAAGGAAAACGAATCTGGGCTGAGGCCGATGGAAGCCTGAAAGGGGACACATTTGCACTGAAAACATTCCATCACCCTCATAAAACTTCTTGGCAACTCAAGTTCTTTGAAACTGGGGGGATGTGTAGAGGGAGTAGGTGCCTTGTGACCACAGTTCTCTCTTCTCTGTATATTTCTCTGTTTCTGATGGGACTAAAAAGCTCTGCTTGTGTATTGGTTTCCTTGCTACTCTGTATATTATGGCTCTTGTCTGTATATTGCTGTGCTCTGGGTGTGTCTGGAAGTACTGGCCTCCATCCAGAATCCTTCAGGAATGTTGGTTTGGGAGAAGAGTGACTCACAGCAGTTCTGTAGTCGGGTAGGGGAGGAGGGAATGAAGGAGGGACGGCCAGCAGGAATGCACACTGGGGAACCCACTCTTCACTAGCACACGTGTGTGTCACTATAGGTGTAAATATATAGCTGCATCTGTCTTGTGATGAGCTTGCATTGCTTGTTAGTCTAAGGGTCCCACTTCCTCTATGCCCCTGCAAGTCTTCCCTTGAGGAATTCATTCTTTTCAGCTTATCTTTCCTTTCATGTAGAAAAATTTTAAGTGCCCTTATGGAGCCATAGAAAGGGAGTGGTACGCTTAAAATCAAACTTTGGTATCAGTGAAATATGCCAATATGTGACTATGCAGACACGTTTGTAAATAGTATTTCATAGGAGGAATTTTCCCGACATTCTGTAGTGTACGAAAATTTCCACCAAGGCTTAGCGTGGAATGGGTTTGCCTTGCCTATTTCTTGCCATACATTCCCCACCCATCCCCCATCCATACATTCCTATAACCTTACATATTTTCTTCACCATGGCAATGACTGTTTTTAACACCCTCTGGCATTGCATAACCATATATTACATAAAAGTGTAGTGCTACACTTTTATGTAATATTTGTTTTTACCACTTGTTGATTGGTTGTGTTAGCTGTTAAATATAAAGGCCCATACACACGGTAGGACATCCAACAAAATTTCCATTGGATTTTTGTCCTAATTGATTTGTCCGGTCACACCCATAGCATACACACAGTCAGATTTTTCTGCAAACTTTTCTAAAACTTTCCCATCATCACGTGGTTTTTCTGCTCTTTACTGTCACCCTTTGGTTAACTTCTGCTATTGTTGGTTGATTTTAACATTGGTTCTGAGCATGCGCATTTGTAATTTGTCCAAAAGTCCGATGGTTTGCTGTACACACATTCGGACTTTGCACCATCGGACTTTTGTTGCCTGAAAGTTGGTCCGTTCGCAGACCCAACTTTTTGTCCGATGAAAGCCAAAAAAGTTGGTCCGATGGAGCGTACACACGGTCGGACAAATGCGAAAAGTTCCGGATTTTGATGTTGGTTGGGCAAAGGTCCGACCGTGTGTACGGGGCTTTAGGCTGGATTCACACCTATGCATTTTTTGTGCTTTTTGCATTTTGCAGATTTGCACTACAGTCCGTTTACCATGGTTTTCCTATGGAACACGTAAAATGCAAAAAGCACAAAAAATGCATAGGTGTGAATCCAGCCTTAGGGCAGCGCGGAATTATCCACTTTTTTCCATTGCATAACCGTGACTACATTTTGCTTTGCTTTAATTCTTTTTGTATTAAAGGGGTTGTAAAGGTTCGTTGGTGTAAGATGGCAGAATAGTGTCTCCTATCAGTGGGAGGGATAGTGCCCCAAGGGCCGGATAAAGGCAAGCAAAGGGCCGCATCCAGCACAGTTTGGAGACCACAGAGCTAGTGCATTGTTGGTTCACTTACCTTTTCCTTTAATTTCCCTTCTAAATGTTTTTTTTTTCTTTTTCTGAATTTCTCACTTGCTGTTCCTCCTCAGTAAGCTGTTCTGGCTGACTAACCCCCAGCCAGAACGGCTCAGATGATGGGGGCAAGCTTACTGAGGAGAAACAGGAAGTGAGAAATTCAGACAAAGGAAAAAAAAACATTTGGAAGGGAAATCGAAGGAAAAGGTAAGTGAACCAACAATGCACTAGCTCAGTGGTCTCCAAACTGTGGCCCGAGGGACGGATGCGGCCCTTTGCTTGCCTTTATCCGGCCCTTGGGGCACTATCCCTCCCACTGATACGAGACACTATTCTGCCATCTGACACTGACAATGGAGCATCATTTCTCCCACTGACACAACTAATAATGCACTATTACTCCCTATGATACCAGCAATGGGGCACTATTCCTTCCCCTAATACCAGATGTTCACTAACAATGATGCCAGGAAAATTTCTACTCCCGCTGGTCAAAGTCCGGCCCTCCAAGAGTCTGAAGGACAATAAACTGGCCCTTTGTTTACAATGTTTGGAGACCCCTGCACTAGCTTAAAGGATCACTAAAGGAAAAACATTTTTTAGCTAAATAGTTTCCTTTACCTTACTGCAGTACTGGTTTCATGTCCTTATTGTTCGTTTTTGCTTTGAAGTTGCTGTAATCCAGCTCTGTTCTCCACACTTCCTGCTTGTCTGTTTCCTTATAACCACAGTGCTGGGAGCTTTCTCACGGTGTTCTAAGCTGTCATTACTGTGTGTCTAAAACTTCCCAGAACCAATCAGATTCATTTTAAAAACAAAACACTGCCCTGGATTTGTTTGTTTTTGTTCTGTGTGTCTATTTCTACTTCACAGAAACATGAAGCCAGTTCAAAAGTGAAACTAACCTTTAGTGACCCTTTAAAGGAACCTATTTAGAAAAAAAAAAAAAATCTTTACATCACCTTTAAAATGTAGTTAAAGCGGAGCTCCACCCAGGAAAACAAAATTTTCCCATGTTGTTTAAAAAAATTAAATAAAAAAAATCTGAAAAAAAAAAAAAATACTCACCCGAAATACCTGTTGCTATGCGGAAGTCCGTAATCTGCCTCTTCCACTCCGCGGTGCCTTTTCTTCTTGTCCTTCTCCTTGTGAATGGGGCGCGCTGCTTCCTGGGAACTGTGTGTGTTCTCAGAGAGCAGCCGCCCATTCACAAGCCAGCGTGAGACTCACGCAGGCGCAGTAGGAAATGGGCAGTGAAGCCGTACGGCTTCACTGCCTGTTTCCCATAGTGTGAATGGCGGCGCGGGACCCAGAGCGATCGTGGGACCGGCATCGGGGAGCCCATCAGCGCGGGCAAGTAGGACAAGGTAAGTGTCCTTATTTAAAGTCAGCAGCTACACTGTTAGTAGCTGCTGACTTTAAAAAAAAAAAAAATCGCGGCTGGAGCTCCGCTTTAAGGTATCTCAAGACCTTCATACACTGCTATCTTTGAGTGATCACTGGATGCCATGTTGACAATGGTTGTTTGGAGTGGTGTTAGAGTGACCCAAAATAATACAGAAGTCAATAAATAGGATGGAGGTGACATTGACTTCCACACATCATATTTTCCTTCATTTTTTAGGGGGCCAAACCTAAATTAGGGTGCATAACTGCTTAAAGGGGTTGTAAAGGTACATTTTTTTTTCCCTAAATAGCTTCCTTTACCTTAGTGCAGTCCTCCTTCACTTACCTTATCCTTCCATTTTGCTTTTAAGGGTCCTTTCACATGGACGGACCGTTCGTCCATTTTTTACTAGTCCGTTCACGGACTTCTAATGGTTCCCTATGGGATCGCGTCCGTTAGCGCATCCGCTAACGTCCGCAAAGATCCGCGTCCGTAAAGCTCCGCTTTTTTGGACGGAAGAAAACCCTATTTTTCTTCCGTCTGGCGGACACACGGTCCGTATTCATCCAAATCCCCATAGGAGAGAGCTGAGGAAAGACAGGGCGGTCTCTGCACAGTGTGCGGGGACCGCCCTGTCCGCCGACAGCTCAGCGGGGATTACGGATGATCCCCGCTGAGCCGACGGACACACACGGAGTGGACACAAAAACGGTCCGCTCCGTGTGAAAGGACCCTAAAGGTTCTCTTGTCCTTCTTTTCTACTATATTACATATGGTGTGGGTATTTATTAAAATGTAATATTCTGATGACCATCCCAACTATTTAAAGGGGTTGTAAAGGTACAATTTCCTAAATAGCTTCCTTTACCTTAGTGCAGTCCTCCTTCACTTACCTTCACTTAGTCAGGACTCCCACTAACACACAGCTCCTTTCTCTATCTGCAACATAGAGAGCGTCCTGACTCTCTTGTAGTCCAAGGGAGGGGGCGAGCACAACACTCCACACCAGGGAGAACGCCTCGCATTACTGTGTGGAGTTACAGACATAAGAACAGGAAATGAGGATTTCTCAGAAAAAATAAGGACATTTAAAAGCAAAATCGAAGGATGAGGTAAGTGAAGGAGGACTGCACTGAGATAAAGGAAGCTATTTAGGGAAAAAAAAATTGTACCTTTACACCCCCTTTAAAGAATTGTGGGAACTGATTTGGTTCATTGGCTTTGGCACCGTCGCAGAATGCGGGTGGTGGCTTCATTCTTGGTAGATGGCAAGACATTGCAGGAAGCAAGGATAAAAGCATGTACTTGCAGGTTTACTACACTGTAGGAAACGTATAAATTCCTGCCAGTGACAGACTTGGGTTAGATGGCACGCATATATTGTCCAAACTCTTCCTAAAGCGTATGCAATTTAATGCCTTAGGGAAGTCGGGATATTTGGGGACACGCAATTATAAATTGAATATGTAAGGATTTTAGACTTTTGTGGTACGTTACTGCCTACATTTAAGCATTGTTGTATATTTTAGACAGCTTGTTTGCCTTTAGCGTGTGCCCATAGTTTGCATAGTTTACTAGGCTCTGGTGGTTGAGCTTTATTTAGCCCCCTCAAAAAAAAAAAACCTGTTGAACTTTTGAAGCTGTTTTTAGCTGTGCATAGTACTAGGGGTTGTGCAATAAAAAATTCTTCCCAGGACCATCACGAAAACATCTACAGCATGTTCACAAGGTCTAACCTGGAATGTCAGCTTATTAGATGGGGTAAAAAAAGCTGGGCCAGATTCACAGAGCCCTTACGCCTGTCTCAGGCGCCGTACACACGGCCGAGGTTCTCGCTGAAAATCAGCGAGAACCTCGCTGGAATGCACATTCCAGCGAGGACCTCGGCCGTGTGTACGGTCTCGGCGAGCTTCCCGTCGGGAAGCCCGTCGAGCCGAAATAGAGAGCACGCTCTCTATTTCCTCGACGGCCCGCCTGGAAGAATGGCTGGTTGCCATTCCCGACGGGCGGGTCGCCGAATTCGATGGTCGGGAGAGAACCTCGACGGGCGGAACGATGTGTTCTGCCCGTCGAGGTTCTCTGCCGTGTGTACGGCACCTAACTGGTGTTAGACTCGAGTAATTTCAAATTACGCGCGTTTTCTAGCTAGTCTGAAACCTCAAACCATGAATAGACGGCTGCGGGCTTCAATTCGACTGGATTACGTGTTCGTACGCCTTCGGATCTACGCTGCAATACAATTTTGGCCACTGGGTGGACTTCCCGTCGTTTTCTGCGTCGGGGTATGCTAATGAGCTTTTGCCGGCGATCCCAGGAATTACGATCTTCATTCGCAATCTCTTACGGCACCTTTAGTCATCTTTTCGCTGCGTAACACTATACCAGCTTTTTGCTGGTCTAATATTAGACAGCCCATGTTAAGTATGTCCGTCGTTCCTGCGTCGAATTTCTACGTTTTCCGTCGTCTTTTATTATTTTTGACGTAAGTCATCCGGGAATAGGAATGTTCGTAAACGACGCTACTCAAACAACGAATGACGTAACGACGTGATTTCGCGCAATGCACGGCGGGAAATTTCTGAACGGAGCATGCGCAGTTCGATCGCCGCGGGGACGCGCTTAATTTAAATGCTTCACACCCCCCAATCGCGTATTTCGATTACGCGGCGAGAAATAGACTACGCCACCGTAGCGTAAGGGCAAAAATCTACCAGGATTCGGTGTAGAGCCTGGTAAAATACGGCAGCGTAGAGTATTTCGATTACGCAGCGCAATATTAAGTGTATCTGAATCTGGCCCGCTGAGTTTAGTGGGACAGAATATGATCAGCCTGCAAGGAGCACCAAAGGACCCGTATGGGATACATCCTCCTAATCTGATAATCTACAGAGCGAAGGGGAAGATTCAGGGTGTGGTTCCTTCAATAGTTGAGCTGAAATTGAGCAATCATGTAAATTGTACAAAGAAACTTGTATTGTTGGTATAACGTGTCAAATAGTCTGCAGCTGCAAGGCTGGACAATCGTTTTCTGACCATCCCCTTCTGTGCACAAACAAACGACTTCTCTTCATAAACATATAATTAGATATCCGACTGTGGGAACTGACAAAAAGTTGTTTGGATCTGCTAATGGCTACATGAATAAAAAGTCCTTGTTGCATCTTATTGTATTATTTACTGGACAGGAAAATGACTGGGTTTCTTTACGGCATTGGTGGGCAGCCTTCCAGAGGTTGAGATCTACCTGGACAACATGGAGGAATTTAAAGATCCGGGGGTGGGAGAAGGCTAGGTGGCGCCCTTTAAAAAAAATATATCAAGCTCGCAATAAAAATACGTCAGGAAGAACACATAGAAGTTGATTTACTAAAGGCAAATACACTGTGCACTGCAAATGCAGTTCGCTAGATCTGAGGGGAAGCTCTGAAATGAGGGAAAGCATTACAGTGCACAGACTATTTGCCTTTAGTAAATCATACCCAAAGTGTGTCACAGTAGTGTCCTCTGCCCCCTTCACATCACCCCCCACAGAAGGGTCCTCTGCCCCTCATAGCATTGTCCTCTGCTCCCTTCACATCAGCCTCCAATTGTAGAGTCCTCTGCCCCCCACTGTAGTGTCCTCTGCCCCCTTCACATCACCCCCCCCACACACACACACACACAGTAGTGTCCTCTGCCCCTCATAGCATTGTCCTCTGCTCCCTTCACATCAGCCTCCCATTGTAGAGTCCTCTGCCCCCCATAGCAGTGTCCTCTGCCCCCTTCAACCCCCCCCCCCACTGTAGTGTCCTCTGCCCCCTTCACATCACCCCCCCACACACACACACACACACACACACACACAGTAGTGTCCTCTGCCCCTCATAGCATAGTCCTCTGCTCCCTTCACATCAGTCTCCAATTGTAGTCTCCTCTGCCCCCCATAGCAGTGTCCTCTGACCCCCATAGCAGTGTCCTCTGCCCCCTTCAAACCTCCCCCCCCCCACTGTAGTGTGCTCTGACCCCTTCGCATCACCCCCCCCCCCCCCACCCACACACACACACACACAGTAGTGTCCTCTGCCCCTCATAGCATTGTCCTCTGCTCCCTTCACATAAGCCTCCCATAGTAGTCTCCTCTGCCCCCCATAGCAGTGACCTCTGCCCCCTTCAAACCTCCCCCCACTGTAGTGTCCTCTGCCCCCTTCACATCACCCCCCCCCCCACACACACACACACACACACAGTAGTGTCCTCTGCCCCTCATAGCATTGTCCTCTGATCCCTTTACATCAGCCTCCCATTGTAGTGTCCTCTGCCCCCCCCCCCATTGTAGTGTCCTCTTCCCCCTTCAAACCCCCCCCCCCCACTGTAGTGTCCTCTGCCCCCTTCACATCACCACCCCTACAGTAGTGCCATCTGCCCCTCATAGCATTGTCCTCTGCCCCTTCACATCAGTCTCCCATTGTAGTGTCCTCTACCACCCCATAGCAGTGTCCTCTGCCCCTTTAAACCTCCCTCCCCACTGTAGTGTCCTCTGCCCCCGCATAGTATTTTCCTGCCCTCCCAATGCAGTGTTCTCTCTGTCCTTTCACATTATCCCTCCCACTCTGATGTCCTTTTCCCCACTCCCCTCACAGTAGTGCCCTGTACCCCTCCCCAAAGCAGTATCCTCTTCCCCCTTCACATAACCCCCACCCTACTGTAGTGTCCCCTGCCCCCAATAGCAGTGTTCTCTGTCTCTCTCATCACACCCTCCTCTGCCCCACTTTAGTGTCCTATGTCCCCATAAATTGTCCTCTGCCCCTGAAAGCAGTGCCCTATGTCCCTCTATCCCCGCTCCATTGTCTCCTCTGACTCCTTCACATCATCCTTCTCCCCCCATCACATCATCCTTCTTCCCCCTTCCCTCCTTCCCATCACATCATCTTTACATTCGGCCACTGCCTATTTTTCAAAGAATAGGTAGCAATTTAGTGTAAGATTTGAATAAAGTCTTTTTAAGAAGGTGGACATCTTAATTGTAACAATATTTAATCCCTGTAAATTGTGTATTACAATATATCAATAGGTGAATAGTGTTGTTCAAATGGATAGAAAAATCTAAGTCAGTAATGGCAGCCGCAGCCCTATATGTCTTTCATGGCCCTAGCCTTTAAATATGAGTCATTGGAAGAATATGTGCTATCTCAATGTAAACCTTGGCAATGGTAACTTCTATGGTTTTCCATGACCGGTTTACCTATAGAAAGCCATCCAGACAGCAATAAAGGTGTACCTTTTCAGTCATTACTTTATTTATACTGTTATCGGTGAATCACTGTGTGTCTAGGACAAAATAGGTAAGACCTGCTAGAACTAGAGTATTGTGCTACCTCACCCTTGATAAACACAATAGGTGCTGCCTAATCCATATCTTTTACTTATTCATTCAGTGTTTGCTGGTTGATTCATGTAGACATAAAAGCCATTCTTGCATTTATCTGTAATAGGCAATTGTTGCTTTAATATTTTTAGTGCATACTTAATTTAAAGGGATTGTTCACCTTTAAAGCAAATTTCATTTGTGTCTTTAGGTTCCTATAGCTGCTTTAAATTTGAATTGAAGGATCCATGTTGTTTTAGATCCATGTAAGGGAAGCATATGACTTTTCCAACTGACTGTTAAATGCTAGAATCACACCAGAGATGGGCACGTCTAGCTTACGTCTGTGAAGACAAAGAAAAATGGATAGCCGCACTCCAAAACCTGATGGGTGGTCTTTTATTCAATAGACAGCATGTACAAAAATAGGGTCACAGCAGTAGAAACAAGGAACAGCCGACGCGTTTCGCACTGGATCAGTGCTTATTCATGCCATGAATAAGCACTGATCCAGTGCGAAACGCGTCGGCTGTTCCTTGTTTCTACTGCTGTGACCCTATTTTTGTACATGCTGTCTATTGAATAAAAGACCACCCATCAGGTTTTGGAGTGCGGCTATCCATTTTTCTTTGTCTTCATTTTGCTTAGTGCACCGCCAGCACCCTCGGTATCCTGCACCACCTGTAACCATTTAGTGATCCCACCTGGAGCGGTGACTCCTTTCTCTCTATCGTTTCTGGATTTAGCTTACGTCTGTCATTGATGGACAAACGCATTTGACAATGCTGTGGTATAAGATTACTGCTGTTGTCTTTGTTTGAGCTGAAAGGATGTTCGTTTCAGATGTGACTATTGTGCAAATTTCAGATATCAGGCCAGTTTTTCTTAGTTGGTGTAAAGCAGGGGTGGCCAACCTTTTGAAGAGCGGGGGCCACTTAAGCAACTTGGTAACCAGTCGTGGGCACAATGAGTGGAGCGGGCGGATGACCGGTCACAGCTATTCTATAGGCCCTCCGATTCGATCCGCCCAGATGGAGGGGGAAAAATTCCCTTCAGTTTTTTTTTTAGAGGATTGGATTGGAGGAAGGCAGGCATAAGCGGACAAAAGATTGTTTACATCTGCTGCTCTATAGAGGTGAATTTAGGGTCTGATTGGGTCAGGGCCGATCTTGTGAAAACGGACTAAGACTGCTTTAACACTGATGTGCTACGGTTTGCGTACACCGCGGGTTCAGCGTAGGGCACCTGTGTCTATCCTGCGGGTTGGCTAAACTTTGCCATAGACTCCGCCTGTGGCAAAAGCTGGCCCTGTACAGGAAGCATCGGCTTATGGGGCTCTGCTCCGCAGCTGCTTTCCTTCTCTACCACCAGCTTCATTCACATCACTAATGCTGTGGTATGGCTGGTCGGCAACCTGCGATCTGGGCTTGCAAACCTGCCATTCCAGAGCAGGAGGTCGCAGGCCACATCAGAGGGCTCTGCGGGACACATGTGGCCCCCGGGCCACTGCTTGGCCACCCCTGGTGTAAAGTAACCTAACTATGACCCAGCCATATACTTTTTTCCTTCCTGAGGAACACAGAGAAGTAGATGATTGTATCATCTAACTATATATTTCTCTACACCTTCAATGCGGCGCCCCTAATGCTGCTCTTATTGTAGGATAGTTTGAGTCTTTCCAGTCAAAGTTTAGCCTGACAAGTATTTGTTTCCCTTGTGCTCCATCATCCTATCATATCTTCTGAGGACGACAAGGCATACTGATTAGTAGTCAACCGTTGAGTACCAACTGGACAATGGTCACCTAATAATGGCTACCTTTATTTTTTAGGAGTATGTGTATAAAACACGCAATATTTAATACCTTCTGTTTAGTGGCCTGATGTTGACATTCACATGTGTGGTGCAACTGGAAGCTTATTTGCCTTTATATCCCTTTCATTTATATAGTTCAGAAAAAGTTCCTTTTCTTTTGGTTGGCTGGTACTCAAGTCACCTTTCATCTGGCAGAGACTGTATGTTTTATGTAAAGTGCTGCCAAGAATACAGTGGGTGGACAAAATAATGGAAATGGCAACATGAAAAAAGGATTTCGGCTTTGAAGTAATAATATCACAATTACAACTGTGAAAGTCATATTAATTTGGTGCATTGTAAGTAAATCAGTGCATGTCGACTATCAAATAGGTGTGTCAATTAGAATTTTGTTATGCAAGGTTTGTAAGCTTTAGGAGACAAATTGTAGCGCTTAAAAAGAGAGCTTGTTTCTGAATTATAGGTGTATTGGTGCAAAAAGTACTGAATTTTGTTTCTCACGCCACCCAGCTAAATACTTTATAAACCTCACAATCTTGCTAGAAGCTTATTTTTCATGTTCATTTTATTAACTTTTTGCTTAAAGGGGTTGTAAAGGTACAATTTGTTTTCCTAAATAGCTTCCTTTACCTAAGTGCAGTCGTCCTTCACTTATCTCATCCTTCGATTCTGCCTTTAAATGTCCTTATTTCTTCTGAGAAATGCTCACTTCCTGTTCTTCTGTCTGTAACTCCACACAGTAATGTAATGCTTTCTTCCTGGTGTGGAGTGTCGTGCTCGCCCCCTCCCTTGGACTACGGGAGAGTCAGGACACCCACTAACACACAGCTCCTTTCTCCATCTGCAATGTAGAGAGCATCCTGACTCTCTTGTAGTCCAAGGGAGGAGGCGATTACGACACTCCACACCAGGGTAAAGCCTCGAATTACTGTGTGGAGTTACAGACAGAAAAACAGGAAGTGAGGATTTCTGAGAAGATATAAGGACATTTAAAGGATAAGGTAAGTGAAGGAGGACTGCACTAAGGTAAAGGAAGCTATTTAGGGAAAAAAATGTACCTTTACAACCCCTTTCAGCACAAGTAGAGAGTTACATTTATTTTCAGCTAAATACTTACTTGAAATTGATACATATAGTTTACATGCAAATAGATGACAATCCTATTCTGGGTAGTGTTCTTATAATCTACATTGCAGCGTAAATTAATTTTAGTTCTTCTTGGGTCACCTTGCTGTTAATTAGACAGAGCTCATGATGTTTGATTCATTGATCGAATGATCAGAAGAATAAAAAGGAAGTTGACATAAGAAGCTACACTGAAACTGATGTCTGTGTTGACTATGCTGTGTGCCACAGGTATGTGGTGGAAAAGATTTACAAAGCTTGTTGTAGTTAAGGCTTTACATGCATGCATTTCAGATATGCATCTTGCTGTTTATGTAGAGTTCAACCCTAATGTTCATATGGGAGCAGTCTATATAAAATGACAGCATATGCAAAGACAGACAAAGTGCATTGGAAAAAAAGAACCTTGCTTTGCGGTCACAGATGGTGAAGAATGAACACTTAATAGGATGATTGTTAAATGCAAGAGAAGACAGACTCCAAAATGAGTACACAATTAAATCAGCACTAATGTAACCTAGCCTCAACTAAGACTGCATGCACATCATGAGCTTCACAGAGCATACAAGTATGGTAGGGCTTCCTCTTCATAAATGTTTTGTATCCAAGGTCATGCACATGGACAAATAACCTGGTGTACAGAGAACAAAACCTGGATCCCCATAACAATAGAAAAGAGTAAAAAATGCCTCGGATCATGTCTCCTACATCAGGAAGAATTTATGTTATAGAGAAGCTTAAGCCCTGAATATCTTTTCAGCTGTTAAACATGGTGGTGAGTATCCCATAATATTATAGGTCATCATCTTATAGAAGTCAGTATGTTGGATGCTTTACATCAGGGATATTCAATTAGCGGACCTCCAGCTGTTGCAGAACTACAAGTACCATTATGCATAGCAAGACTCTGACACCCAGGGACAGAGGCATGATGGGACTTGTAGTTTTGCAACAGCTGGAGTTCCGCTAATTGCATATCACTGCTCTACATGGTCATATAACGGCAAAGTAATATAGCACACACAAGAAAAAAACAAATTTGAAAGTGGTGTTTTAAACCAGAATGCCGTTCCATGGCCTCTCTGCCCACCTATTCCAAATAGTATTGAACTCAAGGTTTTGGTGAGCAGAGTAAATTCACACCTTAATCCCTTAAAGACCTGAAGGGCTCTCTTTTTGAAGAAGGGTAAAGTATCCCACAACAGGACTTGAGAAACTCCAAGTCGAGAAACCATATTTCTTACAATGTGCTTGTGGTAAGGTGTTACTGTTGGGCTTTATTAAAGGGGTTGTAAAGGTAAATGTTTTTTCACCTTAATGCATTCTGTGCATTAAGGTGAAAAAACATCCGAGGTGTTAGCGGCACCCCCCCCCCCCCCCTGATTACTTACCTGACCTCTCGAAAGTCCCGCACTGTGAACGAGCAGGCTTCTCGGTGATCTTCCTGGCTCATTCATTGATTGATTGAAAGCAGAGCAGCCATTGGCTTGCGCTGCTGTCAATCACATCCAATGACACCGGGGGGCGGGGCCGAGTGATACAGTGAGTGGCTATGGCCGCTGGTTGTATCACAGGAGCAAGGCTTGCTCGCATGAAGGTGTTGAGTCCTTGCGGGGGGGAGCCGAGACAGCCGCCGAGGGACCCCAGAAGACCAGGTTCGGGGCCACTCTGTTCAAAGTGAGCTGCACAGTGGAGGTAGGTATAACATGTTTGTTATTTAAAAAAAAAAAAATCTTTAGTGATCCTTTAAAGGAGAAGTAAACCAAAAGATTTGACAGTTTCAAAAAACAGTTCCATTCCCAGCACATGCAAGGAATGTAACTGTCACATTGGATGCGCTCCCAACCAAACTGCCAAACCATCAAATGGCTGGTGTCATAACTGATCAAATGTGCAGCTCCATGGCAGTTGAAGATTGAAGATGGCAGCTTCCTTAGCCAAAAAGGATAAAGGGGTTTACTTCCACTTTTTCATGTATTTTTCAGTATTTTCCATGGTTCTGTCTACCCACTGTCTAAAGAAGCGTGAATTAAATAAATTGTAATCTTTAGACCTCTCTTGGAATTTGAAAGACAGAAAAGCTGCAGGGAGATATGAAGGATGCACTTCAACATTTTATTTTTGAAGAAAGAATACATCTTATAAACAACAAATTAAAATGTGTTACAGGAAATTCTCCTGGTTATAAATGTCACCTCTTCTTCAAATGTATGTCAATACAAAAAAAAAAAAAACAAACAAAAAATTTTACCTAACCACTGGAATACATAGACGTTTTCTGATATTATTATTATTTTTTTTTTTTTTTTTTACATATCCCTTAACATACTGCAAGTGTACTAAAAATATTATGTATCAAAAATGTTGTGTTTTCTTTTTTTTTGGCATGACAGCACTGAATCCCTAAGCACACGTTGTCAGATCCATCTACCCCATTTTTTACGGATTACAAAGAACACAGACCTCTCCTCATCTCACCCCATTCCCAAAAAAAACCTCCTTGTGTACAAGTATAGAGAACTGGAAGTTATCCTATTACAACGTTTTTAGGCAAGCTCAACGGGTATTTTTTGCACTCATCAACCAGACATAAAACACTTTCAATGGGGTATTTAGCAGACTAGAGCGTATCCCATTTATATTTACAGTATTTGCACTAGAACCCACTAATTTGCTTTATTTTCTTTTAATAACAGCACAGAACTTCATTACGATCATGTGCATGCAAAAATAAAAACAATTGTGTTTATTTTACCACATTTACTAAGCCAAATTGCCTTTAGTAAATCTCTCCTAGTGTGATAAAAATGCCATCTCTTCCTAGAACTTGGTTACAGTAATGGCTGTGAGAGTTAACAGATGCAGCCACATTTGCTGTTATACAGCAGCAATAAACATTAGGCCATGAGCTAATACATGTTACTTAACACTGTCCTGACTTGTAGAATTTCTCAGAAGCCTGCAAACTCTAACATGTCCCAAAATGGCTTCTTTACTCCTAGTGCACAAGTGTTTTGGAATTATTTATTAAAACGTAACTTAAGTCATTTTTTTCATCTTTTCATCTATTACATCCTCTGCCCTTGTTGTTTTAAAGCGGAGCTCCACCCTAAAGTGGAACTTCCGCTCATCTGATTCCTCCCCCCCTCCGGTGCCACAATTTGCACATTTCAGGGGGGTGCAGATCAGGGGCAGACTGACCATTGAGGGCCCCATGCCACTAGGGGGCCCCATCAGGGTTGCCAGGCTCAGTAAAACCAGGGACAGTATGTAAAAATCTGTGTTTTTTTTTTTACATCTGTCCCTGATATGTCCGAAACTGACATGCTTTTGATGTAAAAATCCCAAGATTTTGCTGCCCCGCCTCTGCACTACCTCCTGGCATGGTGGCCATCTGTAAGCCCGGGGGCCCCATAATCTTTTATTGCCCGGGGGCCCCATGAGTTGTCAGTCCACCCCTGGTGCAGATACCCCGGCCGCAGTCACAAAGGACAGGACCGGGTCGCGAGTGCGCCGCCGATGGCCCACTCGTGACCCATGGCTGGGCATCTTAAAGAGGACGTACCTGTATGTCCATGTGCCCAGCCGTGCCACTCTGCCGACCGGCAGGTAAAAAACGGTTAAGGTAAAAAAACATCTTGCACTCTCCGGCCCCCCCATTTTACTTCCCAGAAGGGGTTAGCTCTTGCGGGAAGGAGGCGAGGGACTCCAGAAGATGAGGATCGGGACCACTATTCAAAGCAAACTGCACAGTAGAGTTAAGTTTGATATGCAGGGCCGCCATCAGGGGGGTACAGGCATTACACCTGTAAGGGGCCCGGGGGTCCCCAGGGGCCCGGATGGGAACCACCCTAAAAAAAAAAAAAAAAAAAAAAATTTTTTTTTTTTTTTTTTTTTTTAGGGGTCCGAAGATCCCCAGGGGCCCGGAGGCCACCAAGGGCCCCAGACGGCAAGCCCTTTTTTTTTATAAAAAAATATATTTTTTTATAAAAATTTTTTTTTTTTTAATATATTTTTATTATTTTTTTATTAAAGGGCCAATTATTTTTCTTTTATTTTTTTAGAGGTCCCCAGGGGCCCGGAGGCCACCAGGGCCCCAGATGGCAAGCCCTTTTTTTTCTTTATTTTTTTTTATAAAAAAATATATTTTTTTATAAAAAAATATATTTTTTTAATATATTTTTCTTTTATTTTTTATTAACCACTTAAGACCCGGACCAATACGCTGGCAAATGACCCAAGGGGTTTTTGCGATTCGGCACTGCGTCGCTTTAACAGACAATTGCGCGGTCGTGCGACGTGGCTCCCAAACAAAATTTGCGTCCTTTTTTTCCCACAAATAGAGCTTTCTTTTGGTGGTATTTGATCACCTCTGCGGTTTTTATTTTTTGCGCTATAAACAAAAATAGAGCGACAATTTAAAAAAAAATGCAATATTTTTTACTTTTTGCTATAATAAATATCCCCCAAAAATATATAAAAAAACATTTTTTTTCCTCAGTTTAGGCCGATACGTATTCTTCTACATATTTTTGGTAAAAAAAATCGCAATAAGCGTTTATCGGTTGGTTTTCGCAAAATTTATAGCGTTTACAAAATAAGGGATAGTTTTATTGCATTTTTATTAATTATTATTTTTTTTACTACTAATAGCGGCGATCAGCGATTTTTTTCGTGACTGCGACAATATGGCGGACACTTCGGACAATTTTTACACATTTTTGGGACAATTGTCATTTTCACAGCAAAAAATGCATTTAAATTGCATTGTTTACTGTGGAAATGACAGCTGCAGTTTGGGAGTTAACCACAGGTGGCGCTGTAGGGAATGTGTGTGTTTACTACTGTAGGGGGGTGTGGCTGTAGGTGTGACGTCATCGATCGCGTCCCCCTATTACAGGGATGACGCGATCGATGCTCCGGCCACAGAGAAGCACGGGGAAGCCGTGTGTACACACGGCTCTCCCCGTTCTTCCGCTCCAGGGACGGATCGCCGCACTGCAGCGGCGATCGGGTCCGCGAATCACGCGGTCCCGGTCCTGGAGCTTCGGACCGGGTCGCGGGCGCGCGCCCGCGACCCACGGCTGGGTACTAAAACCAACGTATATATACGTTGATGTGCCCAGCCGTGCCATTCTGCCGACGTAAATCTGCAGGAGGCGGTCCTTAAGTGGTTAAAGGGCCAATTTTTTTCTTTTATTTTTTTAGAGGTCCGGAGGTCCACAGGGGCCCGGAGGCCCCCAGGGCACCGGATGGCAACCCCCCTTTTTTTTATTTATTTTCTATTAAAAAATATATAGATTTTTTAATATATTTTTATTTTATTTTTTTATTAAAGGGCCATTTTTTAGGGATCTAGGGGCCCGTCGGCCACCAGGGCCCCAGATGGCAACCCCCTCTTTTTTTTTTTTTTTTTTTTAAATATATTTTTTTATAAAAAATATATTTTTTTAATATATTTTTCTTTTATTTTTTATTAAAGGGCCAATTTTTTTTCTTTTATTTTTTTAGGGGTCCGGAGGTCCACAGGGACCTGGAGATCCCCAGGGCCCCAGATGACAACCCCCCCTTTTTTTATAAATAAATATATAATTTTTATATATTTTTTTATTTCTTTTATTTTTATATTTATATTATCCTTTTTTATAATTTTTTTTTACTTTTTTATATTATTTTATTTCTTTTTTTTAATATATAGATGTATTTTTATTAAAGGGCTCAGAGGTCCCCAGGGCCCCATGTGTAAAACCCCCTTTTTTTATAATTGTATTTTTTATTTTTGTTTATATTTTTTTTAAATATAAATGTTTATTTATTTTTTATATATATATTTTTTTCTTTCTTTCTTTTTTTTTTAAAGGGCCCAGAGGTTTCTTTTTATTAAAGGGCCCAGAGGTCCCGAATGGAAAGCCCCCTTTTTTTTGTAATTTCCTTTTATAAAAAAAAAATAACGTCCCCGGGGCCACAGTTGGCAACCACCCTTTTAAAAAAAAAAAAATATATATATATATATATATATATAAAAAATATATATATATATATCTTTTTTTTCTTTATATTAAAGGGCACAAAGGTCCCCAGGGCCCCGGATGGCTACCCCCCTTTATTATATATATTTTTCTTTATTTCTTATTTTTGTAAAGGGCCCCCCCCCCGCTTCTCAATTCGCGGCAGCAGCCCCCCCCGCTTCTCAATTTCATGCGGCAGCACCCCCCCCCCCCCGGTTCTCTGCTCCAGGGGGCCCATGCCTGAAGCTGTGTAAGGGGCCCCAAAATTCCTGATGGCGGCCCTGTTGATATGTTTGCTATTTAGAAAAATAAAATGAACCTTTACAACCCCCGTCAAACCAATAATTTGCCAGGGTGATACCTCCCAATAAGACTTAATTCACAAAGCTATAACTTTTGCCATAAACAACTGTTATTCTGAGCCATGTGATTTTTAATGTCAGCTCTCGTTGCTCAAAATAACAGTTGTTATGGTGAACAATGATCATTATAGCTTAGTGAGTTGAACCTTTTATGTGTAGTGTCTCAATCTACTGCTGGTAATCGTGCAACTTGACAGAATGAAGTGTGCATGCAGTTCACACCTTCATTTCCTCCTCTCATGGAGGAGAAGAAAGTCTCTTTTTATGAGCCATAACAAACAGTCATCGTAACTGCTCACATGGGTAGCCCTAAATGGCCCGAGCCCTAAATGGCTCGATCCTAGCCATTGAGCCATTTGTTTCTTTGGGTATAAAACTTATAGGCCTGTCCACATCATCAGAAAAACGCAGCTCAACTGATATGGTATGTCCCTTTGGTCTTATTTATACAATATCAGTTGAGCTGCACATGTATAGTGTGAACAGGGCACAGAGAACGCACTTGTTTTCTATGTGCCCTGATCATATGGTGATCTATTCATAAGTTCAGTAGGGCTGGCAGGGCTGGACTGAGACCAAAATTTGGCCTTGGACTTCATCCAGACCAGCCCACTTTAAGTTGGCAAACAAGCACAAAAACAGTATATAAACTATACGCAATTGTGCAAAAAAAAACATAAGTAGCATAACATAAGGAGTCCTCACTCACCCCTTAATTATTACACTTATTCTACTATGCATTTTTCTCATCCTTGTCACATCATTGCATGAAGTGGAGGGCGAGCTGCTCAGCCATTACTTTGACAGGCTGTCACTGAAACCAGCCCACCGGGAAACTCCCTGTAGTTCCTATGGCCAGTACATGCCTGGGGGCTGGTGGTCAAAGCTACCAGCAGTATCCCAGCCATTATTTTTCAATCGTTGATCAGAAAATCACAAACATGTTTACTACGAGTTACACCTGCCAGTTTTCATTTCCTCAGGCTTCATATGTATGTAAAGGCTAGTGTTACCAGGGTAGTGTTTTAAAAAAAATTCCGAAGTTTTTGTATTTGCTCCGGGACTGGAATACATCTGGCAGAATCGAATTTTTAGCATTATGTATACCCACTCATATAAAAGGTTCTTGTATTGTAGATGGTAAACAAGGCTGGTGGAAGAGCGTGGAGAGCCTTGGTCAGATAGAAACCAGTTATTAAGAAACTCTAGCTAGTAGCAAAGTTGGCTCTCCTTGTGATTGAGGAGGGGCCGGGTCTTAGAGGATATACTTCTTGGAAGAGTTTTGAGAGAATGTGAAAAAGTCAGACAGTACGTGGTCATGAATTCCAGGGACTGGGTGCAGCCTGGCAGTCATTTTGAGGCCCCTATTTTGCAATACGGGGTCCGATTTCTTCGAGCAGATCTTTACAGTTTGAAAATCTTTCATTTTCAGAGTAACATTGTCGGGAAACAACTATTAAAAAAACAAAAACAGTGTTTTTGTGTCTGTGCATGCTGAACGTTGCAATGAAACCCACTGTCTTTTTCATAAACTACCCCAGCTTTCTATTCCTCTGACATACTTCTCTTTCTTATTTTTCTATTCCCTTTGTCCTTCTTTTCTACTATATTACATATGGTGTGGGCATTTATTAAAATGTAATATTCTGACGACTATCCCAACCATTTAAAATGTTACTTTATGTAAAGATATTCTTACAAAGTAGACAATGGCAGCTAAACGCCTTGTACGCACTACTAGTTTTTTTCTTTTTTGTTCAACCCAGCGGCTCAGGTCGGAGCCGGTGTACTAACAATCCCCTGTTAAGCTATTGTGTTCTGTCAGGGGGATCCCGCCCCTGCCAGAACACTCTGGTCAACAATCTCAGCCATTGGCTGAGAGCAACGATCGGGAGCCGGTCGACAGACCTTTTTGGATCATGTATCTTCAACAGAATGGTCTTGGTAAATTTAAAGGAAAACTGTATAATGAATGATCAGCCTTCGACGGCAAGCAAAGAACAACCATCCTACTTCAACCTCTCTTTATATAAGGTTATCTACTACATTCATTTACGCTCAAAGAATGTATTACAGTGGAACCTTGGATTACGAGCATAATCCGTTCCAGGGGAATGCTTGTAATCCAAAGCACTCGCATATCAAAGCGAGTTTCCCTAAAGAAGTCAATGGAAACAAAGATAATTTGTTCCCCACTGACTTCTATTGTTATGCAGTACCGCATTTGGCCATTGGTGGGGGGGGGGGCGTCGGAGACACTCGTAAAATACTTGGATACACTCGTAAACCCTTGGAGAGGTTCGGAAACACTTGGGAACGGAGCATTTCCGAGTGCATCAGGGTGCATCTGAACAGCTCTGGGTGTCACCGGCAGCCCCCGCACCTCTGGCCAAATGCTTGAATCCTGTTAGTGTTGTGAGACAACACTCGCAAACCGAGTAATAGCTTGTATTGCGAAACGCTAGTTAACCGCGTTACTCAAAATCCGAGGTATTACTGAATATAGTAGTTTACCTGTCCTTAGATCTGGTGGCTGCATTCATTTGTTGTAGTCCAGAGATAGCCGGAGACAATGTAACTGATAGCAGTACAGCACAGAACGTTGTCAGCTCACAAGATTTCTGGAGAGATCAGCGGATTTATTTTTTGTACTTTTATCAAACCAATATAGTAAAACGCTTTCAGTGGCATATATAACAGCCCAAAATAAGTAAAAATAATTGTTAAATTCCTTTATATATTTTATGTTACAGTACCAACTGTTTAGAAGAGGTACCATCAATGTACGATAATACATTTTAATCATGTGGGCTGGATTCCTTTTTTAACTGTCCAGAACTGTTCTTGAAAAATAATGCCTCGTTTCCACTGCACGGATCGGTTCGGGTCAGTAATTTTGGAGCGGTTCGGATGGGACCGGTCTAATCACGTGAGCGTTTCCACTGCAAATCGGACCGTGAGGGACCATTCGGGGTTTAGAAAAAATTCCTAGCACATCCACCAATCAGTGAGATGCATTTGTAGGTCCGCCCTAACCTAACCGTTCCACTCTCTCTGGTCCCTCATCTGAAGCAGGACCCTTGCTGGTGCCATACGGTTCGGTTTTACGGCACGCTTTCGTAATGGAAACACCCAAAATAGCGCACCATACCGAACCATACCGAACCGATCCGCTCAGTGGAAACGAGGCATAAGAGTATAAATGGGAATTGTAGTGTGGACTATAGCCTGATTTTAGCTATATGTATAAATAACAGGGAAAGTTAGACCAAAAGCCATTTACATTGGTGAAAAAAATGTGTTGGGATAATATATGCAGCAATGTGTGAAAAGGAAATACCTTGAGTTGTGAAAGTTTAGAGGTGAGAGCTGTGTATACAGTGAGAGTGCTGATAAATGCATCCGATAATGTATCTTACTAATGTGTGTATTACGGAATTGTACAAATATTAGCACGCCCTCTTGACTCCCTGATGACCAACACCCTCCAATTCTGTATTCACTCCTACGCAGCACTGAGTGTGTGTGTTTGTGTGTGTGTGTCTACAAATCTCTGCTAACCAATTTTTGTATAGATTGATACTTAACTGCAGGAGTTTGTAAGAAAATAGTAGTTGTGTACAATCATGTAGTGGCCTACAAACAAGAGGAAAAAGATTATGTATATTTTCAGTTTTTTTGCAAAATACATACATTTGGAAAAAAAAAATGTTTTTAACATTTTAAAGCTACACACCAGCCCAAGTAAGGAAACTATAATGGGTCTAATTTAAAGCGTCTCAATGCAACACAAACACAGTGACTCAGGGATCTTCGGAATCTGGTAAGTATGTTAATCCATCAGATCATTGATTCATTTAGTATGTTCGTGCTTAAAGGTGACTAAGCACGGATGTGCAAAATGCACCAAGGCACTTAGTAGATGACTGCTACACAGTCTTATATACTAATAAATATACTGGATTCCACAGATCCCTTAGGCCCCTTTCACACTGGGCGGAAGTCGCGGTGGCGGTATAGCGCCGCTAAAAATAGCCGTCGTAATTGCCTTGGGATTCGGCCGCTATCGCTGCGGTATTAACCCCCGCTAGCGGCCGATAAAGGGTTAATACCACCCGCAATGCGCCTCTGCAGAGGCGCATTGTGGGTGGTATTACCGCGGTTTCCCATTGTTTTAAATGGGAAGGAGCGGTGAAGGAGCGGTATACATACCGCGTCTCTCCCCACTCCAAAGATGCTGCTTGCAGGAGATTTTTTTATCTCCTGCCAGTGCATCGCCTCAGTGTGAAAGCCCTCCGGCTTAGATGGATGGGCAGGAGTTTTTTAGGCGGTATAGCAGCGCTATTTTTAGCGCTGTACCGCCTGAAAAACTCCTTAGTGTGAAAGGGGTCTAAGTCCTGGACCCTTTTGTCTTATATTGTTATTCTGCTGCAGTTGAGTAAAGGCCCCTACACACGATCGGATATTCCGACAACAATTGTGTGATGGAAGGGTCTTGTCGGATAATCCGACCATCTTTATGCTCCATCGGACAATTGTTGTCGGAATTTCCGACAACAAATGTTGGATAGCCATGCTCTCAAATTGTCCGACAACAAATGTGTTCTGTCGGATTATCCAATCGTGTGAACACAAGTCCGTCGGACTAAAATTCTAAATACAAACAGGCATGCTTCGAACCAATGCTAACCATTAAGCCCTGTACACACGGGCAAGAATCTCGTCAGGAAAAAAACGTTGTTTTTCCTGACGAGATTCTTGGCAAAAAACCCTTTCGCCCGAGTGTACAGACTCCTGTTTCAAAAGAACCGCGGTTCTCTGAAAGGAAGAATGCGGTGACGTAATTGCGTACGACGAGTATGCGACACATTCGATGCCGTCGCCACCATCTTGCTTCACCCTACCTATGCCATGGAAGCTGCCGCGCATGCGTCAAAGTCATTTTGAGCATACGCGGATTTCCACGGCGACAGGTAAGTATACACACTCTTGGGTTTCTCGTCGGGAAATCGGACCGACAAGAATCTCAACGAGAAAAAAGAGAGCAGGTTCTCTTTTTCTCTCATCGAGATTCTGGTCAGATTTCCTGACGAGAAACCTGAATGCCTCGTACACACGAACGGTAATCTCGGCAAGAAACAGTTTTCTTGCTGGTTTTTGCAGCGAAAACCGGCCGTGTGTATGAGGCTTAAGACAACAATAGCAGAAGTTGCCCAAAGGGTGGCGCTAAAGAGCTGAAAAAACACATAGTTTTGTTTATGTTGGCTGAGAAAGCTCTGCCGTCTGTATGCAGAACAAGTTCACAGCCAACGCCGATCGTGTGTAAGAGGCTTTAGACAGGCCATAGACAGTGCGAATTTGTTTCCTGCAACCATGGTACAGTGCTAACAGGGGAATGTCACCCACCGAGAAATTGCATGCTCCCAGGGAAAACAGTGATTGTTTCTAGCGTCTACAGCGATAAACGCAAGTAAAATCCGGCAGGTTGGTTGTACCCAAGTTGGTTGATCAACTTGGTACATTCAGCCTGCCATTATACCATTTAAATCTCGATCTGCCAATGCCCAACCTAAGGCTGGTTCAGAGAGGGTACAGGAGAGATAAGTGCCCCCCCAATGTAGCAACAGATAATGCTTTTTGAATTCTTTTTTGTACATGTATCAAGGAAACCGGAATGAAGGGGGGCGTCTATTCTACTGATTAACTGTTCCATACTTTAGATGTCCTTTTAGCATAATTTCCCATAATTTGTATGGCTATAAAAAAAAAGTGTTTACTGATGCGTGATAAACATGTGATAGCTGGTCATACGCTGGCAGAGTATTATGGAAAAACAGGAACTGTCCCCAGTCACCAAGTAAATGGTTTCTCCTGGTCCCATCATTTTGTATTTTTTTGTTGTTTTTTTTTATAGTGGTGTGTTTGTGTGTTTGTTTTTTTTTTTTTTTGTTTTTATATCAAGTTAGATGTTTTCAAACATGTAGTGCTTTAGACTTTAAGCTCCATTCACATCTAGGCGACAAAACACCCGACGCTCGTGCCGCTGGAGGGGCGAATTCCCATTGATGTCTATAGAGATGGTTCACATCTCTGAAACGCCGTATGCCTGCCGCCTGAAAAAAAGTTCCGAACCCTTTTTTTCAGGCGACATTGGCGTTCGGCCATAGACATCAATGGAGATAATTTGATAAAAAAAAAAAAAAAATGAATCGAATCGCGGCAAGTAAAGCCGCGTACGCAGCGTTTACTTGTCGCCTAGATGTGAATGCAGCCTAAGTGGCCTTTTACATGCAAGATAAGCATCATGTTTGTATATAGGTTAGAACTAGAGATGTGCAAGCAAGGCTGGGATTGGTTCGCAGGAGGTTGTGAACGCAGTGGGAAATCCGCAAACTCTGAACTTTGCAGTGAACCCAATTGAAGTTGATGAAACTAGCTATTTTTTTATGGCCTGTTTAAAGAACAGATGCAAGTTATTGTTAAAAAGAAGGATGTGGGTAATTGGGCACTGTCATAGGGGGCATGTTCCAGTGCAAAAAGAAAAATGTTAATACCGTTCAGCAAGACGAGGAATTTAAAAGAGAATATTTAAAATACTCAAATCCTTTACATACCACGCTTGGGGGATGCCTTAAAGCTGAATGCAGGTTACGGAACAGCTAGAGCATCGGTAGGCAACCTTTGCCCTCTAGCTGTTTTGAAACTACAAGTCCCATGAGACATTGCAAGACCCTGCCAATCACAGGAATGACTCCTAGAGGCATAATGGGATTTATAGTTTCGCCACAGCTGGAGGGCCAAGGTTGCCTACCCCTGAGCTAGAGGTACCGTAGTCCTTTAAAAAGTGACAATTAAAATATATATATATATATATATATATATATATATATATATATATATATATATATATATATATATATATAAAAAGTGTGAGGCTCTCTTAGATATTAATTCCAAACCCTTATCCAGGCATGCAAAGGTTCCTTCTTCCTGTACCACAACAGGTAACATGCCTTTTAACATAAGGGTTGCTGATCAGGAGGGCCACCTTATCCCCACATCCAGCCCCCACAAGGGAGGTTAGGCTGATGGGGGGGACATTAGAATATGAAATGTACGCCTTCAAAGGGAATAAGTAAATTTTTACTTATTTCTTATTTGGGCACTCGGGCACTGTCTGAGGGCCCCATGTCACTAGGGGGCCACATCAGGGTTGCCAGTCTCAGTAAAACTGGGGACAGTATGTAAAAATCTGTGTTTTAAAAAAAAATCCCAAGACTATAGCTGCCCGGCCTCTCCAGTACCTTTTCAGCGTGCGTATGTGTATTCTGTGTGTATGTATATTGTGTGTGTGTATACTGTGTGGCCCCATAATCTATTGCTTGGGGGCCCCATAATCTCCTATTTCCTGGGGGGCCCATAATCTCCTATTGCCCGGGTCGCCCATAATCTCCTATTGCCCGGAGGCCCCATAATCTCCTATTGCCCGGGTGGCCAAAATCTCCTATTGCCTGGGGGCCCCATGAGTTGTCAGTCCGCCCCTGGCTCCGCTCTGTTCACTCGAACCATTCTAATAGGAGCGACTCAAGTCGCGCCGACTTAAAAAAAGGTTCTTGTATGACTTTGGGGGCTACTTGCATTGACTTCAATACAGAAGTAATTTTGCAAGTCGCCTCTGAAGTCGTCTTGAGATCGCCTTGCCGAGTCGCCCCCAAAGTCGCGCCGTCCCAGTGTGAACCGGGTTTTAAGAAATAGTCCTTCAAAAACATGGAATTGTTTTGCTGTAAAACTATCAGACCTTCTGCCCAACAATGCTTCCTGGCAAAAATGTCAGAATCCCCGGTAATGTAAACACAGTGTAGGGGATCCTGGGTGACATCATTGGCCACATATGGTCATGATGTCACCCAGGATACAGGCTGTTTGTTTAGAGTTCCACCAAACTGTGAAGAAGCTGCATGGTGTAATTAGAATGACGAGTTCCGTTTACTGATCTTAAGTGCAAAGCTGACCATACATGGAATGAAATTTGGCCGGTCACTAATGGATTCATGTATGGGCAGGCTGGTTGTACAGAAGTTGATCATTTGCCGAGTGATGAGTGCCACCAGCTACACTGACCATTGTATTCTGATAGCGTGGACGTTTTTCCTGCTATCAAAATACAATAGGTCAGCATGGAAGGATTGCCCCATCACATTGAATGTGTGGTAAGGGGTATCGGCTTATTGTTGTTTTTTTTTTTTATTTGTTCAAACTGCTGATTGAATAAAAAAAATTTGGTATGGCCTGGCTTAAAGGGGCTGTAAAGGATTTTTTTTTCCCTAAATAGCTTCCTTTACCTTAGTGCAGTCCTCTTTCACTTTCACATCCTTCGAATTTGCTTTTAAATGTCCTTATTTCTTCTGAGAAATCCTCACTTCCTGTTCTGCCTGTAACTCCACACAGTAATGCAAGGCTTTCTCCCTGGTGTGGAGAAAACCTCTTGAGGGGGAGCAGGAGTGTCAGGACACCCATTAACACACAGCTCCTTTCTCTATCTGCAAAGTAGAGAGTGTCCTGACTTGTCTGCTCGCCCCCTCCCCCCTCAAGAGGCTTTCTTCACACCAGGGAGAAAGCCTTGCATTACGGTGTTGAGTTACAGACAGAAGAACAGGAAGTGAGGATTTCTCAGAAGAAATAAGGACATTTAGCCCTGGTTCACACTGATGCTACTTTGAAATCGTGTTACTTTACCTAAAGTAGCGCAATTTCAAAGTAGCAAGGTAAGCACGATTTCAGGTGCTACTTGATAGACATTTGTGTGGATTCATACACAGATGTCTATAGAAATCGCACCTGAAATCGGCAAAAGGAACTGCTTTTGCAAATCGGTGCAGAGCCGCAAAATCGGTGTCGCACCAATTGGAACAGTGCCATTACCGCCAATAGGCTGCGACTTGTCATGCGATTTGATCTCTCAAATCACATGACAAATCGGTCCAATATGAACCTAGGCTAAAAAGCAAAATGGAAGGAGGAGGTAAGTGAAGGAGGACTGCACTAAGGTAAAGGAAGCTATTTAGGGAAAAAATGTGTTTGTCATCTGCATATTGGCCCAAGTACAGAGCCATGTGATGCCTACCCAGTGACAGGGAGTGTTTCCTTCTCTTTGAAGTAATGGGAAACTTTGCTAGATGATCACAATGGAAAAATATCTGTGTGAAATAACAAGCACTTCCAACACTTGCTCATTATGACCGGGGAGGGGGGATATTAGACCCCTATATGTCCATGGCTCATCATGACTGGACATTTTATCCTTTACCTTTCCATTGTTATCGTGTTGAGATGATTGCATTGTTAGAAAATAGGTGGAGACGCCAATGAAATTATTGAATGCAAGCCTATCTATTTCTTTACAAATTTTCAGAAAAGGTGTTTCTAGTTAATAGTATCTAATACAAGTCATTGACTTATTTCTAGATTGTAAGCTCTTACGAGCAGGGCCCTCTGATCCCTCCTGTATTGATTTGTATTGTGAATGTACTGTCTTCCCTAATGTAAAGCGCTGCGTAAACTGTTGGCGCTATATAAATCCTGTATAATAATAATAATAATAATAATATTGTTGGGATAGCTGTTTCTTTGAGAATGTTCTCCATCACTGTTCAGCATTTGGACCCTACTTATAAAACACTGGAGAAAAAAAAAATGCACATATGTAGAATCCTGATTTTTTACACCTCTAATCGGTTCCAGTTATTAAGGTATTTGATTTGTTACAAAAAAAGGATGTTCTCCACTTTCAAAGAATGTTTTGATGTGTATGTGTCTGTGTGTTTTCTTTCTTCCAGGTTTTATAAATGGGCTGTGCTGCAAGACAAACACAGACATGTAGGCTGTAGCTCTTGGGGGCAGGAACTCCTCTCTCTTATGTTTGTTTATATTTCAAACACTTCCCACCATCTTTTCAAGTGCACAATTTTACTATCTAATTTGTCCATCTATCCTTCACATTACCCATTCTAATAAGGGGAGCTGGAAAGCCAAGAGAACAAAGCCAACGAAGACGTTCAATTACGACTTCCAAAACTTATAACAGAAACGACAAATTAATCAGCTGTTTTATTTGCATTTGTACAACCTCTCTTAGCAAAGGACTATTGTAAAAACAGTGGGGCTGAAAGATAGAAATTATGGGCAAACAAAAGGAGAGAAATCCTCCATAGCAACGTCATCCAGGGCTGTCTTATTGAGATGGCACACCTGGGCACTGCGATATAGAGAGGTCAGAGTGCTGGGGGGATATCTAGGGCGTAGAGGGGTCAGATTGCTGGGGGGATATCTGGGGTGTAGAGGGGTCAGAGTGTTGGGGGGATATCTGGGATGTAGAGGGGTCAGAGTGCTGGGGGGATATCTAGGGCGTAGAGGGGTCAGAGTGCTGGGGGGATATCTGGGGTGTAGAGGGGTCAGAGTGCTGGGGGGATATCTGGGATGTAGAGGGGTCAGAGTGCTGGGGGCATATCTGGGATGAAGAGGGGTCAGAGTGCTGGGGGGATATCTGGGATATAGAGAGGTCAGAGTGCTGGGGGGATATCTGGGGTGTAGAGGGGTCAGAGTGCTGGGGGGATATCTGGGGTGTAGAGGGGTCAGAGTGCTGGGGGGATATCTGGGATGTAGAGGGGTCAGAGTGCTGGGGGGATATCTGGGGTGTAGAGGGGTCAGAGTGCTGGGGGGATATCTGGGGTGTAGAGGAGCCAGAGTGCCGGGGAGATATCTGGGGTGTAGAGGGGTTAGAGTGCTGGAGGGATATCTGGGATATAGAAAGGTCAGAATGCGGGGGGGGGGGGGGGGATATCTGGGATATAGAGAGGTCAGAGTGCTGGGGGGATATCTGGGGTGTAGAGGGGTCAGAGTGCTGGGGGGATATCAGGGGTGTAGAGGAGCCAGAGTGCTGGGGGGATATCTGGGGTGTAGAGGGGTTAGAGTGCTGGAGGGATATCTGGGATATAGAAAGGTCAGAATGCGGGGGGGGGGGGATATCTGGGATATAGAGAGGTCAGAGTGCTGGGGGGATATCTGGGATGTAGAGGGTCAGAGTGCTGGGGGGATATTAGAGCGTAGAGGCCCAGAGGGGCCATACTGCTGGGGAGGCTTCAATCTAGCAGGTATATTATATGCACAGGACAGTATGTATGTAGTATGTTCCCACTGTTTCTTTGCTGTACAGAATGATTGTGGAGCTCCACCCAAAAGGGGGAAGCTCTGTTTGTCTGCCTCCTACCTACTTGATGTCTCCATTGTAGGGGCCCCAGAGCATTATTATTATGATGCTATTAAGACGGCCCTGACGTCATTATTTAAATCTTGATTTTTTTTTATCAAAAACCTAACTGGTTGTTTAGGCTATAAACTTTTTCTTTCCAATTCTGATGAAACAAGTGCTTATGATGTAAACATTTTGTAGATTTAAATTTTCTAAAAACAGTTGTCCATCGTAGAAAAAAAAAAACCCTGATTTAAATCTCCAGAACTGCACAAACAAAGATGACCCTTTCTTGTATGTCCACACCCTCCACTGCAATTCCAACAATCTGTATTCCTCCAGCACAGGAAGGTGAGCTGTGTGTGGTATGGCAGGGAGGGGTTGAGCTTCAATCTTGTTATTCCTTTTTTTTTTTTTTCTTAAACTTCTAAAGGAGGTAATAAAGTCCAGCTGATTCCAGAAACTGGAGAATTTTGTTTCCACCCAGCCCCCATCACACACATTCCTCCCGTTTGCTGCCAATGGAGTCGATCTTTCACCAATACATGCCTAAGATAAGGTCTTTGTTCTTTAAGATGACCTTTTTTGCAGAAAACGGACCCACAATTGTCTCATTCTATTTATAATGCATATACATGGATTTCTTGGTATACAGATTTACAGTAATAAAATGTATTTGTAGCCTTTTTCTTTTAGCTGTGGATGGAGTGGAGAAGGATTAAAACTTGTGTCAAGTTATATTGTCATAGAAGGCTATATAAAAGTTATTTACCCTTATTTTTTGTCCTGGGGACAATCTTGTTACCACGCAGGTATTGAAGTGATCTCTCCAACAACAACACAGACAGATCAGCTTTGCAAAATTCCATTCCTGTTGTCCCCAAAACCGTAAGGACTCATTATTGCTGTATGATATTTTGAGTAAGCATTAAAAAAAATTCTGGGCATCCCATTGATAAACAGATTTTCAAAGGGCACAGAGAAGTGGGCCCATCATCGTATCTTTAGGCTGGGTTCACACTGGTACGACACGTCTGTTATACTACTCACCTTACTTTGCCCTACAACACCAGTCCTACATCGGTCCTACTTTGATCCTACTTCCACCTGACTTGAATTAACAGGATAAGATTTTGGTCCGACTTTGACATAGTCCAGGGATGGACTGGCCATTGGGACTACATGGAGTTTCCTGGTGGGCCGGCTTCAGTGACAGCAGACCGCCGCCCCCTTCCGCTCCTCTGTCTCTCCCTTACAGCAGCGCTCACCTCCTCTCCCTCCCCGCAGTGCTCACCTTGGGGGAACAGAGCAGGGGCACGACAGAGGAGAATGGGGAAGGGGACAGACAGCTGACTCAACAGCTATGGCCTGGGAGTTTCTCACTTCTGCCTAATCTTGTCCTATAAGGGGGGGCACCACACTGATTCTTTTCCCCCGGGTAAAATAATGTCTAGCTTCCCCACTGGTACTGCCTATAAAAGTACCAGTACCAGCCGTTCTACTCTAATAATGTAGAACGGCTAGTGGCTAGTGAAGGGGGAGAGGAGGCTTGGGTGGACGGGGAGGGGGGTGCGAGGGTTGTCCGGCCGCCATGGGAGAGACCTGTCAAAGTGGGCCAGTCTGGATAAAGTCCAGGGCCAAATTTTTGCCCCAGTCCAGCCCTGACATAGTCTGATGCCTTGTACACACGTACGGAATTTCAAATGTGAAAAGTTCCTGAGGGGAAAGCCGAGAACCTGTTCGGTTCAGTCCTCTCCCCCTACACACGGCCGGTTTTCCCGACAGGAAAACTGCAATGGAGCTTTGGCCCATTGAATATCATTGAAGTCAGATCAAAGTCGGATCCTTGTCCTAACCATCCGACTTCTGACATGGTAAAAGGAATTTATATCACACTGGGACTGTTTTGATTTGTCAAAGGACAAGTCAAGCCTTCTACACACGATCAGTTTTCCCGACGGGCAAACTGTGACAAGAGCTTTTGGCTGGGAATCCAGGCCGTGTGTATGCTTAATCGCAGTTTTTCCCATTAGAAAACTGCCAAAAACCTACATTTTTGGCCAGTTTTTCCCATCTGAAAAACTGCGAGGAGCATACACATGGCCTGGATTCCCAGCCAAAAGCTTTTCTTACATTTTTCCCAGCCGGGAAAACTGATCGTGTGTACGAGGCTTAACTTGTCCTTTGACCAATCAAAACAATCCCAGTGTGATAGAAATTCCTTTTACCATGTCGGATGTCAGAAGTCGGATGGTTAGGACAAAGATCCGACTTTGATCTGACTTCAATGATATTGAAGTAGAACCAAAGTAGTGCAGGAACCTTTTTTAAAGTTTGACAGTTTAAGGACGGCTCTCATAGGGAACCATTGATTTACACACGTCATGCGACATGTGCTCCCAAAGTCGGAGCGGGTGCCGTACCAGTGTGAACCCAGCCTGAGGTTTGTGATTGCAAACACACCAGATACCAGGGCTCATTAATTCATTTGTAGGCTTTCTATACTTTTGTGTGTGTATATTTATATATATAATGTTTGGGAAAACAATTAAAGGGGTTGTAAAGGTAAAAGTTTTTTTACCTTAATACATCCTATGCATTAAGGTAAAAAACATCTCACAGCACCGCCCCCCCCCCCCCCCAGTCCCCGTTTTACTTACCTTACCGTTCGAAACTCCCAGGCGCGTCCACGTCATCCTCTTCGGTTCCCAGCCTGGCCGTTGATTGGCTAGGCTGGGCGGATTGATAGCAGCGCAGCCATTGGCTGGCGCTGCTGTCAATCACAGCGGATGACGCGGCGCGCCGGGGGGGCCGAGTGATACAGTCGGCGGCTATGGCCGCCGCTGTATCACAGGAGCGCGCTCGCAAAAGCTTTCCACCGTGCGAGCGCCCGCGCATGAAGATGAAAAGCTTTTGCGAGAAGGAGCCCAGACAGCCGCCGAGGGACCCCAGAAGACAGCTTTCCGGGCCACTCTGTGCAAAACGAACTGCACAGTGGAGGTAAGTATCACATGTTTGTTATTTTTTTTTTTAAAACAACCTGACTTTAGTGTCCCTTTAAAGCTTGTTGCTTTTCATGCCTTTCAGCCTTTTTTCTGGACTTTGTGGTTTCAAAGTGGAAACCGCACAAGCTGTAGCCTATAGCTTGACAAATGTGGTGAAATGTGCTCTGTATGTGTGCTGTTATCCAAGGACATTACACAGAACCCACAAGACTCTTGTCAACATTTACAGATATCCTTTGTACAAGTTTCACCAGCTTATCTCAATAGGACATTTTTTTAGGATAAAATTCCATCTATAGGCGGTGTCCCCCCCCCCCAACATCTAACAGACTTCCCGCTATTAACTACACAGAAAGATGCCACAGTCGAGAAGCAGTAGCCTCCCCAATGCCCAAAACCTCTGACTTGACCACACAAAGCCAGCATTGACACAATCTTTACTTGTTTTGTGTGGCTGAGTTGCAGCTGTTACGGATCTGCTACTGACATCATTGGTCTACGGGTTACTGATCCAGTTTTTAGGGAACTCCATACTCCATACATTACCCTGGTAATGGCAAGTTGTGGGAACTTTAGGATCTGTATAAATATTTGCAAACAGTCTTCAACCTCCCTGGCAAGACCTGGGATAACATTTGTGCCGACAAGGCGTTATAACTGAACACCAGGCAAACAGCTGAATACACAGATGCAGTAAATATATGAGACCTGTTTTATCTACCAAAGGATTTGTAGTTCTGTCTATCCAGTGCTGAGATTTACACAGCTCTGCCCCACAGCTCAGCCCTATGGAGGAGGGAATGAGACCTGATTTTTCGTTCCTGCATGGTTTTGTAATCACTTACACGTATCCTCCCTGCCGCCACCCGTTTTCTGCCAATTGAGTCCATCATCTCCCCTCTCCTCTATCAGCAGCATGCTCCTTGCACTGCAGCACACCTGATTTGCTCTGCATAGTGCTTCTTTGCCCCATCTTTGAGCTCAGTTGGACATACGATATAGTAGATTTTCAAGAAGTGAATACCAATTCAAATTATAGTACTTGTACTGCTTACATTCAAAAAAAATAGGGCTGTTACTGATTGCAATTGTTGTGTTCGATTAATCGACTAATTTTGATTAAAGGGGTAGTTCCCCCAAAAACCTTTTTTTTTACATTGATTGAGGCTCGTTTTGTCAAGGGGAATCGGGTGTTTTTTTTTAGAATCGAAGCAGTACTTACCGTTTTAGAGATGCATCGTCTCCGACGCTTCCGGGTATGGTCTTCGGGGAAGGGCGTTCCTATTTGATTGACAGGCTTCCGACGGTCGGATACATCGCGTTACGATTTTCCGAAAGTAGCCGAACGACGGTGCGCAGGCGCAGTATACTGCCGCACCGGCACTCGGCTTCTTTCGGCTACTCGTATGCGACCGTCGGAAGCCTGTCGGAAGCCTGTCAATCAAATAGGCACGCCCAGACCAGACGATCATACCCGGAAGCGACGGAGACGATGCATCTCTAAAACGGTAAGTACTGCTTAGATTCTAAAAGAAAAACACCCGATTCCCCTTGACATAACGAGCCTCAATCAATGTTAAAAAAAGTTTTTTTGGGGGAATTACCCCTTTAATTATAATTAGGGTTGTCCCGATACCGATACCAGTATCAGTATCGGGACCGATACCGAATATTTGCGGGAGTACTTGTACTCCCGCAAATGCCCCCGATGCCTGGTAGAATACTTGCCCCCCCCCCTGCCGCCGCAAAGCCGCCGCCGCTGCGTTAATCAGCGTGCGGGGAACATTACAGGCAGCTTTTGTTTGAATAGCTGTGTTCCCCGCCGCGCCGCGTATAGACACTCCCCCTTGCTCGGGATTGGACGCCCCCCAGCTCCCACGTTATTGGATTTGATTGACAGCAGTGGGAGCCAATTGCTGCGCTGCTATCAGTGAAAAAACACAAGGATTTACAACCCCTTTAAGCGCTGACCAGTGTATTCTGACAATGGAGGAGTCCCCATTGTCAGAAAACAATAACACAGTGAGGAGGATCCCCCCCATGCACCTCACTTGTGTGAATAGGGGAATCTGCTCTGTTTTGTTAGATCAAAAAAAACTGATCAATATATAGCCAGCCTTAGGTTAGACCACGGGTGCTCCAAATTAGTAATGGAATTTAGATCTGCTGCAGTTTCAGTTGGGATTTCATAAAGCCAACTTGTGTTTTTATATGTTAGGGCAGGGGTCTTCAAACTTTCTAAGCAAAGGGCCAGTTTAGGAGGGCCAGACTAGGTAGAAAATGTCCTGGTGTCCAGTTGGAGTAAACCATGCTCTGTCTCTGGTGTCAGTGATAAGAATAGTGCCCCATTGTTGGTGTCAATGGAAAGAATTCTGCCCCATTGTTGGTGTCAGTGGGAGAAATAGTGGCCTATCATTGGTGTCGGTGGGAGGAAAAGTTGCGCACTATTGGTGTCAGTGGTCCATCGTTGGTATAAATTGAAGGTATTGTGCCCTTTTGATAGTGCTCCATATGCCCCATTGTTGGTGTCAGTGGATGGAATGATGCCCCACGGGCCAGATAAAGGCCATCAAAGGGCCGCAGTTTGGAGACCTCTTCTGTGTTAGGGTGAATTAGGAGCTGTTCCTTGTAAGCAACTCCTGAGTCCCTCAAAATATGAGCAAATCTGCATTTCAGATTTCCAGTAGGATTAATCTTGTCCATACGTGGCTTTCTACATGTTGTATTAAACAAAAAAAAGTCTACTAATTTAAAACAGAGGGGGTTAGTAACTGGAGAGTGCAAAATCTGGTGCAGCTCTGCATAGAAACCAATCAGCTTCCAGTATATATTGTCAAAACTTAACTGAACAAGATGAAGTTAGAAGCTGATTGGCTAGCATGTACAGATGAGATGCATCAGATTCTGAGTCCACCGGTTTTAGTAAATCTCCCCCACTGTCTATAGGATCTTAGCTCTGCAGCCTGCCAACCACAAAATATGCTGCTGACTGTATTTAAAAGCAAAACACAAGTAGTGGCGCAGTCATAAAAGCAATTTCCGTGTTCTCTGATGACTAAAAGATAATCAGGACTTTTGGTATGTAGAGGCTGCTGTATGTCTCGGGGCTTCCCTGAAATTATATCGACAACTCTCTGTGGTCTGTTATAAAAAGCTGGAAGAGGAACAACATACCATGTGTCATTCAGCAGCCAAGCTGCGCGGCTCGGCTGGCAGGCTTTGTGCCTGGGTGTGGCCGCAGAAACAGTTTGAGTTCCTATTTCATCGTCAATGTTGGGAGATAATAATCACTGCGTGTAACTCTGAGGATTTCATGCGATTTGACGATAGTTTAGCAGACCAACAAACTTGTGTAGATAAACAAAACTTTACAGTTGGGATTATTAAGTGCAGAGTATAGTATCAATGATCGATTTGGATTTCAGCTGACTGTAGGCAGATCAGTGACAGACTATTTCTGAAAGCTGCACTTGGCATATTACTATTTTCCTTTTTGTGTTGGTGTACCATTTCTATAGTGCTGAATGAACTGGGCACTATATTTGGATATGAGGTGCTTACCCGGTGTTCTGACGAATAAGTTCCCCCCCCGGCAGATAAGGACCCCCCCGCCCTTACTGTTCCTCTAGCACACGGTGTCCTGGCGAAAAAGTTCCCACGGCAGATAAGAACCCCCCTGCCCTTACTGTTCCTCTAGCACACGGTGTCCTGGCAAAAAAATTCCCACGGCAGATACGGACCCCCCCCCTGTACTGCGCAGGCGCGGCACTTGCGCAGTGTGAACTCAACTGAGCCTCCGAAAATAGGCAAAGATATAGAGCTGAGAGTCAGTTCTACACGGCGCCTGCGCACTGGCTATGGCACATGCCACACGCTCCCAATGCTAGTGCTACGCTGCAAGGGGCGGGGGTGATTTTAGCAATAAAGTACGCATCTTAACGGGGTGTGTTAAAACAAATGAAGAGCGGGTTTTACAATGTGGCCCGCTAAGGCATATTTTATTGATAAATCACCCCCGCCTCTTGCAGAGTAGCACTAGCATCTGAAGCATCTGACTCTCAGCTCTACATCTTCGGCTAATTTTAGAGGCTCAGTTGAGTTCGTACTGCGCAAGCGCCTGCCCAGCACAGGGGGGTCCTTTTGCGCCGCAGGAACTTTTTCGGCAGGACACCGGAAAGTGTGCTAGAGGAACAGTAAGGGCAGGTCAGACAAGCTCTGATGGGCAGCATAATCCAGTGCAAAGATTGTTTGGGGCCCATCCACATCAACGCATACATGTTCCAATGAAGAGCAGCATGTATAATGTTAGTGTTACTAGACCCACAACAGTAAAATCAGTCTATATATGCAACAAAAAGCATGCTTGTTATACTCACTATGGAACCTAAGGGGTTAATCCTCTGCAAAGGCTGTTTGATACTGTATGCAGGGATGTATTCTGGCCTAGGCCGACAAGGCCCAGGCCTACGGCGGCACTTTGCGGGGGGCGGCCGGCCGGTCCTCTTCCCACGGTGTCCCTCTGTCCTCTTCCCACGGCGTCCCTCTGTCCGTCACCTATAGCAATCCTCTGTCCTTCTCCCAGGGCATCCCTCTGTCCTCTTCCCATGAATATGACAGGGGTGTGGCTTTGAAAGGAAGGGGTGGGTCATATTTAAATTAGGGGGTGCGCAAGTTTAGTCAGGCCTAGGGCAGCACAAAACCTAAATACATCTCTGACTGTATGCACAGATCCTCCCCTTCTTGCATTCTCTCCAAAACATGTCCGGATAAGACAGAGTTACTGGAGTCAGGCTGCACATGCTCAGTTTAGTGTGTATTACTAGAGCGTTGCACCTTAGACTTCAGTGCAAGTCTCTATTGTAAATATCTCCTAAACCGTGGAGGTTTAGGAGATATTTGTTGCACCTACAGGTAGGCCTTAATCTAGGCTTACCTGTAGGTAAAAGTGGTTGTACAAGCACTTTAAAGTGTATGAACCGCCAAAACTTTTTTTTAAGGGGGGGTGGGCGAGGGTTGGAACCCGTGTCAGGTTTTCATTGCTGTCTGTGTTCTGTGTCTCGCTGTAAATAATTCAACCTATTTGTCCTGTTGACTATTGTCACTGAAAATTATGGAACATTTTACAGCTGTCACCAGAAGAGGAATAGAGGGGAAAATTTTCAATGGAGAGAACTGTCTACAAGGGGAATTCCCATCATTTAATAAATATTTACTCACTTCCTGTTCCATCTACATTGCAGGAAGTGAACGTAACTCTTCCCAATTTGACACAGACCACAAATAATAAACTGCCTTGGGTTTTATTTTTCCCTCTTCTACCCAAAGCTAAAATAAAACATTTTGGGTAGACATACAGGGCCAGATTCACAGAGCCCTTACTCCGGTCTATCTCGCGTTAGACCGGAGTACTTTCAAATTACGCGCGCCGTTTCATTAGTCTGAATCCTCACACCATGAAACGACGGCTTCGGGCTTCAATCCGACTGGCTTACGTGTTCGTACGCCTTCGGATCTACGCTGCAATAAATTTGCGGCCGCTGGGTGGAGTTCCCGTCGTTTTCCGCGTCGGGGTATGCAATTGAGCTTTTTCCGACAATCCACAAAGTTACGAGCGTCATTCGCAATCTCTTACGGCATCTGTAGTCATCGTTTTGCCGTGTAAAGTTATTCCAGCTTTTATCTGGTCTAATATTAGACAGCCCATGTTAAGTATGGCCGTCGTTCCTGCGTTGAATTTCAACGTTTGTTTTTATTTTTTACGTAAGTCGTCCGGGAATAGGAATGTACGTAAACGACGCTACTCAAACAAAAAATGACGTAACTACATTATTTTGCGCAATGCACGGCGGGAAATTTCTGAACGGAGCATGCGCAGTTCGATCGCCGCGGGGACGCGCCTAATTTAAATGCTTCACGCCCCCTAATCGCGTATTTCGATTCCGCCGCGAGAAATACACTACGCCGCCGTACCTTACGGGCCAAAATCTAAATTAATTTGTCGTAGAGCCAGGTAAAATACGGCGGCGTAGTGTATCTCTGATACTCTGCGCCAATGTAATTGTATCTGAATCTGGCCCACAGTTCGAAAAAAAAAGAGCATTGCAATGTGCACCTTCACACCACATGGCAGTGCACATGTATTGTATGCCATGCATTGCCACGTGATGTGGTGTGAACTAGCCATTAATAGGGCTGAATAACCAAGGTGTGCGTTATTGTGTAAGCCATTTGTAGAAGGAAGAACATGTAGAGTTTAAGGATCTGTTGATGGAGTAAATAAAAAAAAATCAGTATAGGTCTTTTCTTGAGGCAGTTTGTTATCAAAGAATTGCGTGCTGCTTGGAACATCTGGAAATCATTCTGGTTGGGTCACACAAAATCCCTCCCAGGTTCTCTTCTTCGTTCTCTCAGCCTCCAACGCCCTGAGTCCTGCCATGGGTCCTGCTAACACAACTTAGCAGTGATTTCTATATTGGCGGCTTGCAGTTAACCCTTTGTACACTTTAACACACTACTAGGGAACTTTTCTGGGGAAAAAGCGGAGTCTGGGTTTGCATATAATGCAAAACGTTTCAAGCTGGCCAACTTCTGTTTAAATCCGAGGACAGACTTTTTTTCGGTTCTGTTATGTTGACTGTGTTTTATGGCGTGATACCGCAATTGTATGCCTCCTTCCAATGAGTTATATTTTAATGTATACAGCCGTGTATCTATGTATTTCTGCGTTTTTTTTCTGTGTATACGTCTCTAGGTGTGTCTTGCCTTAGGCAACGCACCTTTGTTGTCACTGTGTGTGTGACCTGGTAACGTGTGAAAGTTACAGTAAGTCCATTATAAACATGCAGCTTGTGTGTGTGCTGGGGGGGGGGGGTGTAGTATGGGGTTGTAGAGAAATATATTGTTAAGCAGGTAAGATGATACTAAGGGTTCTTGTTCAAAAGAATTCTAGCGATTAATCTAGGAGAATAACATATGGCTTTTAAACTAATTTGAAGGATATATATATATATATATGGATGGATAGCTATATATATATATATATATATATATATATATATATATATATATATATTTATTATTATTATTATTATTATTATTATTATTTTTGTTTGGATACCATGTTTCTCTGAAAATAAGCCCTACCCCGAAAATAAGACCTAGCGTGAGTTTCTGGGGTGGCTGCAATATATGCCCTACCCCAAAAATAAGCCCTAGTTAAAGTCCTTGTAAAAACATGTAATCCGTTCTGTAAAAAGATTATATAATGTGTGTCTCCTTGTGTAACTTTATTGTGGAAAATACCTTATTTACAGCACTGCTGGGCGCTCACGTGACCCGCCCGAGCTCTTCTACTCTCCTCTCCTCCCTGCTGATGTCAGCTGTTTTTTTTTAATAAAACTTTATTAAGCCCCTTCCCACTGCAGTACTCAGAGTGGGGCTGACGTCATTGGGGATCTTGGCCCCTCCCTCTGCAGTATTTGGAGTAGGGAAGAAGAGCTCCAGCGGGTCACGTGAGCGGCAAGCAGCACTTTTAATAAGGTATTTTCCACAATAATGTTACACAAGGAGACACACTGCACATGATCATTTTTTTTTTTACAGAACGGATTACATAATTTTATAAGGTCTTTAAACAAAGGTTTATTTTTGGGATTACAGAATTTCACAATGCTGACTCCGGAGCTGACAGGGGGAGATTTTTTTTGTAAATACTAGGGTTGTCCCGATACCACTTTTTTAGGACTGAGTACAAGTACCGATACTTTTTTTCATGTACTCGCCGATACCGAATACCGATACTTTTTTTTAATTGTCATGTGACAGTTTTCAAACCACAATACAGACTAAGGATATTTTCTTTCGAATTATGAAGAACTCTAACTCAAGACATTAGAAAAGAATAAAAATGAGTAAAAATGAATAAAAATGTTTTATTTGCTTGTCACGCAGTAGTAAAAAACTCAAACACTTTTCACAGAACATGTTGATAAATACAAAAAAAGTATTCTATTTAGGTATCGGGAGCATTTGCGCGAGTACAAGTACTCCCGCAAATACTCGGTATCTGTCCCGATACCGATACTAGTATCGGTATCTGGACAACCCTAGTAAATACCAAAAAAAAATAAGACATCCTCTGAAAATAAGCCTTAGTGTGTTTTTTATAGCCAGAATTAATATAAGACCCGGTCTTATTTCCGGGTAAACATGGTAGTTGTTTAGGTTGAGTAAAGACAAATGCTGATCCAGTACAGCTTTTTGAAATCCCTGTCAGTTTTAGTTTTTTTTCCAGGGGAAGGCAACCCGCTTAAAGTGTATCTAAATGCAAGACTTTTTAAATTGTGGTTAGAGCAAGTAACAGTTGTTAGCAACCCATTGCGTTGTCACCATAACTGGAATACAGTGGAAATCTTCACTGTTGTCACCTTACAGCCATCAGTGCATGCATATACAGAGAAAGCAGGTTCAAGGAGGCTGTAGATCAGGTACAAGTCCTATGAGGCATTGCAAGCCGCTGATCATTACAAGCATGACTCCCAAAGGCAGAGGCGTGATGGGACTTGTGGTTCTGCAACAGCTGGAGGACCACAGGTTGAGCACCCATTGACTATCCCACTGGCTGCTGTTCCTTCTGATATGTTACCTTTCTGCCTTTTGCTATTAAAGCACCCTTAATTTCAAAAGCTCATAATAACGTAGTATTAAAGGTAATTTTTTTTATTTATTTTTTTATCAAAAACCTATACTTACCTGCTCTGTGCAGTGGTTTTGCACAGAGCAGGCCTGACCCTCTTCCTCTCGGGTTCTTTGCCGGTGCTCCTGGCTCCTCCTCCCACTGAGTGTCCACATAGCAATGTGCTTACTATAGGGGCACTTGTGCGTTCTCCCTCCCGAGCTCTGCTTTGTGTGTTTGGCCACACCCCTCTATCCCTCGTTACAGACTTTGAGTGTACCTGCTGTACCTGAGCCAATAAGAAGCGTGAGAGCCGAGAGAGCCTCAGATCTCATTCACATCACTGTAATGAGATCCGGCTCTGGTATGTTTTTGGGGGGCTATGGTGGAAGCTGCATGCAGAAGGATTTTTTAATGTACCGCATACAATGCAGTAAAGCAAAAAAGCTTCTGTCATTACAGGAAATTATAAGTCAGCTGTTATAAGGTTTTGGAAATCTGCAATGGTTTCTTAAATAAATAAAATATTACAACAATTTTTGCTTAACTCCAAGCAGAAAAAACGTTCATCTTGAATATATCCAGGGCTGCTGTTAGAAATCATGGGGCCCCGTACAGCCTACCTGGCAGGGCCCCCCTCAAATATATCAAAACAACATTTTCACTTAAATATACTAAAATCATTCTTAGCGGATACAAAGATAACAGAGAAGCTGTTTGAATTGGCCCTTTTTTAATTTGTTTTTTTACATTTTTGAATAAAAACATTTTATAAAAATAAAAAATGAAATAAAATAATTTTACAAATACATTTTTTTACAATTTTTTTAAAGAATTGTATTATATTTTACAAGGGATTAACACAATACAGGGTTATAATTTTTTTTATTTTTATGGGACAGGGAAGCCATCAGCTGTGTCTGTGTCTCTTCCTGCAGCAGCTGAAAGTCGGCAAGAGGGAGAGAAACCCGTTTCCAGCTGCTGCACAGAGTCACACAGGGCATCCTGTAATTGCCCCTCCATCTGATTCCCTCTGCTGTTTGGGCCCCCCTGTGAGCCCGGGCCCCCTACAAGAGGACTGGTGGTCCCACCCTATCAGCAGCCCTGAATATATCACATAATAGCTGCAAAGGATATAGATTTACTTTGTGTGCTTCAGTTACGTTAGCAAACCTAATTCTTACCATTGTAGAGGTGACATCATCACAGTGCTGTACATAGGCTGTGCAGAGAGCAAACCCGTGGGAGAGACCCAACAGGCACCACCTACTATAGACTTCCTGTAGAAAACTAGAGGAGGGGATGGATACAAAACCAGTCCTTCTGCAGAAGGTGAGAGAGCAGCAGTTACCCGTCTTCATTACAGGAACCCCCTGCACAAAAGGAAAGTTTAACGTTGGATTAATGCACAGATCTGGAATACACAATACACACCAAGATTCAATTGAGCATAAGCATGCCTCTTATTTATACAATATATCCTTATTCCAGATTTAAAAGGGTTGTAAAGGTACAATTTCTTTTTTCCTACATAGCTTCCATTACCTTAGTGCAGTCCTCCTTCACTTACCTCATCCTTCGATTTTGCTTTTAAATGTCCTTATTTCTTCTGAGAAATCCTCACTTCCTGTTCTTCTGTCTGTAACTACACACAGCAATGCAAGGCTTTCTCTCTGGTGTGGAGTGTCGTGCTTGCCCCTCCCCTGGACTACAGGAGAGTCAAGACGCTATCTACGTTGCAGATAGAGAAAGGAGCTGTGTGTTAGTGGGCGTCCTGACTCTCTCGTAGTCGGAGGGGTCGAGCACGACACTTCACACCAGGGAGAAAGCCTTGCATTACTGTGTGGAGTTACAGAAAGAAGAACAGGAAGTGAGGATTTCTCAGAAGAAATAAGGACATTTAAAAGCAAAATGGAAGGATGAGGTAAGTGAAGGAGGACTGCACTAAGGTAAAGGAAGCTATTTAGGGAAAAAAAGTGTACCTTTACAACCCCTTTAAGTTTCATGCCTGTATTAAAAAAAAATGAACTTGTGGTGTTATGGGTATTGCAATTTCATTGTTATCCCAGAGAAGATTTCACCGAGATATGTTACTGTTCCTAAAGTGTAATGGTAAAAAAAAAAAATGCTCCTCTATAGTTTGACGAGGCATCTTGTCCCTGCCCAGGTGACCCCTCCAGAGGTGACACCCTGCAGCCACTACATACTTCTTCAAAGATCCATTGAACCGAGTGCAAAGAATATTCACATCCGAAAGAAATCCTTCTCTGATGTAATCATAGAAGTTGATTTTATGGTTAGTTAGACCTGTAAGATATTTTGCAACTATCCGAACAGAAGCGTTCAACATCCCCAGACACTGTCATTACATTGACACTGTAATTATGTGTATAATATTTAGCCTTAATTAGTGGTATCATTAAGGCTTCTTTGTTTTTTTTTTGTTGATGTAACTTCTGAACTGCTTGCATGGCTTTGCATTTTGGGCGTTCATGCCCCAACTTGTCGTCAATATACCCTGGTGAAAGGGGTGGGGTTGGGACTTTGCTCTAGGAGGAGAATTGCTCTAAGCTGCCAGTGCACCACTCCTCTAGCAGTAGCGGAGGAATGTGGTTCATCTGGCTCATAACATCAAGGTGAGAAGTGCCCCTCCGGGGCCTAGCACTGTCACAGTTGCAGTCTATATAACCTGGATAACCTAGATAATGTTTTGCAGTGTTTAGGATAGAATATCACAGTTTCAACTTGTTCAAAAGTCTCCTTCACACCTTACAGAGCTACTAAATGCATTAGACTTAAAGTGGGTATATCCGTGTTCTCAATTACTGGCGGCCCCTCTGTTCTAACAAGATGTATAACTGTGTATGTGTTTTTAATCGTAAATACCTTAATCCACATTGCCAATGTGCGGTCATGTGAGCACCCGCAGCTCCTTCCCCAACCTAAGAACTACAGTGAGAGGGACTGAGATCTCTCTCTGATGTCTGATGTGAACACACATCGGCGATGTGGATTAAGATATTCAGGATTATAATAAATAAAAAAAAAAAAAACATACACTGAGTTGTATATCGTGTTATAACAGAGGAGCTGCCAGTGATTAAGAATACTAACTTTACTGCCACATTGAATAGCGTCTATAGATGAGGGGAGATGCAGCTCACACACAGGAGCTGACAGGCAGGGAGGGGGAAATGGAGAGAATGCGGGCTGATGGAGGCACATAACCTGACCACGGTATCATGGCTCAGCAGCCATGAGTACCATGGTCAGCATGCACGGGAACACAGGAACAGGCAGGATCAACCAGTTTTTTTACAGCATACAAAGGAAAAAATGCACAAGCACTATGCTGTTTAACATGTTTTAAAGAGATGGTAAACCTTAGAAAACAAGCCTGCAAGACAAAGGCATAATGAGCTAGTATGCATCGCATACTACTAGCTTATTATGAAACGCTTACCTTAGAACTATGCCCTGCATTCCGTTCCCACGGCCAAAATATTTAATCAGAGTTACTTCCGGGTTCGGCGCTGTGATTGGCCAGAGCCACAATGACATCACTCCCCAGCATGTGCGTGGGTGCCACCAGTCATGGCATGGATACTGAAGAAACAGCACGAGTGGGCCGTTTCTTCAGTGCGCATCCACCGATGACGACGGCAGCAGTGCATAAAGTGAATATCTCCTAAACTGTGCACGTTTAGAAGATATTTACAGTATCTACGGGTAACCCTTATTATAGGCTTACGTGTAGGTACAAGTGGTGTAACAGAGTTTACAACCACTTTAAAGTAACAGGATCCCCCCTTTATTTTCTAGGGTTACAACCTTTTAGTGTCGGTCTGTGTTTTTATATGTCTGAATACATATATATCTGTACAGAATTGCTTGCCTATTAACCAAATACAACCTTGTTAGATCCTTGCAATAATTCTTTGTATAACGTACACGAACCTGTCCATATTAGACCTCATTCACACAGGCATTGAAAATAGCTTGGTGGTGTTGCATTCCCGAGTACCCGTGGTCCAGGGCAGGTTGGACGGAGGGTGGCCAGCAGTAGAAATACCTAATATAAGTTGGGTCACCACTTCCTTTCTTAAAACAGGGAGCAGATAGAAGTGTAAACACAGCAACATTAGTGTTGTGTCAAAGCAAGGCAGAAACTTGAAGAGTTTATCAGGTGTTGATACATGTAGTAAATGCGCCTGTAGTGCTTAAAGAAGAAGCCCTATAAAAATATTTATAAAAAAATCTTATAGGGCAGTTAAGGTAAAAAGCTTACAATAAAGCTTAACATAAAGTTCATCGCGGCTTGAATCCCTGTGCAACTAATTTATTCATTAGTGCCATAGTTGTGTTTTATGCAGGGCCGATCCTAGGCAGGGTGCGCGGGGTGCTCTGCACCCAGGCACCGCAGAGGTGGGGGGGCCAAAGCTCCAGAGATCTCCTCTCCCTCCTCCTTGTGTGTGTCTATAGGCAGAGAGCATGTAGCGGGTGCTGCGGTTCCCCATCCTGCTTGCTCTCTCCGCTGGAAACTGACAAGAGTGCATACCTCCCGCTGTCCCCAGAATCCAGGCTGGGTACTGCAGCAGAGCATAGTACCGGAACACATTCCAGTACTAGGTTTCTGTCCGGTGCACGTGGAGCAGTCTCTGACCATCTTTTGTATTATGTCTGCAGTCTCTGACCATCTCCTGTATCATGTCTGCAGTCTCTGACCATCTCCTGTATCATGTCTGCAGTATGTCTGGGGGCTTTTACTAACAGACTCTCTAACAGAAGCCCTCTCTGTGGGCATTAGAGAGACCACCCTCCAGGCCCCATTAGTGTACCAATTTTCTTAATTGTTAAAAGATCATGGGAGGATCCCAGGGTAATGAAGACTTCTTAGGGGAGCATCTCTGTGTTTAAGTCGTAGTGAGTGAGTGAGTGAGAAACTAATATAGCGCAACACATACGAACTGAATCGCCCCTGGGTGCTTAGTATCCTTTCCCTACTGTACTTTTGCCCTCGAAAAAATGGGTTTTGTGGCCACAGAAACATTTGTAAAGGAAAGAGTTCGTAAGATGACCACGCCCACGTGGGGGGCGCCAGAAATATTTCTGCAGCCAGGCGTCTGTGACCCTAGGATTAGCCCTGTTTTTTTGCATGTTAAAAGCTGCTTTAAAATGTCACCCCTATGTAAACTTGGCCTTAATCTAACCAATCTCTTCTTTTATGAGACATTAAAAACTTGTGAAAAACTATTTTATTGTCCTCTTTGAACTTTTCTGGCCATCATTATCTCTTCGGTGCCAGTTTATTCCTGTATAAGAAAAAAAAAGAAAGGGCATTCATACTAGTGAAGTCTCAGGAATACACATACAGTATGTACTTGCTGCCAGGCTGTTAAACAGCAGCTGCAGGAGAAATGTATGGCCATGAATAATATTTGGGAGTGGCTGCGAGTGATCCTCGACTGCGTATGACTAAGGCTGCATTCACACATGAGCGTCGGTCGTTCGGTCGTTTTTTCGGCGTTTTTTGCCGGCGTTTTGTTGCGCGTATTCAAGCTTATTTGCGCGTTTGCATACAGCGTCGTCCGACGTTTTTGTACTTCGACGTTTTTTATTTTAGCCAATAGGAAAAATTATCATCTTTTCATCACTTGTTGCTATGTTGGTAGATTTTTTTTTTATCTTCTGCCTGGGTGAAAAGTTCTATTGATTAGAGCGACAAAACGCCCGTAGCAAACGCTCGTTGTCGCGCAAGTCACTTGAATCGAGCGTTTCCATTGCTTTCTATGGGAAATGGAAACGCTCAAATACGCCCAAACCGCCCTATACGCGCGTCAAAAAAAGGTCCGAGACTTGTTTGAGCTTCACGCAACCGGCGTTCGGCGTTAAGATGTGAACAGTCACCATAGACAATAATGTTATTTCATCCCTCCGGCGTATTGTAGCGTCGCGCTTCAGGCGTTAAAACGCCTAGGTGTGAATGCAGCCTAAGGCTTCTTTGAGACGATGAGCTGTAGCTTGCAGGCCTATTTGATTGCTCTACGCTGCCTGTCTGCTGAAACACAGGCTACGTTCAGCTCAATGGATGAATGGAAAGGCACTGTGCAAGTAGTGTAGATTCCGACATTACCGATCAAAAAGTAATTAATAGTGCAGTTGCTTTTAGTATGCCAGTTGTTCCACCCATTCCTGGATTGGGACTGTTTTCTAAACTAAGCCAAAAAATGATGGCCGAAACATAAAAATAAAACAAGGATTTGGAGCTTGTTATCTTTTTAAATGAAAAGTGTGTGATCCTGAAGATTTAAGGCATGAAGTGCTGTGTAGTATAGCATACATTTCTCAATGACAAATTCCGAAAAAGAAAAACCCCTCTAGACAGGGCTGTGCTGCCTGAGAGACGTGTATGACTTGATGTCCCTTGAATGTCTTGTAGACACATGATCCCAGTTGCCCCTGTGCCCTGACACATGTGACAAAGATGAAAATAGCGTCAAAACATTCCATGGAGTATTCCACCTCTCACATTACCTGGAATCCAGCTACGACATTCAGAGAGAGGCTGTTACACAATCCACTCTACTAAAGATCCTTTTATCTAGTCGCCATCCATTATACCCCTTTAAATACCCACCTAGTGGTAGATTTGTAGAGTGAAGTTTTTATTTGTGTTAATTTCAAGAATAAGGAATAATAAGAACACATTTACTGTTAATTTACAATAAGAAATGTAGATCTACCGTGATGTCCTTTGGCAGAGCTATTGTTTTCCTCCTGAAATAAGATGGGCCATGCTTCTTCTCCCATAGGTGTAAATATGCATTTCTTCACCCTGTATTAAGCTGGCCATACATGGATGCAAATTTCATCTCATTCCCGTGAATCAGCTGAAATACAAACCTTGGTTGGTTTACCCAACACCACCGGGCTTGACAAATTTTCAGTGAGAAATCAAAGCAGCCAGGCAGAGAATCAGTTGAACAGTGTCTGCACAGCTGCAATCACTTTTCGGGTATTCTGGCAGCCGTGGGAGATTCGTCCATCCACAGGATTTAGCATTGATGGTGAAAGCTATGGCGTTTCCTCAATCAGCCCAGCCTTTACTGGCAAGGCCAGATGAACTTTGTAGGCTGCTTTATTACAAATCTTTAGTAATTTCCGCATCTACATTTGGAATATGTGCACTAAAAATCTTTTCCAGTGGTCAGAATCACTCCAAAAAAATCCAACATGGTCTAATGCAATATACGTCTATATTGCGGAGAGTGCCTCTATATGCCTTTGGAGCAGGTAGTGGAGAGCAGAAGAACGTCCATAACACTGGCAGATCTTGGAAAATGGGGAACAGTAGTGTAGGAAAATATAAGCCTGTCGACTGGAGGATGCTTGTAGAGGTCGTGGACCTTTCCATGTCTGACTGTTAGGCTGCGTCCACACGATCAGACTGGTCCGATGAAACTGGTTGTCGGACCAAAGTTTTAAAACTTGCTTTAAAATCTGTCCGACGGACACCTGTCCATCGGACAGATTTGATGGTTAGTACACAAAAGCATCGGACGCATGCTCAGAATCAAGTCAACGCATGCTTGGAAGCATTGAACTTTGTTTTTTCAGCACGTTGTTGTGTTCTACGTCACCGCGTTCTGGTCTGATCGGATTTTTGGTCCGATGGTGTGTACGCACATTAGACCATCAGACCACTTCAGCGTGGGACCAGTTTCATCGGACCGGTCTGATCGTGTGTACGTGGCCTTACAGTACGAAATGACCTCAGATCTGTGTTTACCTTTTAGTAATTATAACTGAAGCCATATGATACCCATGTCAGATCATCATTATTTGCACATTGAAACCTACTTATCTAATTTAAATCTGTATCTTGGGCTAAGCTCTCCAGTGGCGGCTGGTGCTCAATATTTTGGGGGAGGGGGGCGGCAAACCAATGCCCCCCCCCCCCCCCCCCCGGGAACACAGTGATCCTTTTTATAGAATAAATACCCGGTTTTCTTAAACCACTTTTCAGGTGGACCTTTTACTGGCTATGCATATTGCAGTACTGTATAATAATTTGGGCCTCTTGCACACCATTCTGATGTATGAGCATTAGACATTCTTGGCACGAGAATGGGCTGTATATCATTTCCATGTGTTTTCGAGTTTGCACATATTTGTGAGAATACACACAAAAATTCTAACCGGTGGCACCAATTTCATTTCTTTTTTTTGGGGGGGGGGGGGGTTCTGATTAATATGCAGAGCATGTTTACGCGCCTGTGTGTACAGACACATTTCAAAATATAGGCTGCATTTAGATAAAAAAACATTTGTATGCCTGAAAACTGAGCATTCTCAGGCAGCAGTGTGCAACGAGCCTTAAAGGGGTTGTAAAGGTTTGTTTTATTTTCTAAATAGGTTCTATTAAGCTAGTGCATTGGTGGTTCACTTACCTATTCCTTCGATTTCCCTTCTAAATGTTTTTTTCCTTTGTTTACTTTGTCTGAATTTCTGTTCCTCCTCAGTAAGCTGTTCTGGCTGGCTAACCTCCATGGATGACGGGGGCAAGCTTACCGAGGAGAAACAGGAAGTGAGAAATTCAGACAAAGAAAGAAAAACATTTAAAAGGCAAATCGAAGGAAAAGGTAAGTGTACCAACAATGCACTAGCTTAAAGGAACCTATTTAGAAAATAAAAAACAAACCTTTACAGCCCCTTTAATATAGAGAACCATTTGTTTTAAAGGGCAGGTTTATTGTTTTTAATTCAAAACAAATGATAGGCTCTGGTACAAAATTCCATCTATTTTAAACTAATTCATAATATCTTTGTGTAAAACAATTTTGTTCCAAGAGAAGCACAATTTGAACTGTAGAATTAATGATTTATCATTATACAAATGACCAGCATTAGATGAAAAGCCCTGCATATGTCAGATCTTTGATATAACAGTATATTGAGAAAATTAAATGATAAGTGGAGTTGACCTTGTTCTAGTATGTACACAAACTTTGAGATGGTACATTCACTGTGATGTCTGATCTCACAATAAGCTCTGTTCTAAGTGGTGCCCTTGGTTTAAAAAACAATATGACCAAACTCTACACCAGTGGTCTCCAAACTGCGGCCCTTTTCTTGCCTTTATCCGGCCCTTGGGGCACTATCCCTCCCACTGATACGAGACACTATTCTGCCATCTGACACCGACAATGGAGTACCATTTCTCCCATTGACACAACTTATAGAGTACTATTCCTCCCTATGATACCAGCAATGGGGCACTATTCATCCCCCTAATACCACATGTTTACTAACAATGATGCCAGGAAAATTTCCACTCCCGCTGGCCAAAGTCCGGCCCTCCAAGAGTCTGAAGAACAATAAACCGGCCTTTTGTTTAGAATGTTTGGAGATCCCTGCTCTACACCAAGCAAAACATTGTAACATCAGTTCTTAATAGTATAATTTATAAAAAAAATTATGTAAAATACGTTGAGAGATTTAGGTTTCGAGCGGTGTCTTATAAACGTTTGGGATTCTTGGTTTACAAATATACGATCTTTTACACAATTACATATTTGCTTTATCAGCCTACAGATGTAAACAGTCAACGATCTGGATTTCTAGTGCACACCGTAGTTTATTAGGCCCCGTACACACGACCGAGAACCTTGGCAGAATCCAGCGAGAAGCTTGCTGGGATCCATATTCTGCCGAGATACTCAGTCGTGTACGTTTTCGCCGAGCGTCCAGTCGAGAAAGCCGTCGAGCCAAAATAGAGAGCAGGTTCTCTATTTGCTCGATGGCCTATCGAGAACCATGGCTCGACGCCTTTCCCGGCGGCTTGGTCGACGATTTCGACGGCCGGACGAGAACCTCGACGGGCGGAACGATGTGTTTGGCCCGTCGAGGTTCTCGTACGTGTGTACGCGGCCTCACTCTTTTTTGCCTGCATGCATGCAGATGCGACACTAGTAGGCTTTGTTCGTGGTGGTTTATATCTAAAGCTGCCCACGCCCACTTTTTTTTATTTTCTTTTTAAATCAGCTAACAGCTGTATAGTATGAGGGTCTACCGAGACGAGCCACTGAAATTGTACCCAAACCGCCCTCAACTGGGCTGTAAATTTTGTTGATTAAACCTGAAAAACACTCTGCGTGTAACCAACACAGATCTGACAAACTGTACAATATACATTTTTTGTCTAGCCTGTTGCTTAATCATGAAGGCACTTTTTATAGATTGGATCATGATGCGTTTTAGCTTTGGCAGACATTTTATTATGCCTACCATTTTCCACTTGTCTATGCATGAATAAAAACGTAGTCGTCGGAAAGTGCAAAGTCATACTTATGGCATTTTAATCACACTGTTGGTTTTTATGAACGTTTATTGCAGTTTGAAAGTTTGAATAGGACACATTATGAAATTCAGCATAAAACCATCAAGCCCGAAGAAGAATTTTATTTGATTTTAAAACTCCTTAACCAGTGAAGTGTTTCTGTAAAAATACCGGGTTACTCGTTTCCAGCCCGTTCACCAAAACGATAGAAAAAAAATCGGCACATGAAAGAGCATGCATGGTACAATGTAAAATCATACACAGCATTTTATTACAAAGATTTCATAAAAGACATAAAGACCTATTTTATAGGTCATAAAATCAATGTCTGTACACAATGGCAACCGCCCACTGAGTTTTATCTACCAATTACATCAATTGTACTTGAGTAAATTGCTAATCACACTTATCAAAGTGGAAATCAGTCCTCATAACTCAATGAGGTTCTTAAATGCTTCTTCAAGTCATATAGAGGAGAATTGCACTGGTGACTCAACAAACAAGAAAAATGTAATATCTTATAATATTAAACAATTTTACAAAAAAAAAAAATAATTTAGAGGTCCAAAGCTTAGGCTATGAGTGTGGCATAAACGTATAGGGCAGGCACCAAGGTGAGCAGGAAGGGAGCGACAGCCAGGACCCATTATATCTATAAACAAGAAACATAAATAGGTACATATTGGTAAAGAACTAGTCTAGATGAATGTAAGGACATAATATACAGGTAGATCCTACTAGTGTTGCTCACGAATATTCGCATTGCGAATATTCGCTACGAATATTGCATATTCGAGTATTCGCGAATAACACGAATATCGCGGCGAATATTCGCTATTTCGAATATTCTAATTTTTTCAATTTTTTTTTTAGAACAGATCACATCCTAGAGATCCCCATCGACGTCTAAAAGCATTGCTGGTATGATTAGAGACCTTGGGCCGAGTAGCTGCAGCGCTCATTTTATATTGGCGAAAAATCGCAATGCGATTATTCGGCAATAGCGATATCGCGCGATTATTTTATATTGTAATATATCACGAATATTCTGAGCCAATCAGAGTGCTCCATTCCGCATTTCTCGAAATTTCGCAATTATTTTGTATTGTAATATATCACGAATATTCTGAGCCAATCAGAGTGCTCCATTCCGCATTTCTTGAATATTCGCAATTATTTTATATTGTAATATATCACGAATATTCTGAGCCAATCAGAGTGCTCCATTCCGCATTTCTCGAATATTCGCAATTATTTTATATTGTAATATATCACGAATATTCTGAGCCAATCAGAGTGCTCCATTCCGCATTTCTCGAATATTCGCAATTATTTTATATTGTAATATATCACGAATATTCTGAGCCAATCAGAGTGCTCCATTCCGCATTTCTCGAATATTCGCAATTATTTTATATTGTAATATATCACGAATATTCTGAGCCAATCAGAGTGCTCCATTCCGCATTTCTCGAATATTCGCAATTATTTTATATTGTAATATATCACGAATATTTTGAGCCAATCAGAGTGCTCCTTCCGCATTTCTCGAATATTCGCAATTATTGTGTATTGTAATATATCACGAATATTCTGAGCCAATCAGAGTGCTCCATTCCGCATTTCTCGAATATTCGCAATTATTTTATATTGTAATATATCACGAATATTCTGAGCCAATCAGAGTGCTCCATTCCGCATTTCTCGAAATTTCGCATTCGCAATAGCGAAAATTCGCAATAATTTCATTTCCAAAAAATATCACGAATATTCGTATTTAGCGAATATATCTCGAATATTCGACTATATATTCGAGATATATCGCAAAATCGAATATGGCATATTCTGCTCAACACTAGATCCTACATCTGATGATTTGTTTTCAGCCTTTTCCTCAACAGGATTCGGTCACATTGTGTCACATGGCTCTTGTGACCCTTCTTACTCCATGTATTTACATGATATTTGCAACCACTTCTGTCTCAGATGAACATAAATATTTCCTGCTAATAGCCCCATTCACATTTCTTCCATCACTGTCATGCCTGTTTTAATTTTTTATCTCAATTGTTTACCTATCGCTTCCCAAAGCCAGCAGCATCTGCTTGTAGACTGATGCAGGCTGAACAGGTGTGTGCATGCTTTAAATAGACTTTCTATGCCATTGATCATATGACCCAGGGGCGGACTGACCATTCGGGCTTTCGGGCACTGCCCGAGGGCCCCATGCCACTAGGGGGCCCCATCAGAGTTGCCAGCCTCGGTAAAACCAGGGACAGTATGTTAAAATCTGTGGATTTTTTTTAATCCCAAGATTACAGTATAGCTTTTGGGCCAGATATATGTATCCCGCCGTATACTTAGGCGGGCGTAGCGTATCTTGTTTACGCTACGCCGCCATAAATTAGCGAGGCAAATGCTGTATTCACCAAGCTAAACTACGGCGGCGTGACGTAAATGGGCCGGTGTAAGCCCGGGTAATTCAAATGTGAATGAGGTGGGCATGTTTTATCGTAATGTGTTGTGACCCCACGTTTTTTAAGTTTTTTTTTAACTGCGCATGTCCCGACCGTGGACGTATCCCAGTGCGCATGCTCCAAATTATGACGCTACGATGCATTGTTTTCGACGTGAACGTAATTGACGTAAACGACATAAAATCTGAAAAATTTGACGCGGTCCCGACGTCCATACTTAACATAGGATGCGCCATCTTTTTGGTGGTTTATCTTTACGCCGGAAAACGCGTTACGTAAACGGCGTAAACTGACTGCATCGGCCGGGCGTACGTTCGTGAATAGGCGTATCTCGCTGATTTACATATTCTAGGCGTAAATCAGCGGGAACGCCCCTAGCGGCCATCTTAAAAATGCAGTTAAAAAAAAAAAAAACACAAAGATACAGCGCTCAGAATGTTCAGTGATGTCCATAAAATTAGGCTCAGATGTCCATGTCTATAAAATAGCAGTCATATAGGAAATGATTTGTAGTAAATAACCAGGGCTGCTTCTCCATGAGTGAAGTCGACTCAAATACATGAAAGAGAAAAGAAAAGGAGAAAAGCGCCTCTGGGTTATCTAGTAGGATTTTTAATGACAGGTAGGACGTATCTAACACTTACATGTAGTGTGATATCGACCGGAGATGAAATGCTGGCAGTCTAGGAGAAAAATGCAGTTAAGATACGACGACGTACAGTAATACAATTACACCGCTCATATTTTAGCTCAAACCCAGCGTATCTTGTTTTCTGAATACAGAAAAAAGATCCGCCGGCGCTGTTTAGAAGTTACGTGGCGTATGTTGAGATACACTGTCTTAACTAATGCTGAATCTGGCCCTTTGTGTGTATGTGTATACTGTATGTGTGTGTGTATACAGTGTATGTTTACTGTATGTGTGTATACTGTGTGGCCCCATAATCTCCTATTGCCCCGGGGGCCCCATAATCTCCTATTGCCCCGGGGGCCCCATAATCTCCTATTGCCCAGGGGCCCCATAATCTCCTATTGCCCAGGGGCCCCATAATCTCCTATTGCCCAGGGGCCCCACAATCTCCTATTGCCCGGGGGCCCCACAATCTCCTATTGCCCAGGGGTCCCATGAGTTGTCAGTCTGCCCCTGATATTACCCCTTGTATTATGGGGAGAATAAGTGCAGATAACTGTACAGTGTGTTGCTGTGTGGGTGGTGTTTGCATTTCTTTGGCAAATTGGATTAGTGAAGTTTGGCAATTCTGTGTGCAATCACCAAGGCTTATCAAAGAAGTAAACACAATGTACACTGCTACAGCCAGTTGGCAGAATTTCAAAAACTGTGGACTGCAAGGGCAATTTCTGTCTATTACATTGACCTGCAATTGCCAATTTTAGATACCGTATATAAGCAACAAAAAATGTGTATAAAACAAAATGCAGTATATGTGTTTTTAATTATGTATCACCATAAGGCAGTACTTTAAAACAGAAAGGAGGAGGGAGATAGGCTAAACAGAGGATTGATGGGCATGGTAAGGTTACCAGCCAAGTAGATTACTGGTCACGGCAGCTCTAGTTCTAAAATGGTGTGGGTGGTGGTCTGTAGAATTGCTTATAAGCACTTTTCAAGGACAATAGAATTTAAACACATTCATGTTTATTAAAAAAGCATTCATAGCACAGAAAATAGCAATGTCCATTTAAGTGAGAAATGCAAAACAGCGCTGTGTCTGGTTTAAAGTTGACCAACACACTGTAAAGTAGGCAGTAAATGGATATTATGGTGTCTGAAAATAAAGTCTAAAAATTGTCCAATAGTGGAGGTAGGAGAGATAGGAAGCGTGCACCATCCACCGCACTCACGATCCACCACGTGATGAAAACAATCCCCGCAGGGGTTCAAACTCACCAGCAATATAAAATATCAAGCCTTTCAGAGATATTCAATCGAAGACTGATGTCATATCCATCTATTGAGGGGCCACTCGCTTGGAATCAACCGGTCCTGATAATGGAGCGGCGTCCTTGCCGCGATCACCGACTAGTTACCGGGTGGATTACTTCCTTCCTGGTTCCTTCAGTGAGGCGCAGGCGTCATTTCCGGCGTAACGTGTAGCTACAGCCCTGACTAGTTTCTTCGTAACGTGACTTCTACGGAGGGCGTCGTCTTTAAATCTGATGCCCCCATCAGAGTTTCCCCTACATATGATAAATTATCCACATCATAGTGCTCCTTTACATCAGGTGTTTGCAATAGGTGTCCCCATCAGCAGGGATGGACTGAGACCAAAATTTTGCCCTGGACTTTATCCAGACCGGTGATCTGCCAGTCTGGTTCCACCTATCTGTTTTGTTCCAGCTGAGTACGCCCATCCGACGGAAACTGCCGAGCGCGAACAGCTGTGTGTTAGCTGCCAGATGCCGATCGTGCGGATGGCAGGTAATGCACGCTGCCGCTCGGCAGAAAGGGGAGGAATGAGGGGAGGAATGTATATATATTTTTTTATTGCTAACTAATCTGTTAAACAGCCGCCGTGGCCGAGCGCATAGACAGCTGACGATCAGCTGTTGCGTTCGGCTATTTCCGTAGACTAATACTGCGCATGCGCAGTTGGTAACTGCGCATGCGCAGTTAGTTCTGGAACAAATCTCATAGTGGAACAAGGCTGACAAGTCACCGGCCCACTTTGTTTGCAAACAAGAACAAAAACAGTATATAAACTATACGCAATTGTACAAAAAAACATAAGTAGCATAACATAAAGGATTCCTCACTCACCTCTTTTATTATTTCACTTATTCTCCTCTGTATTTTCCTCATTCTTCTCACATCACTGCATGAAGTGGAGGGCGAGCTGCACAGCCATTACTTTGACAGGCTGTCACTGAAACTGGCCCACTGAGCCATCGGCCCACCGGGAAACTCCCTGTAGTCCCTATGGCCAGTCCATGCCTGCCCATCAGTGCACCCATACATGGTTTGTCCCCATCAATGTGCCTCCTTTAATCAAGACTGCATCAGTCTGGCTCATGGATCAGTGGATGTATTTTGAGACCTGGAGGGGCACATTTAAAACATGGGGGGCACTGCACCTCCCTAGATCTGGGTCTGATGGGAACCTGTATATGCGGAACAAAATCTTGTTCTAGTAAACTGATATAGATATGCTACCTAAAATGGTTTTAAGGTCATAGAATTTTTACCTTAGCTATGCATGTGTGTCCCGAAAAATGTAGTCCTGGCAACCGACTTCACTTCCTGTTTGTTCAGCTTCCCCGCTGTTCGGCCGCGGCAGGCAGCTGTCTCATACAGGGTCTGCCCTCCATCCAGATCTCCTGTTATACACATGTTTCCCCTTGTTGTCCTGCTGCAGGACGGGATCGGATACACCTCTGGTAATGCTGTTCCACATTCAGCTCAGGCTTCTTGCTGTTTTTATTGCTGCTGTTTTATTTGACTTCCTGGCTACTTATGTTACTGGGCTCTGGACTTCCAATCATCACTATCATTAGCCCCACACATATGGCCCATGGACAGTTTACATTCTGGTTCATTATGGCATGAGTGCCTGGCAGTGGTTTGGTTGTGTACAATTTCTTTCCCCACCATCCCTGGGGACACTTTGTGGGCACCCTGCTCTTTTTGTGCCTTATAGTAACTAATTTCATTATGACGCTATAATGAGGAGACAGTCTTTTAGCACCCAATCTGCTTGCGTTGTGAAGTATTACATGTTTGTTATGTAAAAAAAAAAAGCTTTTATAATCACTTTAATATATTAGAGATCATTTCTGTGCTCATGCATTACCTCTTACCGGGTTTTAAAGACAGTTCCAGTTCAAAAAACACAAAATATATACACAAAGAAAAAACTGCTTACACCGCAAGCAGGCAAAACTAATGTCATGGTAACCACGTTTTTATTTTCCCTCCAAAAATTGGTTTCTTAGAGGCATGATTTAAGACCGTTGAGGGTTTGGCAATTTTTAATTCCAAGAAAGAAGACCTAAATAGGGATTTCTAATCCGGGAAATATTTTCCTTCTATTAAAGTGTGGGGTATGAGGAAGAACGTTTTTCAGCTGCAGATGTTGTAAATGTGTTTTAGGGCAGATTCTCTCCTCTCCCTCCTCTGTGTGTAATCGGAGAGGTATATGTGGCATTATACATGGATCAACCAGCTCTTCTAGATCACACAATCTCCTTTACATGTCTCTGCATGGCCTCCCTGCATTCCTGCACCTCAAAGCTCTTCTGTTCTCAGAACACAACAATCTTGCTTTGTTTCTAAACTCGATCTTCTCCCTTTTTTAATAACCCCATATTTTTTTTAAGTTGCTGTGGAGTTCCTGCCAAACACTTTTTTTTTTTTTTTTTTTTCATTCCCTCGCCCCTTTTACACACCCCCTTTTTCTCTGCAAATATCCTTGCTTGACAGCCCCTCCCTAATCCAGTCCACTCAGAAGTCAGATTTCATTTTTTCCTATCTGTAGTTTGGGGAAGTATTGCACAAGCTTTTGTATCCGTGGATACACAACATTTATGGGTTGCAACAAACATGGGAAGATGGAAACAGTTGACAAAGAAATGTACTTATTTTACGAAGCACAATGTATTATCATTAATCATGTATACAGTTACTATTTCTTTTTATTTTTTACAGTGCGTTGCCTAATATTTAGCTGTCCTTCCACTGAAATCCTTGGTCAGTTAGCTATAGACCCGGGTCTTGGAACTTGTCTCCAGATTCCAATACAGTAAAACCTTGTATTGTGAGCATAATTCGTTCCGGAAGCATGCTTGTAATCCAAAGCACTTGTATATCAAAGCAAATTTTCCCATAAAAAATTATGGAAACTTAAATGATTCATTCCACAACCATAAATCCTTCAGTTTATAGTCCATATAAAAAAGATTATAGCAATGTGATAAGTTGTGTAACCATAAAATATCCATCCACAAATGGAAGCCTCCACAAGGGGATTAGAAGCAAAATCAGCAGGACCTACAGAGTATAAAAAAGAAGAGAGGCGCCTCTAAGTGTCGCAATATGGTTACATTTAATGCAGGTACAACATTTAGCAACTCACATGGTTGATGATTAAAAGAGGCACATCTAAGCATGCAGGCATGCGGGGGAAATATGTCCACATAGAGCGTCCTCCTCACTGCTATCAGTCTGCAATCGTGACCGGGAAGACTACTCTGCAAAAAAGCTATCTGAAAGCGAGGCTTTAACCGCTCGTGGAAGGGACGACATCAATGGCGGTGAGGAGAATGGTCTATGTCACAGGTGTCAAACACAAGGCTCGTGGGCCGAATTCAGCCCTCGAGGCCATTTTATGTCTCGCACCTCTCCTGCAGCTGGAAAGCTCCAGCCCTCCTCTGGTCCTACTACAGACCCTTACATTTTGATTTCAAGCAATGCAGCATAAGAAAAGGGGGTGCACTGTGATGTAAGGGAGAGTGGGGGACTCAACTTCTGATGGTGGGGTGACTCTTGACATCTAATGAAAAGGGAAGGGGATGGGTTGGACATCTAATCTTACAGATACAACCGACCCTTTTGAGGGCAATTATAATGCTGATGCAGCCCACAATGAAATTAAGTTTGACACCACTAGTCTATGTGGACAGCTTTACACTGGATGCTGCACACTTAGATGTGCCTGTTTTAATCATCAACCATGTGAGTTTCTAAATGTTGTACCTTCATTAAATATAATCTTTATATTGCTACACTTAGGCCGCGTACACACGATCGAATCTATCTGCTGGAAACGGTCCAACGGACCGTTTCAGCAGACAAATTTGATCTTGTGTACGAGCAGACAGATTTTAAAGCATGCTTTAAAATCTGTCTGCTGGGAACCCGTCCGTCCGACATGTCTGCTGGTTAGTACGCTAACCAGCAGACATATCTACACGCGCATGCGTTGAATGGATTCGACGCATGCGCGGAAGTGTTTTACTTCCTGGTGACGGTGACGTGGCGGCGTCAACGTCACCGCCACGTCACCGCACTGTCTGCCGGCAGGGATTTTGGTTTGATCGTGTGTACACGATCAAACCAATACATCCCAGCAGACAAATCCAATCAAATCGGTCTGTCAGACCGATTTGATCAGATTTATTTCATGGTGTGTACGTGGCCTTAGAGGTGCCTCTCTTCTATTTTATACTTGTGACATGACACTACTCTTATATAAAGACACCACTTGTATATCAAGTCAAAATATATTTAAAAAATGTTGCTTGTCTTGCAAAACGCTCTCAAACCAAGTTACTCTCAAACCACGGTTTTACTGTATGTTTTTTTACTTTGCACAACCAACCAATATATTGTGTAATGAAAGACTGCCCCATTTTGTCATTAAACAATATTTTGTCTGCATACTTGTCGAAAACCCTGAGATTGATCCACACTGGTTTATGAGAACGGTGATTAAATTGGGTGGATGCTATACTTTGGGTGCTGTATAGACATGCTTCTTAGGAAGATTTTCAAGTACAATGGAGCAACAGAGTTTATGCCTGTAGTTGAGACAACGTTTTTTTGGTTTCTACAGATAAAGATCACTCACATCTTACAGTTAGGGCAAATTGTATTCAATAGGTGTTATGGTTAAGAAAAACCCTGTGTGTAAAACCTTACAATACCAATTTCCTAGCATTAACAGCTTTATGCCATTTGTATACGTTGTTGGAAATCCTATTGTTACACGTACTTCATTTAGAAGTCATTTGGTGCACCGGAGCTAGTAAGATGCTATGAAATAAATCCACTAAGCTGCTGAAGTTCTTCTAATGCCCTGTACACACTCTCGGAATTTTCATTGGGATAAACCCAGACTGATTTTCCTGACGGAATTCCGTTCAAGCTGTCTTGCTTACGCCCGGTCACACCAAATTCAGACTGTCCAAAACGCGGTGACGTACAACACTACAACGAGCGGAGAAAAATTAAGTTCAATGCTCCGAGCATGTGTCGACTTGATTCTATGAATGCGTGTTTTTTTCTCTGTTGTAATTTGCGATAGAATTTTTTTTCAGTGGAAAAAAAGGGAACACGTTCTCTTTCTAAGTCCGTCGGAATTTCCGATTGAAAAAATCCAATGAGGCATACACATGGTCAGATTATCCAATGAAAAAATTCCGTCTGACCTTTTTCATCGGAAATTCCGATCGTATGTACAAAGCATAAAAGAAAGTCTATTTCCCATTATGCTTTTATATGATCCATTGGTCCATGGTATTCTTATATATGATGTGGTAAGCAATCTTTGATTCTATAAATGACACATTCCAGTCATTTGTTAGCCTTGAAGTGTCATGATATCTTAGAAGGCTTTTAGTATAATTACTTGTGACTAGAGTCCACATCTGTCCCTCATTAGGAGAGAAGCAGTGATCCTTATAGTCTGTAAAATGTTTTTCCGGTCCTTCTGTCTATAATCCCCAAGCAGGAATAAGAAGTATGGAATCTACAAGAATCCTGTGCTGACCACTCATATTTGGTGGAACATTTTTTTTTTTTTAATGGTTAAGCTGATAACTCGATTTTTTTTATTTATTACATATATAGCACTAACTATTATTTACATACTATATATTACCATCAGCTCCTGCCCTCAAGGAGCTTACAATCTAGGGTTCCTATCTTGCATGCATATACAAACACACCCTAAGGCCAATTTGGAAAGGAGCCAGGAAACCTACCAAAATGTATTGGAATGTGGGTAGAAACCCTGTAAAGCACGGGGAGATATACGTTGCAGATAGTGTCATGCTCATGATTTAAAATGGGGACCCTAGTGCTGCCTTTCACAAGTGTTAACTTAAAAGCCACAGTGCTGCTCTGGTGTTTGATTGGCATTTCTTGAATTGCCATCAGATTTGGTAAGACAGAATGACCACTAAAGGATTATCTTGAACAGAATAGACTATTGGGATGGCATTGGCTAATGGCAACAGCAGTATGCTATATTGATTTTTAGGCAGGCTTCCAATCATTTTATTTGGCCCAACATGGGCTTACCCTCTGTACAGTTGATGGCTCCTGTTTCTACCTTTGTGATGGATAGCCAAATTATCCAAGAACATTGACAAATTTGTGAGAACTGGGTTTTATTTAAATGTTTAAATTGTAATTACTGATATAAAGTAAGCCTAATGCTTTTTATACACAGTCGGATTTTTGAGGTTTTTTTTTATAGGGTTTACAACCTCTTTAAACTGGCTAGGATCAATGTATCAAAATGCCAGAAAGTAATGAGAGTGGTTCTTTCTACGGGAAGAAGATAAAAAAAACGAAAGAACTAACGTTGAGGCAAATTCTAAAGGGGTAATTGGATTTATGGGGGATAATACACTTTAAGGCCATCTAACCAATGCTAGAAAAATATCTTAAACTATTTTGCATAGTTCTTTCTGTACTAGTAAGAAATACATTTTATTTTTACTAGTGTAACCAGCTTGCTTGCTTGCTTTAAACTGGAGAGTAAAAGCTTCAAATTGGAGGTAGATTGAGGCTTTAGACGGTGTGTGTTGGCCATCAACTAGGGTGACCACGTGTCCCGGATTGACCCCAAAAAAGGCCACTACATCACTGCTTTACTCACTGAAAGTACTTGTCCTGGCCGGGAATGCCTGGAGAAGCACAATCCCTGCACCCTGCTTGTGATTGGATAAATCACAAATCCCCCTCTTGTGTCCAGTCACTGTGCTGTGAAGTTGATTTTTGGGAAGGGAGGGTGTCCCTGAATGGTAGTTTGGAAATGTGGTCACCCTACCATCAACATCCTGATGCACCTCTACTTGGGTTTCCAGCTCTTTGTATTGTTTCTTCTGAGAAATACAGCAACACACAGTGGAATGGCATACATCCCAAATACCAATTGTTAAAGCAGGTGATAACCACCTATTTCTGCAACTTGGTTGGTTTCGTATAAGGTTCAATTCCAGGAAAGGTAAAAATCCTCCCTTGCAGTGGGGTTGATCCCACACATTGCAAGGGTTAACTAATTGTTCCTATCTAGGAGACAGGAAAAGCACTATTCTCTACTTCATATTAGCACCTGCTCTGTAGTCCTCCTTAGGCACTGGTTGCCCCAGTCAGGGTAGGACTGAGGTGCAGCTAGACCCTCAATTCTCTCTTCTCCCTTATCCACTCTAACTAGGGAGTGTGTAGACAGCGCCACCACCCCCACACCATATCATCTATACTACACAGTACGCCTTTGGGGTATCTAATAGGGGGGGGGGGCGCAGTCTTATCTTCTCCATCTTCAGCCCTAAGCGCAGGAACGACTCTTTATTTAGGAAAAGCACTATTATTTACCAGATACTCCGCCTCATAGCAGACAGTGCTCCACAAAGTGGGTTATCCCTCAGCGTCCTCACATCCAGTGCAAAATGACGCATCTTAAAGCCTGGCTCAGAGGTCCTTATACCCCATACATATGTCAGCAAAAGTCTTATGTGAGCTTTACATCATGAATTCTGACAGTGTGTATGCTCCATCAGACTTTTGCTGTCAGAATTTCCGCCAGCAAAAGTTTGAGAGGAGGGTCTCAGTTTTTCCTATTTTTTCCAATTTTTCCATCCTTATGCAATTCCGACGGGAAAAAAACATGCATGCTCAATTCAACACAAGCTCAGAAGCATTGAAGCATTGAACTTCTTTTCTCGCCTCGTCGTAGTGTTAGGCCTCGTACACACGATCGGACATATCCGATGAAAACGGTCCGCGGACCATTTCCATCGGATATGTCCGATCTGGAGTTTGATCCGATGGCGTGTACACACCATCGGATCAAATTCCCCGCCGCCGGACGGCGCGGTGACGTGGCGGTGACGCGGCGGTGACGTTGACGCCGCCACGTCACCGCCACGTCACCGCACCAGGAAGTTAAACACTTCCGCGCATGCGCCGAATCCATTCGGCGGCGGCGGTGGGGGACAACATGTCTGCTGGTAAGTGTACTAACCAGCAGACATGTCGGGCGGACAGATTCCCACCGGATAGATTTCAAAGCATGCTTTGAAATCTGTCGGGTGGAGAAATCTGTCCGCTAGCCCATACACACGAGCGGAGATGTCTGCTGAAACGGTCCATCGGACCGTTTTCAGCGGACATATCCCCTCGTGTGTACGAGGCCTTATATGTCACCGCGTTCTTAATGCTCGAAAGTTAGAGCGGAATTCTGTTGGAAAACCATCCAACTTTTTTCCCGAAGAAATTCTGCTTGTGTGTACAGGGCATAAGACTGCTGGAGCCTAGGGGGGGTGGGGGGAAGCTGCAGGAACCAGTCTAGCAGTGCAGTTTAGCCTGCGGGAGCAGAGGATCAGGTAAGTTAAAATAGTTTTACCCAGTTCCACTAGGGATAAATTAGCAGTTAATGCTTCTAACAGCCCCAGGGTGTGCACTTTTTTTATCTTTTCACTCTCCAGGTTTAAACTGGTGACAAGCTTGTGCGCATCAAGCATTTTAATCCATTTGTTTCAGGATTTAGGGGAGGGCAGATTCAGGTTGTCTTGATACAGAGCTCTAGTGTCTGGTTAATATGGGTCTCATGGTTGGTTGATTTGTGGCCAGAGTCATGGGAGAGGGAGACGCTGTCTTCAATTGTATAATATTTACACAGGGAGGTTTGTTTAATATCACATGGCTTTTATGGATATCCACGTTTTATAAAAGTCCACACCCTTCTGTATGTGTGTCTGTGTGTGTTTATGCAGAATATTTGAGGATTTCATTGTATACCCTAGCATGAAAGTATTTCCCTAAATATATGCACAATGTCAATCTTGTCACTGTTATCACAAGAATTCTTGAGTTTATTTTGACTTTTTTTTTTCTTCTGTCTTACAGTCCTCATGCAAACATCCGTGCAGATCGAGCCAGCAAGGTTTTGTAGACAGTAGCTAACGCAACAAGCCAAGGTAACACTTCCATTTTATCTCAAAGTACTTATAATTGTACAATTTTCATTTCCTAGTTTATAAAGTGTCAACTGTCAACCTAAGTTTATAGGATCTTAGAAAAGGAAATTGCGCCTCGCTTGTTAGTGCTTAATACTTGCAAATCAATCAAGATTCCCTTTAGGTTGGCAGAAAGAATAAATATGTAGTGCATTAGAACAATTTTCCTTTTGTTAGCCAAGATTCAACAGAAAAAAAAAGTGGAGAATTGCAGGGATCTCATTTGATAACCCTGAATAGGAACCCCAGAATGGGCAATTATCACTGTCATTGGCATTGGCACCCGGGATCCGACTTTAAGACGCCCCAAGTTGCCCCAAGTCATGCGGTTGAGTAAATGAATGGAAGTGAATGGGAGCCGTCTTAATGTACACTAATGAAATTGCTCCGACTTCAGAAAAGGTTCCTGTACTACTTTAATCCGACTTGTAGGCGACCTGTACCTATTGATTTCAATGGAAGTTGCCTACAGTCGGATCCCCATTCACAGTAAGGCAAGTACAGGAAGTCGCCCCAGTGTGAACCTGTTCTAAGGTAAGATTCTGCCTCCCAAAGGGGAACTTCACGCCAAATTTTAAATAAAAAAAACGTCATGGGTTCCCCCTCTAGGGGCATACCAGGCCCTTAGGTCTGGGATTGGATTTCAAGGGGAACCCCCTACGCCGAAAAAACGGCATAAGGGTCCCCCCAAATCCATACCAGACCCTTATCCAAACACGCAGGCTGGCCGGTCAGGAAAGGGGATGGGGATGTGCGAGCGCCCCCCTCCTGAGCCGTACCAGTCGTCATGCCCTCAACATGGGGGGTGCTTTGAGGCAGGGGGGCGCCGTGGGACCCCCCCCCCCACCCCAAAGCACCTTGTCCCCATGTTGATGGTGACAAGAGCCTCTGGCCGTTGGTTGTCGGAGTCTGCGGGCGGGGGGCTTATCGGAATCTGGGAGCCCCCTTTATTAAGTTAAATTTGGCATCGAGTTCCCTCTCCTGGAGGCGACTTCAAGTCGTGTTGTGGGTCGCATTGTGATTCATACTCAAGTCGTGTTAAAGTTGCCTCCCTAAGTCGTGCTGAAAGTCACGTTGCCCCTGTGTGAACCGACTCTTAATCCAATTTTTTTTAAAGAGGTTGTAAGCCTCCCTTTTCCAAGTTGTACCTAGGTAAACCTAGAATCATGCTTACCTATAGGTACTGTAAAGGCCCGACAGTCATTTTAAGCTTCTGGCTTCAGTGCTTCAAATCATTGATTCTGAACAAGCATAATTGAAAATGTATTAGAGCGAGAGTCGGCAACCTGTCGATCGTGGCAGATGATGGGTAGATTGCGTCCCTTCCTTGCTGACACCCAGTACTTGAAAAGGAGTTAGATAAAGAAATACAATTTAAAAAAGTGCCACACCCCATTCATCTTTGATACAATTTGTATCTTTTATGTTGTTCAGGAAGATCTCCACCTCTCAAAGGTTGCCTATCCCTGTGTCAGCTCGAAAGCGTCATCAAAGGAGAAGAATCAGAAAGACAATAACAAAAATAATTCACTATTGTCACACGAGTTGGTGGACTTGTGCAGTGCTCTTCCGCCCCGAGCCCACCCTTTTTTGAAGCCAATTTGAGCCTCAGGCTCTAATCACATGCTTAAAAAAAAAAAGAAAACATTGGAATCCATGCTTTCATCGCCCTGTATGTAGATTAGGGGGGGATACGCCCTGTATGAACAGGCCGCCATTGCATCCTGGTGTTAAATGAGTAAGCAAGCAAGGTGTTAAAGATGAAGTTTCACCTCACATACAGTACTTTCTTTATTCTGTCCCCCAGGATAGTGCTTCATGCACTTTGCCCATTCAACAGAGCTCCCCACCTGCCTCCACCACTGTCTGACCACGCTGCTCTGTAGGAGACAAATACTTAAAGGGGTTGTAAAGTTTCGTTATTTATTTTCTAAATAGGTTCCTTTAAGCTAGTGCATTGTTGGTTCACTTAACTTTTCCTTCGATTTCCTTTCTAAGGTGCCGTACACACGGCCGAGGTTCTCGCTGAAAATCAGCGAGAACCTCGCTGGAATGCACATTCCAGCGAGGACCTCGGCCGTGTGTACGGTCTCAGCGAGCTTCCCGTCGGGAAGCCCGTCGAGCCGAAATAGAGAGCACGCTCTCTATTTCCTCGACGGCCCGCCTGGAAGAATGGCTGGTTGCCATTCCCGACGGGCGGGTCGCCGAATTCGACGGCCGGGAGAGAACCTCGACGGGCGGAACGATGTGTTCTGCCCGTCGAGGTTCTCTGCCGTGTGTACGCGGCCTAAATGTTTTTTTCTTTGTCTGAATTTCTTACTTCCTGTTTCTCCTCAGTAAGCTTTCCACCATCATCCGAGTTGTTCTGGCTGGGGGTTAGTCAGCCAGAACAGCTTGCTGAGGAGGAACAGGAAGTAAGAAAATAAAGAAAAAAAAACATTTAGAAGGGAAATTGAAGGAAAAGATTAGTGAACCAACAATGCACTAGCCTAAAGGAACCTATTTAGAAAATAAAAAACAAACCTTTACAACCCCTTTAATAAGCAGTGATTGACAACCGTGGTCTAAGGCACCCTCGCTCGAGATCAGCTTTGCCACATGTTATATATAAACATGTTATAATCCATAAACTATCCATAAATTATAAGCTAAAGTACTTTGTACAATTTAATACATATCCCTTGGACAATAAACATTTTTTTAGAAATTATTTTTATCGGAAAATTTATTTTATTGACCCCAAAAAGTATTCTGTGCCAGATCCTTACATTCCATCTGCCAAGATATGACCGATCCCTGAAACAAAAAAGTTTGTGCACTGTGACCACAAGTTTATGTACTTTTCATGCTGGTGAAGTGTCTGATCTTCCCAAAAGTTCTTGTGTTGAACATGCGTTGCCTTTTTAGTGTTGCAATACCATTTTTTTTTAAAGTAATTTAATGATCATAGTATTGGAACTAATGTTCTAGTTAATGCTGCCTATTTCCTTAATACAAACCCTCTGTTACTTCACAAAATAGCTGGGTATGACTCAGCCTGCTAGCCTCCATTTTGTATCTTGAATAGCTTGCAAATGTGGCTGTACCATGTGTCTGTGTATATAGATATGTAGCCTCTACTGTGGATTTTTGTGCTTGGTGCTCCCTCTGCTGGCTGACTATGATACTATTTTTGTTTTTGAGTGGTGGCATTTATTTAATCACTTTATACTGGTTTGTATAGTTGTTATAACATTTATTCTAGGAACATTGTGAGGCATGACTCAATACATTTAACCACTTCCATACAGGGCATTTTTACCCTCTTCCTGCCCAGATCAATTTTAGTTTTCAGCGCTGTTGTACTTTGAATGACAATTGCGCGGTCATGCAACACTGTACCCAAGTTAGATCTTTACGTTTTTTCCCCCCACAAATAGAGCTTTCGTTTGGTGGTATTTGATCATCTCTGCGGTTTTTATTTTTTGCACTATAAACAAAAGAAGAGCAACAATTTTGAAAAAACACTATATTTTTTACTTTTTGATTTAATAAATATCATTTTTTTTTGTAAAAAAAACAATTTTTTTCTCAAATTAGACCAATACATATTCTTCTACATATTTTTGGTATAAAAAAAAAATCGCAATAAGTGTATATTGATTGGTTTGCACAAAAGTTATAGCGTCTACAAAATAGTGGATAGATTTATGCCATTTTTTTTATTTTTTATTTTTTTTACTAGTAATGGCGAAGATCTGTGATTTTTTTTATTGTGACCATGTAATTGCGATGGACACATCGGACACTTTTAACACAATTTCGGGACCATTCACATTTATACAGCGATTAGTGCTATAAAACTGCACTTGATTACTGTGTAAATGTGACTGGCAGGGAAGGGGTTAACACTAGGGGGCGCTGAAAGAGTTAATATGTTCCCTAAAATGTGTTATAACTGTAGGGGGAGGGGGACTCACAAGGAGAGGAGACCGTTCTGTGTTCCTCTGTACTGGGAACACACATCGGTCTCCTCACCTCTAAGGCCGCGTACACGCGATCAGACCGGTCCGATGAAACTGGTCTCATCGGACCAATTCAATGGTGTGTACAGCCCATCGGACCGTTGTCCGTCGGACCAAAGTTTTAAAACTTGCTCCGTCGGACAGATTCGATGGTTAGTACACAAAAACATCGAACCAAAACCCGCGCATGCTCAGAATCAAGTCGACGCATGCTTGGAAGCATTGAACTTAGTTTTTTCAGCACGTCGTTGTGTTCTACGTCACCGCGTTCTGGTCTGATCTGAGTTTTGGCCCAATGGTGTGTACACACATCAGACCACTTCAGCATGATCCAATGAAAACGGTCCGTTGGACCAGTTTCATCGGACCGGTCTGATCGTGTGTACGTGGCCTCACAGGACATGGATCTGTGTGTTTACACAGATCCACACTCCTGCCGTGATTTCCGGCAATCGCGGGTGCCCGGCGGACATCGCGACCGCCGGGCACGCGCCCCCTAGCGGCAGCAATGCAAAGGACGTCATATGACGTCCAGTCTGAAAGACGGACAGTTCCTGCCGACGTCATATTACTATGACTCGTTAGGGAACAGGTTAATTAACATGAAGCAGTAGAGAACTGAATTAGTGAGAGCACTGGTGTATTTCTTCTGATATTTCAAAGCAGTTGAATGTAATAAGCTCTGGCTGTCGCTTTCACCCCAATCCCCAAAAAGTTGGGACGCTGTGTAAAATCTACTTAAAAACAGAATGTAATGATTTGCAAATCTGCACATATTTTATTCACAGTAGAAAACACATCAAATGTTTAAAACCAAAAAATTTACCATTTTAAGAAAAATATAAGGTCATTTTGAAATTGATGGCAGCAACACGTTGGGACAGCGCAACAAAAAAGCTGACAAAGTGGTACTAACAAGGAACAGCTGAAAGAAAATGTTGCAACTAATTGGGTTAATTGGCAACAGGTCGGTAGCATGATTGATTAGAAAAAAAAGCAGCTTAGAGCAGGGGTGCCCAAACTTTTGAAGAGCGAGGGCCACTAAAGCGACTTGGTAACGGGTCACAATGAGCGGAGTGGGTGGATGGCATGTCCGTGTCTGCTCTGCTATACTCCTTTTTTTTTTTAACGGATCGGATTGGAGGTAGGACACAAGTCGTTTTATGTCTACAACTACTTAGAGGTGAATGAAGGGTCCAATTGGTCGGACCCCCCTTTCACACTAATGCGCTGTGGTTTACTCGCACTGCGGGTGCAACGCAGTGTACCTTTGACTTTCCTGCACTTTGTAATAACCTTCTATTACATTCTGCAGGATTGGTGCACCTTCAGAAAGCTCACCAAATTCCCAGGTAATAACAGAAGTCTATGGCTCAGTGCAGGTAACCCGCAGGTGCACTGCTCTGTATCTGCGGATCAGTTTGAAAGCAGCCCCTTAACCACTGCAGAACAGATATGCCCATATATACACTGTGATTTTAGTAATAAACTGACCTTTAATAAAAATATTCTATTCTATTCTATTACATCCCAGAGCAGGAGATCGCAGGCCACATCAGAGGGCTCCACAAGTGGCCCCCGGGCCACTGGTTGGGCACCCCTTGCTTAGAGAGTTATAGGGCCAGATTCACGAACACTTGCGCTGGAGTATTTGGATATGCGCCGCGTAACTGTGATGATGCGCCGTCGTTTCTATGTGCCCGTACCCACCAAACTAGATGCGCCCAATAACGGGTCATTTGCGACCGGCGGAACGTTCCGACGCCAGAGTATCGTCAGCGCTTATTTTCGCTGGGCGCATCAGTCGCGCCCATTGATTTCCCCTGCAAATATGCAAATGAGGGATATTTCACAATTCACGAACGGATTAGCACCATACGCTGGCTACATGCGCCGCGCGTATCTGATCCGTCCGGCGCAAAGTTATTTCTACAAAAGGCTGCTTTATCTTTACTCCAGACGGTCACAGGTCAGCAGGAGAGCAGCTACAGCAGCGTTACCGACGATAGGAGCTAGCTGAGCACCCCCACTTGCAAGGACAACACCTCTGTGTGCCAACATGCCAGGGGCACTCGTGGTCCTAGAACTACTGATGGGTCCCCTGGAACCAAGAAGGCGGGCACGTGAGAGGATATACCGCACACGTATGAACCTCTTTGGCATGGGGGATGAGGAGGTGTATCGCCTATTCAGATTCAGCCCTGATGCAATACTTGAACTAACCACAACCCTGCAGGATGACATCACCAGCCCAACACACCGATCACAAGCAGTGCAGCCACTGGTCAAGGTACTGGCAACACTTCATTTCCTTGCCAGTGGATCATTCCAGCGTACAAGTGGAGTGGTGGCTGGGATGTCACAGTCCTCCATGAGCAGATGTGTGCACCAGGTTGTCCCTGCAATCCTCAGACGCATGTCCAACCAGTTCATCAGACCCACCACTGAGGAGCTGCGGCAGAAGGCAATGACAGATTTCTACAACATTGCCAGATTCCCACGCACTGTGGGGGCCATTGATTGCACACATGTGGCCCTACAGCCCCCCAGTGCCACAGAGCACATATACCGCAATCGGAAGCATTGGCACTCCATCAACGTACAGGTGATAGCCGATGCCCAACGCCTCATATGGCACGTCCGTGCCAAACACCCCGGGTCCAGCCATGACAGTTTCATATACCGTCAGAGTCCCATCCCAGCAGAATTTAACCAGAACATGTATGGGGACAGCTGGCTGGTTGGTGAGTGACAAGGGAGTCAGGCATGACTATCCCCTCCCGTCATGCACAACAGAAATCGCACATGCATGACTAACATTCTCCTGTCTTTTCCCTTACAGGTGACTCTGCATATGCACTGGGACCCCATCTAATGACTCCTTTCCGGAACCCCCAAACCAGAGGAGAGAGAAAATACAATGAAGCACACATCAAAACCCGTGCAGTGGTGGAGCAAACATTTGGGCTCCTGAAGTCCCGTTTCCGCTGCCTGGATAAGTCTGGGGGGGCCCTATTGTATTCCCCTACCTTTGTGTGTCAGATCATCGGTGCATGTTGCATACTACATAACTTTGCTATGAAAAAAGGCCTGCATATTGACATACGTGATGACCTGACCCCCGACCCACACAGCCCCCCCCTGCCAGAGGACACCCAGTCTGCTGATGGAAGAGCAGTCAGGAGGGTCCTCGCCGTAGGCATCTTTGGACACTAAACCAAAACATTAATTACACAGACAATGCACGCGTGTACACCACTGATGTCCCTAGATCACACACACCACATGCACATCGCATTGGATTAGCCCAAGTCCAGCATGTAGGAGTTGGGAGCAGTAACGCCAGCGTCAAGGCCCCAATGATGTCACTGTCCATTCACACACCTTTCACACATCATTCATTCAGCCGTGGGGTTCACTTCACCACCACGGCCGAGGGTGACACCCCTTACTTTCAGGAGTGCCACCCTCTCACATTCACACACCATTCACACTGTCCCCTGCACTCCTGACCGTGTGCAGTACAAAAATAAATTAGAAAGATCATATCCTGATCAATAAAAGAAAAATAATCTCATAACCTGAGAAAAAAAAAAAATAAACTCATGACCTGAGTATGTGAAAAATAATAATATAAAACCAGCCACAAAAAAAAGGCCTCATCGGGGATGCCGGGGGCTTCTTCTGGGGGCCCCTCTCTGGCTCCGCAGCTGCCTGGATGGAGTGGGTGGGGGTGGGGGGGCATCTGGAGGTGGCTGATCCCCAGGTGGGCCACTCCTGGCAGGTGTGGCCTGCGTGCCCTCCAAGGCCCTGGCTATCCGTCCAAGATAACTGTTGGTCTGGGCCTGCATCCGGAGCTGACGGGTCATCTGGTAATGCTGGGCCCGCCGACTCAGCCTCCCCTGCTCCCGGATGGCAGCACTGTTACCATGGATGGCAGCAGTGTTGGCCTGGACGGCTGCAGTGAGGTGCTGGATATCCCCCTGCACCTCCCCCAAAGTGGTGACCACTGCAGCGCAATTAGAGCTCACATCCTGCACTGCGTTGCTGAGGTTGGCAACGGAGCCCAGGCTGTCCGACACTTTCTGCAAGTGGTCCGCTATGGCCCCCATTTGTTCTGTCTGTCTGGCGTGATCCCTTGCCAACTGGTCCTGGACACCATCAGACACCCCCCTGGTCTTCTGGGTCGCCTTCCTGGGGCCAGAAGATGGAGGTCCTCGGGTGGAAGGAGTCGCCCTTGAGGGGCTTCCAAGGATGGGGGAGGGGACGACAGACGGGCCAGGAGAAGGGGAGGAGACAGACAACACCAAAGAAAAGTCCTGCTCTGCCACAGCAGGATCTTCCACAACCACCTCGGCAGGTGTGGTGTGGCCACTCTCCTCCTCCACAACCTCTTCACCACCCAGTGGCTCAGGCACACGATGGCGTGGGGGGGATGGGGTGGAATGCAGGCTGACAGATGATGGCCCAGCTCCGTCATCTGTGGATGACACAAAGCAGACACATGTTGGTGGTCCCACACACTTGGCACATGTACCCCCCCCCCCAAATGCAAAACATCAAATAGGGGATTAAAAAACACTTACCTGTCCTTGTGCCTTCCTCCACGGAGTCATAGCCTGCGACCCCCTCCACCTGCTCCCTCTCCAGGCAGCGAGCAACCACCTCCTCCTCTGCGGTCAGGGTGACAGGACATGGGGGACCACCACCTGTGCCCCTCTCATACCTCCTGATGGAGGCCACCTTGTCCCTCACCTTGCGCCGCAGGTCATTGATTTTCTTTTGTATGTCCCCAGCAGTCCGGGTGGAGTAGCCCAGGACATTGACCCTGGCAGCAATCGACTCCAGGATGCCCTGCTTCCTCTCCCGGCTGGTCTTGCGGCTTTTTTTGCCATGGAGAAATTCATTCTCCGTCTCCATAGCCGAGATAATGACAGAGACCTCCTGGGTATTAAAATTGAGGTTCCTCCTCTCTCTGGGGGTAGCGGGAGCAGCCATTACAGAGCAAAAGTATCTTCCCTGGGGTGGGGGGAAACGGAACTACTTTTGCGCCGGAATGGCGTTTCCGCCAGCGCTTTTAAGCGCCCAGCGGAACGCATTGCGCTGACGTTTCCCAGGAAGTGGTGCCGACGGAAGTTGTGAGCATGCGCACAAGGGGGCGAGTGGAGCCGCACTCACTGCGCATGCTCCGTGGATGATGCGCTGAACGTAAGCCTCTGCGCCGGGCTCCGCCCATCATTTACATATGATCACACCCACTTCCACTTGCGTCGGGTTACGCCAGCGCATTATCGTTACTCTGGCGCAAGTTTACGCGCAACTGCTATGTGAATTACAGGAATTGCGCTGAAAGGGTCTTCAGAGTAACGTAAATGAGAAGCGTTACTCCAGAGGAAAGATACTCTCATCTACCTGAATCTGGCCCATAGTGTCTCAGAAGTAAAGATGGGCAGAGGTTCACCAATCTCTGAGAAGCTGCTTCTAAAAATAGTTAAAGTGGATGTAAACCCGACATTTTTTATTTATTTTTTTGATGTCACAATGTAGAGTATAACATTTCCTATCATCTGTGCCCAGTCTTGCCACACAGAGTTAATCCAGCTCTGAGCAATCCTCTTTTATTGTTCAGTTAAATAAAACGGACTTACAGAGAGAAACCTTAGTCCGTTCGCCCCCCTTGCTGTGAGTGACAGGTTAATTCCCACCCCCCACTCCTTTTCTGAAGTCATGTGGTTACTTTTCTGGATTTTGACTGGATGTTAGTGATCATAGCAGAAATTAGTGTAAGGAATACACAGGAAAAAATGCACGTTGACAAGGGGAGTGTAAAGGTGGGCTGGGAGTCTACAGACATCACAACTCCACCCACAGAACTCCAGACAACACATCCACCCACAGAATCTGCAGTTTTTCAGTTCTTATAACAGACAGAGGGGAGACATTTGACAGGTAAGGATACATGCAGGAGGCATCTATATCCTTATAGATCAGCACTATGGCAGTAGTTTAGAAAGGATGAGAGTGGCTTTACATCCACTTTAAATAGCTTCAGAATAATTTTCCTCAATGTAAAATTAAAAAAAAAATACAAATATATTGTAGCACTATTCTTTTCTCTCTCTGCGGCTACTGAGGTATGATGGCATTTTGTTGGCTTGAACAAGATGAACTTTTTTAACCTAAATAACTATTTTGGTGGGTTTTTTTTCCTTCACTTTAATAGCTGGAGCTTGCTGACTGCCAAAGTGTCCATGTGAGGCTTAACCACTTAAGGACCGCCTCCTGCACTTATACGTCGGCAGAATGGCACGGCTGGGCACATGCACGTACAGGTACGTGCTCTGCTAGTACCCAGCCGGGACTCGCGGAACCGATCTTCGCTGGAGTGCGGCGATCGGTCCCCGGAGCTGAAGAACGGGCAGAGCTGTGTGTAAACGGCTTCCCCATTGTTCACTGTGGCGGCAGCATCGATCGTGTCATCTCTTTTATAGAGGGACACAATCGATGACATCACACCTACAGCCACACCCCCCTACAGTAGTAAACACACTTCAGGTCACACATATGCCCATCAGTGCCCCCTGTGGTTAACTCCCAAACTGCAACTGTCATTTCTACAGTAAACAATGCATTTTAAATGCATTTTTTGCTGTGAAAATGACAATGGTCCCAAAAATATGTCAAAATTGTCCGAAGTGTCTGCCATAATGTCGCAGTCATGAAAAAAAATCACTGATCACCGCCATTAGTACTAAAAAAAAAAATAATAATAAAAATGCAATAAAACTATCCCCTATTTTGTAAACGCTATATATATTTTGCGCAAACCGACCGATAAACACTTATTGCAATTTTTTTACCAAAAATAGGTAGAAGAATACGTATCGGCCTAAACTGAGGAAAAAATATTTATTTTATATATTTTTGGAGGATATTTATTATAGCAAAAAGTAAAAAATATTGAATTTTTTTCAAAATTGACGCTCTATTTTTGTTTATAGCGCAAAAAATAAAAACCGCAGAGGTGATCAAATACCACCAAAAGAAAGCTCTATTTCTGGGGAAAAAAGGACGCCAATTTTGTTTGGGAGGCACGTTGCACGACCGCGCAATTGTCAGTTAAAGCGACGCAGTGCCGAATCACAAAAAGGGGCAAGGTCCTTTAGCTGCATTTTGGTCTGGGTCTTAAGTGGTTAATGACAGTTTAGCCAGCTTTTTTGTAAACAATGCCATGTGATCATTGTTATTTTAGTGATGACATGATTGAGCACCATGCTATTTAATTCTCAAATGCTGTATATAATAGGGCTGCTGTCCGATACAGTGCTTATCACATGATTAGTAGCCTGTATGTTCTGTTTGAGGAAGTTTATTAACATAAACTCAATTTTCTGCAGAGGAACAAAAATGAAGGGTGTGTGCAGGATTATGACTAGCATTTAATAAAAACAAAAAATATTACCATATCTCTTGGAAGGGATGTATGATGCCACATCCCACATTTTACCAGAACAACAAAAATAAAATTACCCGTATTTATCGGCGTATAACACGCACAGGCGTATAACACGCACACTAACTTTAAGAGGGAAGTTTCAGAAAAAAAAAACTATCCACAGCCCCCTGCGTATAACACACATGCACAGTTTACCCTCGATTTTTAGGGTAAAAAAAGTGAGTGTTATTTGCCAATAAATACAGTACTGTTAAAAAAATAGGGGCTTTATAGGCATCGTACTGAGACTAATGATACAGTTGAATAAAACAATATTTATTATATCCAGTTAAAAGAAACAGTGGGGTAATACACAACCACCACATATGAGTTACGAACCTAAAACACATACAATTCAAATCAGTACAGTGAGGGATTGATGTTCAGAACTTGGTTGCGGCATCCCCCCATGAGTCAGTGGATATTATATGGGTGACAAATGCTGTGGTAAGCCTATGAACACATATGGTGATACAGTGTATTCTATTTAACGAATGATGAGGTTTGATACTGTTAAAATGTTCTTCATCTTCTCAGATGCTTCTGCAGTCCCCCTGATGAAGCAGTTTTTGGACTGTGAAATGCGTCAGCACAGACAAGCTAGATATATTAGCATCTAGTCCATTTATGCATTTGTACTGCTTTTCATTTCATGTGTTATATGTCTGTACCACCTATGTGGTGGTTGTATATTACTCCACTGTTTCTTTTAACAGGATGTAATACATATTAGTTTATTTAATAGCTTTATTAGTCTTAATATGATGCCTTTAAAGTCCCCTATTTTTTTGGAAAGTAATTGTCTTTTTGCTGTTGTTGCTCTGTGTTTTTGTTTTATATTTTGGGGGCTTCAACAAGAGGTCCTGAAATATGCAAAAGGAGGGGGGAACACTCAGAACTTTATGCTGAGCCCCCCTCCTGGCCACCCATTCATTCCAGCTCTAGCAGATTCTAGACATGCTGAATAATTGTGTGAATGGGGTGCTGGGTAGAGTAGTTTTGTTCTGATGCTGGAGCTCATAGATTGTGTTAGGTGCATAAAGATGCAACTTGTATGCATAATATTGTAGAATTAGTGCTAAAGCTATTATTCCTTCCCTTTTTTTTAAAGATGGAGGAGGAGGATACACGAGAAGTTTTGCTACCTAACTGGAAAGGCAGCGGGTCTATGGGCCTGACCCTAGACCAGAATGACGATGGAGTGTTTGTAAAACAATTAGTGGAGAACTCACCGGCTGCCAAAACCGGAGTTGTTAAAGAAGGTAAGTGCGTCCAAAACTTTTCAGGTACTGGAAGTGTGTCCTCGATACTATATCTCAAGTATTTCAAATACTGGAAGTGTGTCCTCCATACTATATCTCAAGTATTTCAAATACCAGTCCTACAGGACCCAGTTGTGTGCCTGCTTGGTGCCTTGGAGTTACCCGATTTGTCACCTAATGGCCATATTGCGGTACTACGCTCACTCTACATTGCCCGCAAGGAGATTGCGTGGCTCTGGATCACTCTGAGGGTACCAACGGGTGGACAATGGGTAAAACGGGTCAATAGTTTACTGATATGCGAGAAACTTACGTACCAACATCGAAATGTTTTGAAGAAGTTCTATTCAATGTGGCAACCATGGCTAGATACCCCAGGATTAGGTCCTCTTCAATTGGTGAGAGATAGACTGCTTCAGGGATAATTTGCCTACTACGGGGGGTGGTTGACTTGGGTTATGTGATATAGCTGGTGGTGCTGATAAAACGATGGGGGTGGGATGGTGCGTGGTCTCCCCGATGGTGCTATTTGGGGGACGTGACTACTTTGGTGAGCTGTAATTCTACTGTTGCCTTCATTTTTGGTTCAGTTTCTTGTTATGTAGTTTTTCTTTTCTGTTTGTTTCCTTTACCTGCTTCTGCTACTGTTTAATACTAGAGGGAGCACAGTCAGGTCCCACTTCTTAGGAGATAGACTTCATTGTGCAGTGGATTATCTGGCAATATCTCTTCCCCTACGTTTTAATGGTGTTTTTATGATCTGTATTTACCACCGACCTGTCTGTGTATGTTTATGCATTGTCTTTATATTCAATAAACTTGTTTCTGATTTTAAAAAAAAGAAGGTAAGTGCTTCAAAGTCAGGGGAAGAATTACACTAAATAAAAACATAACTGTAGCTGAAAATAGACTGTTGGTAGATAGTAGGGTTGTCCCGATACCACTTTTTTAGGACCGAGTACAAATAACGATACTTTTTTTCAAGTAGTCGCCGATACCGAATACCGATACTTTTTTTAAATGTGTCCCCAAATGCAGCCATGTCCCCCCACATATTGCAGCCATGTATGTCCCCCACATATTGCAGCCATGTATGTCCCCCACATAATGCAGCCATGTATGTCCCCCACATAATGCAGCCATGTATGTCCCCCACATATTGCAGCCATGTATGTCCCCCACATATTGCAGCCATGTATGTCCCCCATATTGCAGCCATGTATGTCCCCCACATATTGCAGCCATGTATGTCCCCCATATTGCAAGCCATGTATTTCCCTCATATTGCAAGCCATGTATGTCCCCCACATATTGCAGCCATGTATGTCCCCCACATATTGCAGCCATGTATGTCCCCCACATATTGCAGCCATGTATGTCCCCCATATTGCAAGCCATGTATTTCCCTCATATTGCAAGCCATGTATGTCCCCCATATTGCAAGCCATGTATGTCCCCCATATTGCAAGCCATGTATGTCCCCCTTACCTGTAGCTATGATGCCGCATACCGCCGTTAATCCCCCTGCATTATAGCGTAGCGTGCATTACAAGCTTTCGTTTTGAATATAGTCTATAGACACTCCCCCTTGCTCGGTATTGGACGGATCCCCGAGAAGGGGAGTATCTATACATGGCGGCACGGGCATTTACAAGTATTCAAAACAAAAGCTTGTAATGCACGCTACGCTATAATGCAGGGGGATTAATGGCGGTATGCGGCGGCGGCATCATAGCTTCAGGTATGAGGGACAGGACATGGCTGCAATATGAAGTATTCTATTTTGGTATCGGGGGTATTTGCGGGAGTACAAGTACTCCCGCAAATACTCGGCATCGGTCCCGATACCGATACTAGTATCGGTATCGGGACAACCCTAGTAGATAGAATAAAAAAAATGAACCCCAACATTTAATTGCTTAAATAATCAATGTATCTTTTGATTAATAATAGTAAAAAAAAACAATGGGGTTGATTTACTAAAACTGTAAAGTGCAAAATCTTGTGCAGCTGTGCATGGTAGCCAACTTTAGCTTGTTTGGTTCATCTTTGGCAAAAAAAAAACATTAAAGTGGTTGTATAGGCTTTTTTTAAGTTTTACCTACAGGTAAGCCTATAATAAGGCTTACCTGTAGGTATAAAGAATATCTTCTAAACCTGTACGGTTTAGGAGATATTCTGCTCGCAATGCAGCGGCACACTTGCCGGTTTGAAGTCCCCCGCACGCATGCGTGGGAGTGACGACATTGTCGCTCCAGCCAATCACAGCGCTAGAACGGCGATACCCGGAAGACACGCCGAGTCAAGTTGACATCTCGCTCGGCGCGGACCAGGTAAGTTCTCTTCACCTCATTTTGAGGTAAGTATATCATAATGAGCTAGTATGCGGTGCATACTAGCTCATTATGGCTTTTGCCTTTCAGGTGGAAAAAAAACACATTGTGGGTATACAACCGCTTTAAAATGATTGGTTTCTATGCAGATCTGCACCAGATTTTTCACTCTCTAGTTTTAGCAAATCAAACCCCAGTTTATGATTAAAGGAAAACTTTTTGAGTCAAAGTTAAAAGTGGTTGTAAACACACATAGCTGTAGAGTTAAAGGGGTGTTCCAGCCAAATGTTATGTTTATTAAAAGTCAGCAGCTACAAAAAGTGTAGCTGCTGGCTTTTAATAAACATTCACTTACCTTCTCCATGTTCCAGCGACGTGCCGGTCGGGGCTCCGCTCCTCTCCCCCCCTCCCCGGCCGGCGTCTTCATTCTAACTGTGGGCACCCAGCCGTGACAGCCTTCGTCTAGGACCTGTCAGTGTCCTAGGTGGTTGCCTACAGGGAGGGGCTGCTGTAGGCCATTAAGCTTAATCGCCTATCCAGCCCCTCGGTGGAAGGAGGAAGTGGGACAGGAAGTCACAGCTCTCTGCTCTTCTCCCTCCTTGCTCATTGGAGCACTGGGCTGTGGAGGGGGTGGAGCAGCCATCTCAGCCTCTCAACGGCTCGCTGAGAGACTGAGACGGGTATCAGTCCAAGCACGTGGCGGATCCAGACTCCATGGTCGGGATGATGCGGTGCCTGGACTGACATTGGGGACGTCAGCAGAGAGCGGACTTCAGTCCACTCTCTGCTGAAAATGGGTCACACGAGTGCCAAACGAATTGAAATCCTGTGATTCATATCATGTATGTGTTCAAAATGTTTACGAAAAAGAAAATGGATGAAACAATATACCTTTTGTTTAAAAATATTATTCAGTAAATGCACACATGGTATTAGTACCTAACTGTTACCACTTATTAACATTTTAGTGCTGATTTTTTTAGTTTTTTACTTCATTAACAAACCTATTTGCTATAATTTCCCTTGCGGTTTACAGTCTATTACTGTTGTGTTGCTTATGAGTTAGGTGCTCGTAGGTCTTAAATCTAGAAGGCTGGAGATAAAGTGATTCTCCACACCTCAAGTAGTTTTTAACTACTTAAAGGGGTTGTAAAGGTTAAAAAAAATCCCCCTAAATAGCTTCCTTTACCTTATCCTTCAATTTTGCTTTTAAATGTCCTTATTTCTTCTGAGAAATCCTCACTTCCTGTTCCTCTGTCTGTAACTCCACACAGTAATGCGAGGCTTTCTCCCTGGTGTGGAGTGTCATGCTTGCCCCCTCCCTTAAGGAGGGAGGGGGAGAGCAGAAGAGTCTTGACACCTACTAACACACAGCTGCTTTCTCTATCTGCAAGGTAGAGAGCGTCCTGACTCTCCTGCTCGCCCCCTCAAGGGAGGGGGCGAGCACGACACACCACACCAGGGAGAAAGCCTCGCATTACTGTGTGAAGTTACAGACATAAGGATTTCTCAGAAGAAATAAGGACATTTAAAAGCAAAATCGAAGGATGAGGTAAGTGAAGGAGGACTGTACTAAGGTAAAGGAAGTTATTTAGGGGATTTTTTTTTACCTTTAAAACCCCTTTAATAAAAGCTGCTTTCCTGCAGACTTAAGGTCACCTTTTACGTTACAATCTGGCCATACTTTCTTTGCACATCTATATATTTACCAATTGTATGTAATATGTGGACTTGCCTAAGCTATACAATTAATTTGTATCCAATCAGACAGACCCTTGTACTACATACTTGTTGGGAGATCTAAAGGAAATTGCACAATCGGATTGTATAGTGTATGGTGAGCCTAACACTTGGTTTTTATTTCCATATGTTTAGGTGACCAGATTGTGGGTGCAACAGTCTATTTTGACAATATGTCATCTGAGGATATTCAGAAGGTACTGGCGACCGTCGGGCATCACACAGTTGGTCTCAAGCTACAGAGGAAAGGTGACCGATCCCCTCTGCCCGGCGCAACCTTTTCACATGACGTCTTCAGCCTGAAAAGTCCAGATGTTGTTCTGGTGAGCAAAGTTATTCATTTTTTTATTATTACTGGTGCACCAAAACTACAGTGGATGTTGGTGTAGACATGTAGGCAGGTGCAGGCATTCCTCTAACCTATAGATGGCACTGTGCCATTGTCACATTTGAACACAGGTTAGATTATGGGAATTTCCACCAAAGGCTACATTAATACAAACTGTGTCCAGCAGCGATCACTGCAGGTAATCTATGGCTGTGCAGGAAGCCACAAATAGCTGCAGACGCCAGTGATTATCCTGAAAATTTTGAATTTGAATCTAAATGTAAATTTAGATCAATCAGGTAGGCAAACTCACGGAACAAATACTAGCAGATCTCAAGGAGATTGTATATCCAGATGGATATAGTATATGGATTACTAGCTTTCATTTATATACATGTACCCAATTTACAAAGCAGTCTGCATGCCTGTTCTTAAAAAAAAAATATTTCCCAAGTGGGGCTGATGATGGTACTATTGTGGCATAATACAAGAATAAATTCTTGTCATGTAAATTCCCAAAACTGGTATGCTCTCCCAGCAGTAGCACAAGCAGAGATCTTAACTTGAAAGAACAAATCAGATTTATATTGCTTCATTTTAACCACTTACCCCCGGACCATATTGCTGCCCAACGACCAGAGCACTTTTTGTGATTCGGCACTGCGTCGCTTTAACGGACAATTGCGCGGTCGTGCGATGTGGCTCCCAAACAAAAATGGCATTCTTTTTTCCCCACAAATAGAGCTTTCTTTTGGTGGTATTTGATCATCTCTGCGGTTTTTATTTTTTGCGCTATAAACAAAAATAGAGCGACTATTTTGAAAAAAATTCAATATTTTTTACTTTTTTCTGTAAAAAATATCCCCTAAAAATATATAAAAAAAACGTTTTTTTACTCAGTTTAGGCCGATACATATTCTTCTACATATTTTTCGTAAAAAAAATCGCAATTAGCGTTTATTGATTGGTTTGCGCAAAAGTTAAAGCGTTTACAAAATAGGGGGTAATTTTAACGCATTTTTATTATTTTTTTTTTTTTTACTAGTAATGGCGGCCATCAGCGTTTTTTTCAGTACTGCGACCTTATGGCGGACACTTCGGACACTTTTGACACATTTTTGGGACCATTGGCATTTTTTAGCGATCAATGCTATAAAAATGCATTGTATTACTATAAAAATGCCATTGGCAGTGAAGGGGTTAACTCTAGGGGCGGGGAAGAGGTTAAGTGTGTTCCTGGGTGTGTTCTATCTGTATGGGGGGGTGGACTCACTAGGGGAAATCACTGATCTTCTGTTCATACATTGTATGATCAAAAGATCAGCGTTTCTCCCGCTGACAGGTCCGGGAGCTATGTGTTTACACACATAGCTCCCGTTCCCCGCTCTGTAACGAGCGATCGCGTGTGCCCGGCGGCGCCCGTGGAAGAGGGGCAACAACCAGGGCATTCTCCCCACACAAGAATAATTGTGTCTTGCATGCTTTTCATTTTGATACATGAGCAAGATTCTGTAAGGTTACCATTTAGCCCAGGTTCACACTGCTCTAACATTTAGCCCAAGTTCACACTGACAGCAGGAATGAAATCGTGTGAGTTCAGTTGAACTCACACAATTTCATTCCCACATGTCAGTCCCGACACCTGGGGCAATTTCAGGGACATCTGTGCAGGTTCCTGCACAGTTGTTAATGGAAATTGCACCCCGAAGTCACCAAAGGCAGTACAGAAACTACTTTTAAGAATAAGTGCGACTTTGCACCGATTCGGACAGTGCCATTGCCACCGATTTTGGCATACGACATGTCAAATCGCATGCCAAAGCACTCCAGTGTAAACCAGGATGCACGACTTCGAATCCAGCTGTGCCCTGCAACTTCAGTCCAACTTTGATCTAACTTAATGTGACTTTTTACACTCTATGACATTAAAGTCGTATCAAAGTCAGACCAAAATAGTGCAGAGCGACTTGTGTCAGATCAGTTAAGAAGGGTTTTATAGGGAAACATTTAATTTGAAGTGTAATGCGACTTGTGCTCTCACACCAGTGGCATTTTTGGCACCAGTGTGAACCGGGCCTTGGACTTAAAAATGTATTAGAAATCAAAAGTTACTATAAACAGTTCTAAACAGAGGAAATTTTGCAACGGAGATACCTGTTCTGGGAATTCCTCCTACTATACAGACGGAAAAACAACCTGACAAAGGTTGTAACTAGGGTTGTCCCGATACCATTTTTTTAGGACCGAGTACAAGTACCGATACTTTTTTTCATGTACTCGCCGATACCGAATACCAATACTTTTTAAATGCAGCCACGTGTCTCCAAATGCAGCCATGTCCCTCTGAGTTCAGCCATGGTCCCTCTGAGTTCAGCCATGGTCCCTCTGAGTTCAGCCATGGTCCCTCTGAGTTCAGCCATGGTCCCTCTGAGTTCAGCCATGGTCCCTCTGAGTTCAGCTATGGCCCCTCTGAGTGCTCCGCACTCCACCCCGCACTCAAAAAAAAAAAAAAAAGTATTCTATTTAGGTATCGGGAGTATTCGCGCGAGTACAAGTACTAGCGCAAATACTCGGTATCGGTCCCGATACCGATACTAGTATCGGTATCGGGACAACCCTAGTTGTAACCTTACCTATCTGTATCCAAAACAAAAAAGGCTTCATGCTTATGACAAATTGTATATGGGATTTAAAAGCTCAGAAATGTAATTATCATTCAAATTTGTTTTTACAGTTAGTTTCAAATATTTAAACAGGATATTTTTATATCAGTAATGATTTAAGGCATTTTTTCAACAATCTGTCAATGTATTGTTTTTTTTAGAGTGGTGATGATGAGGAATACAGACGAATTTATGCAAAAAAGATTAAACCACGTCTGAAGTCAGATGAGACTCTGGAACCAGAGACTCAGACAAGGACCATCACAGTTACAAGGAAAGTGACCGCTTACACTGTCGATGTGACAGGAACAAAAGACTCAAAAGAAATTGACATAAGTAGTCCTGAATATAAAATCAAGATTCCTCGTCATGAAATAACTGAGATATCTAAAACCAGTGTGCAGACTGATGAGGGTAAAACAGTTATCCGAATTCCTGGTATTGATGTGTCCAGTAAAAATCAGGCAGGAAGAGAATACCTGCCAAGTGACTCTGTGAACGTCCACAGTAACACTGTGAGGTACCATGAACATGGCAAAGGACAAATTGAGTTTCCTGAAGGCTACAGAGATGCTGCTGGAAGTGTCCAAACTGGCAGCACTTCTTCCTTAAGCATCGATTTGCCTGGTGTAAATGTTTCTACTCCAAAATTCCAAAGCTATGAAAAGAAATTTGAGATGAGGACATCTAGATCTGAAACTGAGCACGATGATAGGTTTAAAGGCCTCAATGTTGCTGGAAGTTCCTCTGTAGACATTGGCCTAACAAACCCTAACATTGCTAGGGTGCCCAAACAGGACACAGCATCAATAACCTCTAAACTTGACTTCCAGTCATCTGGTGTGAAGATCAGGGGTCCTCAATTTGACATTAAGAAAGCAGAAGGAATTAAAATGGAAGCTGCAGCCCTTAGTGAAATACCAGCAAATATTACAACTAGAGAAACTCACTCTTCAACTATAACTGGAGATATTAAGACACATGAAAAAAATCGACTCCCTTTGGACACCAGTTGTGGGTCAGTGAAAATAGGACTTCCATCATATCAAATGCCAAAGTCTGGTTCCTTGGAATCAAACCTTGACAGAACATATACTCAGACAACCTTGATTCAAGATGGGAATGTCCATGAAAAACCACAGTTGAACCTCATTCCACCATCAGTTGAAGGAGAAGCCACTACTGGAAAAATAAGCCTGAATGTGCCCAGTCTGGATGTGAAAGGAACAGATGTTAACTTAGACAGTTCTGGGGGAAAGATACACATACCATCATTTAAAATGCCAAGGTTTGGTGTCCTGGGAACAAATGAAGGGATATCAAAAACTGGTATTGAACTTTCTGGAAAATCTGTTTACACAAACACAACAGAGGGTAAGACTAGTGTTAAACCTCCTGGTATCGATGGATTTAAGCTAGAAAAAGATTTCCAAAGTTCTGCAGTTGGTATTACAAATTCACAAGCTGCATCTACCAACATAAATATTAAAGGTCCTCATTTAGGTTTGCAGGAAACTGTGAACTTGCCAAATGAGTCCTTGGAGTTTAAAGGTGCCTTGTCAGACACTGTTTTGAAAGGTTCAGAGGTAAATATAACAATGCCCAAATTTAAAATGCCAAAATTTGGAATTGCAGAATCCAATTTGCAAGGTCCTGGTGTAGATGTGAACATTGCCAAACAAAACATTGACCTATCTGGTACAGACCTCGATATGAATATTGGTAACCTAAGCAGTGATTTAAAAGGCCCTAGTCTAAAAATAGAATCAATAAAGTCCAACTTGCCAAAAGTGTCAATGCCAGGTCCTAAAATAGGAGGCATTGAGGGATCAGAAGGGAAACTAAAAGGTCCTAATTGTGAAAAACCCAGAGTCGATATAAATTTACCAAAAGTGTCAATGCCAGATGTTGATCTCCGTTTTAAACACTCAAAAGCGGAGGGAGATTTAAAAGATGCCAGACTAGATGTCAAAGGTCCAAATATTGAGCTTCAGCGTCCAGGTATAGGTGTTGATGGTAAAATGGGAGGTTCAAAGTTTGGGGTGCCTTCAGTGCAACTTTCAAACATGTCTGTGCCAGAAATTGATCTAAAAGGATCGAAACGAGAAAGTGATTTGAAAGAACCTGACTTTATTATAAAGGGTCCAGAACTAGATGCTCGCATGCCTGTTGTTAATTTAGATGCTTCTGATGTTAGTTTGGAAGGAAAAATTCAAATGCCAAAGTTTAAAATGCCAAAGTTTGGTCATTCTAAGCCACAAGTGGAAGGCCCAAATGTAGATCTGCCCACAGGAAACGTTGGCTTACTAGGTGCAAATATAGACATCAATGTTCCTGAATTTAATATCAAGGATCCAAAAGGGAAATTGAAAGGTCCAAAGTTTGAAATGCCTTCACTGGATATTGGTTTACCAAAAGTATCTGTGGCTGATGCTGATCAGCACGTCAAAGGTCCAAAGTTGGAGGGAAATTTGAAAGGTTCCAAAGGCACAGAAGTTGACTTTGAGGCTCCAGATGTAGATATTGATGGAAAGGTGAAAGGTCCCACGTTCAAGTTACCGTCAATGCCAAAAATGTCAATGCCTGATGTTGATTTTAATATGAAAGGTCCTAAAATAGAAGGAGATTTAAAAGGTCCCAAAGTTGAAGGCAAAGGCGTAAAAGTTGACATTCAGGCTCCAGATGTAGATATTGATGGGAAAGTAAAAGGTCCCAAGTTCAAGTTACCTACAATGCCAAAAATGTCAACGCCTGATATTGACTTTAGTATGAAAGATCCTAAAATAGAAGGAGATTTTAAAGGTCCCAAAGTTGACATCAAAGGCCCAAAAGTTGACCTTGTGGCTCCAGATGTAGATTTTGATGGAAAAGTAAAAGGTCCCAAGTTCAATTTACCTTCAATGCCAAAAATGTCAATGCCTGATTTTGACATAAATATGAAAGGTCCTAAAATAGAAGGAGATTTGAAAGGTCCCAAAGTTGACATCAAAGGCCCCAAAGTTGACCTTGAGGCTCCAGATGTAGATTTTGATGGTAAAGTAAAAGGTTTCAAGTTACCTTCAATGCCAAAAATGTCAATGCCTGATATTGACTTCAATATGAAAGGTCCTAAAATAGAAGGAGATTTGAAAGGCCCTCAAGTTGGCATTAAAGCCCCAGAGCTTGATGTTGAAGCTCCAGGAGTAGAATTAGAAGCACCAGATATCGCTCTGAAAGGCCCAGAAGGAAAATTTAAAATGCCCAAATTTAAAATGCCCAAATTTGGTTCTGGTCCAAAATTGGAGGGTCCAGATATTGATGTTAAACTTCCCAAAGGAAGTATTGATATATCTGGTCCAAATGTAGATATTCAGGTTCCTGATGTAGACATTGAGGGACCAGAAGGCAAATTGAAAGGCCCCAAATTCCAAATGCCCTCAATGAATATTGGTTTACCAAAAGTAACAATGCCTGATTTTGATCTAAATCTGAAAGGTCCAAAGTTAGAAGGAGATTTGAAAGTTCCCGAAGTAAACATCAAAGGCCCAGAAGTTGACATTGAGGCTCCAGATGTAGATATTGATGGAAAAGTAAAAGGTCCCAAGTTCAAGTTACCTTCAATGCCAAAAATGTCAAGGCCTGATATTGACTTTAATATGAAAGGTCCTAAAATAGAAGGAGATTTAAAAGGTCCCAAAGTTGACATCAAAGGCCCAAAAGTTGACCTTGAGGCTCCAGATGTAGATTTTGATGGAAAAGTAAAAGGTCCCAAGTTCAATTTACCTTCAATGCCAAAAATGTCAATGCCTGATTTTGACATAAATATGAAAGGTCCTAAAATAGAAGGAGATTTGAAAGGTCCCAAAGTTGACATCAAAGGCCCCAAAGTTGACCTTGAGGCTCCAGATGTAGATTTTGATGGTAAAGTAAAAGGTTCCAAGTTCAAGTTACCTTCAATGCCAAAAATGTCAATGCCTGATATTGACTTCAATATGAAAGGTCCTAAAATAGAAGGAGATTTGAAAGGCCCTCAAGTTGGCATTAAAGCCCCAGAGCTTGATGTTGAAGCTCCAGGAGTAGAATTAGAAGCACCAGATATCGATCTAAAAGGCCCGGAAGGAAAATTTAAAATGCCCAAATTTAAAATGCCCAGATTTGGTTCTAGTCCAAAACTGGAGGGTCCAGATATTGATGTTAGCCTTCCCAAAGGAAGTATTGATATATCTGGTCCAGATGTAGATATTCAGGCTCCTGATGTAGACATTGAGGGACCAGAAGGCAAATTGAAAGGCCCCAAATTCCAAATGCCCTCAATGAATATTGGTTTACCAAAGGTAACAATGCCTGATTTTGATCTAAATCTGAAAGGTCCAAAGTTAGAAGGAGATTTGAAAGTTCCCGAAGTAAACATCAAAGGCCCAAAAGTTGACCTTGAGGCTCCAGATGTAGATTTTGAGGGTAAAGTTAAAGGTTCCAAGTTCAAGTTACCTTCAATGCCAAAAATGTCAATGCCTGATTTTGACATAAATATGAAAGGTCCTAAAATAGAAGGAGATTTGAAAGGTCCCAAAGTTGACATCAAAGGCCCAAAAGTTGACCTTGAGGCTCCAGATGTAGATATTGATGGAAACGTAAAAGGTCCCAAGTTGAAGTTACCTTCAATGCCAAAAATGTCAATGCCTGATATTGACTTCAATATGAAAGGTCCTAAAATAGAAGGAGATTTGAAAGGCCCGCAAGTTGGCATTAAAGCCCCAGAGATTGATGTTGAAGCTCCAGGAGTAGAATTAGAAGCACCAGATATCCATCTGAAAGGTCCAGAAGGAAAATTTAAAATGCCCAAATTTAAAATGCCCAAATTTGGTTCTGGTCCAAGACTGGAGGGTCCAGATATTGATGTTAAACTTCCCAAAGGAAGTATTGATATATCTGGTCCAGATGTAGATATTCAGGCACCTGATGTAGACATTGAGGGACCAGAAGGCAAATTGAAAGGCCCCAAATTCCAAATGCCCTCAATGAATATTGGTTTACCAAAGGTAACAATGCCTGATTTTGATCTAAATCTGAAAGGTCCAAAGGTAGAAGGAGATTTGAAAGGTCCCAAAGTAAACATCAAAGGCCCAGAAGTTGACATTGAGGCTCCAGATGTAGATATTGATGGAAAAGTAAAAGGTCCCAAGTTCAAGTTACCTTCAATGCCAAAAATGTCAATGCCTGATATTGACTTTAATATGAAAGGTCCTAAAATAGAAGGAGATTTAAAAGGTCCCAAAGTTGACATCAAAGGCCCAAAAGTTGACCTTGAGGCTCCAGATGTAGATTTTGATGGTAAAGTTAAAGGTTCCAAGTTCAAGTTACCTTCAATGCCAAAAATGTCAATGCCTGATTTTGACATAAATATGAAAGGTCCAAAAATAGAAGGAGATTTGAAAGGTCCCGAAGCTAAAATCAAAGGCCCAGAAGTTGACATTGAGGCTCCAGATATAGATATTGATGGAAAAGTAAAAGGTCACAAGTTCAAGTTACCTTCAATGCCAAAAATGTCAATGCCTGATATTGACTTCAATATGAAAGGTCCTAAAATAGAAGGAGATTTGAAAGGTCCCAATGTTGACATCAAAGGCCCAAAAGTTGACCTTGAGGCTCCAGATGTAGATATTGATGGAAAAGTAAAAGGTCCCAAGTTCAAGTTACCTTCAATGCCAAAAATGTCAATGCCTGATATTGACTTCAATATGAAAGGTCCTAAAATAGAAGGAGATTTGAAAGGTCCCAATGTTGACATCAAAGGCCCAAAAGTTGACCTTGAGGCTCCAGATGTAGATTTTGATGGAAAAGTAAAAGGTCCCAAGTTCAATTTACCTTCAATGCCAAAAATGTCAATGCCTGATATTGACTTCAATATCAAAGGTCCTAAAATAGAAGGAGATTTAAAGGGCCCTCAAGTTGGCATTAAAGCCCCAGAGCTTGATGTTGAAGCTCCAGGAGTAGAATTAGAAGCACCAGATATCCATCTGAAAGGCCCAGAAGGAAAATTTAAAATGCCCAAATTTAAAATGCCCAAATTTGGTTCTGGTCCAAAACTAGAGGGTTCAGATATTGATGTTAAACTTCCCAAAGGAAGTATTGATATATCTGGTCCAGATGTAGATATTCAGGCTCCTGATGTAGACATTGAGGGACCAGAAGGCAAATTGAAAGGCCCCAAATTCCAAATGCCCTCAATGAATATTGGTTTACCAAAAGTAACAATGCCTGATTTTGATCTAAATCTGAAAGGTCCAAAGTTAGAAGGAGATTTGAAAGTTCCCGAAGTAAACATCAAAGGCCCAGAAATTGATATTGAGGCTCCAGATGTAGATATTGATGGAAAAGTAAAAGGTCACAAGTTCAAGTTACCTTCAATGCCAAAAATGTCAATGCCTGATATCGACTTTAATATGAAAGGTCCTAAAATAGAAGGAGATTTAAAAGGTCCCAAAGTTGACATCAAAGGCCCAAAAGTTGACCTTGAGGCTCCAGATGTAGATGTTGATGGTAAAGTTAAAGGTTCCAAGTTCAAGTTACCTTCAATGCCAAAAATGTCAATGCCTGATTTTGACATAAATATGAAAGGTCCTAAAATAGAAGGAGATTTGAAAGGTCCCAAAGTTGACATCAAAGGCCCAAAAGTTGACCTTGAGGCTCCAGATGTAGATATTGATGGAAAAGTTAAAGGTCCCAAGTTCAAGTTACCTTCAATGCCAAAAATGTCAATGCCTGATATTGACTTCAATATGAAAGGTCCTAAAATAGAAGGAGATTTGAAAGGCCCTCAAGTTGGCATTAAAGCCCCAGAGCTTGATGTTGAAGCTCCAGGAGTAGAATTAGAAGCACCAGATATCGATCTGAAAGGCCCGGAAGGAAAATTTAAAATGCCCAAATTTAAAATGCCCAAATTTGGTTCTGGTCCAAAACTGGAGGGTCCAGATATTGATGTTAGCCTTCCCAAAGGAAGTATTGATATATCTGGTCCAAATGTAGATATTCAGGCTCCTGATGTAGACATTCAGGGACCAGAAGGCAAATTGAAAGGCCCCAAATTCCAAATGCCCTCAATGAATATTGGTTTACCAAAGGTAACAATGCCTGATTTTGATCTAAATCTGAAAGGTCCAAAGTTAGAAGGAGATTTGAAAGCTCCTGAAGTAAACATCAAAGGCCCAAAAGTTGACCTTGAGGCTCCAGATGTAGATTTTGATGGTAAAGTTAAAGGTTCCAAGTTCAAGTTACCTTCAATGCCAAAAATGTCAATGCCTGATTTTGACATAAATATGAAAGGTCCTAAAATAGAAGGAGATTTGAAAGGTCCCAAAGTTGACATCAAAGGCCCAAAAGTTGACCTTGAGGCTCCAGATGTAGATATTGATGGAAACGTGAAAGGTCCCAAGTTCAAGTTACCTTCAATGCCAAAAATGTCAATGCCTGATATTGACTTCAATATGAAAGGTCCTAAAATAGAAGGAGATTTGAAAGGCCCGCAAGTTGGCATTAAAGCCCCAGAGCTTGATGTTGAAGCTCCAGGAGTAGAATTAGAAGCACCAGATATCCATCTGAAAGGCCCAGAAGGAAAATTTAAAATGCCCAAATTTAAAATGCCCAAATTTGGTTCTGGTCCAAAACTGGAGGGTCCAGATATTGATGTTAAAGTTCCCAAAGGAAGTATTGATATATCTGGTCCAGATGTAAATATTCAGGCACCTGATGTAGACATTGAGGGACCAGAAGGCAAATTGAAAGGCCCCAAATTCCAAATGCCCTCAATGAATATTGGTTTACCAAAGGTAACAATGCCTGATTTTGATCTAAATATGAAAGGTCCTAAAATAGAAGGAGATTTGAAAGGTCCCAAAGTTGACATCAAAGGCCCAGAAGTTGACCTTGAGGCTCCAGATGTAGATATTGATGGAAATGTAAAAGGTCCCAAGTTCAAGTTACCTTCAATGCCAAAAATGTCAATGCCTGATATTGACTTTAATATGAAAGGTCCTAAAATAGAAGGAGATTTAAAAGGTCCCAAAGTTGACATCAAAGGCCCAAAAGTTGACCTTGAGGCTCCAGATGTAGATATTGATGGAAAAGTTAGAGGTCCCAAGTTCAAGTTACCTTCAATGCCAAAAATGTCAATGCCTGATATTGACTTCAATATGAAAAGTCCTGAAATAGAAGGAGATTTGAAAGGCCCTCAAGTTGGCATTAAAGCCCCAGAGCTTAATGTTGAAGCTCCAGGAGTAGAATTAGAAGCACCAGATATCGATCTGAAAGGCCCGGAAGGAAAATTTAAAATGCCCAAATTTAAAATGCCCAAATTTGGTTCTGGTCCAAAACTGGAGGGTCCAGATATTGATGTTAGCCTTCCCAAAGGAAGTATTGATATATCTGGTCCAAATGTAGATATTCAGGCTCCTGATGTAGACATTCAGGGACCAGAAGGCAAATTGAAAGGCCCCAAATTCCAAATGCCCTCAATGAATATTGGTTTACCAAAGGTAACAATGCCTGATTTTGATCTAAATCTGAAAGGTCCAAAGTTAGAAGGAGATTTGAAAGCTCCTGAAGTAAACATCAAAGGCCCAAAAGTTGACCTTGAGGCTCCAGATGTAGATTTTGATGGTAAAGTTAAAGGTTCCAAGTTCAAGTTACCTTCAATGCCAAAAATGTCAATGCCTGATTTTGACATTAATATGAAAGGTCCTAAAATAGAAGGAGATTTGAAAGGTCCCAAAGTTGACATCAAAGGCCCAAAAGTTGACCTTGAGGCTCCAGGTGTAGATATTGATGGAAACGTAAAAGGTCCCAAGTTCAAGTTACCTTCAATGCCAAAAATGTCAATGCCTGATATTGACTTCAATATGAAAGGTCCTAAAATAGAAGGAGATTTGAAAGGCCCGCAAGTTGGCATTAAAGCCCCAGAGCTTGATGTTGAAGCTCCAGGAGTAGAATTAGAAGCACCAGATATCCATCTGAAAGGCCCAGAAGGAAAATTTAAAATGCCCAAATTTAAAATGCCCAAATTTGGTTCTGGTCCAAAACTGGAGGGTCCAGATATTGATGTCAAACATCCCAAAGGAAGTATTGCTATATCTGGTCCAGATGTAGATATTCAGGCACCTGATGTAGACATTGAGGGACCAGAAGGCAAATTGAAAGGCCACAAATTCCAAATGCCCTCAATGAATATTGGTTTACCAAAGGTAACAATGCCTGATTTTGATCTAAATCTGAAAGGTCCAAAGTTAGAAGGAGATTTGAAAGGTCCCGAAGCTAAAATCAAAGGCCCAGAAGTTGACATTGAAGCTCCAGATGTAGATATTGATGGAAAAGTAAAAGGTCACAAGTTCAAGTTACCTTCAATGCCAAAAATGTCAATGCCTGATATTGACTTTAATATGAAAGGTCCTAAAATAGAAGGAGATTTAAAAGGTCCCAAAGTTGACATCAAAGGCCCAAAAGTTGATCTTGAGGCTCCAGATGTAGATGTTGATGGAAAAGTAAAAGGTCCCAAGTTCAAGTTACCTTCAATGCCAAAAATGTCAATGCCTGATATTGACTTCAATATGAAAGGTCCTAAAATAGAAGGAGATTTGAAAGGCCCTCAAGTTGGCATTAAAGCCCCAGAGCTTGATGTTGACGCTCCAGGAGTAGAATTAGAAGCACCAGATATCCATCTGAAAGGTCCAGAAGGAAAATTTAAAATGCCCAAATTTAAAATGCCCAAATTTGGTTCTGGTCCAAAACTGGAGGGTCCAGATATTAATGTTAAACTTCCCAAAGGAAGTATTGATATATCTGGTCCAGATGTAGATATTCAGGCACCTGATGTAGACATTGAGGGACCAGAAGGCAAATTAAAAGGCCCCAAATTCCAAATGCCCTCAATGAATATTGGTTTACCAAAGGTAACAATGCCTGATTTTGATCTGAATCTGAAAGGTCCTAAAATAGAAGGAGATTTGAAAGGTCCCAAAGTTGACATCAAAGGCCCAGAAGTTGACCTTGAGGCTCCAGATGTAGATATTGATGGAAAAGTAAAAGGTCCCAAGTTCAAGTTACCTTCAATGCCAAAAATGTCAATGCCTGATATTGACTTTAATATGAAAGGTCCAAAGTTAGAAGGAGATTTGAAAGGTCCTGAAGTTAAAATTAAAGGCCCAGAAGTTGACCTTGAGGGTCCAAATGTAGATATTGATGGTAAAGTTAAAGGTTCCAAGTTCAAGTTACCTTCAATGCCAAAAATGTCAATGCCTGATATTGACTTTAATATGAAAAGTCCTAAAATAGAAGGAGATTTAAAAGGTCCCAAAGTTGACATCAAAGGCCCAAAACTTGATCTTGAGGCTGCAGATGTAGATATTGATGGAAAAGTTAAAGGTCCCAAGTTTAAGTTACCTTCAATGCCAAAAATGTCAATGCCTGATTTTGACTTAAATTTGAAAGGTCCTAAAATAGAAGGAGATTTGAGAGGTCCAGAAGGTAATATCAAAGGCCCAGAAGTTGACCTTGAAGCTTCAGATGTAGATATTGATGGTAAAGTAAAAGGACCGAAGTTTAAGCTACCTACATTACATATGGGAGAAATGTCAATGCCCGATATTGACCTTAATTTGAAAGGTCCTAAGATTGGAGGTTTCAAAGGACCTAAAGCTGATTTAAAGGCACCAGAGCTAAATGTTGAGGCTCCAGGAGTGGAATTGGAAGCACCAGATGTCAATCTGACAGGTCCCGAAGGAAAATTTAAAATGCCGAAATTTAAAATGCCTACATTTGGTGGTTCCGGTATAAAAATGGAAGGCCCAGACATTGACACCAGTCTTCCCAAAGGAAGTATTGATATATCAGGTCCAAATGTAGATATTCAGGCTCCTGATGTAGACATTGAGGGACCAGAAGGCAAATTGAAAGGCCCCAAATTCCAAATGCCCTCAATGAATATTGGTTTACCAAAGGTAACAATGCCTGATTTTGATCTAAACCTGAAAGGTCCAAAGTTAGAAGGAGATTTGAAAAGTCCCAAAGTAAACATCAAAGGCCCAAAAGTTGACTTTGAGGCCCCAGATATAGATGTGGATGGTAAACTGAAAGGTCCCAGATTTAAAATGCCTGATGTTGATCTTAGTCTGAAGGGCCCTAAAGTTGAAGGAGATTTGAAAGGCTCCAAAGCTGATGTGAAAATTCCAGAGCTCAGTGTTGAAACTCCTGATATTGATTTAGAAGTTCCTGATGTAAATCTCAAAGGCCCAGAAGGAAAACTTAAAATGCCTAAGTTTAAAATGCCAAAGTTTGGTATTCCCAGACAAAAAATTGAAGGTCCTAATATAGATGTCGATCTAAATTTAAAAGGAGGGGCTGATGTTTCTCTCCCTAAAGTGGAAGGCAAGGTGGAGGGCCCGAGCATTGATGCTGATCTTGATGTCTCAGGGCCAGGATTAGATATTGAGGGGCCTGAAGGTAAAGTTAAAGGTTCCAAACTTAAGATGCCCTCAATGAATTTTAATCTGCCTAAGGTATCAATGCCAGATTTTGATTTAAATATGAAAGGTCCCAAAGTAGAGGGAGAGGCTCCCGATTTGGACCTTGATGGAAAAGTAAAGGGTTCAAAATTCAAGATGCCATCAGTATCTCTACCTGACTTTGATTTAAATGTCAAAGGTCCTAACTGGAAAGGAGATGCAGATGTTTCTTTACCCAAGATAGAAGGAGAAATTAAAAAACCTAATGTTGAACTAAAGGGCCCACAACTTGATTTAGAGACATCAGATATTGATATAGAGTACCCTGAAGGTAAAATGAAAATGCCTAAATTTAAAATGCCAAAGTTTGGGTTTTCAGGGCCTCATAATGAAGGAGTAGAAGGCAATATAAAAACACCTGAAGTGGATATTGAGGGTCCTGAGGGCAAGATTAAAGGACCCAAATTTAAGATGCCCTCTTTGGATATTAATATGTCCAAGATTTCAATGCCTGATGTTGATCTTAATTTAAAAGGTCCAAAGCTTAAGGCAGGAGGAGACCTATCCATACCAAATGCAGAAGCAAGCATTGATGGCCCAGATATTAAGCTTCCACAAGCAGATGTTGACCTTTCTGGGCCAAAGTTAGATATTAAAGCTGGATTAGATGCTGAAATTCCAGGGGGGAAGTTAAAAGGTCAGAAAATTAAGATGCCATCACTGAATATGAATTTGCCACATGTAACTATGCCTGATATAGATCTTAGTTTAAAAGGCCCCAAACTAAAAGGGAGCATGGAAATACCTGAGGGAAATATGGAGGCTCATATAAAGGCTCCAAAAGCTGATATTAAAGGTCCTGATTTTGATGTACACAGCCCATCTCTTACTGCAGAACTACCTGAAGGCAAAGTTAAAGGTTCCAAATTTAAAATGCCATCATGGGGATTTTCAAAGCCAAGTGTATCTATGCCAGATCTAGATATTAATGTGAAAGGTGGTAAGGTTAAAGGTGACATTGATGCATCAAAGGGTGGTAGTCTTAAAGGCCCAGAATTAGGCATAGGTTTGCCAGAAGCAGACATTGACATACCAGAAACAAAAACTAAAAAATCCAAATTTAGGCTGCCCAAATTTAATTTCTCAGGTCCCAAGGTACACACACCCAGTGCTGAAGTAAAAGCTCCTAAAGCAAATATTGAAGTCAGTGGCCCTGATGTAGAAATGCCAAATCTGGAGGCAAAAGGTAAAAGTCATAAATTCAAAATGCCTTCATTAAACATAACAAGTCCCAAAGTGTCAATGCCAGATGTTGAATTGAATGTGAAAGGACCAAAATTAAAAGGAGATGTGGATTTGTCTCTTCCAAAGGTTGAAGGTGAATTACATGGTACCAAGCTTGATATTAAAACACCTGACATAGACCTGGAGACGCCAGATGTTACTTTAGATGGTCCAGAAGGCAAAGGAAAGCTTAAAATGCCCAAATTTAGTATGCCTAAATTTGGATTTTCTGTCCCCAAACCAGATGCTCCAGATATTGATCTAAAATTTAAAAAACCTGAAGTTAAAATACCTACTGCAGATGTAAATATTGAAACTCCAGATATGAATATTGAAGGACCAGAAGGAAAACTTAAGGGTTCCAAAATGAAGATGTCTTTGCCAGATGTTGACCTAAATCTTAAAGGTCCTAAGCTTGAAGGAGACTTAAAAGATCCAAACTTAGACCTAAAACACCCAGAAGTTAATGTAGATATTGATGGTAAAATAAAAGGTCCCAAGTTTAAGCTACCTTCATTACATATGGCAGAAATGTCAATGCCCGATATTGACCTTAATTTGAAAGGTCCAAAGTTAGAAGGAGATTTGAAAGGTCCCGAAGTAAACATCAAAGGCCCAAAAATTGACCTTGAGGCTCCAGATGTAGATTTTGATGGTAAAGTTAAAGGTTCCAAGTTCAAGTTACCTTCAATGCCAAAAATGTCAATGCCTGATTTTGACTTAAATTTGAAAGGTCCTAAAATAGAAGGAGATTTGAAAGGTCCCAAAGGTAACATCAAAGGCCCAGAAGTTGACATCGAAGCTCCAGATGTAGATATTGATGGTAAAGTAAAAGGACCCAAGTTTAAGCTACCTTCATTACATATGGGAGAAATGTCAATGCCTGATATTGACCTTAATTTGAAAGGTCCTAATGTAGGAGGTTTCAAAGGCCCTAAAGCTGAAATAAAGGCCCCAAATCTAGATGTTGAGGTTCCAGGAGTAGAATTAGATGCACCAGATATCAATCTGAAAGGCCCGGAAGGAAAAATTAAAATGCCCAAATTTAAAATGCCCAAATTTGGTTCTGGTCCAAAACTGGACGGTCCAGATATTGATGTTAGCCTTCCCAAGGGAAGTATTGATATATCTGGGCCAGATGTAGATATTCAGGCTCCAGATGTAGACATTGGGGGACCAGAGGGCAAATTGAAAGGCCCCAAATTCCAAATGCCCTCAATGAATATTGGTTTACCAAAGGTAACAATGCCTGATTTTGATCTAAATCTAAAAGGTCCAAAGTTAGAAGGAGATTTGAAAAGTCCCAAAGTAAACATCGAAGGCCCAAAAGTTGACCTTGAGGCTCCAGATGTAGATATTGATGGTAAAGTTAAAGGTTCCAAGTTCAAGTTACCTTCAATGCCAAAAATGTCAATGCCTGATTTTGACTTAAATTTGAAAGGTCCTAAAATAGAAGGAGATTTGAAAGGTCCCAAAGGTAACATCAAAGGCCCAGAAGTTGACATCGAAGCTCCAGATGTAGATATTGATGGTAAAGTAAAAGGACCCAAGTTTAAGCTACCTTCATTACATATGGGAGAAATGTCAATGCCCGATTTTGACCTTAATTTAAAAGGTCCTAAGGTAGGAGGGTTCAAAGGCCCTAAATCTGATATAAAGGTCCCAAATCTAGATGTTGAGGTTCCAGGAGTGGAAATAGATGCCCCAGATGTCAATCTGAAAGGCCCCGAAGGAAAATTTAAAATGCCGAAATTTAAAATGCCTACATTTGGTGGTTCCGGTATAAAAATGGAAGGCCCAGACATTGACGCCAGTCTTCCCAAAGGAAGTATTGATATATCAGGTCCAAATGTAGATATTCAGGCTCCTGATGTAGACATTGAGGGACCAGAAGGCAAATTGAAAGGCCCCAAATTCCAAATGCCCTCAATGAATATTGGTTTACCAAAGGTAACAATGCCTGATTTTGATCTAAACCTGAAAGGTCCAAAGTTAGAAGGAGATTTGAAAAGTCCCGAAGTAAACATCAAAGGCCCAAAAGTTGACCTTGAGGCTCCAGATGTAGATATTGATGGTAAAGGTTCCAAGTTCAAGTTACCTTCAATGCCAAAAATGTCAATGCCTGATTTTGACTTAAATTTGAAAGGTCCTAAAATAGAAGGAGATTTGAAAGGTCCCACAGGTAAAATCAAAGGCCCAGAAGTTGACATCGAAGCTCCAGATGTAGATATTGATGGTAAAGTAAAAGGACCCAAGTTTAAGCTACCTTCATTACATATGGGAGAAATGTCAATGCCCGATTTTGACCTTAATTTGAAAGGTCCGAAGGTAGGAGGTTTCAAAGGCCCTAAAGCTGAAATAAAGGCCCCAAATCTAGATGTTGAGGTTCCAGGAGTGGAAATAGATGCCCCAGATGTCAATCTGAAAGGCCCGGAAGGAAAATTTAAAATGCCGAAATTTAAAATGCCTACATTTGGTGGTTCCGGTATAAAAATGGAAGGCCCAGACATTGATGCCAGTCTTCCCAAAGGAAGTATTGATATATCAGGTCCAAATGTAGATATTCAGGCTCCTGATGTAGACATTGAGGGACCAGAAGGCAAATTGAAAGGCCCCAAATTCCAAATGCCCTCAATGAATATTGGTTTACCAAAGGTAACAATGCCTGATTTTGATCTAAATCTGAAAGGTCCAAAGTTAGAAGGAGATTTGAAAAGTCCCAAAGTAAACATCGAAGGCCCAAAAGTTGACCTTGAGGCTCCAGATGTAGATATTGATGGTAAAGTTAAAGGTTCCAAGTTCAAGTTACCTTCAATGCCAAAAATGTCAATGCCTGATTTTGACTTAAATTTGAAAGGTCCTAAAATAGAAGGAGATTTGAAAGGTCCCAAAGGTAACATCAAAGGCCCAGAAGTTGACATCGAAGTTCCAGATGTAGATATTGATGGTAAAGTAAAAGGACCCAAGTTTAAGCTACCTTCATTACATATGGGAGAAATGTCAATGCCCGATTTTGACCTTAATTTGAAAGGTCCGAAGGTAGGAGGTTTCAAAGGCCCTAAAGCTGAAATAAAGGCCCCAAATCTAGATGTTGAGGTTCCAGGAGTGGAAATAGATGCCCCAGATGTCAATCTGAAAGGCCCCGAAGGAAAATTTAAAATGCCGAAATTTAAAATGCCTACATTTGGTGGTTCTGGTATAAAAATGGAAGGTCCAGACATTGACGCCAGTCTTCCCAAAGGAAGTATTGATATATCAGGTCCAAATGTAGATATTCAGGCTCCTGATGTAGACATTGAGGGACCAGAAGGCAAATTGAAAGGTCCCAAATTCCAAATGCCCTCAATGAATATTGGTTTACCAAAGGTAACAATGCCTGATTTTGATCTAAATCTGAAAGGTCCAAAATTAGAAGGAGATTTGAAAGGTCCCAAATGTAACATCAAAGGCCCAGAAGTTGACCTTGAAGCTCCAGATGTAGATATTGATGGTAAAGTAAAAGGACCCAAGTTTAAGCTACCTTCATTACATATGGGAGAAATGTCAATGCCCGATATTGACCTTAATTTGAAAGGTCCTAAGGTAGGAGGTTTCAAAGGCCCTAAAGCTGATATAAAGGCCCCAGATCTAGATGTTGAGGTTCCAGGAGTGGAAATAGATGCACCAGATGTCAATCTGAAAGGCCCCGAAGGAAAATTTAAAATGCCCAAATTTAAAATGCCTACATTTGGTTTTTCTGATCCAAAAATGGAAGGTCCAGATATTGATGCTAGTCTTCCCAAAGGAAGTATTGATATATCAGGACCAAATGTAAACATTGCAGATCCTGAGGGTAGGCTAAAAGGCTTTAAAGTTAGCATACCATCAACCGATGTCCGTTTGCCAAAAGCGTCAATGCCAGATATAAATGTGAAAACCCCCAAAATTAAAGGAGAGGCAGATCTTTCCACTTCAAAATTGGAAGGGGATTTGGGTTTGAAGGCTCCACACTTCAAAGGAGACATCCGTGCCCCCAAATTAGAAGGTAAACTTGAAGGCCCAGGAATTGACTTGTCAACAGGTGGTGTTAGTGTGGAATCTCCAGACCTTACAGTAAAAACTCCCACCTTAGATATTGAAGGCCCTGAAGGTAATTTAAAACTCCCCAAGGTAAAGAAACCAAAGTTTGGCTTTGGCATTAAGTCACCTAAAGCAGATATGAAATCACCTTCTGTAGATGTTAACGCTCCTGATGTAGATTTTGATTCTGAAGTGCCTGAGTTAGGTGTTGGGGGCAAAGGAAAGAAGGGGAAATTTAAAATGCCCAAAATTCATATGAGTGGTCCAAAAATAAAAGGCAAAAAAGGGGGTTTTGATGTAAGTGCACCTGAAGTAGACAGTGACATAAATCTTAATGCTCCAGATGCAGACTTAAATGTTGCAGGTGGGGATGCAGCAATTTCCACAAATCTTGGTATAAAAGCACCTAAAACAAGAAAGCCACTCTTTGGCAAAATGAATTTCCCTGATGTTGAGTTTGACCTCAAATCTCCAAAGCTAAAAGGAGAAACTTCATTGCAGAGCCCTAGTGCAGAACTAAAGACTCCAGATTTAGACATCAGTGGTGGATTTAAGACACCTGAAGCTGAATTAACATCTTCTAGGGCTAGTATTGAAGGCCCTGATGTAAAAGTCAAGAAGCCAAAATTCAAATTTCCTAATTTTAGTATGTCAAGTCCAAAAGTTGAAGCAACAGCTCCTGATACTGGTGTTTCACTTCCTAAGGTAGAAGCTGATCTGTCTGGCCCCAAATTTGCCACAGATATAAAAGTTCCTAGTGTAGATTTGACGCATGGTACAATTAATATTAGCAGTGGAGTACCTGCAGCTGAGACATCTGTACCAGGGATAGATGCTAATTTGAAAGGACCAAAAATCAAAAGTGATATGCTTACTTCAGGCAGTATGCAGTTTCAAGCTCCTAAAGTAGGAATCACAGGGTCAGGAGGGAAAATTAAATTGCCAACAGTTGATATATCTTCCCCAAAAGCCTCTGATTCAGAGTTTGATATTAATTTAAAAGGACCAAAGATTGAAAGTAATTTGGACATTTCTGGTGGAGTGAAGCCAAGTATACGCACTGCGTTGCCATCTATTGGTACAAAAAGTTTAGACACTCACATTACAGTACCTTCTTTAGATTTATCTGGTTCACACCTGCAAGGGCATAAGTTACCGACAGGGGAAATTTCTCTCTCTGGGCCAGATGTTGGTCATGCTAATGTTTCTGGCAAAATTGAAAGTTCAGACTTGAGTATAAAAGGGCCTTCTTTTCAGTCATCAGCTGCAGTTAAAGGTTCAGCTCCAGGCATCAACATTTCTCTGAAAGATTCTAAGATAAAGGAAGGCATTTCAATTGGACAAAGTATAAATCTGACAGGAGATATGCAGGGGTCAGAAGGTTTTGAAGTCGGGCCAAAAATGAAAGGTGGGATGACTGGACCCAAAGTAAAAGGAAGTTTGGATGTTCAAGGAATAGGTGGAAATCTAGAAAGTTCTGACGTTAAAATTACTTTCCCACGACTTTTAATGCCCAAATTTACATCATCTGGACCAGATTTGGCAGGAAGAGAGGTGGGAGTTGATGTAGACTTTCCTTCTGCAGATGTGCTGGTGAAAAAGTCTGGTGAGACTGGCTTAGAAATTGATGAAAGTGAGATTAAAATAAAGAAATCCAAAATAAAAATGCCAAAACTGAACTTCAAGTCTAAAGCAAAAGAAGATGTTAGCCTATCGAATGTCTCAGTTTCTGGCTCAAAAGGGGACTTTAAAAGTCCGAAAGCTAGTTTAGGGTCAGCTGAAGGTGGTCTGGTATCCACAAACTTAGACATGGAAAAGGCTCCAAAATATGAGTTTTCTCTGTTTACAAACAAAAAGACAACACAGAGATCATCTTCCTTCAGTGAAGAGAAAGATGAATCAACACACTCCTCACCAAGTGGTACATTAGAGGCTGGCAGTTCATTATCTGCTGAGGGGGGCAAAAAGAAGGGAAAGCAATCAAAAATAAAATTTGGCACTTTTGGCGGCTTGGGGTCCAAGTCAAAGGGTTCTTATGAGGTCACATTAAGTGACGATGAAAACGTCCAAGGAAGCGGTGCATCGCTTTCCTCCCGGAAGTCCAGAGTCTCTTCTTCCTCAAGCAATGACAGTGCAACTAAGGCAGGTGTCCGCATGCCAAAGCTAGAACTGACAGTTGCCAAAAAGAAAGAGTGAATTTTTCCCATCCCCAAAACTCAGCATGTATATAATTATATATATCAGTGTGTTTGTACATACATTTTGCAGCCTTTATATAATGCTAACCTTCCTGAGTGAAGAATAGAGATATAAAAGAAAGGTGAAAAAATTTAAATCAACAAATCTTCAGCTGTTAAATTCCTTGCACATTTTAACCCTCTCACCACCTCATATACTTCACTTGGAAGCCAGATGCTGGTCATGAGAGGTTTATTGATCTATTTTCATATAACAATTTGTACATGGAAATCTATTTTTCCATCTATTTTTTTAACTTGCTTTTACAGGCTATATTTTCTTTCCCAGGGCTTTACAGATATGTGGCAACCTGTTGTATTAAATACACTGTAAAGTGCATTGAACTAGTTGGATGACTGAAATTCATCACCCTCTCCTAATACATAATAGCAACGTTCATTAAATATTTTAATGCAACAGTACCCTGCTTAATTCAGCTATCTGTTATATCTTCATTTGTTTTATAGTACACGGTTTGCATGATGGTCATTTTTTATGGTTCTTATGGCCAGAAGTGGTGAGCATTATGATAGCAACAAGGACATTTTGTATGCAAAAATGATCTGTACTAAACTAATTTGTAATGAACAAAGTAATTCTGGAAAATGGTATGCTATACAAATAAATCTATTTTACTGCTAAATAGGAATAGTTTGTGTATGTTTTTCCAGCTTGAGATCGTATTACTTCTACTGTTCAGTCTGATAACTGTATACATATAAATGCTGATACTGTTGCTTTAAAATCAGAGCTATATATGTGTGTGTGTGTGTGTGTGTGTATGTATATATATATATATATATATTATATATATATATATATATATATGGGGGTTGAGTGAACTTTTTTTTATTTAAGTATACACTGAAATGGGGGGGGGGGGGGGGGGTTTTTTAAGATGTGATTTGGGCTCTGTTTTGGGGGGGGGGGGGGGGGGGGGGGGGGGGGGGGGGGGGTTATTTTAAAATTGTATTATATTACTTTTATTCTGGGGGGGGTCTAAACTGGGGCTTTGTTTTTTATGTTTTGTTTTGGACATAAACAAGATTTGGGGGGGGGGGGGGGGGGGGGGGATTGGGGGGGGGGGGGGGGGGGGGGGGGGGGTAAGGGGGGGGGGGGGGGGGGGGGGGGGGGGGGGGGGGGGGGGGGGGGGGGGGGGGGGGGGGGGGGGGGGGGGGGGGGGGGGGGGGGGGGGGGGGGGGGGGGGGGGGGGGGGGGGGGGGGGGGGGGGGGGGGGGGGGGGGGGGGGGGGGGGGGGGGGGGGGGGGGGGGGGGGGGGGGGGGGGGGTGGGGGGGGGGGGGGGGGGGGGGGGGGGGGGGGGGGGGGGGGGGGGGGGGGGGGGGGGGGGGGGGGGGGGGGGGGGGGGGGGGGGGGGGGGGGGGGGGGGGGGGGGGGGGGGGGGGGGGGGGGGGGGGGGGGGGGGGGGGGGGGGGGGGGGGGGGGGGGGGGGGGGGGGGGGGGGGGGGGGGGGGGGGGGGGGGGGGGGGGGGGGGGGGGGGGGGGGGGGGGGGGGGGGGGGGGGGGGGGGGGGGGGGGGGGGGGGGGGGGGGGGGGGGGGGGGGGGGGGGGGGGGGGGGGGGGGGGGGGGGGGGGGGGGGGGGGGGGGGGGGGGGGGGGGGGGGGGGGGGGGGGGGGGGGGGGGGGGGGGGGGGGGGGGGGGGGGGGGGGGGGGGGGGGGGGGGGGGGGGGGGGTGGGGGGGGGGGGGGGGGGGGGGGGGGGGGGGGGGGGGGGGGGGGGGGGGGGGGGGGGGGGGGGGGGGGGGGGGGGGGGGGGGGGGGGGGGGGGGGGGGGGGGGGGGGGGGGGGGGGGGGGGGGGGGGGGGGGGGGGGGGGGGGGGGGGGGGGGGGGGGGGGGGGGGGGGGGGGGGGGGGGGGGGGGGGGGGGGGGGGGGGGGGGGGGGGGGGGGGGGGGGGGGGGGGGGGGGGGGGGGGGGGGGGGGGGGGGGGGGGGGGGGGGGGGGGGGGGGGGGGGGGGGGGGGGGGGGGGGGGGGGGGGGGGGGGGGGGGGGGGGGGGGGGGGGGGGGGGGGGGGGGGGGGGGGGGGGGGGGGGGGGGGGGGGGGGGGGGGGGGGGGGGGGGGGGGGGGGGGGGGGGGGGGGGGGGGGGGGGGGGGGGGGGGGGGGGGGGGGGGGGGGGGGGGGGGGGGGGGGGGGGGGGGGGGGGGGGGGGGGGGGGGGGGGGGGGGGGGGGGGGGGGGGGGGGGGGGGGGGGGGGGGGGGGGGGGGGGGGGGGGGGGGGGGGGGGGGGGGGGGGGGGGGGGGGGGGGGGGGGGGGGGGGGGGGGGTGGGGGGGGGGGGGGGGGGGGGGGGGGGGGGGGGGGGGGGGGGGGGGGGGGGGGGGGGGGGGGGTGGGGGGGGGGGGGGGGGGGGGGGGGGGGGGGGGGGGGGGGGGGGGGGGGGGGGGGGGGGGGGGGGGGGGGGGGGGGGGGGGGGGGGGGGGGGGGGGGGGGGGGGGGGGGGGGGGGGGGGGGGGGGGGGGGGGGGGGGGGGGGGGGGGGGGGGGGGGGGGGGGGGGGGGGGGGGGGGGGGGGGGGGGGGGGGGGGGGGGGGGGGGGGGGGGGGGGGGGGGGGGGGGGGGGGGGGGGGGGGGGGGGGGGGGGGGGGGGGGGGGGGGGGGGGGGGGGGGGGGGGGGGGGGGGGGGGGGGGGGGGGGGGGGGGGGGGGGGGGGGGGGGGGGGGGGGGGGGGGGGGGGGGGGGGGGGGGGGGGGGGGGGGGGGGGGGGGGGGGGGGGGGGGGGGGGGGGGGGGGGGGGGGGGGGGGGGGGGGGGGGGGGGGGGGGGGGGGGGGGGGGGGG